>OU015744.1:22648373-22679402 GCA_907169655.1 Acomys percivali | reverse complement strand
GCTTCTTTCTGACTGTGTCCATGTGTGTATGTATACAGTAAGTGCTTCTTTCTGACTGTGTCCAGTGTGTATGTATACAGTAAGCACTTCTTTCTGACTGTGCCCATCTCTTAGCACATATACCCTCCTCCGTCCACTCCACTGCTTCCTTGACCCGCTTTCCCAGTTTTATTTCCGTAATGACTAAGCATCCTTACAAAAAGCGACTTGGGGGGATGCCCATCATTTTGGACAAGTCAAGGCAGGAACTCAAGCAGCTGGTCTCATTACCTGCACAGTTAAGAGCACAGAGAGAACAAATGCATTCTTCCCTCTGGGAGTGATCATTACCCCTTTCTAGGGAGTGATGCCTCGTGCAATGGGCTACATTTTCCCATGGCAACCGAGACAGCCCCGCACAGATAGGCTCACAGCTAAACTGACTGAGGTAGTTATGCACTGAGCTGGTCTTCCCTGCTGATTGTAGATTATCTCGGGTTAACAGTTAAAACTAACCAGTGTTCGTTCCTTACTTGCTCGTGGATTATTTTAAACGGTCCTTGACCACTCAGTCATGACCTCCCATTTATACGAAATACAAAAAGCGGTTTATTCTTTGTTCTCCTGCGCAGCTGCAGAGCAGTTTTGAGGACTTGAAACTTAACTGGGTTTTTGCCGTATTTCAGGATTCTTCATTCGGCCATTCTACAAGATGATGCTGGGGAAGCAGATAACGCTGAATGACATGGAGTCTGTGGTGAGTAGACGCAATGCGTCGTATAGCCGCTGCAGGCCATCCTCCCCTCGTGGACAAGGGTCAGGGACCATACTTACAGTCACAGCAGTTGCTATAGGTGCAGTCCCTCTGCATGAACACGAGGCAGGAAATGTTTGCGTGGAAGTTCATTGATCTTCCCCATTTCTATAACAAGCAAATTATAGTTGATTTCTGAAACACACAGCAGTTGGAGGGGCACACCTAAGTCTCCGTCCCCCCTGCTTAACTAGCTGAGGTTTGATGAGCGACTTAAACCCACGGGACGTCAGAAACCCGGTTGTAGCCTTGTTTTCCATCTGAAGTGTTAAAAGGTTCCACCTTCTGTTTCGTGCCCTCATAAACGTCATGGAGGCAAGGCCGAAACAGTAGTCACCTAGATGTGGTCGTCTCGGCACAGAGGAGTGAATGACAACTCCAGAGTGCAAGAGTGAGCCCTGAGTGGTTAGACAGGCCTTCCACGGAGTGGTGCTCACACAGCACGGTGCTTGCTGCTTACCTGGGCTGACCATCCTTGGCTAGGAAAGATTTCCTACAAAACAAAACACACCCTTACGTACACTTACATGCCTGCCTTTCTATGTTTACCTCTACTGTGTGTGTGTGTGTGTGCGCGCACACGCACATGTGTGTGTGTGTACACACACGTGTGCACTAGGTGCGTTTTTATCCTCATGGAAGAATCACAGCTCTGCTTTCATGTCCTCACTTGAGTTAGAACACTGTGCATCCCTCGGCCTCAGTGGTGCATGGACTGTGCCTTGGGCAGAGTTAAGAAAGTGAGCGGGGCCTGTGGTGCCTGTGGTGCCAGCCGGAACTCAGGCTGCGCTTCTGTTCATTGTCACAGGAGAGGAGAGGCGGCTGCTGTACTCCGGACCTCCGTGGCATGTGCAGACTGCCTGGCATCTGGCATCTTAGTCCAGGCTCACTTTCCCTTCCAGCCTCTCCCTTTCCCAATGCTTTCTGCTCCTGTTGTACCATCCTGAGGAGGCTAAGAACACAGAAATTGCTTCTGCTCCCCGCCCCCCTCCCCCGACTCCCCCAGTGGAGGAAGGAGACTGAGAAAGGGTCTCACTACGTATTTAGTCTAGCTTCACTTAGAACACACAGTCCTCCTGTCTACATTCTAAGTGCTGGGATTATAGGTACTCAACACTGTGCTGCTCTAGAAATTACACTTAATGCCTAAGTCTGTATAGGGGGGTTGTTATTATTTACTTTATTATTTGAATTAATGTGTATTGGGGAAGTGGTATATGCAAACGAGTGCTGGCCCCATTGAGGCCAGAGGCATCAGCTTTCCCTGGAATTGGAGTTACAGGTGCTTGTGAGCTGCCCCATGTGGGTGCTGGGGATTACACTTGGATCCTGCACAAGAGCAGTGCACACTCTCACCTGCTGAGCCATCTCTGCAGCCCCGGTCATTAGTGTTTTAAATATGATGTGCATATTATTTTTGGTCTCTTCTGAGCCTGTCATGTTCCCAGCAAGAGACTCTGGGCATGGGCAGCGGGGACCTGATGGTCTCGTGGCTACTATTTTCTGAAACACAACACAGCCCTGCTTCTTCCTTAAATGAGTGGGCAAAGAACACTGAGAAAACAAGAAAGGACAGAGCGTGTGGTGTTCAGTTAGATCGCTGCCCTGCCTGTTCTCCAGTACGCTTACTCTTCCAGGACAGGAGGTTAGTGTGTTCAATTCTGTGGCGTGCAACAGCCACAGTGTAGCCAGGCTGGAGGCTGAGTCGGGAAGAGGAATTGGAGACAAGACACCTGAGCAGTCTAGCTGCTCCTACTGTCTTCCCAAGCAGATGGCCTTAGCCATAGAGAACAGGGGAAGTCACAGGCATTGTCACTGTCCAGAGGTCTTGTGTTTTAAATTAGTGGAAAGGTGGGCCTAGAGACAAAACTGGGGGTTAAGAGTGTGTGCTGCTCTTGCGAAGGACCGAATTAGGTCCCTAGCATGGCCAACAAACAGCTGCCCGTAACAACAGCTCCAGAGGATCTGACGCCCCCTTCTTGTCTCCAAGGGCACTGCAACATATGTGCGCAGGGGCACAGACACAGAATAAATAAAGTAAATAAGCAGGAAGTGGTTTTGGTTGAGGGGGCTCCCTACCCCTGCTGAATTGCATCACCCTTGGGCATTGTGCATGGAATTACATCAGAACAGATTTATTTGTAAAGGAGCCAGCCAGACTTCTGTTTTGAAAATAAACGTTCACTTTTCCTCTCTGGCTCTTCCTGTAGGACAGCGAGTACTACAACTCTTTGAAATGGATCCTGGAGAACGACCCCACGGAACTTGACCTTATGTTCTGCATTGATGAAGAGCACTTCGGGCAGGTACGTGTGTCCAGCTTCTATGGCTCCTCAGCGGCGTCTCCTGTGCTGTGGGCTATAGCTCAGTGTGTCTAGACAGAAACGGCTACATAGACTTTCAGCTAATTATCAGCACAGCCTTGAGCAGCATTTGACAGCATTTGCCAGGACACCGAGTTCCTCCATCAGAGCCCTTTCTGTTTCCCAGCAAAGCTAGTGAATTCTAAACACTGCTGGGGTCTCAACTAACACCCCTGATCCTAAAAGTCAGCCAGGCATTTTAAACCTTGCTTTTAGAATAGAAGTTCTTCAGAAAGCAGTGTGATTGTTCACTGTAGCAAGGCCAGCTGTGGTCAGGTATGGGTGACAGCCAGGACACTGGGGACCTTTCCTTCTGCTTTGTGGCTCTATTGTTGTGGCGATGTGGCTCTTACTGGATCGGTTTCGGCTCAGTTTCCTTTCTGTTGTTGTTGTTGTTGTTGTTGGGTTTTTCTGTTTGTTTGTTTTGCTGTTCTCCCCGACATCACCAGTGTAAAAGTTACTTCCAGGTGGAAGTCGCCTGGCTGGGATTGTCATCACGCTCAGACTCTAAGGCTGTGCTCATGTTAAATGTGGAAACTCGGGTTTAGTTGTCCCCTGGTGACAGTGTTTCTTGGGAGGTCTCTTCAAGGTGGTGCATGTCCACACAAAAGCCCAGAGACAATCACAGTCTCTGCACAGCCTTGTGATGAGCCGAATAGAGCCCACTGTAGGGACTGCCATATGGAAACACACTTGCTCCGTGTCGCTCGAGGGAGGGAGCATCAAGTGTGTGCTTCCCTACAAGGCACACACCTGTGGCCAAGACCAAGAGCCAAAGTCAAGAATTCAGTTCCCTGGCTTCCCAAGTGTGAGAAATCTTAGAGGATCCCAGAGAAAAGACACTGATGCAGCTATGTAGGAAGGGATGAGTAAAATGGGCGTGGCTACAGATTGAGGACGTGATCATGCAAATGTCTAAGCTACATTTGTTTTTTAAACCCTCAGTCCATATGTTGGAGCAGGAGGCTAGCCCTGAGCGCTGGCAGTTTGTTCCAGGGGAAATCTGTTTTGTCCTTCTCAGTGTTGGGGAGGCTCACAGAAAGATGTCAGGCAGAGTTGTCCTCTGACATTCTATAGAAAGTAACAAATGATCTCTGTCTGGCGTCTTAAGCAAATGTGTGTCCTTCCTTCCTTCCTTCCTTCCTTCCTTCCTTCCTTCCTTCCTTCCTACTTGGTTTTTGTTGATGATGATGATGTTTAATAGTTGAGTTTTGTTGGTTTTTTTTTTAAGCCCTGTATTTTTGCCTTATAAAAGAGATTCCATGCATATTTCTTCATGCAAATTAATTTGTAGTAATAAGCCGAATGCTAGGATTTGCATCTCTGGGCTTGATGGTTGACAGGAATTTGAATCTCTCTGGGATTGATGAGTATTCTCTAGTGTTTATGTTTCTCTCCTTAAATATAATTAACTCCTTTTATTTTAATTTATTAGTTTATTTATTGGTTTTCAAAACAGAGCTTCTCTGTGCAGCCCTGGAACTCACTCTGTAGACCAGGCTGGCCTCAAACTCAGAGATCCACCTGCCTCTGCCTCCCAAATGCTGGGATTACAGGCGTGAAAAAATGTTTCTCTTCTTCAATGCTACTAATGTATGAAGAATAACTGAAATTTATAAATAACCTTAAAATAATTTGCCTCTGATGATAGCATCTTTAAATCTGTATCGTCTTAGAATCATTAAAAAGATGCATTAGATAGTCTCCTGTACATTGAGCCCATTGCTGGGAAATATTTTTGAATGAACTTCACTTCTCTTCCTTTTATAGTAAGATGTCACTCAGTAATAATTCAAATAACTTCATGTTGTTGATTGTTGTTTTTTCCTCCATAATCACAGACGTATCAAGTGGATCTGAAGCCCAATGGGTCAGAAATAATGGTAACGAATGAAAACAAAAGAGAATATATTGAGTACGTATGCACATTTTTTTTTACAATCTATTTGTGTGTATATATATATGTTGTATGTGTTCTTTTGTGTCTGCAGGTGTGCATGTGTTGGGGGGGCAGAGGTCAATGTCATCTTCCTCACTCAATCACTGTTCAAAAGTGGAGTCTTTCACTGAACCTAGAGCTCATCAGTTCAGCTGAATAGCTTGGCCAGTGTGCTCCTTGGACGTGCTGTCTCCACCCCGATGCCTGGCTTTCTGGATTTTTTTTTCCCCCCGTGGTGTTGGGGACCAGAAGTCAGGTCCTTAGGTTTACACAACAAGCACTTAAACATCTGAGCCATCTCCCCTGGCCTGTACCTTTCACTTTTAATAAACCAAATGGCTTATTTGGTTGTTGTCCCTTCCCCAAACTGCATACTGCGACTGTGAACTTACTGTCATTTTGTCTGTTTGTTTGTTTGTTTTAGAGACAGGGTCTCTCTATTATGTAGGTCTGACTCTCCTGGAACTCACTCTATAGACCAGGCTGGCCTCAAACTCACAAAGATCCACCTGCCTACTAGGCAACTGAATGTGGGAAGGAAATTTACTTTGTCTCGTGGCTTCATTCCTAGAGGAGTGCAGCAAGAAGGACGCATTTTGTAGTAACATGGGAAAGCCTCTTTGGGAGTCAGTGGCTTGGCTGAAATTCAGCATTGCACCATGAAAATGTCAGCTACTAATGGAGTAGAATTAAGGATTGCAAAACAAAACAAAAACAAAAACAAACAAACAAACAAAACGTATCTCCTAACTTGTTTTCCATACTGGAAACTAAGGAAAGTGTCGCAGACACAGTGAACTATTCTGATAGTCGCTATCAACCCATCTCAGCCTCACTTTATGGAATAAGCTGTTGAGTCCTTCCTGAAGTTTGGCTCCTCGGCATTTAGAGCAGGCAGAGGGAAGTCCCTCGGTGGTGCCCATGGCATCCCCCTCTTTGGTGCGGCAGCTCTGGGCTCTTCCAGGATGCACTCTAGTCTGTGCCTGGGCCCGAGAGGGAAACTCCCGCGACCTCAGTGTTTGGCTCACAGGTCCTGGTTTCTGCGTGTGTTAGCAGTGGGTTCGGCCCACACTGAGCTCATTTGCCATCTGCACCCCATTTGACATGTCCTCCTCTCTTCTTGTTTGAATATGTCAGTGGGCTTAAATTCAGAGGGCAGGCCGGGGTCTTCTAGCGTGATCTAAAGAACACCTGCTAGGTACTCACAAAGAAACGGAGAGCCTTGTGCACTTTACATGGGAGACCCTGATGAAGCATCAAAAACATATAGGGAGGAGGGGTTGGTTTGGTTTTTGTCCCTTTGAGATAAAAGTTCATGTTGCTGAATAAATAAATACGCCAGAAGTAGGATACGTGTCTGTTCACACTAATCAGTGCGCTGGCTCTGGCCGTGGACAGTTTTACTGGATGACACCGGGCAGACACCACTGGCCATCTTTGGGAAGCCACAGTGTCAAATGTTTTTTTCAAAACTATCCATCCCAGGATGGCTAAGGCCTACAGATGCGGACATACATCACACGGGCCGAGGCCAAGCAGGGTCTCCACTAGGTAGGATTGAAATTTCCCACTCACTGACCCCCAAGTATCCAGTTACCAGAAGAATGCTGCTGGGTGCTGGATTGCAGCCTAGCCCTGTGGTGCAGGTACCACTGAGCGCTGTGCGTGCTGCCGCAGGCTACTCCTTCAAGCTGCTGTCATGTTGCCACCTTAAAGATGAGGACCAAGTGTGTGTTGCTCACACCGTCTCAGGGATTTCCAGGTTCTACGATTCATCTCTGAACTTTAGTATTACAAGGCCAGACATGGTAGCACATACCTTTAACCTCAGCACTGGGGAGGCAGACCCTGTCTCAGAATTTTTTTCTTAAATATTAGTGTGCATAATATATGCTTTGATAACATTCTCTTAACAAATACATGTTCATACTTACACATACATGTGAATGGGTCGGTATGGTTGGTATGTGCGGTCACATCCTGTGACTTTTTTTATAACAGATCTTTAAATTTTTATTCACGTGTATGAGAGTTTTACCTGAATATATGTCTGCGCCACAGTGTGTGGCTGGTGTCTTTGGAGGCAAGAAGAGAGTGTCAGATCCCATGAGACTACAGTTACAGACACTTGTGAGCTGCCGCATGGGGCTGACAGTCAAGCCTAGGTCCCCTGGAAGAGCAGCCAGTGCCCTTAACTGCTGGGCTGGCTTCCCAGGCTACCTTTCCCCTTTCTTCACCAAGTCACAGTTGTGGAGCACTTTGACCCACTGAAGCCTGATGTGCACGGGGAGACCAGCTGTGCTCTTGACAACCTCAGAAAGGGTGGAGATTTCTCCAGATGTTTGGGTGCTTCTTAAAGACATACAGGGATTCACAGCAGGTGTACCAAAGCAAGCCCCGCCACACCTTGCCCTGCTGGTGTTCAGGACTCTCTGTTTACCCTGCCTAATGAGTAACAGGCATAAGGAGTGAGTAGCAGGCATAAGGAGTGAGTAGCAGGCATAAGGAGTGAGTAGCAGGCATAAGGAGCAGCAGGCATAAGGAGCAGCAGGCCCAGGTAAAGAGAAAGCAGTGACTGTACAGGTGGCTAAGTATATTCCTTTTTTTTTTTTTCTCTCTCTCTCTCCCTCTCTCTCTCACAGCTTAGTCATCCAGTGGAGATTTGTGAACAGGGTCCAGAAGCAAATGAATGCCTTCTTGGAGGTAAGCACTGCTAATGGGGTCAGGGTGGGGACAGAATGCAGAAGGCCAGCATGGGCAGCTCACCCTGTTAGCCATTTCCCAAGGTGGGAATGTTCTATGATATACTGCCCCCCCCCCGCTCTGTGTGTGTGTGTGTGTGTGTGTGTGTGTGTGTTCTCTTTCTTGCCTTGCTTTTTTCTGTTTTTAAACTTGTTTTAGTGGCATTGTTGCTTGCTTGCTTGAGACAGGCAGAGTTCATGTGTTACACACTGGCTTGGAGCTAATGGCAGTGCTACCTTAGCCTCCTAGGTGCTAGGATTATACCGACTGCCTTCCACCTATATTTGTTTGTTTTGAATTTATTTATGTGTGTGCACATGCAGGCATGCAAAGGCATGTGAAGACTAGAGGACAATGCTACAGAGTTGGTTGTGTCCATCCACCGAGTGGGTCCATGTGCTTCCAAAAAATAGTTCCCACCCATTCCGACCCTACCCAACCCAGGCACGCCAACCTTCCCTCCAAAGCCTTTCCCTTTGTGACTCTAAACTTCCCACAGATTCTCCCCCTACTCATGCTCTGGGTTTTTATGTTATATCCAGGCACCAGCTTTCTCCCTGTGAGGGAATGAAGCCACCACCACTGTCATGCCTAGTCTACCACAGGGGATATTCCCAGCCCCTTCAGCGGGGGTTACCGTGAAAAGTGTTTCATGTTTGTAAAAGTGAATTTTCTTTTTAATAGTGATATTGGTTATTTAAAAGCAACCAGAGGGGCTGGTGAGATGGCTCAGTAAGTAAAGGCGCTTCTTGCCTGGCCGCCTGAATTCAAGCCCCCAGTGCCTCTGGTAGCAGGAGAGAACCAACTCTTACAGGTTGTTCTCTCTCTTCACACAATTCATGTGTGCACACAGCAAACAGACGCTCTCTTAAAGGAAAAGCCCAAACCCTCAGGTAGTCATTTCCAGGAACCTCTCTCATCAAACCGTTCTCTTAAACTCAGTGGCCTGTACACCATGAAGCTAGCCCTCCCCTGAGCAGGAAGTGCACATGTTGTCAGGGGCTAGGGGGTGTAAGCTGTCAGGGTGAACTTGGCTATGGCACGTTTTGCGCTGTATTTAAGAAAGAGGTCCCAGGAAACAGGCCCCCCAGCACTGCCCAGCTTTCAGGAACGCCCAGCGTTGAGAGTCGCTTCCTGGGTCACCCTAACAAGGATAGCTCAGGAGCCAGAGCCTGGCTTGCTGTTCTCCCATCAGTTCTGTGCCAGCTCACACGGCCTCCTCCTTTTCTCCTCCAGCCGTGCCTCCAGCGTGTTATTTTTAAATGTGCCTCTCACACGTCTGTGGCCTATATGCATATTAGGACACACTGACTCACAAAAGCGTGGCATAAATTGCTTTTGTAACCCACCTGCCCAAAATTTCCCAGTATCACAGGGTTTCAGAAAGCGCTCAAGCACTGGAAGCTTCTAGATCGTGTGTGTTTTCAAGCTCCTATACATGACTTGCTTTTATTGGAATTGTGGTCACCTGACACCGTCCCTGCCGCATGAGCCAGTAGTAAGGAGCGAGCTTCAAGCTAACCGTGATCTTATTTTATCCAGGAAATTGTTCTTTGTCGAAGAACAGGGTGCCTAAGGTGTTTTTATCTTTTCTTTTCAGGGATTTACAGAACTTCTTCCAATCGATTTGATTAAAATTTTTGATGAAAATGAGCTGGAGGTTTGTGATCTCATTATTATTTTATATGAAGTAGACGATTTTATGTATCTCCTTACTTTGCAATGGTGTTTTGGTGTTCCCTGACATGTGACATACTGTACGCACATAGATGAAATCTAGCATGTGCTCTGTTACGGGGCCTTCTCGTAATCTTGGGAGGCTAGCGATGGTAGCCAAGTAGATTGGTACCCTGTGACAGGGCAATTGTGAGCATCTCAGGTGAGCTGTGCTGGGTGCACAGCCCAGAGCCCAAGCAAGGAAGGACTGCAGTGTCGGTGGAGGAGCCTGCGTCACTGCAGCCCTCTGGGACAGTGGTCTACTTACAGGGTGCCAGCATAACCAGGCTGAACCAGTGTCCTCAGTTGCTTTCAACTCTCCACCTTGGTAGGTGGTTGAAGGACTTGGCCACACTTATAGTTGCACACCTTCTCCAGCGATGTGACCTTGAACTTGAAGTGGTCTGTGTTGAATAAGGAACATCATCGGGAGGCCACTGGGTAGTAGCAGAAGAGGGTGGATAAGGGTTGTCCACCTCAGCTTCTCGGCTTTGGTGTAGATGGGGGAAGGGGGCAACCTGAAAACCGAAAACATGTCTCACTTCAGGTTTTAACCAAGACACGGAAGGAAGGGGGCTGTGTCTGTCCACAGCTGTTACATCCAAGCCCACGTCCTACAAAGCATGCCTCAGAGTTTAAAGTAGAGGTTTCAAGATGAATGCATTGGAAATGCTGTATCTACAAAACTGTGCTACAGTTTTGAGGACGGAGCCAGAGGCTGGGAGAAGGGAGCAACCCCCTCCCCCCTCCCCCTTCCCCTGGAGGTGATCCCAGGGAGGCCTCGGAGCGCAGTTTTCAGGCTTTGGAAATGGTCTTCATCCTGGGAATATCATGTGTGTTGGAAACTCCTATGATAAGAACAGACTTTAGACTAAGTACTGATTCAGGGGACCAGTTCTTGCCTGGGTACCCACAGGATGCTGGGTGGTGAGATCATTGGTTGTCACGCGAATTGACCCATCTGGGGGAGATGAGCTCTTGCTGTCATGAGGAATAATTCAAATATCTAGACAAGTAACAGCCAGGCTCCTGTGTGTATGCTGATGGAATACACAGAACTCTGCAGCATTGTGCTTTAAAGTGTGTGGGCTGAAAAGATGACTGGTGTCTTCCAGCATGGAAATACCATGGTGGTCTATGCATGCAGATCAGTTGAGAGACCCTGTCTCTGCCAACTCTGACGTGAGTGTCACGGGAAGTTGAGCCAGTGTATCTGCATCCTGGTTCTCCTTGAACGGCTCGCTTGCCTGCTTTGTCCAGTGACAAACACCAGGCAGCACAGAAACAGGAGAGCTCTCAACTCGGATGTCCCACGTAGCTTACACCTGATGAATCTCTTTCCTAGCTGCTGATGTGTGGCCTGGGTGATGTGGACGTGAACGACTGGAGACAGCATTCTATTTACAAGAATGGCTACTGCCCCAACCACCCCGTCATCCAGTGGTTCTGGAAGGTAACTCCTGCTCTCAGGCTCACCCTCTGCCCAGGCTTTCCTCCATAGCTCTGTGCTAGGCCTCTGCTGGGGAAATCAGAATGGAGCGTTCTTGGAAACTGGCATGCCTTCGAGCTGGCTCATCCGTGTGTGGAAATCATTTTTCTCAACTTTTTTCTATTCCAGTTGCCATTTTTATTTTTATATTTTGCACAAAGATCCAAATTAAATTTGATTGACCGTCTTAAGGCCAATGCTTGTATTCTGTTTGGCCCAGGAAAGCATTGACAAATACAATAAACATTAAAAATAAATAAATAAATAAATAAACAAACAAAAGCAATTAATCCCTCTACAAAAGAATTAAAATTAAAAGATTATTTACCTACAAAAGGAAATAAGCCCTACATATTAACATACACCTTTTTTTTTTTTTTTAAAGACACTGTCTCACTGTGTAGTCCAGACTGGCCCCGAAACAGATTCGCCTGCTTCTGCCTCCAAAGTGCAAAGTGCTGGAAATAAAGGTGAATGGCACTAAAACTGGCAGAGCTAACTTTAAAAAAAAAAAAAAAAAGGAGGAGGCAACTAACTTGTTTTAACTTCTGCATACCTGTTATTAATATTTCAAGTGCCAGTAAAAATACAGAGAAAAGGAACCAGATCTTCAAAGACTGGACCTTAGCTTTGATTTCGGATTATTTTATAGAAGATCAAGTCACATGCCTAGGAAGGCCAGTCTAGTTCCTGCAGCAGTTAGGATCTGGGATGCACACAGATTGGTTCAGAGGCCCATTTTTGACCCTTATTTCCTTCTATTCATGAAATGTCATGAGGGAGCTCTCTATGGCCCTGTCTCATCACCGGCTTCCTCTTTTTTAGATATGTCTGGAACACTGACTGGTTAGAGTTAGCTTCAAAAAGCTCAAAAACCAGACCTCAAACCCAGAAACCTGAGCTTGAGGCCACCGCAGAGTTTTCTTCTTGTACCATTTGTTTTGGCCTACGGGCAAAAGAAAAAAAGGAACCCAGCGATTCTGAGATTAGAGAGGCTGGGATTGTTGCAACCATTAGAAAGGGAGAAACGACGCCATTTTTCAGAGTCAGTGGCGTAGGTGGTTCTTTGGCAGCATAAACGACAACTTGGTTGCCTGCCTGCATTACAGCCATATGTAGTGTGGCTTTGGTGCAGCCTGGTGATAATGACCTTCTGCCTCTCACAGGCCGTGCTACTGATGGATGCTGAGAAGCGGATCCGGTTACTACAGTTTGTCACAGGCACCTCCCGAGTACCCATGAATGGATTTGCTGAACTTTATGGTGAGCATGGCATGCCCCCAAACTCCTCTGTCCTCACCTAAGGACCAAGCAGGCAGCATCCTGCCACCTTGGCCCCTTTCCAGACCAGTTGTTCCATAGAGACCCGTAGGGATGCAGAACAGATGCTTCCACCTGCAGGGATTGAGACAGTGTTTGTACAGAGAGCCTGAAGGCGTCTTTTCCTCTTTTATCCGCCCCCCCCCCCCCCCGCCCCATGGTTCAGGGTTTTTTTGGTTCAGCTTTTTAAAAACCAGATTTTGAGAATCACCCATATGGTTGAAACCTCCCACCTACCGACTGCGAGACTCTTTCTGCTTTGCATTATCAAAGCTCACATTGCATTACTGTCCCCTGAAGTAGAGAGGCTGCTGCCCCTGCATTTACACCATCACTGCCACACCTGGCACAGTTCTGTACTGCACAGGAGATGAGCCAAGCCCTGAGCCTGGCAGACCTGGGGATTTCCCACAGGCCCCCCCCCTAATAATCCCTCCTCCCCTTTTTTGCTAAGTCCCACAACTTTGTTCTACTGTTTTAAAGCCTGTTGATGTGTCTTTCCTCCTCCCCCTGCCCCAGGTTCCAATGGTCCTCAGCTGTTTACAATAGAGCAATGGGGTAGTCCTGAAAAACTGCCCAGAGCTCACACATGGTAAGTAACAAAATCCCTGTGGGGGCTGGAAGGGTGGCTCAGTGGTGACGAGCGTTTGCTGCTTTTTGCAGAAGACTTGGGTTTGGTTCCAGATCCCTACAAGATGGCTCACAACCATCTGTAACTCCACTTCCAGGGGATTTGACGTCCGTCCATAGGCACTAGGTACACATTGTGGCACACATTCATGTAGGTGAAACACTCATAAACATAAAAATGAATCTGCGGTCAGCATTATCTCAGGTGCTAGCTGTGTGAGGCTGTCGTGGAAGCGTAGAACACTGGGTTCTGCCCACCTATAGCTTCCAGTGCAGAAGAATAGCAGTGTAAGATGAATATAAATTCTTCCATAAAGAGTAGCAAAGCTTAAGCCGTGGTTTGAATGGGTCTAATATTCTTGTAGCTTAAGCCTCTGTGTTCCCAAGATACACACACCCCCATTCCCACCCCCACCCCTGCAAAAACAAAAACAAAAGCAAAACTGTTTTTCCAACTCTTCAGGAGCAGACATTTCCTTTCTCACCATCTTTGGGTACAATCGTCCCAACCTCTCACATAGTTGGATTATTTTATTATTTTATTTTTTATTTTTTAACTCTTGCTTTAAATTGGTTGTTTCGAAATAAGGGTAAAATCTAGTGGGGGTTCTCCGAATAAGGGGGTCTTGTCATCAGGACTGATGCCTGGGACCCAAATGTCAGAAAGAAAGAACCAACCCCTGCAAATTGTCTTTCAAGCTCCATATGTGTGCTATAGTATGCACACATACATATAATAAATAAATGTTTTTTAAAAATAAAATTGAGGACAAAGTTCCCATAGCATCAATTTAAAAAGCCTTCCATTCACACAGTCTGTGAGTGACCCATGGGCTGTGGCACCATCAGCACGTCTTCTCTGGCTGGAGAGGGAGGAAGAAGCCCCAGGAATTGGCTTAGAAGAGTCACACAACACCCAGCACAGGACAGACACAGCCCAGTGGATTTTTTTAAATTGTTTGTTTGTTTTGTTTTTTGAGACAAGGTTTTTCTATGTAGCCTTGGCTGTCCTGGAATCACTTGATAGACCACGCTAACCTCGAACTCACAGAGAACCCCCTGTCACTGCCTCCGTGAATGCTGGGATTACAGGCGTGTGCCACTGCACCTGGCTCAGCCCGGTGGATTTAGTAGCGTTCAGCATGATCCTTCTAGTCCAAACTCAGTTGGGGTCCTATGTTTCTGCACAGCCTTTTCCTTCCCTCTGGCTTCTTAGCAAATAGGGGGGTGTGGCCCTGTCTTTCTCACTAACTATGCTGAGCTGACGTGAGCACCCTTTCTCACCTACAAGGCCTGTAAGAGCCTTTGTGAAAGCTGCCAGTGGAGGAGCTGGCCGCTATGGGTGCCCTTACCTCACCAGAAGGACTCTTTGTGACTCTGTGTGGACCGGCATGGTCACTGCCTGAGTGGTCCTTGCTGACACGCACACTGATTTCAGACTGAAATTGGCCACTCAGAGCAGGCCCTGTCCACAGTTCTCAGATTTCTTCTGCAGGGAATGATGTCTTCAGGGTTCAGACAGCTTCCTCACAAGGCTGACAGCCCTTTTACATGTTCCTGAGCTGGTTGAGAGAGAGTGCGCACTAAGTAAGCACTGCGTGAGTTGCCTTAGCTGACTGGCATCTTTTGGGCACTTGCTCCCAGCCCCTTCTGCATATATTCTGATTTGACCCTCCCATACTCCTTCCAACTTGAGTAGACAGATTCAGGGAAGTGAGATGACGTGCCCAAAGTCACACAGATGGCAGAGGCAGGGTTTGAACTTGACCCGTAAGTAAGTGCATTTAATTTCTTGCAGAGGCAGCTCATCTCTATCCAAAGACCTCACTCTCAAAGCGTGAGCTATATCCACCCTGCCCCAGCTAGAGCCTTCTATCTGTAGGGTCCTCTAAGGAATGCATCTCTCTCTCTCTCTCTCTCTCTCTCTCTCTCTCTCTCTCTCTCTCTCTCTCTCTCTCTTTCTCTCTCTCTCTCTCCCTTTCCCTCTCCCTCTCCCTCTCCCTTCTCCGACTCCCTCTCCCTTTCTCCCTGGTAGCCAGCTGGACAGCAGACGTAGCTCGGCTTTCTGGAGCTCAGGAAGCCTGGGCCCTGCTGTAGGATCTGCAGCATTCCTAGGACTGGGACCCATGGCACTCTGGCTTCACCTTTGTGCTTAGGGATCTGCAGCACAGAACACATAACCTTACCTGTTTTATGCCTGCAGAAGAGCACTTAGCTAGGCATGATGGAACAGTAATGGTGTGAGCAGCAGTCTGTCTGTCCATCCTTCATTCCTAACGTGTGCCTGCCTCATGCGCCATGGCTTTTTCTTTTAAAAAAAGGATTTTTATTATAAGTGTGTGTGGGAGGGTGTGGTATAGGATGGGCTGCACATGCTACTAGTGTGGTCAGAAGACAACTCTACAGTCAGTTCTTTCCTTCCACCTTCATGTGTGTCTTCTAGACATGGACCTTAGGTTGCCAGGCTTGCCTGCAAGGCTGATGAGCCATGTCACCAGCCCAGATTTTTAGTCTCTCTGTGCATATCCATGCTTGTCTTTACTTTCTATCTCCCTCCCAGCAGCAGAGGAGTCATGGACAGTTGAAAGATTCTTTTCTTTCCCCATTGATTGAACAGTCTGTTTGGCATAGGCACTTTCATAGCTAGAATTTGATTCTGGATAATAAAAGTGTGACTATGTCTCTTTAATTCCCTTGCTCAAATGGCCGTTGCCCATTAGGCAAATCAAAAAAAGTGCTGCTCTGGCAAGGAGCATGGCAGCCACTCACCTCCACTTTCCATTCCCTTGACAGCTTTAATCGCCTTGACTTACCTCCATATGAAACCTTTGAAGATTTACGGGAGAAACTTCTCATGGCAGTGGAGAATGCTCAAGGCTTTGAAGGTGTGGACTAAGGAAGGCCTCACGCGTCGGGGGCACTGCCCTTCCAGCAAGTTCCACATGCACTTTTGCATTTGCCTAGCAGACTTTTGCAGAGCCGGTGGCAGAAGCAGTTGCCTGGCCTGGCTCTGGAGCCCAGGTTGTCCAGGCCCTGCCCAAGTTCCGCCAGGGAACCCAGCCCTAGCTCGAGTGCCGCCCCCCTTTCACCACCAATTCTCAACTGGTTGATGTGTACACTGATTACATTTCAGGAGGACTTGTTGTATTTATGTTGTGCCTCTGCAGGCAAAGCCCTTAATAAATATTTTGCATACTTTCTAATGACAATGAATGGAATTAATCACGCTACAGGTATAGTATTACAACTCATGTTTACGTTTTAAAATGATTTAGACTGATTTTTCAGATTTTATTTCATTACAATTAAAGCTGTCTCATGTACTTGGAAAAGTGAGCATATTTTTTTTTTGTATTTGAATTTCATATCAAGCTTAATGTCAGTGACATTTTTATTTTTGAAGTACTTTGACACCCGCACCCTCCATTTTATTACAATTGGGAGACTAGTTTTTCTCCAAAAGCCTTCTCCAGACAAATGCTTCGAAAGAATTTCAAATATAAAGTTAAGCATAATAATTTTTTCCATACCCAGAATGAAAATAAACCGGATATTTTTTTTTTTGAACAAATTTTGATTCTGGGTACAGGCTGGAAGAATTGTAACATAGCATGATATCTTTGTGTTAACTTGAAAAGAATGATGCCGTTGTTCCTTAGAATGACTGGCACGTGCCATCACACACTTAGGACGGGGTTGGACTGTTACTTCTCATCGGAAGCCCTCAACCCTTCCTGTTGCTGTACAGCCCCTCTTAATTCTGTTTTCCCTTTGATGTTCGGAGAGACATTTCTGTTGCTGTTGCTTGACTCAAAACTGAGGAAGCCAGAGTCAGTCATGTCCTGCCTCTGGAATTGCTAAGCAGTAGCTAACTAACCCTGACTTGCTGTGGCTGCACCGATTCCGAAGGCACTTTATGGAGGTCATATCTGGTTTTGTTTTCATATTATTCTTTCTCACGCACATGACATGTGATGATTGTTTTCTTCTCCCTGGGCACATCCGTCTGGCACAGCGTCTGTTAATTGTGAACTTGGCTGCTAGCGTGCAAACCCAGATGTAATGCTGAGCCTCTACACCCACTTTCTCCGTTTTTGTAACTTCTACTCAACAACAAGGATTTACTTACTGTACACTTAGCCAAGTCGTGTGACATATGACCTACTTTGCATGCTCTGATACTGTGTACTGCCCCTTCCCCGGGTCATGTCTGTTGTGTGCTAGTTTATAAGTGAGCTAGAAGACCCAGCGGGATCCACTAAGCTCAGGCTGCCTTGCCCAGCTGGCAGTGGTGGAAGAGCGAGGGTGTCTGCCATTTGTAAGTCTCGTTCTGTTGTGTTTTGAGAAGATGTCTGAGGCAGTGTGGGAGTTTCAGCATCCCCGCTGTCCCTTTAACGTGTGTTGTCCTCCACCCTGCCGTGGATTTCAGGGGACGTGGAGTATTTTCATCTCTTGCCAGTTGTAAATAAGACAAAAAGACTGTGGTCTCTGTTACGTAAGAAGGACCCTTGGCATAAGAAATTGCTTGTGTTTACACAGCTGTGGGTGCCATGAAGACGCCATGGCCACTCTTGGTGGGTGAAGCCCCAGACGGTGGAATCCTACCAAGCTGAGCATTGGCTTCTATCCATATGCTATGGGGTAATTATAGAAACAATGAGCACTCACTATTCTTGTCTTCTGGTGAGATATTTTTCTCCTATAGTTAACATACTGGGCGGGGTGGTGGGGGTGGGGAGGTGGGGGAATCCTATTTTTCTTTTTTATAACCTTCGAAGTCCAGAACCCATTTCTCTGTTACAGAGTATGCCAAAGTCTGAGCTGAGCAGTGTATTTTGATTGGAGAAGAAATCAGGATCTATTCCAAGAACGGGGCCTCTAGAGTTCTATAGCCCTTATTGAACCACATTATTTACTAAATGCAAAGTAGTCAAGTATTTTTTAAAATGCAAAAAAAAAAAGGGAGGGTCCAGCAAGATGGCTCTGTGAGTCAGGATGCTTGTCACCAGGCCTGACGACCTGAGTTCAACCCTGGGACCCACCTGACGGGGAAGGAGAAAACTGACATCTGCAAGTTATCTTCTTTCCTAAGATTTTTTTTTTAATTAAATACTAAAAGAAGACTTAATTCTGATCATTTCTGAGTTACGATCAGAAAAGATCTATTAAAATATACACTCCTGGGAGTACTTGAAAGGCAAGTCATTGTGAATAACACTTTAGCTCATCGGTCCGTAATAATTTCAGATTTTTCACCGTTGTTACTGTTACTGGAGATTGGAGAGTTGGCCCGTTAGAAAGTAAAAATACAGTTCACTATTCCTCTGGCTTGTGAAGTTTCACTTGCTGCCTAAAATGCCCGATGTCTTGTCTCCAGATCTTGATGCCCTTGCCTGGTCCTCTTTGTACAATAATTGCACATGGCTGTGGAGACTGTGCTGTGCCTGAGGGGCAGGTGGCAGGTCATTCTCTGAGACTCCCCACTGCAGCCAGGTGCTGTTCCCTTCTGAGCTGTGGAGATCACGTCATGCTGTCTCCCTGGAAACAATGCTTGCCGTGGGTCATTTACTTTGAGACCATGGGGTGGGTTCCAGGATTCTTACTTCATTGTAGAAGGACTTTGAGCATCATATGGCTGTCTTGGGTTTCTAGCCCTGCCCCATGTTAGTCCATGGTAAGCCTGGATTAGCCTGCGGACTCCAGAACAGGTGGTGGTAGGCACTGGTCCATCCTAGGTGTCTTCAGTGCACTTTCCTCATCTGTCTGAAACACTGATCTCTACTTTTCCATGGTTGGTCCTTTAACAGGTCCCAAGAACCGGAGATGTGTACTTTATTTTTGTTTTCACGGCTGTTGTAGCTTAGTGGCGAGTGTTTGCCTAGCATGTACTTAGCTGTAGATTTGATCCTCATTGCTGGGGGCTGGGGAGGAGGAGCGAATAAGATTTTTAAAATTCTGTTTCTGAGGACCTTGAGCAGGAGAGAGTAGAGACTCCTGACATTCAGGTTGAAAATGATTTAAAGTGACTTGACACAAATTGTTTCCCCCTTAGAGGCTCTGGGAAGTGGGTTGCAAAATATTCTAACCACTTTTGCATCTCCCATGGCCTTTCGCTCTTGGTCTTG
Source organism: Acomys percivali (assembly GCA_907169655.1). Taxonomy (NCBI): domain Eukaryota; kingdom Metazoa; phylum Chordata; class Mammalia; order Rodentia; family Muridae; genus Acomys; species Acomys percivali. Next base: position 22,660,285 of record OU015744.1, on the reverse strand, counting down.
TTAGATACCAGTTTGTTCTGAGAGTCAGGCTCATGTTCAGCAGCTTCTAATGTGTTCTCTATTTTCCTGGTAACCTTGTGTCTCACCTCTGAAATTTGGAAGTCTGCGAGAAGAGCCTGGCCAGCCCCTCACCACTGGACTAGCTCTTTCTGTCCACTCCTCTCTATCTCAGAAACAGAAGGGAGATGCTATCTGTTGTCATTTGCTTCCTGGCCAGTAGGGGTGCTGCTGTGCAGGGTCTCTGCCAGCCCTGTTCCCTCTCTGGCTCCCAGAAGACCACATGCTACCTCTGTCTCATTCATGCATTGGGGTATATCCTAAGTCATGTCAAAACTGCCAATTTCAGGACTGGGGTGTGTTTAAAAAAAACTTATAAACTTCTCTTTGTACCTTAGATTTTAAAACTGGGTAGAAATGTGATGTACATTGGACCACTTTTTTAATTTCTATAAGCCTTAATGAACAGTGTATATGCATCTGTGTATGCACACTCCATCCCAGAGTGTTTTCAGTGTGTCAGAGAAAAAGCTGTAGCATTAGGACACGAGCCTGTCTAGTGTTTTCTAGGAAAGGGGTAGCTTTCTGTTGGTATGGAATTTTCCAAGAAAAATTCTCATTCGAAACCCATCCTTTCTTTGAAATGTCGGCGCTCCAAGCACGTGTCTGAACCACATGTCTCTCTGCTGGTTTCATGTTTGTATGAAAGTAGGGGTCTAAGAGCATCTGTTGGCGCATGCGTGGCCTCTGATGCCCTGCATTCCCTCCACTGCGTCTCCATGTATTGAACGCCTTTCCTGTGACCGTAGCCTGTGTTGACAGACTTCTGCTCCTGTGCAAGCCAGCCTGCTCCTCATCCTCAGACTGATCTTACCCACGTTGTCACAATTCCCTCCCTGTTAACTGTGACTCTGTTCTTCCTTCTGCTACCCCAGATGTAACAGATACATATGTGTATGTATGTATGCTGTCCAAATATATTTGTATATATTTGTATAGCATTTTTACACCTTAGGAGTAATCTGGATTCAAAGGGAATGAGAGTTTATCCCCTTCTACAGTTCTCTCCGAGTCCCGTCCTGAGAGCTCTGACCCTCTGCGGCTGAGAGAACCCTAGAAAGGTATTATTAACTTGCTGTCTTAATTTCAGGATCTGTTATCAAATGAAACATTTTTTTTTTAAGGTGAAAAGAGTTTCAAGCATTCCAAATGAATTCTCGATGTTTCTTAACTTTTAATTATAACCCCACCTCCTAACGCAAAGCTGAGTGCTATTTGATACAATGGTCAAAAACCAAACTACCTTGATATTTTTCTAAAACAGCTTGGTGGCTGTTGCTCGTTTTCACAGTCCGGAGAGCTTTAACCTCGCTTGGATCTGGTAGTCCACGCAAAGTTTCATGGTCAAGTCCTTTTCTTTCTTCTTGAGAGACCTAAAGAGATAACTGTAGTTTGTTTTCCTGACAGCAAATGAAAAAAAAAAATGTGACAAAGTGAAGTTGTTGTAAAGAGGTGATGCAACTTGTCAAATATTTAATAAAGAATTATGGAATCTGGAACATTTCCTACATAAGCAGTGTGAGTTGTCTGCTTTTAAAGCTTCGTCAGGTTTAAATGACTGCAGGTTTAAAGGGTGATCGTTTTCTTAACCCCCACTAAGAGCCCCGCCTTAGGGCTGAAGTCGGCCCTGAACACATGGGGGAAAGCATAGGAAGTGGCTCACTTGTCCCCATCCGAATGCTGGGTTTTGTCTTTTGTATTCAACCAAAGGATGCCCACTTTATACAACACTCACAGTCCTGATCCTCCATCCCCGCAAAGGCTACCGATTTCACCTCTGCTCTGTAACGTGCCCTGGACTTCGGGGCAGTGAATGACATCAACAACCAAGCCACAGTGGTTTTCAGAAAGATGTTCTGGTACCCAGACCTGTGCCAGTTACCCATCAAAGTCAATCTCTCTGTTCCTGGGGGTAGAGGAAGCCTCACCTTGCCCATTAGTACTGCCCTCTTGATGTCCTTGGCCCATCCACTCAGGGACTGGCAGCCTGGGACACCCGAGCAGGACTCGAGGTTGTCAGCTAGTCCTTGCTGTAGTTTTATAAACTTGCTTCGAAGTTGTCACTGGCGCTCAGAGCTCCTGTCACCTCACCCAGGGCTTGAGAGGAGACTACTAGCACAGGTGGGAAGAACCAGCTTCTTACAGAGAAACGAAGGTGTCGGGAATAAGATGTAACTACTGTGTAGTTGCTAGGTTGATAAACCCTTAACCTGCTATTAGGTCCAAGTGATGTTGGCACTTCCATAATTTTATAACACCTGAAGTTAGCAATGAGCACAGGTATCTAGCTGGGGCAGGAGATGGGTGGCCAAATTTAAACAAGCATTACTTCTTGTCCGTTTGGTACCCTCCTCTGAGTCTGTTTCTCAACACAGTGTCCAGAGGCTGTGGCTATGTTCCGGATTATTGAAGTGGGTTTAAAAAAAAAAAAGTCAAGCCTGAGTTACCTTAAGACCTGGCTCAGATTTGACGGGTAGCTTCCAGAACCAACTACAAACAAAGGCCTGAGGAGATAGAGGAGGCAGCTTGGGCCCAGTAGAGGGGCAAAAGCTCAGTTTTCAATGGTTCCTTTGCAGTGGCAGCCCAGTTGCCACCCTTTTGTGCCGCTGTTGTACTTTCTGTTCTTTTCTACTTCTGAGCCCAAGCTGACTCAGGCTGCCTTTTCACTGGCTGCAAATCTCAGAGCAGAAAGGGTGCCCTGGTGATAAGGTGGGTGGAGATTGCTAACTGCATCTCCAGCAGGGTCCCTGAACCCTACCTGAACCCCAGGCTTGCCATCTTAGGTAGGCTGGCCTCAGCCCCAGGGGATGTGCAGCCTGAAGCATTGCTTCCTGTTGGAGCTGTCGAGCAAGGCAGCACAGGAGCTGACGGAATGTTCTAAGCAGCTCTGTAGACTCTGTCCTGATGCCGGTAGGAAGGCTTTGTCCTCTGTGAAGAAAGGGCTCATCTTGGAAATTCGTTTCACAGTGGTGTTGGGTGCTAGAGTAAGAGCAGCACCAAGGTGAATAGGCTAAACTGAGCACTCAAGTGCAGCAAGGGAGCACCTGTGTATGGAGGAACAGGCCCTGACCACACTCCAGCAGGCTCCTCAACCAACTCTATGATAAAAGACAAATTTGGGCATATTTCTTTTGTTTTGTTTTTTCGAGACAGAGTTGCTCTGTATAGCCTTGGCCGTCCAAGACTCGCTTTGTAGATCAGGCTGGCCTCAAACTCAGAGATATGCCTGCCTCTGCCTCCTGAGTGCTGGGATTAAAGGCATGCACCACCACACCTGACTTGGACAATTTCTTCGTGTATGTTTGTATGCACACACATTTGTGAGTGGGGGCGATGCAGGCCTGAAGAAGATCTCACCCAGGTGTCATTCCTTTTTTTTTTTTAGACTACGCTAGGGTTGTTGGCCACTAGTCCATAGAGATGAGCTTGCCTTTGTCATCTTTGTTCCCATAGCCTCTAGGGATGGGACCCAGGGTCCTCCGGCAAGGCAAGTACTTTTCCAGCCGCCCAGTTCTGCAGCCCCGGCTTGGGTGATCACTCCAGAATGTTCCTTCATGCCTCCTCCAAGCCAATCCCTGCCCCTACATCTCAAAGTCTTTCTGAAATTCCCACTACATAATATCTTTGTCTTCTCCAGAATTTCATGTAGAACTGTATAATTTATTCCAATAATTCTTTTTCTAGTTGTGATTCCGTAACCTAATAACATTTACTAAACCGGAGCTGAGGATGTAGTCCAGCTGGCAGAGTGCTTGCCTACTATGGTCCCCATACCTATGTAAAACAGTATAATTCTCCTAGGGAGAACCGCAAGTTCAAGGCCATCCTCAACTACATGTCAGATTCAACATCACAGCAGGCTACACGAGAACCTCTTTCAAAACAAGCATTTTGACTGGAAGCACACATGATATCATGAAGGGGGGGGGGATCGGTTTAATATTCAGATAGTTTCTCCATTCCCCACGGAGAGGATCAGTCACCACTTTCAGAATATATAGTCCCCTGGTAGGCTTTGAAGCTTGCAGTGACCTTGGCCTTCAGGCCTCTAGGCTCACCTTGCAGTGGAAGCTCTCAAACCTCGTAAAGGGCAGTGTGGTTTGTTCTCCAGATTGCTTGACTATGACTCACGCTTCCTCCTCCCTAGAAGAACCTCAGGTAAGAAGAAATGAGTTCACTGGGACAAGTTAACACTGTAGCAAACAGTCCCAAAATCACCAGTGGCTTGGCAAACGTCTATTTCCCATGGTCCTTTGCAGGTTTGAGCAGGTGCTCCATTCCACAATCATTCAGGAAGTCAGGCACTCTCTTTCCACTGCCCCACAATTCTCTGGGACTGGCTACCCTACAGCCTGCAAGTAAAGGCAGAATGACAGTGTGGGGAAGAGCAGGTGGCCTTGTGGCCGGTCACCAAGCCTCTAGAGTCTTCAGTTCCCTCTTAGGATTCTGATGCGTGTTGCATAGATCTCCAGCTGAGCCCAGTGATAATGTTAGCACCGGTTTACATGCAAGGAAATAAACTTGCAGGCTGGAACTGGAAACCCAGGGTAGCTGAGCAAGAGGCCACCGCTCCACTATTGACTGTACGACCCAGATGCCAGTTCCCCCACCAAACATCCCAAGGGTGGGGAACCCAATAAACTCATTTACTAAGATATAAGTAACCAGTTAGTTAGATACAGAAATAGTTTTACATTAACAAACACTAAAGATGATGCTTAATTCACAAACAATTTTTTTTTAAAAAAAATCAAAATGATGCCCTTTTAGCAAGAAATGAAGTAGAGAAGGTTTTTTTTTTGAGGGTAGGGAGTCTATTTCAGTCCCTAATTCTACTGTAAATATGAAATGTCTACACAACTTGAAAGACATCCAGGAGCACACCACTCCCAACAGGAAGTCGGGGACCCCCCAGGGCCCATGCAAATACCCCTTTTGTGCAACAGAACAAAGAGCCAAAGCATTGCGTTTGCAGAAGAGTTTCTATTTGATAGCAGGTTTTAGACACTCACTTGGATTTAATATGTACTACAGGGAGATGGGGGCATGCCTGTCCTTTAGCTTTCAGTTCTAAGGCCTCTGCCCTGGGGTCTTCTTCCTCCAGCCCCTCCTGCTGGGCTGCAGTCTCTCCTTGGCCCCCCTGGCCTTTTCTACAAGTTCTCTTTACTTAGCCATTCCTTGCTGGTTCATCAGTGATGTTGGGAGAGGACAGTGTACATGCCATCCTCAGATAGTGAGTGTTTAAACACTAGCCAGCCCTTTGAACCCTGGGCTCCAGTTAAAAAGTAACACACGAGATGCTGCATCAAGAGGAGACAAATATTAGCTTTGGAGGTGGAAAGCCTCATCGTTGAGAAATATCTGCTGCTGGCAACAGGAAGAGAGCAATGGTCATACCCGAGTGGGGGGTGGGGAGCGGTCCAGGAACCCCCAGATTCCTGTGACCTTAGGCCAGACACCCTGCTCTTTTCTGTTGTTATTTTTTAAAATATCACTTATTTTCAGGTGTGGAGGGGGCTTGCCACATTGGGCACCTGGAAGTCAGAGGACAGCTTGTGGGTGTTGGTTCTGAACTTGCACCTCGTGGCTTCTGACCAGCAGGCTTGACAGCAAGTTCCCCACCAGGCGAACATTGAAGCTGCCAGTCCAACTCCCTTGATCTGAGAACGCCAGTATTTCCCCTTAATGTCACCACTTTGTGTCTCTGTCCTTTGTCACGTTGCCTTGGTGACCTGGTTCTGACGGCTGTTTCTAGCCAAGCTCTGCTGCCTGCTGGGAGCTTCTGCCAGGCTTCCTGCTCTCCTGGCCGCTGCTGGAGTCGCTGGAGATCTCTAGGACAGCAGAGTAGCAGGTCTCCAGGAGATCAACCCCAACAGCTCAATCCCAGCCCTGGGCCTCCTCAGCCCCAGAGGCCATTCCTAAGATGCTTACCTTTGGTTTCTGTGACCCTCTTATTTAGTCTGTCCCTCTCAAAATGTCCCTACCAGCCTCTCCTCTCTAAATGCACGGGTGCCCACAAAAGACTCTCTCTCTCTCTCTGTTCCTCTTCCCTACTTCCTCTTCCTTCACACCTCCATCTAGACAAAAGTCACCCCTACATCTAGCCCAACCACTCTTTAGTCCTTCATCTCCAAAACCCTAGTAGACACCATCAAATGACGTCTCCAAGTCAACTAAACTCAAAATGTCCCTGACCTCTCACAGCTTTCAAACCCCTCCCCCTTCTGGACTTCTGTCCTTCTGTCTCCCAATCATTCCCACCCAGAAACTGCATCAATGGCATTCTGTACATCTTTGCTCCCCAAATACAAAGAATAGCAAGGTATAGATCCTTCTCCATGCTCTCCTCATTCACTCAACAGACATGGCAAGTCCATAGCACGGTCCATGGTTGTGGACAGCAGGGATGCATGCAAGGAAACAAAACAAGACAAGGCTTTGGTATTGTGGAACCTATATCTGAGTGGAGACCAACAAATTATGCTGTAAGTAGGTACGATGTGTGTGATGTTATGAATGAAGTCAAGGCAGAGAGAGGCTGCAGGTAGTATAAGGGGCCTGGTTTCAGATAATATGACAAAACAGGATGAAGACCACAAAGCAGTGGAAAAGCCAGCCATTGGGGTCCCGGGAGAAGAGCATGTGAGCTTGCAAAGGGCCAAAATGGAGGCAGAGAAAACTCGAGTCATCTCAGCTGTCTACTGCTATAGCCCAAGTAGAAAGGGGGTCCAGACGTTTGAGTTGGTCAAGGCCAGCCCTCAGAGGATTTTCATGCCATGAACACACAAATGGTATTTGTTGTTTTTACCTTTTCATTTTTAATGTCTTGGAGGACAGAGTCTCCCTACACAGCTTGGACTGTCCTCGAAGTCAATCCTTCTGTTTCAGTCTCTCAGGTCCTGGGCTGTCATGTCTATCCTCACACAGCGAGTGGCATAGATACCATTTAAAACTGCTATGAGGCAGAAGGCAGTGTCCAAGGACTCCAAGAGGAGACAAAGCCAGAGAAGAGGGGTGGCCTGGGTGGTAGCAGGGAAAGCAAAAAGAGTGGGACCTTGGGGCTTAGGATGGTGCAGGCATTCATCCCTGGCAAGGGGGAGAATCTGTGAGCTCTGTTGGCCAGCCAATGAGAGGAGAGCTTAAATGACCCCAAGAAGTGACAACAGGATGGCCCAGTGACCTTCACTGGACAGGCTTGGGCAGGATGCTGAGTGTAAATACCCGATGAAAGAGGTCTCAGCAAGAAGGAGAGAAGGCACTGGGTCATCAGGGACTTGTGTGACAGCCAGCACACCCTTGTTCCTTCTGTCTCCGCCAGTCTTCTGCCTCACATATTTCTGCACATCTCACCTAAGTGTGACAGTCATCTACTGTGTCACACTTCCTCTCTCCTATTTCCCGGCCCAGTTTGCACACAGTTCCAGGTCTAGCCCAACTCTGCCATCCACCTGCCCCTGTGGAGGCTTGCCAAAAAGCCACCAGGGAAACCCTGAAGCACCTCCTCATTCTCCTTACAGTGCCCTGGGGGCACCGTCCCCACTTCGCCCTTCCTCACTCGGCAAGCTATCCAAGGAATGGACTTCCCAAACATCCAAACCAAGCCCCTGTCACATTTCAAATGTCACTTCATCCACCCCAGACCTTCCTGATTATCCACTAACCGAAACACCACACTTCTTTGGACCTGTAGCCCTTTGACCTTTCCTACCCGTAGTCTAACTGCTTCATCCCTACCCATCACCAGCCAGCTATTGCTACCATGGTAGCCTCTCAGTGAAACTCTGTTTCAGTGCGCTGGACAGTCAGAGGTGCATGTAGACATGGCACAGCAAGGATGGAGCAGTCCAGGTTTCAGTTTTAAAGAGTTTGCCTTACCTTTTCCTGTGTTTGTCCACTCTTGAATAAACAAGCTGCCAAAGACCTCCACCTTGTGATGTGGTCCTGACAGAGAGAAATGACAGTCTGTAGATCCCTTGGGGGTCTCTGGACACAGAATAAGGGAGGTCAAGATGAGAGTCAGCAAAAGACACCAACCAGCCACCATGCCGCCATGTCTGAGCCTTCGAGCTCAGTGCTTCCTAGAAAATAACCAGAAACTGAGCCACCATTTTTGTGCCTCCACTCCTCTCTCCTCTTTCCAAGGCTCCAGCACCAGTGACCATTTTGGTCTTTAGAAATGACAGTCTCCCAGGAAGCTACTATGTCTGGGGCTTGGCTGCAGCACACAGAAAGGAGGTGGCCTGCAGCACACAGAAAGGAGGTGGCCTGGACCGGAGACTTAAAAGTTGCAGAAGGTCAAGGTCAGGTTGGTCAACACTTCATTGCCCATGGTCTTTACTTGGCCCTCCCTAGACCTTTCGAATGACGATGTTTGCATCTAAATTCACTTTTCCCCTTTTCTCTTTAAAGATTCGAAGGCTCGGCACCAACCCACTGGTTCTGAATAATGCCTGCTCCCTTTTAATGAAAAATGCTGCTCCAAGTTTGGACACCCTTGCTGTCCCAACTGGCCCACTTCACTCATTTTCTGCCTGGCTGTGTGAGCGTTAACATTCGCAGCCTCTGCACCTGGCTGTTGGCAGTGTGGCCTAAGGTGAAGTTTGAAGCTGACTGACTGATCTAAGTGAGCGTCCTGTTTCTCTTAACTTAGGATGGGACCATTCTGCCTTGTTATCACAGCATAGTCCCACGGGCCTGGGACCTCATGGCTCACATGGAATGAGATTCAACCTCTTAGAACTGTCTCCAAGTCTCCCCACCCCCTTCTAACGCCCAGCTGGGTAAGGACCTGCCAAGATTTCCTCCCTTTTGTTATTGTACTAACAGAGTTTTACCCCAAGGAAGGAGGGCACTACGAGTCTTCATTTCTCAAATGTTATACAGTTCTTGACCCACACGCACACACACACGCGTGCACACACACGCATGCACATGTGCACAGATACTTTCTTTTTTGGTAACAATGGGCGGTGTGTGTGGGGGGCGGGGAAGGCCTGCTTAAATGGTCTGTAGAGGAGTCCAGCTAGTAGAAGCATTGTCTTCTTAGATCCTGTGCCAATTTGGGGACATTCTATCCAAATAACAGGCCTGATTCCAAGGAGGAGAAACTTAAGGGCTATGTGAAATTAATCTAAGTTGATCCCACTGCAAGTATCCCAAAAGGATGGGGGCAGGGCGGGGTGGAGATGAAGTAGGACAGGTGCTTTTCACTGGGATAAGATTGTTCATTTCTGCCAGGCATCAGAATTGATTATTAAGCCCAAGCGCTGGGCTAAATCCATGATCTTTGCTCTGTGCGTTCTCATTTAATGGAAAAGCAGAGAAGAGAGCCAAGAAGCAGGGAAAGGTGCCACAGAGGCCAGCCACAATTCTTGGATCCAGGTGTGTGAGGGAATGAATGCAGAGGGTTTTGTTTGTTGTTTTGTTGTGTTTTCACACTTACGGAAAGTGATATGTTGTGTGCATCACATGTTCTGTAGCACAGCCATTGGTCTGGGGCAGCACCCTGTCTTAGCCCACTCCTGTTTCTACGGCCAACATGTGACTATCAGGCTACAAAATAAATCAAGGATGTAAAGGGGGACACACCAGTGAAAGGCAGATTTTGCCATCAAACAAGGCCCAATGTCAGTGCTTCACCACCACGAAATTTTGGCATTGCAGATAAGGGCTTAAACTGCTGTGCAGAAGGCTAGCCAAGGCGAAGTTCTCAGAGAGGAAGCATGTTTGAACTGAAATTTGAAACATCAACTGGACAAGAGACAGAACTCACCAGACTGTTGAGCTAGCTTCCACAGGCACGAGGCTGGAAGAACTTGAGTAGCCCAGGAGGTAGCTGCTACCCATCGTGAGGGAGAGAGGGTTCTACTTCTAGGGGGAAAGAGACCAGGCACGGCTGACCACTTCTGTCAGAGTGACAGGACTAGTGCCCCACCCAAGGCATCTCAGGGAAGAACACTTGCAGGCTGCAAGCAAACAGCTCCCCTAAGACACTGCTAACATGCTAACATGCCCAAGAAACGCTAATGTAATTGGCTCATCCTATATGCCAAGCACTGTTCAAAGCTGTTTAAAAATATCAACATGTAACTGTCCTTACAGCCCTTAGGAGGGAAGCGAATGGTACTCCTATCATCAGTTAGAAAAGTCCAAGAACAGAGAAAATATTAAAAACAAACAATGACAAAACTTATCCAAAGTCACAATGCTTAAATAAGATAAAACAGAGGTCTTAGTTCAGAGCCTGGCTTTCAGCCTGAATGCTACCACTGTCTTGATTTAGGCTTGTCACCAAAGCGAGAGCCTCACTCTGTTGCAGCCACTCACTGCAAACCAGGGCCTTCTCCCCTCTGCTGCCCTTTGGGCCCTAAAGGTGTAGGTCACACTGAAGAAGACTAGGACCCTCTGCTGAGGAGATTTTAAGGGGCGAAACAAATCCTTCATCTCTCTCCCTTGGAGGTAGAAGGAGCAGAGAGGTGACCAGTGTGCAATGAGCTTGTTAGCCCTGGGGTCCAAAGCCCACGTTACTCTTCTTCTATTTGTGTTGTCGATATCTGTCACCATGGTGTTTCTGTTTGAGGAGATAGGCAGGCACACTGAAGTCTGCGACCCGAAGGTCAGGCCTGGCCAACACTGTGTCCTCCTCTTGTGTCAATTCCAAAAGGCAGGGTTTGGAAATAAAGTCAACAGAAAGCTGGTCTTTATCTCTACTGAAACAGTGTTCCGTGGTGTTCAGAGAGAATTGGGCAATGGTGGATGGATCTGGATAAGAGGAAATGTCAATTTGGGGCTTTTGGATTCCCATAAACCGTTGGTTCCCCTGTTTTTATCATTTTGCCCGTATCTCACTTTAAAGAGAGCAAGGAGAAAAAAAAGGAATAAACAAATGAAGGTAGGAAGCAAGAAAAAACCCATTAGATTTGCCTAGCTTTTCACCCAGCTCATGCAATGACTGAGAGGATGTTCTACATCTTTCCACTTTCTCTCTTCAACACCAGATGTACCACCCATGTGCACAAGCCACCTCTTTGGATGGATTCAGGGTTCTTTACAAGGACAACTGCTCTGTAGTGTAAGCCAACAGGGAAGGGACTGGAACTGTGCCTGTGGTGAGAGAAATGGCCGTGTGCCAGGGGAGGCATGGCAACCAGCAGCTTGGAGAGCTTTTAAAATAGAGAGGGAACATTAGAGATCATTTGTGCTTTACTGTTGAAAGACCTACAGCATAGAGAAGGAAGATTTCTGGTTCAAGTGACCAGGTAAGCACATGGGGGACAAATCTGAGTTCAACCACAGAAGCTCAGGGGCCCGTGCCAAAGCTAGTTAGATTGTTTGCACCCAACACTCGACACAGATTTTTTTTTCCAGTTTCTCTCTCTGTTTTTCTTTCTGTCTCTCTCTGTATGTATCTTTCTATCTCTATCTCTGTCCTCTCTTTCTCTCTGTATGTGTGCGTGTACATTGTATGTACATGTTTAGATAGGTGTGTGCACATGTGTACTCAGGTATGCATGCATATGTGTGCACATGAGTGTGGAATCCAGAGATTAACATGGAGGACCTTCCTTCCTTGGTAGCTCACCCCATTTTTTGTGAGGGTTCAGGATCTCTCTATGAAACTAGATCCCATCTCTTCCATTTGACTTCCTGGCCACTGACCACCAGGAACCTGCCAAGTTCCACCCCAACTCCCAATGCACTTGCAACCCCAACACGTGCTCAGGGATCCATGCTGACGTAGCAAGGACTGTACTGACCAAGACATCACCCAGCCCTTTAGCTCTTCCAAATCACCATTCAATGGTTGATGCTTTAAGTCTGGAGTCTTGTGAGCCAACCTGGAGTGAACCGAGAGA
>OU015744.1:22633814-22648273 GCA_907169655.1 Acomys percivali | reverse complement strand
CTCTCTCTCTCTCTCTCTCTCTCTCTCTCTCTCTCTCTCTCTCCCCACACACACACACACACACACACACACACACACACACTACACACGCCTCCCCCAATAAAAGCCTCCAGGGTCTTAAACCATTAAAATAAAATTCTCTCTGTCTCTGTCTTTCTCTCTCTCTCTTGTGTGCACATATGCACACACACATCCCCTAGTAAAGGACTCTAGGGTTTGAAATCCACTGAAATAAAATTAACGATGTTTGGGGCAGGTAAAATGTCCGAGTGAAGACACTTCCTGCCCCATGACGCAAGCCTGACAGCCTGAGTTCAATCCCTGAAACCCACATAACAGTGGAAGGAGGAAACCAACTGCAGTGTTGTCCTCTGACCTCCACACACGCAACCTATAATAATAACTTAATATTTAAAATTTAGAGAAAAGAGACGTCTCCCTAAACAGCAGGAGCATATGGGTTGGGAATGGGCTAGATTTTGGAGCAGGCCTCGACATGAACAGCACAAAGTTCACTGGGAAGCGCTTCTCCCTGAAGAGGACTCCCCCTCTCATGGAGTAGAGAGATTCACTTGTTCTGGAAGCTGTGCTGTGCTGTCTGGACAGAAGGGCACAAGGTAGCTTCCTGCTGAATCTGAGACTGGCCTCCTGAGGGTCAATGTGTGAATAAACTGAAAAGGTTACCATCCTCTGAGGAGGTTCCTGCTTCCCCTTAACATGCAATCTGTCATTTCAAATGACTCATATACCAATGAAGAGGAAGACTAAAAATATTTGAGCCTGACATTTGCATCAATTAAACAGTCACTTGTCACACCCAGCTGGAAACAGGCTTTTTAGAAGGTTACAAAGAACTCTCTGCCTCTGCTGTGGGATATTTGTGGTTTAGCGGTGAACTCGAGTGTGGGAGATGCTCTGGTGGGTTCAGTGGCCTCAGAATCACGTCATTGAGTCTTCGATCAGGGGCAGCTGTGAGATCCAGCTGTTTGAGGGTGGCTTGCCTAGCATGCAGGAAGCCTGGGGTTCCATCGCCAACACCAAATAAAACTGGATGTGCTGGCACATGCCTGCTATCATCCTATGCAGACCGGAAGATCAGAAGTTCAAGGTCATCATAGGCAACTTGGAAAGTTCAAAGCAAGCCTAGGCTACACGAGACTTTTTTTTTTTTTTAATGAGAACTCCATGGGCACTTCTCAGATGCCCTGTCAGGCAGTGGGAACATGGTCTAGCCTCCTTATTTTTACTGAAGAGAAAGAAGGATCCGCAAGCCACTGAGTGTTGCGCTCTTCTTTTCATTCTTGAAAAAAAAAAAAAAAACCTTGAGATTGTTCTGCATTTAAAAAAAAATGAATAGATCTTAAAGATAATGAATTGGCTTGTTTACAGCCATACACACAGGCATGTTAATATTTCAGCTGCTTCAGAACAGGCCATTACGTTTCAACAGACAGTTGCTACACTTCTGGTACTTTGGTATACAATGCTGCCGTTTCATTCACATAGGTAGGATGAATTCCTAGAAACAGAACCACATACCAAAATCTATAGACACTGGTATGAATATTACCACACACACACACACCCCAGCCAGGCATGTATGGCAGTGCCAGGGCTATTGCTGGCACTCTGTAAAGCTAGTACCTTTTAGAAATGGGAAAATGCTAAACGTTCCCAAATGCAGGATGGTTGCTTAGAGGTACCAGAAGTTGCCGTGGATAATAAGCCAGGCAGCAACAAGGAACACTCTGAGACAGTCTCCCTAGCCATCTCTGACTCTTGCAAGGCAGAGCACGCAGAGACCAGTGGCTTGCAATCTCATCCAGGTTGCCACTGCGATGCCCCTACCTCTCATGCGGGGATCCCATGTGCCCAAAAGAAACTAACTGGTCACACTTGCTGATCTCTAGGCCTCTCTGTGGTCTAGTACACAGGACACCAAGACCAATCTCAGTCAGTTCTCTCCCACAGGCAAGGCTCTGGCTGTACCAGCCATATTAGAAAATCTGAAAAAAGAAAGCCCCATCCTTCTCAGTCTCTTCCTCTCACTTTTCCCTCAGAGTATGGTCAGAATAGATCATGTTCCCCAATAATAACCTTTGCCCTATTGTCAAAGTAAAGGCAACTCCTTTTTAGGTTCCCAGGTTGGCTGCTTTGCTTAGTTTTCTAGCCGAAGCTTATCACGCTGCTCTGGAGCTTGCTTGCTTGCTCAGCATCGTGACGTCATACCTGTGCCATGCTGCCGGCCTTTCCTGAGGGACAGGCAAAAATGGTTAAAATGACAGAAACATCTGGGTGGCGGCGGCACACACCTTTAATCCCAGCACTCAGGAGGCACGGGCAGGAGGATCGCTGAGTTTGAGGCCAGCCTGGTCTACAGGGTGAGTTCCAGGACAAACCAAAAACAACAACAACAGCAAAAACCCCAGCAACTGTGAGGTCTCCATGCATCTTCACCTATGATGCATCCTTCTTGTCCGTAAGGCTGGAGATGACCAGCTTCTCAAACTCACTGCCAGGGCAGCGTGGCAAGGGAGCTGGGAGCCAGAGGGCAGTGAAGGGCACACATTAACCAGGACTCCCGAAGCAGAGTCCTCAATATCACAGTGCCAATGACAAGGTGGCCTTGTTGACCAGTTGTTAACTTTACCAATAAGAAAAGGCAAGCTAAGGAGGTGGGAGCACTCTCTCCGGAAGGCCAGTGTCAGTAGGGAGCTGGGAGCTTCAGCCAGAAGTTGCGCGGATTTCACAGACATTAACCGGCCTCTGCCTTATAACAAACTGTGGAAGCATTCTCTTTTTTTCTTTTTTCTTTTTTTCTGTGTGTGTGTGTGTGTGTGTGTGTGTGTGTGTGTGTGTGTGTGTGTGTAAGCATTCTCAGTCATTCACCTTCGAGTTTGCTTTGAGTGTTGGCTATAACAGCAACCCCGCTGATGACCCTGCATGCCACAGAGTTAGGGAAGGCCTAGAAGACTGCCCTCAAGTCCAGACTGGATCACACTTGGCCACTGCCCCATGAACTGCTCTCTTTCCTGCTTGCTACAGCAACGTGCTTGGCATACGGGTCCCTGGCCTGGTGACTGTTCACAGGCAAGCACACTTAGGCCAGATTAATGAGGAGGAGTGCTCTTTGTTTGATCTCATTTTCTTTAAGGGTGACTGTCAGTCTAAGAAAGTAGGGAAATGATCAGTGGGTTTGGTCTTCCTATTCCTGGGCTTTTCTCCATTTCCTCTTCCTCCCTTCCTTTCCAGCAAATAACTCACTAGGCCAGCCTCCTATCTCTGCCCAGGCCGTGGGCTGCCTGGCCTGCCTCTGGGCAGGGATGGCCTCCCCTGCCTTTCCTTGATTATTTGTACGTGAATGTTGGCTTCTATTGTTATAGAATTATATTTCTAGAGAGGCAGCCCCAATGTCTTCAGGGGCAGTAGATACAAATGATAATTGACTTATTGGAGTCCTTCTTAGCCTGGGGTTGTTTGTGGCACTTTTTTTAAAGTACAGGAATTCCTAGTGTGGATAGAGCAGAGAGAATCATATAATCCTTACAGTTTCTTTCAAGGAATAAATTCATTCTAATCACGGAGTTTCAGGGGCCGGCGTAAGACACATTTAGCAGCAAATGGAGACAGATAAAGTAAAGTACGTATTGGGCTTTCCAGGTTGTTTCTGAGAGATGGCCCAGTCATTTGTAAGATAAGCCCATGGTCAACACATGCCTCTCTGGATCCCCTCCCTTGGTCCTTTATCATCATCAAAATCTTTTGTTTATGCAGTAACCATCTTTTCATACTGACAGCAATTTTCAGTTAAAAACAGGAAGGAAGCACATTCTATGTTTTTGTTTGTTTGATGGCAAACAAATGGCTTTTTTTTTTTTTGGTTTAGCTGTGTGTATTGGCTTTTGCATTTTTGTCCGTGGTTATTGAGACATGATTTACATGCTACAAAACTGACCTTTTTAGGGGCCTATGAGAGGAGAGGAAGCCTAAAAAGAGAGAAGAGACTGGCACATGCCTTTAATCTCCGCCCTTGGGAGGCAGAGACAGGTGGATCTCTGAGTTCGAGGCTAGCCTGGTCTACATAGTGAATTCCAGGACAGCCACAGTTACACAGAGAAACCCTATCTCAAAGAGAGAGAGAGACAGAGACAGAGAGAGAGACAGAGACAGAGACAGCGACAGAGACAGAGAGATAGCACCAACCTAAGTTGCTAAGTAAGGTATGGCGTTTACAAACAAACATGGGGACGGGGACGAGAAGTAAATGATGTTTCCTTCTAAGGATTTCGGAAATGTTCCCTTCCCTCCTGGGGCTTGATTTCTCTCTCCTTTTCCATCATCCAAGATGGGGTGATGGAAAAAATATGTATATCATTAGAGCAGAAGGAGGGGCTATTTGACGCAAGGAAGGGTGGGAGAGGATGGAAGACTGGGGGGGGACAAGAACATGATGTGTATGTGTGTGTGTGTGTGTATGTGTGTATGTGTGTGTGTATGTGTGTATATGTGTATGTGTGTGTATATGTGTATGTGTGTGTGTATGTGTGTGCATGTGTATGTGTGTGTATGTGTATGTGTGTGTGTATATGTGTATGTGTGTGTATGTGTATGTGTGTGTATGTGTGTGTATGTGTGTGTGTGTGTGTATGTGTATGTGTGTGTATGTGTGTGCATGTGTATGTGTGTGTATGTGTGTGTATGTGTGTGTATGTGTGTATGTGTATGTGTGTGTATGTGTATGTGTGTGTATGTGTGTGTATGTGTATGTATGTGTGTATGTGTATGTGTATGGCAATGCAGTAGTGAAGCCCGTTTCGTTATAGGTTATCCAAAAGAGCCTCGGAAGAAGAGGATGCAGGCAGTCCCGATGAGACTTGATAGGCTGGGGTCACTTGGTAAGGGAGGAGGGTTTCTCCTTTCTGAGGACTAAAGTAGGGGAAGATGGGAGGGTGGGACTGGGAGAAGATGAGGGAGTTGGCTATGATCTGAATGTAAAGTGAATAATTTAAATTTTTTAATTTAATTTAAAAAGATAGCACAAGTAAATAAACAAAAAGAATGCCTATAACCCAGAATTGTGTCTATTATGATGAAAGTCCCTTTCCAATCAATAGAACAAAACTGGTGTCCAGGGACTTGTCTTGGCATTGGGCAGTGGAGCAGCGCCAGCCACCTCTATGCCAAGTGCACACAAACACCCCAGACATTTATGCCTTTAAGTGGGTCCCAACATTATGCAAAAATAGGAACTACTACAATGTTTTAGTTACTTTTCTGTTAATACATTAAATACAATGCAAGCTAAGGAACGAAGGTTCATTTAGCTGATGATTTGAGGGGATGAGAGTCCGTCCGTCATAGAGGAGAAGCACAGCAGCAAGCAGCAGGCATGCCATCAGAATCGGAAGCTGAGAGATCATGTCTTCAACCAAGAGTATGAAACGGAGAGTAAACTGCAAGTGGAGTGCAGCTATAGAACCAAGGCACCTCCCCTCCCCAAAAAGCAGCACCAATGCGGACCAAATGTTCACATACCAGAGTGCCTATAGAGGACATTTTTTTCCATACACGACATAGCGCTATTTCAAAGCAGAATAAAACCTGTGTATGTTAGCAGTCCTATGAGGGAGTGCATTGAGTGCAAGGCTGCTGGGTGTGGTTGGCAGAAGCATGCTAGAGCGGGGTTATGTGCCACACTACATCCTGTTCTAGAGCTCCCCCGGAGCAGCAAGGTGTTCCGATGAAACTTTTTAGATTACAAAGACTTAAGGGAAATGACTGTGTAGAAGGATGGAAACAGCTCTAAGGAAACTGACCTTCAACCTCCAAGATGAATTGAGTAGACAGGTCTGTGCATTATCACGAAGACTTTGAGAGTCCATTGGCCGTAGGGCTGCCAAATAAAATCACTCTGCCTGTCACAAGTGAGTAATTTACTATAAGTCTGTCTGGATAGTGACAACATTGCATGGGGGCATGGTTACAGTAAAAACTCAATGTCACTTGTTTGAAGTTAAAATCCTATCAGGTGTCCCATGTTTCTGTTTGCTAAATCTGGTAACACAAGTGACGGAAAGACAGTTGGTCTGAAAAGGTAACAAAATGTGTGACATTCTTGCTTTGAGGAGGAGTTAGCTGGCCAGTAGCAGTGATTTTCCAGTAGAGAAAGCAGAAGGGTCATTTGATATCTCTGTTCAGCCATGAAAACATACTTATATATTTTGGAAGGAAAGCATAAGAAGAGGAAAAAAAGACCATGAATTTGAAAGAGAGCTAGGAGGACTACGTAGGAGGTTTTGGAGTCTGAGGGGATGATGTAATTAAATTATAATCTAAAGACTTTGTTGTTGTTGTTGTTGTTGTTGTTGTTTAGAGACAGGGTTTCTTCTCTGTGTTTCCTTGGCTCTCCTGGACTCACTTTGTAGACCAGGCTGGCCTCGAACTCACAGCGATCCACCTGCCTCTGCCTCCTCAAGTGCTGGGATTACAGGTGTGCACTACTGTGCCCTGCTTAAGAAATAATTTTTAAAGGGTCTCACAGGCAAGGAACACAGTGTCCATTTTTCTTGGTTCCACATTAAAAAGTTAATAATGCCATTTGCATGACAATCTTTTAGAGTAACTAAAGTTGTAGCAATTATTCATCAATAGAGATGGTCTTTGTTGTTTTGTGGGGCAGGAAGTAGCCAACTTTCTTCAAAATGCATTTGATAAGCAATGAATTCAGTCTTTGGAACCCAGGCAGAGTTATTTTTTAAGTGTTGATATGGATATTTCTTGATGTGGCAATATGCTGAAAGAGAAAACAGAACAAAAATACAAAGTGCTAAACTTTATCAAGTTTTCACGAAACAATTGCGTTTTATCTGGAAAGCGTGCTTTACATCTCTGAAGTTAGGATTCCTTTGGGATTTGACAGCATTTTTAATCACTGTTAACCAGGGAGGGCAGACATGACAAAACCATCGTTGGTGGGTGGAGCCTCAGTCATTGCTGCCCGTGGGTCATGACCTCAGCTGTGGTGTCTGCACTTTGGTACAACACATTTTTTTTTTTTTTTTGCCTTAACCATTTAAAAGATCTTCAAAAAGTACACCAGCCTCAGCACTGAAGTGAAAGATTCTTTTGTGCAGAAAAAGATGAGAGCTCAACAGAAGGGGCTGAACTTGGTTTTAGCGAAATGAATTGTCCTCCTGGAGGAAACAATCATAGGTTCGTGTTCTCTTGGGAAGCAATCATCGACTGCGTTACAGACCACGGAAAAGGAAAACAAGCAGGAGGAGGCTGTGGTCCTTCGTTATTACGATTGCCTGTCTCAGGCTAGCAGGGCAGCTGAAGCCGACCGACTTCTCCCTGGGCCAGTTAAGTAGGGAGTAGGGAAAGGGAAGGCTGGAGCATAGCTATGAAGGGGGGGGGGGCACCCTGACTCTGAGGGCTGTGACCTCACAAAAGAGAAGGGTGGGGTGAGACTGCGAAAGCTCAGTGTGGTAGACAGACCCCTTGTGCGGCTCTGAGTGACAGGAGGAGGAACGGTGTGAGAGAAGGACGTCAGTGGGCGGGTACGGTACCACTGCTTACATAGCATTTAGTCCGTTATCAGGAACTAGTTCTGGCCGTGAAGAAGACTGAGGTAGATGGAAAATGCCCCAGATATGCCCTCTGCCCTGGCCCTAAATCTCTGACCTAAGAGTCTTTCTTTCCCAGAAAAGTGACGATAGGAAATTGCAGCAACAGGAGTCCAAAATCACGCTGCACAGAGAGCAGAGGCAAGCCGAAGGACCAGCCCATGGTCCCATGTGATAAGACAGTCCATACATTTCACCCATCAAATGGTCACATTTCCTGTTAATGCTGCAATGCCAGTCTCATAAGAATAACTTTTGCTTACCCTGTGCAGGGCACTACAGTAAGTAGAGTGTGCATGTGTGTGTACTTGCTTACATGCGTGTGCATGTGCATGTGTGCAACTTAATACTTGCCATAATCTTAGAAGGTAAGTACAAGCTGCACACAGAGTATAGAGTTTTGGCTCAAACCTCCATAGAAAGGAAGGAAGAAAAATGGGATTTAAGCCCAGTTCCCAGCTCTTCACCTGTGCCTCAGATGTATTTTTCTGAAGAAGGACCTCTGACTACCACCCACACCTTTCCAATCCTATTACTGTAAGTTTGTTTGTTTGTTTTTCCTGCTCTTGTGACTCCCTCTTCTGTCCCTTCCTCTACCCCATACGGGCCACCAGAGAGCTGCTAAATGTTCCTCCCATGATCCTCTGCATAACTCTTAGGATTCCCCACACTTCCCACAACCCTTGCAATTATCTGCTTCTACCATTATCTTTTATACTGTACATAATCATGTTTCTCAAACCTGCCTGTTCTATTTCCCACAATCCCCTGAGCACCTGACACCTCCTGTGTTTCCTCAGCTCCCCTGTGCTTCTTACTAGCAGAAGATTATATTATCCAGTACTACCTACTTCGTGTCTCCTGGACCCCAGCAGCTGATTGAATTAAAAACTCTGCTATTCAACATGGCCACCAGGGCATACCTGCACCTCTGTCAGAGGGCCAGGCAGACTCAGTTGTAAGACTGCTTTCTGTGTAGGGCTGCCCGCGTCTGGTGATAGGCCTATTTCTCTGTTCACCAAGGTCCTAGTGTGCCTACTTCTATATGCGAGAAGCAATCCCCTCTCCTCGCTCTGCCTCTTTTCCAATAGCAGTGTCAGCAGCATCTAAGTCTTTGGTTCCTTGAAAACCACTTTGCATAGACATTGTGTCTTAACCATGCTAATCACGCAGCCTGACAGGGAACTCCCGGCCATGATGGGGAGCTGGGTGGGATGAGAGTAGAAAAGAGAGAACAAAACACCCTCCCAGGACTTGAGTGAGGCAGTAAAACAATTGATCAAAGGATTGGCTTGGTGTCCAGATCCAGAAATGCTGAAAGAATCTGAGTCTATAAAACAGAAAATAAAAATCTCTGACTTTTTTTTTTTAATGTGAAACAGTAAACATCTGTCACCAAGACAGAAAACAAAGATGTTGATTTGAGGGTTAAGAGTCCTTTTACCAGACATTGTTAACTCTGGGTCAACGTCAGTTTGCTGCTCTCAGTACACGGAGCAGAGGAAACAAGGGGAGAGACAGTTACTGGAAGGTGCCGGTGGATACCTCAGAGGACCCTGGAGTGGGAGGAGAATGTGCCAGACAGTGTGGTCTGGCAAGATGAGAAGAGAGGGATCTGCCTCGAAGTATGGGGGAGCTGGACCTTAGTGCCTTTCCACCACAGACCCCAGTGCATTCCAGAAACATGCAGAACTCACACCGGGACTTCTCCTATCGATGTCGGACCTAAAAAGAGACAGGGAACGTTATTACAGTGCTCAAATGGTCGGAACTTTGTGCCCATTTCAAGGACATGCTGTAGAAATGCAAGCTGTTTTATTGCTTTCTTAACTGTTTCATATACCTGGCTGTGGCCTTCAAGGAAATTAGAGCAGCCATCTGGGGTGTTTTGGGGTGTTTAGTTGTAACCATCTAGGTCACCTTTGGGATTCTACCTGGAGGTCTCACAGTGATCTTCTTGGAGGTATGTTAGGGGCAGAGACAATTCGGTGATGCTAGCCCAAGCGCCAGGAGGAGCCACTCGAGGTGAAGTGTGAACAAATGAACAAATGCACAAATGCATCAAATATATCCATTCTTTGTGTAGTATTTCACAAATGATTTCACAAATGATTTTGTTTGAGAGAGAGAAATCTGAAGGTGATATGGAGGACCGGGGGGGGGGGGTGAGTTCAGTCAGAACTTTCTAGCCACAAAGACTTAAGACTTAGAAGTAGGCTGAGATTGGCTTCTGTCTCTTGAGGGCCTGTAGTTTGTGTGTCAGTCTTCGGTCTAGGTGTTGGGTCTCCTTCAGTGAACACCACCCCTCTCTCTAGCCAGATCTCCCATGTCTTGCTTAGGGAATAAGAGCTTGGGCTCTGCTGCTATGGAGGTCTGTTCTTGGGGTCTTCTGGAATCTAGCAGAGGTCTGTTCTTACCTCAGAATGGTAAGATGGAGACTTATACAGCACAATGACAGAACATCTGCAGAAAGAGCACGGACTGCTGAGAGTCAGGATGACTAGAGAGTTTGTCAACAGAACTGGTTTTTGAGTTGGTCCTGAAAAAGCAAAGCCATAAACAGTGGGTGGCTGGCTTCCTTCACATATGTGTCAGGCAGGGCCCACAAGACAATAAAAATGGCCTTCAGAAAAGCCTTCAGGTCCCACTGAAAGGTCCTAGCTGTCCCTTTAAGCTACACAAAGTAACAACCAAACAAACAAAAACAACAATTAAACTGTTGTAAGGATGTAATAACAAACCTTTGCAGTATTACTTTGTTCTAGGACTCAGACATAAAGCAGAAAGGAAGAGTGGAGAGGAATTTTAATCCAGCAACCTGGCTACTCTGGCTGGAATACAGACACACCATTAATCTCAGAAGACAGAGGCAATCAGATCTGAGTTCAAGGCCAGCCTAGTATAGAGCAAGTTTTAGTTAAGGAAAAGCTTAGGTCCAGGCATAGTGGTACACTTCTTTAATCCCAGCACTCTGAAAACAGAAGCACGCAGATCTCTGAGTTCTGGTCAGGAGTTTGACTGAGTCAGTGAGTTGAAAGACAGTGCAGTGGAGATAAGTCCGTGGCAGTTCAGTTTGCAGCATTCAGAGGCTGTTTTTCCAGGAGAGTTTTACAGAGACAGGTTGAAGCGAGAACAAGCTACACACAGGTAAAGACAGAATGAGCCAGAGATTAGGAAGGAGCTGGAAGATTTGAATAGATTGCTAGATTTAGTTCAGAGCAGAGCAATTCAGCCAGAGGCCAAGAGAGAAGCCAGACTGAATCAGTCAGCTTGGAGAGGAGTTTGCTCCAGAACAACTGAGTTGAACCAGCCAGCCAGAATGCAGAAAGAGCTAGAAAGGTTGAGTTTATTCAGCAGTAAATTTCAGAGGCTGAAAACATTCTAGGCCTAGATTAGATTTTTCAGAGACTAGATGCTTCCAGGATTAGGCCCAGGTTAACAAATGGAGGCAATAAAGCCTCTCAGACGACAATTCCTTCTGGTAAATAAAAGATATTCTTACAGAAGTCATTAAAATTATTGTATTTCATTGATTCTAAAACACAATTTCCCCCCACATTTTAACACCCCTGCAACCTGTGTGTCTTTCCTAAAGATATGTTAGATTCCCTTAACTGTAAAATGAATTTAAGTAGAGCTGATTCCTAAACAATTTTTCAAGTCACAATTCTGATTACCCCTCTTCAGGAAACGGCGGAACCCTTACCATCAGGTATTTAATCATCCACTTATCTGTGGACAGTGTATTGCCAAGTCCAGCCTAGACTCTAAATGCCTACTGAGTCTGAGAAGTCTCTACAGCTTTATCTGGTCACTGCTTTTCTTCTCTCTCATGCCACACCAGCCTTACTGGCTTTTTAAAACTGTTTTGAGACATAGCTCAGCATGGAGGTCCGTCTGCCTGGGATGTTTGAGTCTCCAGTGTGCCATGGTTTACTTTGTGCTTGTGGACTCATCCAAACCCGTGTGTGTGCCTGTTTGTGTGAGAGCATATGCACATGTATCTATGTCAAGGTGGGTCAGAAGACAGCCTCAAGTGCCATTCTCTCTTTCCTCAAGCAGAGGCCACTGTTCTAACAATCTTTCCTCCCCTTCTTCCTCAATGTTACCTGTGCCTCAGGTATAGGAGTTGTATTGTAGCATCATTTGGGGGCTGATCACTCCACCATCAGTCTTTTCTCTGCATTTTGACTTTCTGTTTTAGGTTTTTGTTGTTGTTTTGTATGGGTTTTGTTGTTGTTTATTTGTTTGTTTTTAGGCAGGGTCACTAATTGGCATGGGACTCATCAAGTAGGCTCGGTATGCTGGCCAGAAAGTCCCATGGGTCTTTGTTTCTGCCTTGCCAGCTCTGGGATTTCAAGCATGCTCACCACATTAAGACCTTTTTTTTTTTTTTTTTTTTTTTAATGTTGGTCCTGAAGATCTAGCCTCTCATGCTGGTAAGACAAGCACACTACTGACTAGACCGTTTTCCCAGCTCTCCTGTGTTACCTGGTAATTTCCTCCGTTCTCTGGCCCCTGCAGTGGGGCCCTGCCTACCTACTCACACTACTGGAACTTGTGACTTTCTCCTCACACTGTCACATCATTCTGAGCTGTTCTTCAATGTATGTGTCATTTGTCTTTGGGACGGTTGCTCCCTGAAGAAGGCCTTTGTGCCCAGCTCTGTTTGCTTAGAGAGAAGGATGTGGAAAGATGTGTGTGTGTCTGAGGGTGTTGGTGAGTGTGTGTGTGTATTCTGAACATCTGCTCTTAGGAAACTGAA
The DNA here is from genome assembly GCA_907169655.1 of Acomys percivali. Classification (NCBI taxonomy): domain Eukaryota; kingdom Metazoa; phylum Chordata; class Mammalia; order Rodentia; family Muridae; genus Acomys; species Acomys percivali. The sequence continues at coordinate 22,635,883 of OU015744.1, read as the reverse complement.
GATTGAGAGGAGTGGCCGAACTTCGGTGGTGGTGGTCTCTACAAACCTGACCCTTGATTAGGAGACTGAGAAGTATTGGTTTAATGTCATTTGAAAAGAGGAGGGGGAAAAAAGAGATGAAAACATGAATCCTGACTAGATACTAGTAGGTTTTGTTGCTATTGTTATTTGGGTTTGTGTGTTTTGGCCTCAAAACAAGGTCTCACTATGTGTCCCTGGCTGTTCCTGGAACTCACACTGTAGACCAGGCTGCCCTCGAACTCACAGAGATCTGCCTGCTTCTGCTTCCCAAGTGCTGGGAATAAAGCTGTGTGCTATTATGTCCCACTTAGATGCCAGTTTAAAAAAAAACTATAAAAGACATTTGGAGATAATTGGGATGTTTGAAAATGAGCTAAATATACAGCATTATTAGAGAATTACTAACTAGCTCTGATAATGGGACTCGGGGCAGGTGGAATGCTCTTCTGCTTTAGGGATGTAGAAAAAAGTTCAGTGGGGTAAGCTGTAATGGCTGCACTTGATTTTAACTGCCTCCTAAGAGCAGGTACTGCTCACTCAAGTGATGACCCCGCCCCCGCCTTTGGCCCCCACTGTCAGGCCATGTCCCACTCTCCCACCTCAGGATGCACCAGTGATCTAGGCCTGTTTCCTTTAATAACATGAGGGCTGTTAGTAGGATGTGACCAATAAGTCATCACAGAGATGACACCAGAGCTTGCTGTCAACACTAGGTATTTTCCCCAGGTCCCAGATTGTGACATCAGATAGAAAGTGATTTCAGTGTCCTTAGCCATCAAGCAGAGGAGGTAGCAGTTCAGCATTCTGTTAGCCCCACTGTGTTTAACCCTCTCCCTGCATGTGGTGCGTTAGGCAGCTCTGGCCTCTCTCTTGGCTAATGGAATAAACAACCAATAGGAAGACACAGCTCATGACCTCTGTAATGTCTCCACATCCACCTTGGTTTTTCTCTGCTCATAAAGACCAGTCCATCTGTGTCACCCAGGGATTCACAGCAGATAAAAAGCCAGGAGACTCAGCTTCTCTGCTCAGCAAAGAAAAGTTCAAAGGCAAAAATCCCAATGGTGAAGAAACTTGAGGGAATCCCAGGCTTCTCACTCCGCAGACTTCTGTGTCTTTCCAGGCAAAAGCTGGCTGGGTATTCGTCACTGAAACTGGCTACTTTTTCTTTTTCCTTTTCTTTTCTGCAACCTTGAACTTTCTAAAAAGTAAAACCCAGTGGGTTTAAAAAATTTTTAATTTAAATGCTCTAACTTTTTTATTTTTAGAATTTCATACATAAATACTGTATTTATATCATTTCCACCTCTACCTCTCTCCCTCCAACTTGTTCCACACCCCGACTCCCTTTCAAACTCATGACCTCTTCTTTTATTATTTGTATATGTATACACACACATACATACATATGCATACATAAATACAGCCCGCTGAATCACTGAGTGTTGTTGTGACTTTCTCTAACGGTCTCAGCCTACTGCAAACAGAAGCATCTTGAGGGATACATGTATCTGTGGGTGTAATTACACTGGTTTAGGGAAGTGATGACAGTAAATTCCTTTCTAGGGTTCATGACCTCACCAGGCATGTAGTTAGCTATGTGTTCAGTATCAGACATGACTTACTTCTTATTGAGTGGGCCTTAAGTCAAATTAAAGAGCTATTGCTTGTACCTCCACAGACAAGCCACCATTGCACCCTTGGGGATGTCTTGCCATGCTGGTGGTCGTACTGCCTCATAGCTTTACAGCTGGGTAGACTATAGCCTGTCTCTCTCCATGGAGGGAACCCAGATTCAGAAAGACAAACACCATATTTTCTCTTATTTGGGAATCTCAGCTGCAAATTGTTAGGTGTGAGTGTGTAACCTGGCATAACCACGAAAACCAGGAAAGGAAGAAAGGTCCACGGTGGAAGGAGAAGCAGGAGCTCCAGGCAGGCTGGTGGTAAAGCACAGGTGCTATGGAGGGGAAATGGAGAAAATGGGAAGGGGCGGGGATTAATTTGGGAAGGGGCGGGGATTAACATGGGAAGGGGCGGGGATTAAC
>OU015744.1:22611408-22633804 GCA_907169655.1 Acomys percivali | reverse complement strand
TGGGAAGGGGCGGGGATTAACATGGGAAGGGGCGGGGATTAACTTTGGATGGGGTAGGGAGGAAAACGCAGAGGAAGTGGGAGGAGCAAGGAGTAAATAACACTAGGAATGTTTGAAGACGTTGTAAAGAAACATTTTATGCTGACTTAAAATACATATAAAAAGTATATTTTATGCACATATATGTATTTAAATAAAGTTACACCACTTACGTGGTAATGCCTGTCCCCCACAACCCCTACCTTGTGCTGCCAAGAGCCATGTAGACTTGCTGACAAAAACTCCAGTGCCTGGCACAGGCCTGCCAGAGCCTGGCAGCAAGACCCTATTGCTGAAGACACCGCACACTTCAGACATCTGATTTGAGGGTGTCCAGCTCGGACTGAGCCATGAGGACAAGCCCTTGTTCAGACAAGTTTGGAAAAGGCTCATCTTATCCCTGAGGCTTAAAGGAAATATCTGAACGTTGAATTTGCTTCCTCATGTTTTCATAGACAAAAAAGGTTTGGTAGTGGTATTTATTTTGTTGCCTTTTTTTTTTTAAGGTGGAACCTTGACCCCAGGCAGCACTTTGTACACTCTAGGCAAGCAATCTACATGTTGTGTCCCACATCCTGGCTTTCTGACTGGAAAGGACATCAACTTTCACAGACAGAGAGAAGCTGCTCAAAATGGCCTGGGAGATGTGTCTTGCCCGTGGAAGGAATAGCCATGTGCCAAATTCTTATATGTTCGTTCCACTTTAAGAAAGCGAAACCCTGGCGCATATGCCTTCAATCCCAGCATTCGGGAGGCAGAGGCAGGTGGATCGCCATGAGTTTGAGGCCAGCCTGGTCTACAAAGCGAGTCCAGGAAAGCCAAGGCTACACAGAGAAACCCTGTCTCGAAAAACAAAACAAAACAAAACAAAACAAACAAACAAAAAAAAGAAAGTGAACCCCTCACAGCAGTTCTATAAAGAACTATGGTTGCTGTGGGCAGAAAAAGCAAACAAGGAAAATGCAAAGCAAAAGCCGCCACGGGCTGCCCACGAGGTTAGTCCCTGAATGCGACCTTTAGAAATCACCAGATCGCCTTTATCTGCTACCGGAAGCTGGACCTTAGTGGTTTCCGGAGGGCCTTTAGGGCAGTTTTTCCTCTGGGTGGACTTTGGGCTTTTACCTTATGATATGTCTGCCAGTCCCTCTGAAGACATGGGCAGACTCTGCCTTTGCAAGGGCCAAGGATGCAGGATTACCTCAGGTGGTTAAAGGACACTAGGGAAAGAACTGAGGCTCCCAAGGGAAGCAAGGGGCAGCAAGGAGACCCACGAACTGCCACAATGCTTTGCTCCTAAAGACCAGTTAACTGCAGCACAGTTGGCGTTGGGTAAGGTGACAGAACCCACAAGTCGAGGGCTGGCCTTACATTAGATTGTCAGAGAGTGTAAAAACCAGTTTCTTTGAACTTTAAGAAAGCAACCTGCCAAAATAGCCCAAAGAGGAAAAGAAATGACTAGAAACAGCATAAAGCATTTAGAACCGTGCAGCCTGGAGTGGTAGTTATCGCTGTGCATGTGTCTGTCCTTAGGTGATCAGCTCTGCTTGCATTGCCTCCCCTTGACTTCTCAGAGCCCAGCGGTCAGGGAAGTGTGAACCAGTGGTTAGATCCCAGTTCATCAGAAATGACCAAATCATGAGATTGGCTGCCCGATGTCAGTCAGGAGTCCTGAGTAGGGTGAGCAAGAATGTTTAATTTCATAGGTTCATTGGGTCAGGTGACCGCTACAGTTCTAGAAAGCCTGAGGTGGGGACACTGGCACTAGAACAGGCATAGATCAGAGTCCTGAGAGGAAAAAACGTCCACTAGGTTAAGCTGCCTGTTTTAGCCCTTGGCCTCCATGTCCAGCTGCAGATGGTGTACACCACGTAGCTGAGGGGGTATAGGGAACCTGGACCTTCAGTGTTGCTTAGTGTTTGACCAAAGGTGACTCTGGCTTAGTGGAGTCAAGGCCTCCCTTCCCCCACAATCAATAATTTAATGTGACTTATCAGAAAGTGAAAGAATTGTTTACTTTTAAGCCCTGGATCCCATAAAGGGAGAGCGCAAAGGCCTAAAAGCCACAGATGCTTTGGGGCTCTCAACCACGGCTGCCCTTGAGCCTCCAGCAGAAACAGGAAACACAGACTGAGCCTCCAGCAGAAACAGGGAACACAGACGGCATCCCCCTCCCAGCCACGTGAGGGGCCTTGGCCTGAGAGAAGCCAAATGCTAACCGAGGTAAGGACCTTCTTCCTATCCTACCATGGGAGGGAGGCTGTTCTTCAGGGCAGCACTGAGTGAGGTAAGGGGGAGCTGCTGCCTCAGGCGTTTCAAAGCCTCCACATGGCTCCTGAGCAACATCAGGCGTAAACGTAAAATATTTGAATTTGTCTGCCGTGATGATTCACTCTCTTCAGAAAGCCTGAGCGAAACTGGACACTTTCCGGATGCTTCCTTTATGCTGTTTAGAGAAGGGAAGGGTGAGACTAGACAGACATGGAGGAAGCAGAGGCAGGCTTATATTTCTACCCTTAGAGTGGCTATGGTAAGATATTTCTTATTTTAAACTGGGCCTGGTTATCAATAATGCCAAGGTCTTGGATGAGGATTCCACCAATGTGGAATGGAGTGAAAATGGAGTTTGCTTGTGCTTTACCATGCTTTATCCCTGCACTTCCAACATGCCTGCATCCCAATTGCTCCTTTTGCATGTATGTATCCCACTTGAACTATCCCCTCAAAGATGCTAGAAATAGCTGGCCATCCGCACAGAGATGAAACTGGTCCCTAGGAACCCCAAGCCTTAGCAGTTCTTGATTAAAAGGGTCCACCAAGCCTCTACACGCCGGGAATTTGCCCAAGGAGTCTCTCTTCACTTCTGGCTGGTGATTAAATGCTCATTTGGCTGATGTATGAATAAGGAACTTTCCAGATTTCCCCTTCTAGATGGGTTTCCTTGAAAAGAAAAGCACCTTTGTTCCCTGTTGACAAGAACGTTCTATTTTAAAAGTTCCATGGGCTTTCAAAGATGACATGACTCAGGAAGTATGAACTGACTTTCTTTGCCTTGTCTAGACAGTAATAGCTTAAAAACAGTCAAATGGATGCATTTGACTCAACTCTTTTACATGACAGCAAATGTGGATTTGCAATAAAAAAAAAAAAGGCATCTCTACCTTTTGCTTTTTAAGAAATCCTTTTGTGGGAGTGACTCCACGTAGTCCCCAAAGCACTCTCTTCTCGGCCCCATGAAGCTGTCTGTAGGAAGCTCTTCACCCCCTTGAACAAGCTGAAAGCTTCCGGGCCATGATCTCCCTGCTGGTACTTGTACACCCGACGCATCTTCCTGGGCCCTGTGGCGCACACGGATGCTTCTGTGGCAGGTTAGGCTTTGCCAAGGCCGCCTCCTCCTTAGAGAACTTTCATTACTACTTAGGGGGAGAAGCCTGGCATTAAACAAGGAGCAACACAAGTCTAACTTGTTTTTCATGCACATGGATTCAATGGGAAAACCCCGTTTGGAATTCCCCACAGGCCCTAGGAATGTCTAGAAACCCCATCGTCTTGGGGAAAGGGAGGGTATGGCACACGAGTTTAGCTTTAATTGGAAGACACTAATGGACGCTTCTCACTTAGCCTCCCTTAGGGAGGTCTGGGGTGGGGGTGGGGGGCACTCAGGTTACTAGATGGTAGGAGGTTCCTGGGGACGGGTACCTAGCCAGGTGTCCAAGGACCTGGCAGAGGCAAGATCCACATCCTGCAAGGTCTTTCTGAGCTGTGCAAACCCTGCTGGCATTTGGGCACGTCGCACTGATGTTGCCCTGACATCGCCCTGATTAACATCTTGTACCCTTGTCCTAGATGGTGGGTTTTTTCTGGGGCAGGGGGTGGTCATCGGAAATAACAGATGTTGCTATTTCCCAACCAGCTCACACACTTCCTACTGGGTATTATATTAGCTAGTACTTGGGAAGTTCCAAGTGATCAGTCTGAAAATTCTAGAGCCCTTTGAAGTCTGAAGGATGAGAATAGACTAGGTGACCCTAGAATTAGCCACTCTGGCTTTCTTATTAGTGATACGTTGATTAGTAAATGGCATTTGGAAGAGCAGGAAAATACTCTGCTGGCTTTTCAAACTGACTGCAGAGAGGATGACAGAGTTTGATCACTTGATTAAAAAAAAAAAAGGATAGGAAAAATATGCACGTTTCAGCAATGCCTAAAAGTTGTTCACCGGACCGTAATAAATAAGAATAAATGAATAAATGATGTAATGTCGTGAGGTCATTATACTGCATAAAAAGGCATTTCAGTAATAATTTACTAAGAAATTAGCTTGAAGGCCCTCTCGCAGGAAAACTATGCTTCACAGTGACAAATAAGTATGTTTGAGTCACATACATCCCAGCCTCCAAATTTAAGAAAAGTGTTTGCAGGAAGAAATTATTAAATTAGGTTAACCAGATGGGAAAAGGAGGACTTTGAAAAGATTTAAATTCTCATTATTTTTTCTCATTTCAAAAGTACTGTTAAAAAAGAAAAAGCTGTGAAAATTAAGACGTTCAAAGATACAAATAAAGGTAAAAATAAAAATAAGACAGTGATTCCCTTTGACCTACCTGGTAGAGAGCTATTGTAACACCACACTATACAGTTTCACAGAAAAGGGTCCAGATTATATGCACTGTTTTGAAATTCGCTTCTTTGTTTGAAACCAAATCTTAATTTGTTTCCAAGTCAGGAAGCAGCTTTCTACAATGCCAGTGATCGGAACACTAGGACAATGTACTAAGGTAAGTAGACTGCCATTCCTATAACTGTACACTTAGGTAGTGTGCACTCTTTATTTTAAATGTCACTATGAATTACCACTTATTTATTTATTTACTTACTTATTTGGTTGGTTGGTTGATTGGTTGGTTGGTTAGTTGTTTAACCTTTCCTTGGGATGCATGCATGGTTGGTTGGTTAGTTAGTTTACCCTTTCCTTAGTTAGTTAGTTTACCCTTTCCTTGGGATGCATACTTGATTCATGCCTGGCCGACAGAGACGAGGAGTTAAGGGAAGTTTGGGTGTGCGCCTTTAATTTCCTCCTCTTCTGTCTTTTGCAGACTAAGCTCTGAGGTGTCCCTCAGTCCCTGCGGCACTGAGATGCCTCACCTCTCCCAGATGCTTTCACTAAATGTGTGAAACGGGTTCTAGAGCCCCACCGAGATGGTCAGGGAACCCCTGAAGTGAAAAAGAGGTGAGAATTTCCATTCCAGGTCTTTCAGGCAGAGAAAAATCACCATAGCCTGTCTCTTGCTGGAAGGACCAGTGAAGAACAAAACAGGTCATCACACGCGTCCCCCCGTGACTGCATGGTCAGTGCAAAGGCTTTAGGGTAGGGCTGGGAGTCATGGGAGCCTCCTGGTTTCACTGAGGAAAGCTTGCCTAATACTGGACTGGGTGTGTTACACTTTTCCCGCTTCCTGCCAAGGCCACAGAGAAGCAAATGGAAGCCAGCTTTTCTTAGTGGAAAACGAGCCAATCAGCACAATAGGAAAGGAAGGAGGGGAGGAGCTAACATAGGGCAAGATGGGAGGTCAACGAGTGATGTTCCCCAGGATCTGGCTTAAAGGGGTGATTTCATGGTCTGTACGTAGATGAGGGCTTGAAGGATGCAGGATTCCCTTTCACGTGCCAGATTCAGCCAGCTTTCTAGGTATAAAGCGCATCTCTAAACAACTCAGCTATTCTCGGAACGGGGCTGGGATGGGAAACTGGCTCTCAATCTTCCCCTTTTCCAGCATTTGGGGAAAATAAAGGATCAGGTACAACTTCTATTTCCTCTCATTCTCCACTGTGAGCAGAGGCTCACATAACCATTGAAACCATTTTTGACTGGAAATACAAGTAAACCCAGGAGGCATTTCTTCACGGGGCAAATGGACCTTTCTACTAGAAAAAAATTTTCATCCCATTCTTTTTTTAATTAGATCTCTCATCCTCTACCTACTGTCCTACCAGAGAATAACTGTGCTGGATAAGATTTAAGGTTTGCGCAAGGTAGGGTGTCTCTGTGTCCAAAAGATGCCGCGGAGAGGAGGTCATAGCCTAGTGCCACAGCCTCATAAGCAAGAATTGCAAGCTAAGTGGCAGTGCATACCTTTCAATCCCAACACTCAAGAGGCAGACATAGGCAGATCTCTGTGAGTTTGAGGCCGGTTGAGTCAATATAGTGAGTTCAAGGCCAACCAGGGCTACAAACTAAGGCCATTGTCTCAAAAGAGAAGAGTAGAAAATCTATCATAATTTTCTTGAACTGAAGAAGTGGTCGCATTTGCTAAGGATGTACTGGACATGATGATGAGGCTAGAGTTGGAGGAGGCAATCCAACGGAGGTATTGCCCTGTATATAACAGAGTTATTGCTTTGTGTGAAGTATCTATCTTCTCCAGGAAGTCAAGCCTTTTATAAAGAAAACAGATGCAAACAGATTTCCATAGGAGTTTGCTCCTCTCAGTAAAAGACCTCTGTGAACTCGACTTGTTATTCAAGACACCAGGCCTTTTTTCCTCTGCTCTTATTACAGTGTGGAGCCGCGGAGAAGTCCGTGACAATGAAGGCATGTGAAGGGGAAGCGAACACCCTAACATCCTCGTGCTGGCAGGCAGACTTTCCTTAGCAGAGCTGTGGAGTGTGACAATGGTGTTTGTGTCCAAACTATCAAACGCCATTATCACACTAAATAGCTACTGCTAGGCAACTCGTCTACTCCATAAGCAATCCGGCGCCTGTTCTCTCTGAGCAAGAAGCTTTGTCTGATACCGGCACTCTCCATCCTGTGTGAATTCTGAATAAAGTCTGGTACTCTTGCACTCCTAACCGTACATCTGCGTGAAGCCTACCCCCCTCCCATGCTGTTGTGAAATGGATGGTGAGATAAAGGAAAAAATAAAAACAGTCAAACCCAGCCTTTCTTTCCTTCAGTACCCTCCCAATGCAGGTCACGTCCGGACACCCAATTTGTCCCCAGCACTAAGCACACTATTGATTTTGCTGGGAACACCAGCTAAGCATTGTCTGTTCCTGTTCGTTGTTGGCACTGCGTCCCTAGAGACAGCCTTCACGGCCCAGCAGGTGGACGGCACGGGCTCCACGGCCCCACTGCACATGCCCCTTGAGCGTCCCAAGTTGCTTCCCTTGTGCTGCTGACCCGCCAACTATAAACTGGGGTTTCCACAACTGCTTGTGCAGGTCCAGTTCATGTGCTTGAGTGAGTGGCTCTAACAATCTAGGAAAGCATCTTGGCCAGCTTATTCCAAAGGGCAACTTAAAGGCAGAGTGGAAATATGCTTCAGGAACTGTGTATGTTCAGCTCCCCAGAAGCTCTCCAAAACTCTCCTTCTGAGGTTTTTATGGGTACCCCTTTGCATAAGCTTGACTCAGTAGGCATGGAAATATGTGGGGGACCCCAAAGGACTCATAGCCGGTGGGAGGAGGATGTGCAGGATGGAGAATGAAACTTGAGTCAGTACCATTTTTGCAGATGCTGGGTCAAAAACCTCCAGAGTCTGACCTTGTAATTTATTTTTCTTATCCGTTTAAGGATAGCAAAACTTTGGGGGGAAGGTATACCACGTGATAGTGATCACAACAAAGCTCTAGGCATATCTACATAGAAACTGCCTAACAAGGTAGCAAAGCACTTGAGATCTTTACAATAAGAATGGGTCCTATTGGCTGATCAATAGAGGTCAAGGCTAAGGCCTACAGAGGAAAGATTTGTAATAAGTGTAAGGATAGATTCTGCTGGTGGAGGATGCAAAATACATGGGACCTCTTTCATAAAGATGGGTTCTATCCACTGAGAGACAAAGCTCAGGGTTAGGGTCTAAATAATGCTCAGAATATTGGAGGAAATCAGGTGGAGGCTAGCTCCTAATAGAACAGCAAAGGATCACCAGGTTGTTTGACAGCTTTCACTCTGGCATTCCAGGTGACCAGGCACCATTCATTTCCTTCTGTTGAAAAAAACAAAACAAAATAAAACCAGGCCTGTGTGGTTGGTCTTGGTGTCTCCAATGCTTACACTAAGCTGTGCTTCCTATAGAAATGGGATGGGATGAAAGAGATCATCCAGATCTAATGGTTGGTCGGGATGCAGGCAATGTTGTCTATTGGGATGTTTCTTCCTTTGTAGTCTTAGGTAAGGAGGCCCCTGGCATGAGGAGAAATGCTCATCAGACAAGGCAGATTGGAATTATGATCCAGGGGCTATGGATGAAAATATATGTAGACACACACACACACACACAAAATCATAATGGTGGTAAACATCCTTATTTTCTTCAAGGTATTAAAAAGATCAGAGCACCTAGCACAAGGCTAGATACCTAGTCATCATCCCATTGAATTGATGTTAGGAAAACATTTGATGCAGAAATCTAAAACTAGATGTCTTATTTACGTTTCTGTGATAAATACCATGGCCAGAGGCAACCTTGGGAGAAAGGATTTACTTGGCTTATGTGTGTTGATCAAAGTCCATCATCGAGGGAAACCATGGCAGGAACTCAAGCGGGGCAGGAATTGGGAGGCCCGAACTGGGGCAAAGGCCATGGAAAGTGCTATGTACTGGCTTGCTCCTCCTGTATACACACCAGAACCTCCTGCTCAGGGATGGCAGTCTCTCAGCGGTCTGGGCCTTTCACATCAATTGTCAATCAAGAAAATGACCCACAGGTTTGCCTACAGGCCAGTCTGATGGGGGGATTTTCTCAGTTGAGGTTCTCTCTTCTCAGATGACTCTTATGTGTGTCAAGTTTGCAACAAAACTAACCTGCATGTGGGGTTCAGTCTAGTCTATGAAAACCATAGGCTGATGGGCGATAAATGAAGGCATGGAGGTCCTCTTCTTTCTGTCATTAAAAAACAAAAACCTGTATGTGGCTTAAATGACCTTTCAGATATTCTAGGACATGTTTGATTCTTATGATTTCAACCAATTACCAGGTTGACTGCTAAATTTGTATGCTAGATCTTTCTTATCTTTCACAAGTTAGCATCAGAAACCCACATATTAACTGTGTGTGAGCTGCTATAGCAAATCTGAATATTTTCCAGCATCTCAATTTCTGGGAAAGTGGTACAGCTGGGTGGTCAAGTTTGGAACACGTTCTCCAAGAGGCATCTACAGTAAAAACAAAAGTTCTGTCATGGGCTAAAGTTCTCTTCTGTGACTTGCCTGAATGAGCTAGTATATATTTAGTCAAACTGATGGAGTTGGAGCAACCCTTAGAAACAAATGTATCCATCAGTCAGCCACTATCAGATATGTATAGAGTGACTTCTCTGTGCCTTGCACTGTCATTGGCCCGGCCCTGGGGGGTACTTTTAAATAAAAAATGTCTGACATTGTTTTCAGGGATGAGCAACCACTGGCTTGCATTCTGTTGGGCCACAGTCCTCATGGTCTCAATCACACTTACAAGGAGCCCAGTGAGAACACTTTGCCAGTTGAGTTGGGAAGCACCAGGGAACACATCTCGCACACCTAGGATGCACTGCAAAGGCTTTAAGGTCATGAGCAGCTTTATGCAGAGGCAAAAAAACAAGTAGATTTCCACCTGCTCTGTGGGTTTTCCCATCCATTTCTTTTCTCTTGGGAAGGCAGCTACCAAGAGGAGATCAAATACCCTCTGAAAGAATTGGTATATGGTATTTCTTCTTGTGTGCATGTGTCTTTATGGAGACAGCATCACAAGAGCAAGCACTGATAGAAGTCTTTGCCATTACAGAATTGCTCCCATGCACATGGTTTTATTGGACCTATGCAACACAGGCCAAAGATGACACAGGTTTTGGTGCTGTCCCTTAGACAGCAAACTGAGGACGGTGCTTCTGATGTCATCTGGTCTCTCAGCCACAACCCATCATGGGTCTCCTGCTTCATGGCTGAGTCCGCGTTGACACTGAGTTAAACATCCTGGTTGATTAGCATCCTTGGCCCTCTGAGGGTCTGTCTCTGGTGAACACTGAAGCCCGTGCACGTGGTGAGTGTGCAACAGTCCCCGTGAAGGTTCACAGTACAGAGAAAGTCAAATAGTACAGGACTCTCTAATTGAAAAAAAAAAAAAAGAAGAAGAAAGGAACATCTCTGTGGCAGTTAAGGGGGTCAGAAACTACCCAGACCTGGAACAGCCATCTTAGTGTCCTCCTCAACTGAGGCAGGAAGCACTGAAAGACCCAGAGTCTTCTGGCTGCAAATTATTCGCAGATTGGAGGGCAATGTCCACTCTGTTCCATCATGCTGAGACCTTAATGAGATGGAATCAGCCCGGGACCATAAAGAAGGGCTTTCTGTGTTCTTCCACTACTGTGGCTCATTAAATGCCTTATTATGATTCCTGCCTAGACCATTCTTCATTCAAGGTAAGGGACCCATTCTTTGTGTAGGTTTCCAAGGAACATAAACTGAAGGCAAAATATACACTTGCCCGCTTTGTGTGGCCATGTGTGTATGCCCATGTGTTCGTGTGTGCATGCCTGTGTTCAGGGTGTGTGTGTGTGTGTCTTCCTTGGTTGCTCTCCACTCTTTTTTTTTTTTATGAGTCAGGGTCTCTCATTGAACCTGGAATCTGGCTAGACTAGATGGCCAGCAAGTTCTAGAATCCAAAATGGAATTACAGGCAAGCACTACTGTGCCCAGCTTTTGAATGTAGGCTCTAGGGATTCGAACTCAGGTCCTCATGCTTGTGCAGCAAGCCCTTTACTGACTGAGCATCTTCTCAGTCCTTACCCCACCCCACCCCCACTTTAAAGACACTGTGCAGTCCCGCTGCTTCAGATCTCTGATGGCAGTGTCCTTCTCCAGATCAACTTTCGTCTCTTCCCCTGTCCCAACGAAGATATGGACAGCTGTTTCCAGGCAATCATTCCTAGGGATGCACAGTGACTGGCTCAAAGTGCTTTTCACAAGATGAAAGGGTCTACTTGGACAGTTAAAATCAGTCTCAACTCAGGGAGGCAACTGAGAATGCAGACAGCCACACTAGCTTGTTTTCTTGTCAGAAATCAGGCCACTTGAGTCTCTTTTGACTTAGTGGGTCACACTAGGGAGGTCCTTAGTCCGTCTGTCCATCTCAGTAGAGTATGTTCCTTGAGCATCACCACCACCATTCAGGACCTGCTCTGCTTTCATGCAGCTCTAGGGAGTCACCATACGCCAATGGCTCACTCACAGACTCTTCTGGACCCTTCCACACTTGGTAACATTTTACATTTACACCTTTCCTAGAGGAGATCATGGAAGGCTAGAACTAGAAACTAGCTCACTCTTTTGTTCTGATGAGGAAATTGAAGCCTAGGCATGCTAGAATTTGCTAGCTGGTTTACACCACTCCCACTCCCTAGCCTCATCAGTCATTCAGGAGCTACATGGCTTGTGCAGTTACTATGTACCAGGTTTGTCCTGGGATCTGGTGATACAAAGAATAAGACCAAGTTCTTCCCCCCAACCTTTTCCCATCTAGATATTGGATGGATGCCTAAACACAGCTGCTCCTCGCTGCGGTAGGTACCAACCCAGAGGCAGAGACAGGGAGCCAAGAGCCGTGAATTAAGTCCTTCATTTCTCCCCGGAGAAAGTGACCTCAAGTCTTTATGTTACGATCTTTCTTTGCTGGTGCCAGGGAAAGCATCCATCTTGTTCATTTGAAAGACTCAGAAGCTAACAGGCCGTTATTTGGGGCTACAAGGACCTCACGTTGTCTGAACCTGCTGCTTTTATTCTGTGATTTGCCAGCTGGATAACAGGTGTTGGATCTGCTCAGGGCTTGGAGGATGGAGCTGTGAGCATTTCAGTGACACGTGAAGAATTTTAATTTCTCGGAAGAGCTGGGCAGGATGTAAGCTGCCTGGGTTGACAGTGTGCTTGCAGAACCGGGTCACCAGGTTCTTCCCTTCATGGCTGCCTCTTCCAAATCACCAAAAGCCTGTAGCTAAGTCCTCAGATGAACACTTCACTGCCCACCCTGTAGACAGCTATTAGAGCAAGCCCGCAGTAGACACCTGTCAGTAGACAGGTGGGGACATCTGCTTTCTTCTCTTTGGTACCCAATATCCTTCTATGCTTTATTGTTGAAGAGGAAAGGGACAAATCACACAGGGAGCTCACAGAAATGTAGCTGGCCACTGGTGACCCTATTCCATAGAGAAAGCAGGATCACAATATGCACTCTCGAGAAATTAATGTGACATGGATTTATTGTGTACATGGGATACTGTGCAGGGGGTGCCGATGAGCAAGCGGAATCTGATGTTGATCCTCCTCGCTCATCTATTCAACTGCCACCTAACCATGTGATCCTACTCACATCCAGGCAGCACTGCAATTACTGGGGACTGATCGTTTGAAGGGAAGCGGATCTCGGACAGCCTGCTTGCTGCTCCTCTAGTGAGGACACAGACAGAGCAGTAGGATCTGCTTGGAAGTGAGTGTGAAACCATTGGGCTTAAGGAAGAGGACAGCGTCTGTAGCAAGTGAGAAAGGCAAGAAGAGTGGACGGTGTACCTGTTGATAGAGTGTCTGCCTGTAGTACACATGCAAGAATAAGAGATGGGATGTAGGCGTTGCTAGGGCATTTGTCCATGGGGCCCAAAGCCTGATCAACTCCCAGCACCGTGTATATGCCTACAATCTCAGCTCCCAGCACTATGCATACGCCTGTGCATACACCCAGTACTTGGGTGTAGAGATGGGAGTATCTCAAACTCAAGGTTGTCTTTGACTCCATAAGGAGTTCAAGACCATCCTGGGTTATATGAGGCAGATGGGCGGAGCGGTGGTAAGACAGAGGTAGGATGTACCAGCCTTTCTATTGCTGTAGCATCCATCCAGTGATCATGGCAAGGAAAACCTTGAATTCTGGGGTGTGTGTGTGTGTGTGTGTGTGTGTGTGTGTGTGTGCATGCGCGCACGTGTGCTTGCTACCAGTAGTTAGGAGTCTGAGCCTGGTGTTTCAAAAGTATCAAGAAAGAAACAAAGTTAAAAAAAAAAAAAAGTCAGAATATATTGAAAAGGAGTAGCAGATCACACAAGTGAAAAATACTTATGGCTCCAGGTTACTATGCATGGTCTCTTTCTATAAAGTCTAATAGAAGAAGGAATCTATTATTATTAAGGAACATAGTTTGGGCAGTTCTCTATTTTGATTGACAGATCAGATTATGTAATAATTTCTCTACTATCTATGTCCCTTTGCTATAACATGTATGCTTTTAATCAAAGCACACCTAATTGTGCCTCGGCATAAGATGGCAAATAGGGGAGTCTCTCTAAAAGTTCACCTTAAGGAAATGTTTTTATCCAGTTTAGACTGGATCAGCCTTTTCTGGTCTCTTATTCAGACACAAGGAGAGTGCTATTGAATAGAATCTAAGTTTTTCAGAGAGGGGTATGTGAGCAGCTCATTAAAGCTGGGGAGTTTCTATGTTGTTAACAGATAACTAGGTTCATGTTAGAGTGGTATGTGAGTATGTGTGTGTGTGTGTGTGTGTATATGTATGCATGAGAGTGTGTATGTGTATATGCATGTGATGAGAATGTGTGTATGTGTGTGTGTGTGTAAGTATATGTGGGTGAGTGAGTGTGTATGTGTATGCATGAGTAAGAGTGTGTATGCATGTTGTGAGAGTGTGTAAGTGTGTGTGTAAGTATATGTGGATGAGTGTGTATGTGCATGCCTGAGTGAGAGTGTGTGAGTGTGTGTAATCTGCTGAGTGTGTGTGAGTGTGTGTAATCTGCTGAGTGTGTATATATGTATTTGTGTGTGTGTGTGTGTGTGTGTGTGTGAGAGAGAGAGAGAGAGAGAGAGAGAGAGAGAGAGAGAGAGAGAGAGAGAGAGAAGAGAGAGAGTAGTGTGTGTGGGTATAAGTCTCATGGTGTCAAGTGCATTATTAGAAAAGGGATGTGCATGTAGCCCAAACTAAGTAGGATCCCAGGTTGCACAACTATCCCCCTATACTTTCCTGCTTCTTGGTAGCACACATGGAGAGTTCTGATTTCTCAAGCTAGCTGTGTGGCTCAGTGGTAGAGTACTTGCCTAGCATATTTGATACCCTGAGTTTGATTCTCAGCTTCACAACAGAAATCATTTTAAGTTCTGGAAGGAACTGGATAAAATGCTTCCAACACCTGATGAAACTGGTGCCATTTATTTATTTATTTATTTATTTATTTATTTATTTATCTATCTATCTATCTATTTATTTACGTCTTTTTTTTTTTTAAACCATAAAAGGCCAGTGTTCTGGGCTAAGCAGGCAAACTTGAGCCTGCAAACTTGAGCCTGTGTGGCACTTTTCTTAGGACACTGGCCTCTAGTGGTAGAATGGGTCCCTGCGCATCATAGCAGCTGTGGCTGGATGGGATTTCAGGTTTGCTAGAAATGAGATTGCATTTGCGCATCCCTTAGCACTGGCCTAATCTTGATAAAGTACATGTTGAAAGGCCCGGGAGAGGGACGGAAAAGAATGAGGGAGATTGTTCCATGGAGTGCCTGCTGACCCATTAAATACAGCAGACAAACGCTAATCTTGTTTTACCTGCACAGCAAGGTTCTTGCTTTTCATTTTTCTGGCACATTGGACCAGGCAAGAGCTAATTAACTGCTTTTCCATTTATTGGGGCTGCCTGTCTCTGCCGGGCCCATCTTGCCCTGCTTTTCCGCCTGGCTTCACGCTAAGCTGGATACAAAAGTGGATTCTTTCTTGCTTCCTTGGGTGTGCCAGCTACTGGACTCCTAGCCTGATACGTCTAGTTGCTGAGGTTTTTCTAGCATCTCTTCTGCCTGTGCAAGAACTCAGAGCATCTCAGACTGGGCCACTTGCCAGAAGTCAGATTGAGTGCTGTGCCTGTGTCGTGCGGTGCAGAAAGGGCAGTCTTGTGTCCTCCAAAGATTTAATTCTAAATCACCATCCAAAGATATTGATGGTGTGATGTGAAATTCCATTTGCAAGAAGAAAACTCTTTTCTTTGATGACCTCAAGGGATTTGTTTTTAGAGCAGTATTTCTCAAGCAACTACCATGTGCAGGGTGGTGAGCTTTAGCAAGTGTTTTGTAAGGGGTCATACGGCAAATTAGAAGTGTTGTGCTTCCAACTTTGTTTTTAACAAAATCTCAGTTGTTCAAGTCTACCAATAAAGGCTCAGGAGCCAGATGCTGGGGTGAAAGCCTGCTAGCTCAGAGAGGCAGAGAAAGCACCCAGCTTACCTTCCTACTCAGCTGACATCCCAAAAGGAAGCTCTCCTTCCCCACACTATCTCAAAACCCCCTCAAACTCAATGTCCCTCCCTTCTAACTTCCTGTGCGTCTCTCCATCCACCCTCCTGACTTCCTTTTACTTTCTGGTTTTTTTTTTTTTTCCCCTATGTTCACTTCCTGTCGACTGGTTGCTTGCTCCACCTTTTGTCCTAGGGTTGATTTTATTTAATCCTGTTCAAGCAGAAAGCTCTTGGGTTAAAGGTATGTGTTAGGGATGAGCCGCACCACAACTAGACACAGGTTTTTCCAGTAAACAACACAATCTCAGGGTTTACAGTGTGATCAGATATCCTGTGGCCATCTAATAGTGGGAGGAGTAGAACAAAACAAATGACCCTTGAGGTCCAGATTTGGGCTGAGCAAGCAGAGGGCACAGAGGAGGAGGCAGATGACAAGGGGAAGGCAACTCACGGGCAAGAGCTTTGCTCTCCCAGGACACCGGTGCCACCGGAGAGCTTATTGGAGATCATCTGACCCGGCAGTTCTGTGGTGAGATCAGAAGCTCCGAGGGGTGAGGCCATGCCTCCACAGGGACTGGATACAGACCCAGGCTGGGAGGCTCAGGGCTGTAAGCGGGCCCACAGAGGCCTTCATTAGTGCTCAATGGAGGGTTCACTCAACCAGTTTGTTCACCGTGGGATACGCTACAGTGAGTGTGTCCTTAGATGGCTGCGGATTAGAGTCCTCTGGAGGGTGTCTAGAAACGTCCACGCCCTGGCTATAGCTGAGAGCAGTCACAAGAGACACTGTGGCAGCTGCACACTTGTCCTTGTGATATGCAGCCAGGACTGAGCTCAGTGCTGGAAAGGCTGGTGGGAGGAAACGCTCTGTTTTTGACATGTTTGGGGGACGTTGCTTGCAAATCTGAGGATGTTACAAGAAACAAGTGATTTAGACAAAAATGGAGCGTTAATACTTCTATAATAAAAGCCTAGAGACAGAGCATCTGTAACTAGCGGCATGAGGCGGAGAGAGCGAACTCAAATAGGGCAAGCGAGGCCACACTCTTAACTTTTCTCCCTTGCCTCCTGGTGTCCTGGTTCATTCCAGTTCATTCAGGCTAGGTGCTTTTATTGACCACAGGTGTTTACCTTTAACCATTTTGGCGACTGCTCCAAGATCAAGCAAGGCACCAGCAAGTTCAGAGTCTTGGTGAGGGCACACTCTGGTTCACTGACAGGGTCTTCTCAAGGTAGTTGTTTCCCATGTCAGAGATGGGGCCTGTCCAGGGCTTCTTTTATGAGGAAGTTAATCCCATGCTTCTAGGCTCTACCCTTCCAACACAGTGATCTTCCCAAGTCCACTTGCTAACAAACCACCTTCAGAGTTAAGATCTTAATGCAGAACGTCGGGGGACACAAACATTCTTTGTTTGGGGCTAGAACTCGGACTCTCCAGGACGTGCCACTCTAGACCGAGTATCTCGCTGGGTTCCTGTTGTCCTCTCCTCTTTTGCCCAGAGATGTCTCCCATGGTAAGGGTACCTCAGTAGCTAGGTACCCTGTTTCCTACCCCTTCTTCTCCTTCTTTGCTTCCTCCTGGCTAGGTGAATACTCTCCAAAGATGCTCTAGGTCAGCCATGGCCAGGGCTAAGCCTTCAGTTCCTTTCGCACTGTGCCCAGTTCCCTGACCAATCAGTCAAGAGCGCATCTTGAACCCCGCCCCCCCCCCCAGAATTCTGCTCTTTCTTTCCACTCCTAGGACCCACTCCCTGTGTCCAGCTAATGGTGTTTATTTTTACCTAAGGATGTGTTGATTTTTGCTGCCTACGGCTGACTTTGAGATTGTCCCCAGGTTGGGTACCCGCCTTTGTTTTCCCTGCTGGTCCATTACCTTCTTTGATGTTCTGCTCAAAATGCATCTCTTTCAGAAAGATGGGAGGTGAAAGAGGGGCAGGAAGCTGGAAGGGCTACTGATCAAAACTTCACTTACCTAGAAGCAACAAAATCAGTGATGCCCACAGCCTTGCCAGCGTTCCATGAACATTCTCAGGCAGTGGGACTTTCTTAGTGTTTCAGGTAAGTTTGGGGCCCATGATGCAAAAAATTGAAAACCTCAATTGGATAGAGCCTGGGGTGGGGGTGGGGCAAAGGGCTAAAGCAGAGTGCCAATGAAACAAACAGTACAGAATGAGAAAGTTACCACAGAAATCATTATATGGTATTTCTTCTTCTTCTTCTTCTTCTTCTTCTTCTTCTTCTTCTTCTTCTTCTTCTTCTTCTTCTTCTTCTTCTCCTTCTTCTTCTTCTTTAAAAAATGTCAACACTAGTGAAAATGCAGTTAATTTACAGTTGCAAGTCATTTAAGTGATCTTTTATCATACTATTTCTCCCAGTGAATAGTAAGATGATGGATGTAATTTGTGGCTGAGTAATGAACGAGATCCAGATATTTGTAGCTATATAGTTTTCCCATAAACTAAAAAATTTTAAAACCTAGTGGTTATAGTAATAATTCGTGTTTATGGAATGCCATCCTAAGTCAGTTTTTTTCCCATGTGTGAATTAATATTCACATCCCCGCAAGACAGCTGTGGTTACAATCCATTCATTTGTTGGGGTTCAGAAAGATTCAGTTACTTTAAATTTGCACAGCTGTAAGTGCTGAAATGGAGTCTGGACCCTAGCTGGCTCAGAGATATGTGGCTGCCTTAGAGCTTTACAAAAAGTTTGAGTCTAGTGGTCCAGTGTACAGACTGAAGGGCAGCTGGGCCTGTCATCCTTTCAGAGGGCCCTAAAAACGAGGCTGAACCTCTCCATCAGGGAGCAGCAGCATACATGAGTCAGGGATAGTCATGCAAAGAATCCGCACCCACTAAAGGGTCCTCTGTCTGGGGCATCTCCTAACATTAGGACACATCTTGAGTAAACCAGGGTGGGGGAAACCTTGGAGGAGCGAGAATAAGATTGGTATGATGTCTCGCATTGATAAAGGCTCTTTACTTAATAGACAGAGTGTGTTAGAGGAGCCAGGAGAGGGAGCTTGGGTACTAATAGAATGACCAGAGAAGTGGTGACCTGTGAGCAGAGACCGGAAGAGACACTTTCAGACAGAAGGAAGAGAAGGCACAAAGGCCCTGACGCACATTTGTCCAGAGATCAAGACCAGTGTAACTGGAGCCAATGGAAGAAGCCCTGAAGTCAGGTGAGAAACGTATTTGGGGATAAACTAGAGATTTCATGGGCCTTTGCAATGAGTGTGTCCTCTCCTCTGAGGGAGATGGGAAGCTGCTAAAAAAGACAAGTCTATCTTGTCACTGGTTTTCTTTGGATCACCTGCAGGGTTCTGGTCCAACTCTACTGTCAGGTAGGTTCTGAGAACAGTTGTTGTCATTTTGTTTTGTTTTGTTTTTTCCACTAGGATGCTAAAGTCACACTCTAGGGGCTGGGACTGAGAGAAGACAGTGTGGACTTCACTCTGGGCCCTGGGATCTAAGGCTAGCTGTGCCACAGATGGCAAGGCATACCGTCTCAGCTTTTGAGGACAGAGTTCCCTGGGGCTCTAGAAGCCGAATGATGATCTTTCTTTAAAAATGCTCAGAGCTAAAGGTGGAAGTGAGCTCCATGGGAGCCAGGGGTTATGCCACTAGGCTAGCTAGCAAAGAGGTGGCCCTGTGGGTCCTTGATGTGCCATCTTCATTTCCTCCCAGCTGGACCTCTGGCCTGGACAATGTACCCAGAAGTGATATGGGTGTGCAAAACTAAAGTCTAAACCAGGAATACCTGGTTTAGAGTCCTAACCCCAGAACCTCAGAATATGGTATCATTTGAAGAGTCTTTTACGAAGTTAAAAAATGAGGTCACTGGGGTAGGCCCTGATCCAACATGGCTGGTGTCTATATATGCCAAGGGGACATTCAGAAGTTCAGACACAGAGGAAGAACAGTCCGGAACATTGGGGCCATGCTGCCGTTAGCCAAGGGTCTTTCTGGAAGGAAGAAGACATCAGAAACGGAGGCTTCCTTTGCTTCTTCAGAAACAGCTAGCCCTGCCAGCCTAGAGAAGGAGTCCTAGCTTCCAGGGCCAAAACGTAGTCTGTTTACGTACGCCTCCTAACAATTGTGCTAACTTTGCTATGTCTGGCTACACTTGATAAATAAGTGTAGTGCTGAAGGCACCTTACTGCAAGCCAGTACCTTAGCATCCCCTGTAGATGGAGAAACAGAGGGGAAATGGTAGGCCAAGAGGAGACAGAGCCTACATAACTCAGCAGAATGGCTTCTATTCATCCAGTAGACTGGCTTTAATGAGATTTGGGGTGCGCCTCTTGAAAAAAGACTCTGAAAGCCACAGAGGCACATACATAGCTGTAGATCCCAGGTTTTACTGAGAGGTGTCAGAATCAGGCAGTAAGTTCCAGGGCCAGCCTGGGCTGAACGAGACCCCGTTTCAAAACAGCAAAAGTCTTTGGGGCTTTCCCTTTGGGATCGTTTGGGTTTTCATGAAAAACAGACTTTCTGGAAAAATCTTGATTAATTGGTATGGTTAATGTGAATGCTTACTAATAGTATCGGAGGGGTCGTCTGATCCTACGGGTGGAACTGGCTACCGTCTTGCTTGCCAGCTTTGATCTTAGAACAAGCAGCTCTGCCAAGTGACAAGGAAGAGGCCTGGGTGCCTCTTTGGTTTTTTTTTAAAAAACTGATTAAGCGAATGCACCAGTTGTAGGTCTGTGTAGGCGAGAAACACTGCTCTGTTCCCTTTGGCACACATGGTCCAGTGCAGCAGAGAGCATACAGAGAAAGCAAACCAGAACAAGCCCGTTGGCAAGTCCCTCCGATTTGCATCCAGTAGAGCACATGCCCACCACACACACAAATCGCAAAGCATATTTAGAAAGGAGAAGACTGTATAATTAGAAAATAATTGTTACTTTTTGGGGCATCCTTTTTAATCAGATTCTACTGAAACCTTTTGCTACAGTGAAGCTCGTCAGAAGAAGCATGTCTGGGGTTGGGGCACGGGTATAAGAGATAACATGAAATAGCAACCAGCTGTCCATGTGGCCAGCACTAGAGCTCTCCAGGATATGGTGTCCACTGGCAAGAAGCCTTCAATCCTCAACCGTTCTCATTAGTGAGAAGCCTGCTGTTGGAAATACACGTCTGTTTTTATAACACTTTCTTGTGTGTGATATGCCCATCACAGATCTCCATGGCCGAGCCTTTTAGGAAGCTAAGCCATATCTGTATATGATCACTGCCAGGCATCAAGAGCCCCTCTGGGCTCTCTGGACCTCCTCAGATTGTTGGCTGAGGGATCGCTCATTGGATGTATAGTCCTCCT
Organism: Acomys percivali; assembly: GCA_907169655.1. Lineage (NCBI taxonomy): Eukaryota > Metazoa > Chordata > Mammalia > Rodentia > Muridae > Acomys > Acomys percivali. The sequence goes on along the minus strand of OU015744.1, from coordinate 22,613,190 downwards.
GAGATTGCATTATGGGAGAATCAACAGCAACTGGCTTGTTGCAAATAACTAAACCCACAGCAATAGGGCTGGGTATTGTGAGAGCCTGGAGCCCTGCCTTGGTGTAAGAAAGTCTGCTTCATGCTCTTCCTGTGGTTTGACTGTGCAAGGAAAATAGCACCTAATAAAAGACTGGGTGGCCATGTCCATCTCCAAGAGCTTTGGCTGGTACAAACCTCATTGTGGTGTCCTCTCTGTATCTGGGCCCCCAAACATTCTCAATCTGGTTTTTTTAAAAAAATCACACTGTACTAAATAATACAGGCACTTTGAAAAGAAAAACCTAAGCATCCGTGAAAGGAGGCAGGGATGGCTCCACCAAGAAAGGCACCATTTCCCTCCTCAAGTCAAGATCTGATGCCAGACAGACAGACATAGGACTTAAGCTCCACATGTCAAGCCTTCCTCTGTTGTTTTAAACATATTTTGATATTGTTTTATAATTAGAAGTTATTACCCAAGAAGGAATGATGGCCTGTCAAGAAGGCTCTGGTTGTACCCACTCTTACACACATAGATGAGAGGTGAGGGATGGGTGGGTGAGTGATAGACTCCAGATAAATTATAGACGACCAATTTATATAGGTGATAGAGATTACATGTGGTATATGACAGGTGCTAGATAGATAGATAGATAGATAGATAGATAGATAGATAGATGTATAGATAGATAGATAAATAGATAGATGGATAGATGGATGGATAGCTAGATGGATAGCTAGATGGATAAATAGATAGATAGATAGATGGATAGATAGATAGATGGATAGATAGATAGATAGATAGATAGATAGATAGATAGATAGATGGATAGATAGATGGAGAAAGAAAGGGGGAGGAAGAGGGAGAGATGGCAGACCCAATCAAAAGACGTTCTATGCTCTTTTGCTATTCCTAGAAAGTAACTGTTTAATACACATCTCTAAAATCTCTACGAACAAGTTAGGCCACAGTTTCCTTCAGAGAGAGAGAGAGAGAGAGAGAGAGAGAGAGAGAGAGAGAGAGAGAGAACTTTACCATCATAAAGCCAAGGCAGCCACCTCAGAAGAAAGATTAGAACTGCATTTTTTTTTTTAAGATAAGACATTGGGTAGCAAATGTTTTCTCCTTCAAATTCCCCCTTTAAAAAAAAGTCTCACCTGTGTTTCTTTTGTCATCAAAAATCCAATGTGTACAAGAAAGGGATTTTGTTTCACAGTGTTTTGGTTGAACCCAAGGCCTTGCTCTAGTCAAACACTCTCCCACTGAGCTAGGACCCCAGTCCATTTGGGTGGGGGAGGGGCACAAGAAGCTACCCATGCTGACCCTGAGCTTTCCACCCTCTTGCTTTGGCCTCCTCAGTACCTAGGATGTTGGTCCTCTGTTCCCAGGCCCAGCGGAGAACAGAATTTTAAAGCTAAAGAAGCCAAAAGTGTTCTATTGAAAGCTAGCTGTCCCTCTGAGAAAGGGCTGCAGGCACATCCACCATAGCTTCTGCCCTTCCCAGAATTCCACAGGAAAGCAGGGGTATCCTAGAGGAGACCCATAAAGAGCAAGGGAGGGCAGGACCCCTGTAACTCTTGCACCTTACCTAACTAGCCCACATTTAGAAAGTGATATGATCTCAGCTGTGAGAATATTGTGTGCTCCAGTAGACCTATTAGGAAACTTCTATGTGACAAAACCTTGGAGGAATGTGAAAAAAAGCACAGATTCCCACAAACAAGTGGCTATGATGACATGCACACCTTACCCTTTTTTTTT
>OU015744.1:22535919-22604380 GCA_907169655.1 Acomys percivali | reverse complement strand
TGTAGGACACTTGCCTAGCATGCATGAACCCTAATTTCAATGCCTACTACTAACTAGGGAAGAAGGAGACCATTGATTTGAGGCTGACTTGACAAGACTGTGGGCTGGGTTCTGAGTCAATTAAATACCTTCTGCACAAGCACAAGGACATGAGCTCAGATCCCCCACAACTTGTGTAAGAAGCCACATGGCAGCACACATCTGTAACCCCAGTGCTGGGGAGTCACTGGGGAGTGAGTTGAAGTTATATGGCTTCCGAGAGCTTGATGGGCAGCCAGTCTACCTGATCAGGGAGCATCATGTTCAGTGAGAGAGCCTGTCTCAAAATATAAAGTGGAGAGCAATCAAGAAGCACACCAGACATCAACCACTGGCTTCTGCCCACATGTCCATGTACACACACACACACACACACACACACACACACACCACATTATATAACCATTTATACACAGAGAAGGAAAGGAAAAAGAATATGATCACAGGCTCAGAATTTTTGGGGTCTGGGCAGAATTTACAAAGAAGACACACTATTCAATAGTAATTTTGGAGCTGGAAAAACTATCCTGCAGATCTTCTATTAGGCTATCCCCTAAACTCCAAGTTCCATGTGCTGGCACCAGTTTCCACCCCTTACAAGTATTGCTGAGCCAAGAAGAATGCAGTTAGCACCCAAACATCCCCCCATGACTGGCATCCCTTGGAGATGCCCCAGTGGGCCGCCTCCTCCCCAATGTGAGCTCATTAACTGCTCTTTGAGCTTCCCAGTTACAGCTTGGAAGCAGTGTGCACACACCTATGCAGTCCGCCTTGCACCCATGAGCTCCCCTCCCATCACTCCACTCTGCGCACTGTCACAGAACGCCCAGACCAAAGGCCAGTCTTCTGATTTGGATAAGAAATGTCCAACCGAGAGACTCGCATTCCAAACTCTTGGTTCCCAGCTAGTGGTGCTACTTTGGGATGTTATGGAAACTTTGGAGGAAGTTGAGACCCCACTGAAGGTCACAGAAGTAGGTCCTTGCATATTTGCCCTCCCTGGTCCCTTCCCATCCATTCTTTTCTGTCTTGTCTGACATGACATGAAGATATTCTTCTACTTCAAGGCCTAGCATCATAGTGTTCTGGTCAAGCAGCTGGGGGCTGAATGTTCTGAAACTGTGAGCCAAACATAGCTTTTATTTTTCTTTTTAACTTTCTTAGGTTGTTTTAGGCAGTTGTTTTGTCAAATCAACAAGAAAAGCAGTGACTGTAGTTAAGTCGGGTCATCTCCTACTTAAAATCTCATTGTTGTGATGGTAAAAACAACCCCCCTCACCCTGACTCTAGTCCTGCTGCTGGCCATGTCTCTAGGCCCCTGGCCTGTCACCTTTAGGCGAGGCCTTGCATGTACCTTCCAAGAATTTGTTCAGGCAAGTCCCTTCTATATCCATGGTTCTCAACCTATGGGTCCCGACCCCTTTGGAAGTCACATAACAGATCCTGTATATCATATATTTATATCACGATTCATAAGAGTAACAAAACTACAGTTATGAAGTAGCAATAAAATAATTTTATGGTCGGGAGTCACCACAGAATGAGGAACTGTATTAGGAAAGTTGAGAACCGCTGCTCCATATGCAATGGCTGCCTCTCTTCTGTCATTCAGTCTTGCTCACTTTCCATCTTCAGTTCCTTGTATTTCTTCTGGGGAATGTGTTCGGACCTCTCTGAACAAGCTACACCCTGCATTGTAGGAACCCTTCTTCACACACGCACAATGACACTGGCAGCAGAGGCAGAGGTGTTGGGACCTCCGTAGGCTGCAGACTGCACAAGGGCAGAACAAGGTGGCCCCTGTCCTCACCAGTTCACCTTGACACCCCGCTGCTGGAAGTCAATACATAGAAGTGAGTGAAAACAAGCCTGGGTGCTTTCTCCTGGTTGCTGAGTATTCTTAATGTTCTACTTTTGTGTGACCCCGACAGTACCAAAACCTCACAAATACAGACATGCAGGAGGGAGGCTGACAACTTTCTCCCTTCCCTCATGCACAGAGCACTCAGCCAAGCACGGTGCTAGAGGCAAGAGGCACCTCACTGAACAGGCTCAGCAGCGGGGCCATGGACTTCCTAGCTAAAGAAAAAGATAGCTGCCTCACCACCCAGTGACACGGATGCTGGCGGAAGTACTCACGCCTGGCTTAGGAAGCCTGGGTACCGAGCCTTTGTAAGCATCTACCCATGGCCTCAGCTCTCAAACAGCAAGAAGAACAGCTACCCGTTGGGGGTTAGCAGATGGAATGGGAATATTATCCCCCTAGCCACATAGTGGATGGCACATAGTAAAGATCCGGTTCCTAGCTGTGGACTGTTAGAATTATCAATACTATAATGGTTTTAACACGGCCCTCCTGCAGAAGGAATGTTGAAGCAGGGATTGGAGGGCAAGGGACTTTTCGAGTGAAAGACAAGCATACAAGCCTGGAATATAGAGTTACTGGCCTAAGTTTTAGGGTCCAGTGCAAAATGGAAAGATGGCCAGAGGGTGTTAATAAGTTTAAGACAAAACCAGCAGATTAAACTAAACACACATGAATGTGGACACACGAACTGCATATCCATCACTGGGTGGGAAAGTCTGAGGCGATCTCTGACTAATAAGGCCAAGGAGGGGCTTGGTACTGGTGGGATGCTAATGCTGTAGCTAGTGTGACTCAAAAATCAGTCCACTTTAGTTTGCTGTTAGAAACTATACATGTCACGGGCTGGAGAGATGGCTCAGAAGTTAAGGGCACTAACTGCTCCTCCAGAGGTCCTGAGTTCAATTCCCAGCAACCACATGGTGGCTCACAACCATCTATAATGTGATCTGATGCCCTCTTCTGGCCTGTAGGTGTATGTGCACCAGTGCACTGTATACATAATAATAAATAAATCTTTAAAAAGAAAAAGAAACTATACGTGTCAGCATGCCTGGATGAATAGGCTGGGGACTCCGCTGTTTTCCCTAGGTGAAGTATACCAGGTTTTAAGGAGTATGAAAGTTTTAAGGTTTAGGAGTGAGAAAGCTCAACACACACACGCACGCGCGCGCGTCACTGCAGCTGCATCCTGTCATGTGTGCTGCAGTTCCAGTGTGCCCTTCCTCCCCACTGCCTCCAGGGGTCCAGTTCCTTATGAGAAGCAGCTGGTTTCTAAAGGACAGGTGCACTTGATGAAGGAAAAGTCAACCAAATGCAGCAACTGGGTGCAGCTGTGTAGATGATGCCACTGCTACGCCTGCATGTTAGTCTGTGTACCGTGTGCATGCAGTTCCTCTGGAGGCTGGAAGAAGGTGTCAGATCTCCTGGGACTGGAGTTACAGGTGCTGATGAGCCACCATGTGGGTGCTGGGAATTGAACTTGGGTCCTCTGGAAGAGCAGCTGACACTCTTAACCACTGAGCCATCTCTCTAGCCCCACCATTACATCCTTATCCTCTTTTGAAGACTTCAGGAGATGTCAAATGCTACTCTGTGTGCATTTCCTTTCTGCCTGAGCATCCTCCCTGGTGTGTGTGTGTGTGTGTGTGTGTGTGTGTGTGTGTGTGTGTATTGGGAGGAGATATTTGTGGGTCGGGGAGAAGTGTGTGTATATGTGCATGAATATGAGTATGTGTTGGAGAGAGAGGTGTGTGTGTTGGGGGAAGATGTGTGTGTATATTGGGGGAGATATGTGTGTGTAAATATATATGTATGTGTTGAAAGGAGGTGTGTGTGTGTGTGTGTGTGTGTGTGTGTCTTGGAGGGAGACAATCCAGGGCATGCATGTGCAGACATAGTAGGAACTAGAGTTTATCTGTCTGTGGATAGTGTCACACACAGACATGGCGAAGGCAGCCTTGCACAGCCTGGGACATGTTTCTCAGCCCCCAGGCTCTGCAAGATCAGGCTGGCGGGCCTGGAACCTCCTGAACCCTCTCCACAGCATGAGAATGGATTCCTCCACTCTTGTCTCTGTATCTTCCTGAGGGCCAGATCCACACTTTAGAGTTAGGGGTGCAAGTCCACAGTTCTCCACAGGTGTCGTCTCTCCCAAGACAATGTTTTATGTCCAGGATTCCTGGCCAGAGCAGACTTTTAGTATGAATGTTCAAAAAAAACAAGTAAATAGATACCAGCCCCACCAACGGGGCTCTTAGATCTTAGCCCAGCTGGGTTCTGAATTGTTCTTTCTCTGTTTTCTTTTATAGCCACAAAATACTCAATGCTACCCAGATGGAATTTGCAAAGAAAAGGACACTCTTTGGCTCATGATTCTGGTGGATAGAAAGCCCAGACATGGCCTCAGCATCCTGGTTGAGAGCCCTTGGCTGCTCTGCAATACGGTGGAGAAGTGGCCTTGCCTGTTAGGACCTCATTCCGTGAAACTAACATTAACCCTCTCCTGCTGGCTTCCCCATGAGCCCCCCTCCACCAGGCTGCACCTCTTTACAGTCCCTTTCACTGGAGACTAGGCTTCAAGCACACAGTCCTACAGAGTGCGCCAAACCAAAGCACGCTTCGAAGCTGGATCCAGGCGATCCTGAACCCAGGCAATACCAAACAACTTTTCCAGACTCACATGTGGGTTTTGTTAGTTAGTTAGTTAGTTAGTTAGTTAGTTAGTTAATTAGTTAGTTAGTTAGTTAGTTAGTTAGTTAGTTAGTTTTAGGTTTGGCCACCCGGCATCTACAGAATTAAGAATCCTTGTCTTCTCTAAATTTGGTCTCTGTCTCAATAAGGATTGGGCTTTGCCCGGCTGTTCTCTCAAACTGGCAACCATCACCATGGAATGTTTTTTTTTTTTTGCATGGGAAGAAAAATAAGGCAGCATCCGTATGTTACTAGACCAATTAACCACAGATGTAGTCAAAGGACGTGAGTGTAATTTCACCAAGCTGTCATCTGTCCAGCAATAGGAAACAGTCCTCGGCTTGTGACCTGATTTGCAAGGCACACATACCATCTGCTGCCCTCAGGCTTGGTGGAGACCACAGATCTAGACTTCCATGACGTCATTCCAACATGAACATCACTGCAGAAAGTCACCACTGCTTTTCTTGTTGACTAGACGTACAGACTTGCATCGTGACCCCAAAATCCTGTCCTTCCAAGAAGCTCAGAGTGTGATATTATTTGTAAGTAATGGCCACTGTAGATCTAATGAGTTGGGATGAGATCCTATTGGAGTAGAGTGGGTCCTCAATCCCAACATTATTACTGACATTTACATATGAAGAGAAAAGACACAGGCACACAAGAATACTATGTGATATCTCAGGCAGATTCCTAGTGATCTATCTACAAACCAAGCTCCAGAGAGGATTACAATCAGCCACAAGAAAGTAGAGGACAGACACGAAACCGACTCTGGAAAGAACTGGCCCTGCTGTGACAGTTAATCTTGGTGTCAACTTTATGGTACCTAGAATCACCTAGGAGAAAGACCTCTGGGCGTTGTGATTGGGGTTGGAAGGTCACCCGCTACAGAAGGTGCCATTCCCTGCACTGAGATCTGGATGGCGTTTGCAGCAGTTGCTTCACTCCCTTTGTCTTCTTGTCAAGATGGACAATACCCTTGAACTGTAAGCCAAAACAAGCCTTTTCTCCCTGAAGTGGCCTTCGTCTGAGCTCTCTCTCTCTCTCTCTCTCTCTCTCTCTCTCTATATATATATATATATATATATATATATATATATATATATATATATATATATATATTTCTCAAAGCAACACGAAAACAAAAGTTAAGATATCTGCTGGGGAAAAAATAAAGATATCTACTGGTACCTTTCAGACTTCCAGCCTCCAGAACTACGAAACTATAAACTCTTATTACTTTAAACATTTACACTAGCAGCAATTTTTTTTTTATGGTAGGAGTAAGAATCTAGCACAATGGGATGAAAAACTTTGTATTTAGGAGATCCCCCACCCCCACCCCCAGGCCCCCACACATTTTCAGTTCTAGGAACCTCAGCTGAATTTTACTTGTTGGCTCTTTGCTCTTCAATCCCCAGCTATAATGATTTCCCAGTTAACATCATATCACCTGGCCTTCCGCTTAAAACATGTAGAAGCAGAACAGCACATAGACAGAAGGGCACCATCCAGTGCGTCTCTCAGCAAATGTCTTTCCACTGAATGCGACTGGTGTGCATGAACTGCATTGGGAGCTTGTTAAAGTGTGGGTCTGTGTTCGGCATGTTCCAACAGGGGCTGAAGTTCTATGCTACTAATACGTTTTTGAGTAAGCCAGACCACTCTGTATTCAGAGCCTCCAATTATGTCCACATGGCTTTAGGAAGGTCTTTATATTTGAATGGGGACATAGTATATATATATAAACGTGAGCCTTGTATCTTGTGTCCAGCAACATGATAAAATCACACATGTCATTCACACGGAAGGAGCCGGAAAGCTGTCTCTTTCTACAATCCTGCCCCATTCCACAGAGATGTGACGCTCACTGTGTGCTAGAAACAGTATGAGGTTGATTTCTCACTGCAAAGGAATCCCTGTCTCTTCCCAATAGGGTAAGAGACGGCAGAGACTTTTAGATCCACACAAATTCAGCAGACAACTACGACCAGCTTTTCAGTCATTTCCTCACAGCTTCCCTGTACAAGCTACTGCCGCCAAACACACCCAGAGAGATCAAAGCTGCAGCAGCCTCCAGTCCTGCCGGTGCCACAGCCTCACAGGGGATTGTTTAAAGAATGGGTGGGGGGTGTCGGGGGGGGGAGATAAGAAAAACCTAAAGAGCAGTTTCCCCACATGTTGGTGAGCCCTTTGGAAGTGAACCAGAAGCCACCTATGACGCTTGTAGCCTGATACTCTTTTTGAAGAAAGTGTTCATTTGTAGGAAAGAGTTACAAGGGTAAGGACCTCAGTTGAAGGATACATGCAGAGGGTCAAAACAAAGTCCTTGTTTAGTGTGTGTGTGTGTGTGTGTGTGTGTGTGTGTGTGAAAATAAAGCCTGGATTTGCCCACGAGTCAGGTAGGCCATTGTCTACATATAAGGACCACTAAGGAGTCTTTCATTCTGGAAACACACAGATCTGAAATCCCCCCGGGGGTGCCTTCATCCTTCACGTCCATGGGTTCTTTCTTCGGTGCCACCAGCTACATGGCAGACACCATGGGAGAACTGCACTGTAGGAGCTACATGGCTTTTCTGGGGCTGCGATCTCATACAGCAAGCAAATATATCAACCCACAATGGCAGGATTCAGAGGCAAAGAACTCAAAAATCCCTTTTAAGTCACCCTGTGGGCACTCAGAAGGTTTCACAGGGCAAAGGTGGCTCTGGGTTTTCCAGGCAGAGGGAACAGCTTGAGCAAGGGTTGAGGGGCACACTCTGAACCGGAGCAGACATTTTAAGGAGAAGTGAGTTGGGGACATTTGCCTTGTGAGGCAGCACTTCCCAACAGCTGTGCAGAGGAGCAAAGAAGTCACAGGATGCATTGAGGGGGGGAATTGATGCAAGGGCTTGGAACATGCTAAGTTCATGTTGTACAACTGAAACTAGGATATTATGAATTCTATGAGCAACTATTTAATCTCTCACTGTCCCATTATACAGCCAAAAACACGTACCCACCCTTTAAAGCCTCCCTGAAATCCCACACCCAGAGTCTCCCCAAATTAGATGACAGTGGAAACGTTGAAAAATTGCTTCAGTGAGGAACTATGGAGTGTTTTGGGGTGTCCTAGAAAATACATCTATGTTGTCTAGGGAAATTGTGTTCTGGGGGAGCCTATTTGGTGGCCTTCTGTTTGGACAGGTGACCTTCAAGCAGCCAATCTCCATATATTCCGGCAGTGTAGGCCGAGGCCACCCTTACCCATGACTACTGAGATAGTCACTGCCCACGCTGCCCAGGCTCTCCTGCATTTAACCCAAGTATAAGTCACATTATGGTCACATGCATGCTGGAATGTCCTATTTTCCCACCCTCACCATCTAACCCTGTGGCTCTTCCCTCCATCTGAGACTAGGTTGCCTCCATGGAAACCATCCCTGGGTTTTTCTTCCCTGATGGCAATTCTAGCCCGACAGGAAGAACACTGTGAGAATCTCCTCTTGGCTCCTGTGGCCTGCCGCCCCACGCTGCCCTTGGTGTAGGCCTTCCTGTTGGCCCCAACTACATTCCTCTGGGCTCTGCTCTGGTCTCCATCCATTCCTGATTTGCTCAGGCTCTCTCTGGCTGTCATGCTAGCCCCGTATCTTCCTTGTCTCCCTCCTGTCTCTAGATGACACTGGTGGTGGTGGTAGTAGGGGGGACAGGGGATCTGGAGTCCACCAGGCTTTTCTCTAGATATGCTTTTGTATTCAGAATTGTCCATAGGCCCAGATAACAGTTAACAAGGAGTTCACCCGGAATCCCTGCGGTCCTCCTGGTCCCATATTCAGGTCACTGTTGGTCCTTCCTCAACATGGGCACTCCTGTGTGACGCTGGACTGGGATAAGCATCCAGGTAGCTCTTGTCTCTTCTGCCAGTGGGCACACAGGGCTTCTTAGGGTACCACTCTCTCAGAGAGGTTGGGCATGAACGTCCCTTTCTTCCATGGCTCGGAGAACTGGGCAGCCATACTCAGAGGTGTCCTCGGTAACTACTCAATAACCACCTGATTTTGGCACAGCAGTTACTGACTGGAAGATCTGTTCAGAGTGCCTTTTTCATTTTAGCCATGTGACTGGATCCTGAGCTGGTGGGAGAGGGAAAGAGAGAAAGGGAGAGAGGGAGAGAGGGAGAGAGAGATAGGGGGTGGTGAAGATGGAGAGGGGGAGAAAGATGGAGAGAAATAGAGGGCGAGAGGGGAGAAGAAGAGTGAAGGAGAGAGGTAGTGAGAGGAAGGGGAGGGGAGAAAGAGAGAGGGGAGGGGCAAGGGAAGGGGGAAGAGGGAGAGAAAGTGTGGGGGAGGGGGAAGAGAGGGCACAAAGTATTGCCTCTGCTGCCCTCTAGTGGCTAAATTGTGACAGCCCTGCTCCCCCACCCCTCTCTTCTGGGGAATTCCACTATTGCCTAGAGAGATGCTTTGCGGGGCCCATGGTTAAGTTTCCAAATCTTCATTTACAGGATGAGTATCTTTCCTTGTCTCTCTCAGAGAACTCTAGATGGCTGAGCAGTTCAACTCAGGACTGTGATCAAAGAGCCAGTTAGGCTCTCCAGTGTACCTAGAGGGCAGACGACACCTCTGGACATAATCATACTGATGGTCCAGCAGTGCAGCACATGACAAATAAAGCTGAAATGGGCAGACCATAATGGTTCCTTATTTTTAGGGACTACGGTAGATTATGTATTCGCCAAATAGTGTCTCAATCTTCATTTGAATATCAAGACAGGTTGCATTTATTGGGCTGTGAGATAAATATATGGTACCGATTGAGACATGGGAAATATGTATATGTATTCGTGTGTATACAGATGCCTGCACTGTATATGTGTGTGGGTGTGGAGGACAGAGGACAACCCCAGTGTCATTCTTCATGTGTCCATCACTTTAAAAAACACACACACATGAATTCTTAGAATTGAGCACAAAGCCTCATGCTTGCACGGTAAACGCTTTGCCAATTTAGCTAGTTCCCTTTTATCCCTTCAGCCTGTGAATATTTTTGAATGACCCAGAGCTCCGCTTTTTATCACGGTGTCCTTCTCTACAGCCAAGTGCTGCCAGGGACCAGCCTTCCATAGAACTCACACGGCTCCCTTTCCATCATGAATAAGCTAAGCTCATTACGAATGAAGAGAAAGTGTTTAACGGATCCGCCCTCACCCACCCCCTCTCTTGTACTCTGAAAGTCTGTCGCTCTCCTCTGTCTTTATCCTGTTCCGTGGCACCCAGTGTGAACATGTTCTGTCCTATCTGCAGAGTGTCTCTGAGCTTGAACCCTTGCCCAGCCGGCTGCTGTTGTTCACACTCCGTTTGCAGCTTTGGCTTTCAAGGGGACATTTCTTCAATCAAATCTTGCTTTCTAGCATTTGAGATTCACCCCAGCACATCAAGCTTAGGCTAGCCGTTGTGCACTCTCCTTTATGCAGAGAATGCTACTGACCCTCCCCCTCACCCCCTCCCCTAGATCACTGCTGGCTCTGCCCCTGCTCCAGAGGGAGGAAGAGCCTGGGGGTTTAGGTGGTGGGTGTGGCCACAGTTCACGCTAAGGATCTGTAAGGAAGCCCACACACCCCTCATCCTCTGAGAGGTTCCGCTTTTACTGATTTTTCAAATCAAGCTTCTAAACTACATTTCTTTCTTCTTCTTTTTTATTTTTTATTTTTTTGAGTGTGACTTTTCTTTAAACTTTTAAAGAAAACCTTAAAACCTGGACGAGCTGGTCTATTGTTCTTTCAAAGCTCTCAGACTCTGCAGACTTCCCTTCCCACTTCTCCTTGGGTGGGAGAGCAGCATTTTACAGGCAGCATTTGCCCTCCGCGTCATGTATCCTCTCTTCTAATGGGTCTTGGGCATCTGTCCCAGGCTAGAAAAGTAACATTAAAGCTGAGAACAAAACCGATGGCTTGGATTTCTTTTTAAATTAGGAAGAGCAGTGTCATTTGGAACTCTCTGGCTCCTGGAAGTTGTTGGCATGCTTCTAACGATGTCGTAAATCACTGAGCTCTTACACTCATCTGGGTTTTAGGACTTCTTGAGCAGCTTTGGGTTAGTAGAAGGTTGTTCTAAGTAAGTTCTCAACCTGTGGGTCTCGACCCCTTTGGAGGTCAAACGACCCTTTCACGGGGGTCAGATAGCAGATATCCTGCACATCAGATATTTATACTAATATTTGTAACAGTAGCAAAAATACAGTTGTGAAGTAGCAATGAAAGAACTCTATGACTGGGGGTCACCACAGCATGAAGAACTGTATCAAAGGGTCGCAGAGACAGGAAGGCTGAGAACCACTCTTCTAAGTTATGCTATGGACTTCTGTGTCTTCGGCCATTAGGCTGTGGTGAGGAGACAGAAACTCCATTGAGCTCCACACCCAGCAGTAGGGCCTAGAAGTACAGTAGCCAACAGGAAATGCTAAGCAACCCACCGTGACTCGGGCTGGAAGGACAGGAAGCCTAACCAGATCTGACTGAAATATAATTCATCTTGTCCTACAGAAAACAGGGAGACATAAGAGAAGACTCCATATGGGAAGTTGCTCTGACAATCAGAGGTCTTCATAAATAGGGTGCCGCAGGGCCATGGGACCATTTATCCAGGACAGATGCTACAGTGACCTTGGCCACAAAACCATGCCAGCAGGAGGAAACAGCACCGATCCAACCATCCCACTCATCAGATAAATAGCCACCATACCACAAACCTAGCTACCACCAGGAGAAACTGAGGTAAACAGCCTGGCCCAGATTTTGACCAAGTCTCTCAATAGCTCCTGCCTCCTCCCGTCCCCCCCTCCACCCCTCACCCCAGGCATCATAACCCCTCTGGCACATTCTTTTCACAGGCCTAAAGTCATGTCCAAAATATTCTGAGCCTACAGCAATCAGCTCTGGTTAGTGAGTGTCGTGAGATGACGGTGAGAGATAGTTCTAATGTGAGATTTTTGTCGTCACAGAAGAGGGTTTCAAAAGGAAAGCACCAGGGAAAAGACAGTCAAACTGCACCTTGGTTCCAAAGTGAAATGGAGTACACCAGGCTATCACAGCTTCGTGAATCAAGCCTGTGGTTTCTTCCCATTACATTCTCCATTGCTTCAGCAAAATCCTTGACAAAAGCCTTTTGCAGAAGGAAGGGGTTGTTTTGGCTCACAGTTTAAGGGCACAGCAGCCCATTGTGGCACGTTGCTGGGGAAGGTGGCCGAAGAGTAAAGCTGTTGGCCGCGTTGCATCCACAGTCAGAAAGCAGAACGGTCAATGTTGGAGCTCAGCTAGCATCCTCCCTTTTAATCTGCATGGAAAGGCACCTCCCACTTTCAGGATAGTTTTCCCACCTCCACATGGACACTGTGTGCATGAACACACACACACACACACACACACACACGCACACACACACACACAAAACACATATTCATGCAAACACAAAAAAAGAGAGAATACGTTTAAACATATTGTTTGAAGAAATCACGAATAGCCATGTTTTCTTCAAAGGGGCCCAGGCAAAGCAGCAAAATGGGGCAATTTGTTAGCAGCTTGGCAAATGGTGACCTGAGCAACACTCTTGCACTCAGCTAGGGAAACAAAATCAAATCAACAGTAGCAACACGAAGCACCTAGTTGTAAGTATTTCCCTGTGTAGCCTTGACTGTTCTGGAACTTAGTTTGTAGACCAGGCTGGCCTTGAACTCACAGAAATCCATCTTCCTCTACCTCCCAAGTGCTGGGATCAAAGGCCTATGCCCTGTGAACCACCCAAAGAATTGTTTTGGTTTAGGGTTTTTTTTGGGGGGGGGGCAGGAAAACAAACTAAAAATATATATGTAAAATGTACTGTGCTCAATTGCAAAAAAAAACCAAAACAAAACAACAAGAACTTTCAGTAGAGAAGATGGTAAGTGTAAAGACTGGGGGTTTTAGGCTGAAAAACATCCCAAAGATGCCAGAATATTTTCTCATCACGACACTGGTGTGAGAAGTTTGTCTGGGAATGTGTTTGTGAGCAACCATTGTTTGCTTCAGATTTGGGAAGCAAATGTGTTTCCCTCTGAGAACAAAGTCCGTAAGTATTTTATGTAAGTAAAAGAAATAAATCGAATCCTTCCCAAGATCGTTTATCATCCACAGTAAAGACAAGAAATCCACTCTGCCCGCATCAGGCCAGCGGCGCTTGCTGGAAACCCAATGTGCAATGATGCTGATTTCATTTTTCCCTACTCACCCTTTAGCTAGTGTTGCTATGCCAACGTCAGTTAACTTCATTCCCACACCTGCAGAAGGAGAGAGCAAAGACAGAGTCTGAGTTACTAGGAGAGGGAGAGAAAGGATTGGTCAGATGCTCTCCCCCACCGGCTAGGGACCCACTTATTGTCTTCCTGGGTCTTTGTGCACTTTCCTCCCAGTTTCTCTGGAGCCCCAGGAGACCCACTGGCCCCCCTGACCTGTGCCTGCTGCAGACCTCTGACTGCAGGCAGCAGTACCCGAGTCAGCCCCGCCCCCCCATCCTTCTCCTTGCCCCGGGATGGAGGGGGCACTCAGTTGCTTTCTGATGGACTTGAGACTTGGCACTTTCCCCATAAACTTTCTCCCGAGAAAGATACTGTCTCTTGGGCTTAGGTTTGGTGCCCTGCTCCTGACTGACAGCGGAAGCCCTTAAACAGAAGGAAGCATGGGTACGGGCCACCTCGGTCAGTAGCAACAGTAACAAGGCTCAAGGAGGCATATTCAAAGCCAAACCCCACATATGCAATTACTCATTTCCACTAAGATAGTTTCCCGTCATTGGCTGGAGAACTTCCAGGTCCTGGAAAACATTCACAAGTTACAGGTAGATGTTTAACCGTTGGCCCAGGGACTGTAACGTTTGGAATCCATGGCCTGGCCATTTTCGACAGACTTTTAGTAATAACGTCATCCACGGAAGCACAGTGGTCATGGGAAGTATCAACCCCCAAACAATAAAATGGCCACTGAGCTTTCCACATCAGCAAAATGCCACAGGCGTCCTTGCTGGAAACCCAGGCGTGCAGGACCATCTTTTTGCTACTGTGCTCCCAGGAAGGGCAGCTGGGAAGCAGCTAGGGAGCCAGAGATGAAAGGAAACCAGACAGCCTGCTATCTTCCAGCACGAGGAAGATGAACATCCTGCTAAGATAAAGGACTGCCCTGTCTCCCTCTGCCCCAGACTCAACCACGATCCTAAACCTCTCAGGCTAGCAGTCAGGAAGAGCACCAATTCTCCTGCCTAGAGTGTGGAGGTCTCTGGGCCTTTCTAGCATCTTCTTGCTCTACCCAGGTCAGCTTCCTGCTCCTGACTTCCTGGGAGGGTGGCTCTGGGCCCTTGCCCTACCTCAGTGTACCTGACCTGTGCAACCCAGTGGTGACCTGTCGGACACCTCTGACATACCTCTGACTCTGGGACCTATATGAGCAGGGTTATGAGCGGTGGCATCCCTGCCACCAAGCCACCTGAAGTGGCCAGGTAGGTGACAGTTGAGGGTCTGGAGTCCAGGTCTCTTTAAAGCCAGCTCTGGGATAGGACTGAATGGCAACCTGGTCCCACAGCTCTCCATCGCAGAGGCCTAGGGAAGGCAAGCCGAAGGCAGAACACTCTGTTTCAGAAGTGTCTACCCAGAGCGTAGCAAAATGCTGCCATCTTGCTCTTCGGACTAGTGAGTCACCTAGAAGTGACGAGCCCAGCTTTGGTACGTGCACCCATGAGCCAAGCCTGGCGCTTTGGAGCTCCCAGTGAACATTATAAAAGCTGAATCATCTCATTCACCCAAAGCTATTAACAAGGCCTGCTTCATATTACTTTATGATTTTTGAAAAGATGTCACACTGCAAAGGCCCCTTTGGACACATTTTTTTTCATGGGAAGTCCTCTCTACACTCTAGCTCTATGTTTGTCCCAGTGAGGTCCAATTTGAAAAAGTCATTTGGTGTCATCTGAATTAATTAATTAAATAAAAACATAAATATAAGCTTTTTTTTTTTTTAAAGTCATTTGACCTGAGGTGCTTGAACTTGGGCGGTGCATTCTCCCTTGCTCTCACAGTTGGCAGCTGCCATTTTTGGTTTAGAAAAATAAAATGCTAAGGTCAGGGGAGACGTTTCAGTGTGCAGGCATGAGGATGGAGTTCCTGGAACCCACCTAGAAGCTGGATATGTGGGGTGTGTGTGTGTGGGTGTGTGTGTGTGTGTGTGAGTGTGTGTGTGCATGTGCGTGCACACTTGTGTAGTCTCACAGCACCTCTGGGGGAATTGGGAGGCAGAGGTGGAGAATTTCCCAGAAACTTAGCTCATTTGGTTTAATTATTTGCCATCAATTCAACAAAGGTTTTAAAACCATCACTAGAAGGCAATAATTTTCAACTTGATGCAGACCCGTCAAACTGAGGCGGGGCTACTCGTGGCCATGGGTTGTTCGTGATGAGGGAAAGGCAGATGTCTGTTCTTAGAATCTGAGTTTGCTGATGGTCCTTAGAACGCCGAGTGATCTCAACAGGTCCCAGGTCTTAGTTCCAAGTCACAAACCTACTTCTGACCCTACAAACCTAAAGTCCCACCAAACTTCTATTAGCAAACAAATGCACCCAGGGGAAGGCGACAATTGCACTTGTGTGTGTGTGTGTGTGTGTGTGTGTGTGTGTTTTATTTAAATTCTTAATTCCAGTGTGTACAAAACTGAGACACGGCTTAAAGAATGATGTGTGAGCTGGTGCCACAATGACGGTAGCAATGAAGAGATTTTTTTTCCTGAGCAGCAGACAGTAAATAAAGACTGTTACAAAGCACTATGCTAACACATTTAAGCACACACATCATTTACGGAGAGACGTAATATTCCGCTGCGGTTGTTTACTAGCGCCTGGAAGCAAAACTAGCTGTGCGTGAAGCTCCAGGGTGCTGTTTTTCAGTAGGCAAAATATATTTAACGCAAAATTAACTCGGATGGTGACAACTTGGGGGGAGCAATCGTACAGCCAGAATCTGACTAGAACAAATAGCAGTCTGTTCAGAATGCTCTGTGTGTGTGTGTGTGTGTGTGTGTGTGTGTGTGTGTGTGTGCGCGCGCGCGCGCGCGCGCACGCCAAAGTCATTCCTGAGAGGGGATAGACATTGCTGCCTCCTCAGATCTGCTCATCTGAAAGACAGAGGTGTTTCCTGACCCTGCTGACTCACAGGAGTCCCTCAGAGCTCTGTAGGAGATATTCACACATCAGAACCCTTTAATATCCAGGGATACTTGAAAAGACTGGGGATTAAATCAACTGCAAGATTGTTGGTCATCTTGTGCAGAAAGTCTTGTATCCAGCCAGAGTCTGAAAATGTATATTGGAATCTTGGACCCGTAAGATGGGGGGCACACTATGTTCTACACAGCATTATCATGAAGAGTAAGTAAAAATCATAGAAATGTGAATACTTGCCAAAGCTGGAGAAAGCCAGTCCCTCCTGTAGTCTAGCCACTCTGCTGGATGGGTGCTCACCTTCTCGCTTTGACAATGTGCAACAGGCCCATGAGATGTGGTCATTAAGAAACGCTCCATAAAGGGTACATACAGGATCACTTCTCTGAATATGTTTGCAAATTCTGTCTGTCTTTGTGTGTCTTTGTTTCTCTCTATGTTTCTGTATGTCTCTATCTCACTGTCTGTCTCTGCCTGGCTCTGTTTGCCTGGCTCTGTGTGTCGCTGTTTGCTGAGCAGTGTCTCAAGCACTGGGGAACCACCGAGTTCTCAGTTCTCAGGTGTGAGTCAAGCTGATTAATCAATTCTAATTTATATATGTATAGATGTGTATATATATTTATATATAAATATACATATGAAAATTGAGGACATGCAGGCAGGCAGTAGCACACGGATGAACACCCAGTTATTAATCTTCTGGAAGCCTACACTGAACACTCTCTCCAGAATTACCTGCCCATAGATTGAGGGAGCAGGAATAAATATCCCCATCTCCCATTAGCACCAGCCAAATGCTGCTCATGGTGGGGACACTGACTCCCCTGTACTCGCCCCTTGCTACATTTGGCAAACCATTAAAAAAATGTTTATAGGAAAAATGGTCCCTGTAGGTGGAGCCAGGCAGAAAGGACAATGGTAAGTTACCTACAGCTTCTGTGTAAAATTTTCTTTGTTCCT
Source organism: Acomys percivali (assembly GCA_907169655.1). Lineage (NCBI taxonomy): Eukaryota > Metazoa > Chordata > Mammalia > Rodentia > Muridae > Acomys > Acomys percivali. The sequence goes on along the minus strand of OU015744.1, from coordinate 22,587,603 downwards.
CTTTATTTTCCAAATAATAATGCTGCTGCTGACGATGTGGTGTTCTCATACAAGGGTGCTAACCTCTATCGGTAACCTGCAGGATTCCATAATTCCCGGCACTGTCACTTCCTAGCTGTCAGCTTTTAAGCCAATGGTCCACCTCCCCAAGCCTCATTTCCAACAGGGCTTCCAACAGTACCAGCTTGGAGAGAAGAGGCTCATTGATACCCGACAGACCTATCCTCTTCTTCCCTTCCCTTCCTTTCTTTCCTCCTTCCCTTAGGAGTACCCCCAGGCCCACAGCACCCACAGAGCTGGGCGGTCTGTCCTACTTACCCTGCATGTCTGTGACCAGGAGACAGCCACTGGTTTTCTGGTATACCCAGTGCTGGAAGGTGCAACACTTCTGACCAGCCTCCGAATCTCTTCTGAGGAAGTTGATTTCCTTCCCATCTCGGATGGAATACTTCACGAACTCTCCAATCAGCTCCTCCTCCACTGTGGCGTAGGGGATGTTGTTCTCAGGCCGATAGATAAGAAAAATAGGAATGATCCTGTCAGGGAAGAGGACACGGTCACACGTCACATCTTCGGATGAGAGCACAGTCTGGGCATTCCCAGCACCTGGGAGTACAGTCTGGGCATTCCCAGCACCTGGGAGTACAGTCTCGGCATTCCCATCACCTGGAGCAACAGGCGACACAGTCAATCCAGTCTCCACTCTGTATTTTACTTAATGCTTTTGCAGTGCACTCAAGTATTATTTAATGATCTAGAAGACTGCTTTTGTTTCTAGAATTGGTTTGAAACTCCTCATTGTCATTACTTTGTTTGTTTGTTTGTTTTTTAAGACAGGGTTTCTCTGTGTAGCTCTGGCCTGTCCTGGAACTTGATCTGTAGACCAGGCTGGCCTAAAACTCAGAGAGGCACCTGCCTCTGCCTCTCAAGTTCTGAGATTTAAGTTGAGTGCCGCCACCACCTGACTGCACCACTGCCTGGCTTTCATTATTACTTTGATATCATTTTGTTTGAGATACTATCTTACTACCGGCCCTGGCTGGTCTTGAACTTGCTATATAGAATATATGCTGGCCTGGAACTAGCAGAGATTGGCCTGCCTCTGCTGGGATTAAAAGTGCAAACCGCCATGTCCAGCTTTGGCTTTGCTTTATTTGTTTTTTTTTTTTTTTTAATTTGCTTTATGTATATGGGTGGTTTTGCCTGAATGCATATACACCACGTGTGTGCTGGTGTCCACAGAGGCCAGAAGAGGCCATCAGATCCCCTGCACTGGAGTTATAGAAGGCTGTGAGCTATCATGTGGTTGCTGGGAGAGCAGTCAGTGCTCTTAAATGCCAAGCTATTTCTCCAGCTCCGTTTATTGTTTTTGTTTTTAGAGGTTTCACCTAGGTAGCCAGGCTGGCCTTAAACTCACCAGGTACCTCAGACTACCCTAGAATTCTAGCCCCTCCTGTCTCAGCCTCCAGAGTGCTGAGATTACGGGCCTGAGCCAAGATGCCAGGCTCTATCATTTTATCTCAGTAATCCACTGGATCAATAACTATCACCATCCATTCATCCATCCACCTACCCACTCATATATATACATATATACATACATACATACATACATACATACATACATACATACACACCCACTCATACACCCATCTATCCAGCCATCTACCCACTCATCCATCTGTCCATCCATCTACCCACTCACCCATCCATCCATCCATCCATCTACCCACTCACCCATCCATCCATCCATCCATCCACCCACCCATTCATACACCCATCTATCCATCCGTCCACCCACTCATCCATCTGTCCATCCGTCCACCCACTCATCCACCCATCCACCCATCCATTTATTAAGCCAGCCAGCCACTTCCCCATCTATCCATCCATCCTTCTATCCATCCCTTACTTATACATCCTTCTTACAGCCAGCAAACACTCATCCTCAGTGGCCTCTCTGTGTTCTCTGTGTTAACACTCTTCCACAAACAGCAATAAAGAAAACAGAGGCTCTGCCTCTTCCCCCCCATGAAACTTACATTAGAGGGAGAGCTCAGAGTCTTTGCTTATTAACAAAGGACATTTGAATGAGACCTCAGGAAGCTGAAAGCAGCCACGAGGACACCCAGGAAAGGAGGAGGAGCAAATAAGGGCTCTTAAGGCAGCCCTTCTCAGTTTAGGATGCTGGCCTCTGCATCTTATTAAAGAGATGTCTAGGGGCAGTCGGATGGGAGGAGTATACTGCAGCTGTGGCCCTGATGCATACCCTTAATAAACAGGCTGGCCATCAAGCCTCTGTCTGTCTATCATGCTTTGTCACAATCGCAGGGCTCAGAGGGACCTGCTGAAGACTCCTTTCTAGCCAATTACCTACCTACAAAAGGATTCAAGGTTTGTCTGGGTCCTTATTAATTCTGTAGCCTTTGGGGAATGAGGAACCAGAACAAAGTCTGGGTATTATTCACAATCTCAATTAGCCTGGTCTCTGCCCGGTTGGAGTCATTTGCATAGACAGTGTGACTCCATTGATATTCATGAATTCAAAAACAAAAACTGCAGGGAATATAGAGTGTTTTTTACTTCAGGATCCCAAAGTTCCCTAAAAGAAAATTGCTTCAGGGGCCCATTTCTGGAAATAAACCTGGGGGGGGGTAACCCACAGTGGGTTCAGTTTTCCCGGATTCCAGCAGTATGGGTGTGCCTGGAAAGGCTGTAAGTGTGCAAGGCCAGCTCAGGGCATGTACACATGCCATGGAGAGATTACGTCTCAGACTTAGGCTCCCTGAATGTCTGGCCTACCCATCTGTCACAGAGTGCTTACCCTTCCATATGCTATAATCACTCATGTCACAAATTCTCCTATTGTAAGGAAGGAAACAATTTTTGATTAAAAAAAAAATGTCCTCATCTATTTTCAGGGCTATGGCCTGTTTGTTGGATATGGACGAAACCATTTAAGCTTCGCTCCCTACTGCTCCCACCCTTCTAAGTCTCTAAACCCATCTTGATAGCCACCATGTAGTCTTTTCCTTTAAAAGGGCCCCAAGTAGCACAAGAGTCAAGCTACACAAAATTTGGGTCTGTCCTTGCTGTCCATGGTTCTCTATGAGGTAGATGAATTAGTGTCTTTATGACAGGCACTTAGAAACTGCTTCTGAGGGTCAGTGAGATGGCTCACCGGGTAAGGGCACTTGCCACCAAGCCTAATGACCTAAGTTCAATTCCCAGGACCACCATGGCCAGAGAGAATCTTTTCCTACAAGATATCTTTTGATCTCCACACATTGACTGTAACACACACACACACACACACACACACACACACACACACACACACACCATAAGCATGTAATGAAAAAGAAGGGGGAGTTGCTTTTGATTAAAAGCATTGACTCCCCATGTGGCGCCACAGGTAACTAAACGCAGGCTGAAAGCTCAGCAGCTCTGCTTTCATTTTGTGTCTAACTCCTTCCTTTGGGCCAGACTCCTGCTTGATTTTGCCTAGACATGTTAAACACTCAAAGAGTAGCTTCCTAACTCTCTCACCCCCTACTTCAAGGCTGGAGCCACAGAGATGAGCCATCCTCCTAACCCTTGGATTCTAGAAACAGCAAGACCTCTTGAGACAGACTATACGCTAAATAGGTCGATTATCCACAAGGACAAGGCTGCACCCTGGAGCAGCAGGTAGGAGCCAGATCACATCCTCAGGAGTGACAGCAATAGCAGCCCTGGCTCACTTTGCAGATAGAGGAGTATTTAATTATGCATACACCTGGCCCTCCCCATTGCCTCCTATGCACACTTCTCGCCTCCTCCTGTGTTTCAACCTACACATCTTGTCAGTGCCCAACGATGAATTTGGAGTCATGGACCCTTTTTCATTCCTCTTCCCAACGCATGAGTTCAATCTCCTTTCTCTGGTTTCCACCATCACTGGTCATACTGAGACAGGTGCCCAAGCCTAGCCTGTTGGAGCATCCAGAGTGTGAGCTTTGGCCCTAAAACTCTGTTACAGTTTCCACATTTCCTCCCTTTAAGGCAGAACTTAAGAAGCCAGAGGCTAGGAAAAGAGGGAATAAGAAAGACACCAGGCAAGTTCCTACAATATGAAATTGAGCTCATCCCCAACCGCTGTCTTAGTGTTTAACAGAAAGGAACCGTGTCTTTCCCCTTGGCAGCATAGTACTTTTGCTAAAGTTGCTGCTGAGTGTCCTTGTACTAGACACAAGTGTCACGTGCTTCTCAGCAGACAGCAGAAAGCACTGGGCTTCCTACTGTATCTGTATTGCAACACCCACGGGAAAGGGTTTCTGAGTGAACGAATGAGAGCTGCTTCCTTCTTTCCCTCTTGAGCTCACGGATGTGTAAATGGCTGCACTTCCTGTATTTCCGGTGTGTCCTGACTTGGCCCTTTCTCTTTCTACTTAGCATGCAAATATGACCTTATTATATAAACAGCTGATATACACAGGCTCCAGACTCTTAGAAATCTGCTGAGGCCCCCAGATACTTAGACAATGAGTGGACAAAGTATATCATTTCTGTCTAGAGGATCATGGGAAGTGGATTCTGTCCCAACATTCCTGATCTTCCCTATTGTGTCCCCCCCTTCCTTACTGTGTCTCTGTAGCTTATGCGTCTCATATTAGTTGTCCTGTGATAGCCTCTTGTTCTCTTGTATTTGTTTATTGCTTAGACAAGGCAATGAGGGTGAAATCCGTGAGAGGGGATGCATCCAAATTTCTCCTTAACATGGTAGCTGCCATGGCATCTGTTTAATGTGACAGAATCCATTCTTCCATTTGCACGGTATATTTACTTAATGAATATCAGGGCTGGTGAGGTGGCTGAGCAGGTAAAGGTACTTGCTCTGTAAGCCTGGTGACCCCAGTTCAATCCTTAGAACTCACATAAAGTTGGAATGAAACAGCCAACTCCACAGAGATGTCTTCTAACCCCCACGTGTGTGCCATGGCACATAAGCGCCACTGTATATGCATGCACATACACAATAATGATGATAAACTTTTAAAAAATACTTGGGTTTTATGTGTGTGGGTGTTCTGCCTGCCTGTGTGTCTCTGCTTCACATTCATGCAGTTCCTGTGGAGGCTAGAGAGGGCATCTGGTCCTCTGGAACTGGAGTTACATAGAGTTGTGAGTCCTCAAGGGGATGCTGGGGATTTCATCTGGGTCTCTGGAAGTGCTCTTAACCTCTAAGTCATCTCTCCAGCACCAGGAGAAATGGCTCAATGACTAAGAGCACTTACTATTCATGCAGAGGACTCTGGTTTTGTTCCCAGTACTAAAGGTTCTGGGAGGTTCCCAGAGGTGCTGGTGGTTCATAAGCGCCTCTGACTCCAGCTGCAGATCTGATACCCTTCTCTGAACTCTGCATCTTCGCTCATGTGTGCACATTCCCACACAAACACACACACATTACATGTACACATATTTACATTATCAAAATTAACTTATTTTTTATTTGCATGGAGTTTTGCCTGCATGTATGCCTGTTCTCCACAATCATGCAGTGCCCACAGAGGCCAAAAGAGGGTGTCAGAACCCCTGGGGCTGGAGTAATAGACAGTTGTGAGCCACCATGTGAGTGGACTGAACCCAGGTCCTCTGGAAGAGCAGCCAGTGTTCTTAGCCGCTGAGCCATCTCTCTAGCCCCACATAATTTTTTTTAAATCAGGCCTTCTCTTACACCTCTGGAGACTAAGCAAGAACAGGACATCGGCCATGTGATTCCTCACAGAGTTTCTAGTCAGAGAGACGAAGTCAAACACTTGACCAATGAGGTCCTCCTCGCCCTCCTGCCCTCCCACTCCCACATCCACAGCAAACCAGAGGTAGTAACACATGGGAGGCTCCACAGACTTACTCTGGCACCTCTCCGAAGCCCTCCAGAGGCTGTGCTTCAGCAGCATAGATCTTGGCATAGTATCTGGCAGTATTCTGAACGTAGCACTCCTGTATCACCCAAATACAATATAAGTCCGAATGATTGGAAGAATTCTGACTATTGCTCGGCAAGACGACATATAATTCCAAGATTACTTAGATAAATAGAATCCTAAGCCCATCACAGCTAGTTGGTATCACAGAAGCAACTTTTTTTTTTCAGTGCTGGGGACCCTTGCCAGGACTTTGTGAATATTAGGCAAGTGTTTTATCACTAAACTACACCCCAGAAGCAAAACTTACAGTGTGGAATTAGCCAGTGGTAAAGGTGCTGTGAACAGGAATTACTCAAGCCAAGGTCTGGTAAGTGACCTCTCAGGCCAAGTGTTTGGGAATTATATTTCTAGAACCAGCACTAGGGAAGGTTGTCGCTGCCCTACGGGCACTAGCCCTTTGGAGTGATGTCAGACTGGTTGTTGGAGGGCGGGCACTTGTTTTCCCCCAGAGCCTCCTCAGTTCCTTTTCAGGGGTATAATTTGACCAGTAAATAGTGAACATTTGGTAAGCATCCTTCTTAGGAAAAGCTAAGCAGATTCTGCTTTCTACCCTGGAATGGCTGTCTGCTCAGGAGTCAGGATGCTGTCAGAAGTTCCTGTGACTGGGTCATGTTTGAAAGGAAAGAAGGGAATGGGAGGAGATGAAAGAAGGACGGAAAGGGAGGGAAGGAGAGAAGAGACGAGGCTGGTTTCGGGGGCGGGGACAGCCACACAAGTGGGGACTCTGTCTCACTTGGAGCACAGCAGTTGCCCTGAGGAACACACCAGAGCCCGTGACATTTCCACAGAGAGGACCGTGGGTGGTCAAAGGTCTAGATCTAACTCTAGCCGCTTGGCCACTGCCAGTGTCAAAGTAAACCACAGGGGTCAAGGTGCAGCTGGGGAGAAGGTGGTGTTCTTTGCCCCGTGAACTCCCCCCTTTCTTCCCTTTTTCTTCCCTCTTTCCTCATCTTCCAGCTGCCCAGTTTTGAGAGAGATAATTTAGGTAGACACTTCATTCATTCTCTCCTTAGAGTTTATAGGCGGACTTGGAACAAACCCAAGAAAAGAGGAAACAAGATGGCTCCTGAGCCTGCTCTATGTTATTTCCCTCCTGCCCCCCGCTTCTCCTCACAGTCTAATGCTGGTTTTATCTGTCATCATGGATCCCAGCATCACTGTCACTTACAACGCCTCCTTCTCTACCACCCTTTGTCCTAGTGCATTCACATCCTCAGTGACCAACATGGTCACAGCTCACTGAACACCAAGGTGACAAAAGAAAACGTGTCCCTGGGCTAAGCCCCAACTCTTTGTGAGAACTGAGAAGTGAAGACGCCCTCCCCCAAACATTTAGCCATAACCCACACCCTGAGGACGAGAAATGCCCTTGTGGAAATATTCCTTTCAACTTCGAGTCTCATTTTCATCTCATGTTATATGTCATTCTCCCACCCGAAGGGACACCTTTGGGCTCACCGACCCACCTGGGCAGCAAGTTTGTAGTTCCTCTGCACAAGTTCATCATTGTTTCTGGTCCCGTGGGCAATAGCATTGTGCACCTTGAGCACACACGCATGGCCGGGCTGGAAGACGGGCATGAGGCCCTGCATCACCGTGCTGCGGAAAGCTTTGCGGTGCACCCCTTCGCCGAAGTGAAGTCCCTCCGTGCAGATCTGGCCACGCAGGTGGTCCCCGAAGTAGCTGTCATTGAAGACATCTTCTTTGAAGATGAGCTGGCTGAATTCAATCTCTTCACATCCTAGAACACAGTACAGCTTTCAGGGGACAGAGCCATTTCCAGTCCTCTTCTTTGACGCACTATTATCCCTTTGTAAGGATGATGACAACGTTGACCGGTAGGGCCCAGAGGGACAGAGCATGCTTAGCGCCCATCAGCGATATAACTAACAGGAGTTGGGCAGGGAGTGAGGAGAGAGGTCACTGAAGGAGAATGTGAGGGGAACAGGAGGGCTCTTGTACAAGGAAAGATTGGTCGGAGCAAAGCTGGGGAGGCCAGGAAAGATGTTTGCAGATCTGGGAAACAAAAATGGAAACATGCAGGGCACCCAAAAGCAAGTCTAGAAGGTGGGTAAAACAGAAGAGGGAGGAGCACTGTTGAGGAGATCCAACAGCACTCTCCTTAAGTGTCTCTCCTTAGTGCTTCCTCAGGGGGATTTGGGGATTTTTTTTCCTAGGTGTTTTACTTCAAAGTGCAAGATATAGTCACATATCTTATGTATGTCAATGTTCACACACAAGATCAGTAAAATCTCTCTCTCTCTCTCTCTCTCTCTCTCTCTCACACACACACACACACACACACATACACACACACACACACACACACACACACACACTAAAGAGTTGAGGTGGTTTGAACAAGAATGGCCCCCATAGGTTCATATGTTGGAATACGTGGTCCTCAGTTGGTGGAGCTGTTTGGGAAGGATTAGGGGGTGTGGCCTCACTTGACGTATGTCATGGAGGTGGGTTCTGAGGCTTCAAAAGCCTCAGGTCATCCCTGGGGTATTCCCTGCCTGCTGTGTAAGCTTTCAGCGCTGCTCCAGCAGTCTACTGCTATGCCTTCACTCTGCGATCATGGATGCTAACCTCTGGAAACCCTAATTAAGTACTTTTTAAAAATAATTTTCTTTGGTTAGATTTTTATCACAGCAATAAAAAATTAACTAATGTATAGGTCAAGGAATTTTCATTGAAGAGAAACATTTAGAAAGTAGAATCATTTTAGATTTTTCATAAAAGAGCAACAGGTTATTTTCTGGGTGACAGCTGTCAGATTTAACACATGATACAGATGGAGCCAATCACAAGCTGTCTTAAACTAGAGATGGTCAAACCAGATTTATCCGCTAGGTGAACAAAGTAGATGGATTTCAATAAAACGGAATTGTTTAGATTGTTTTATGTTTGGACAGGATCTTACTGTGCAGCTTTAACTAGCCTGAAACTTCCTGTGTTCACCAGGGTGGCCTCGAATGCAGCAGAACCCGCCAACCTCCTTAGTTCTGGGATTGAAGGCGTATACTTCTACACCCGAGCCGTAAAAAATGAAATCTTTCTGGACACTCTACAAGAAGATATAAATGAGGGACACGTGAAAAGCCCATTTCATGACTCTATAAGTAATATCTTTCTTTATGGAATATTTTCAAATCAAGAGACAGCTCACTGGGTGAAGTGTCCGCTGTACAACTCTGACCTGAATTTTGATTTCCAGGACATGCACACAGACAAAGCCGGGCACAGTGCTGTGTGCCTAGAATCTTAGCACTGGGAGGGGTTGTGTGGTGGAGACAGGAGGATCTAGCAGAAATGGTAAATAGTTCCATAAGGAGCCCTGTTTCAAAATACTAAAGTGGAAGACCCCCCCCCAAATTGCCAGCCTCTGGGCTACATGCCCAGAAGCACCTCTTCACATATGTTCACATGCACACACACACACACACACACACACACACACGCATGCACGTACACACTTATGAGCACAAGCAGCCTATGATGCAAATTACGTGTTAAGACTGTGGGGAGACAGGGTTATTCTCGAAAATTATTGCTCCAAAGCAAAAACCAGCAGATAGGAGGAATCCTCAAAACGAAGAACTCAGTGATCGGCTGGAGGCTGGTGAAGAAAGAAGGGAGGCAGACAGATGCTCTGAAAGGCCAGAGGCCAGATAAGAATGCCCCTCATTAGCAAAGAGGGCCGTGGAGCGGAGTACAATTAAGACTCAACAGACTGATTTGGGGCTTGCCTAGCAAGCACCATGCCCTGCCCTCTGTCTCCAGTACCACGCAAGCAAGGCAACTCAGAGGGAAATCATCAAATCTAATTAACTAAAGGTGAAAGTTGTTCTAGTGTAACTCTAATTATACTAGACAGTATTCTGTGCGGTATAATTAGCAATCCTGACTATAAATTCTAATGTGAACATCGCTTTAATGAGGATTAGAACCATGATAGGGAAAAAATTAAAAAGCTGAGGTTCCAGGTCATGGTTCCTGGAACATTCTGGAAGGGAATGCCTCCCCTGCGACAACACCCAAAGATGTCTTCCTTGGTGACACCTGTGCTGTTACCTTCGTGGATGAAGCATTTTGCTTCCAGTGGAAACTGGCAAGAGAAATTCCTTTTTAGGACAGCTTTTTCCCTGGGCGAATGACTCAGTGAGCAGGGGCAGGGGGACCGAGGCGACCCTTGGAAGGGACAGGGATATAGCACAAACCATGGGCTGCAAAGAAGCTGGAAATTTCCTCAAAGCCTGAAAAAGGCCAGCGTTGTTCTGCCCCACCCTCCCAGCTGCCTCAAGTACCTGAAGGGCCAAAGGCACTGTGCTGTGGCAGAGGTCACCTGCGCATGTGGTAGCACTGGTCTGGCTGCAGGGCTGTGTGGAGCTGCCTTGCTGCTGTGGGCAGTTCTTCTCAGCATCACAACTTATTTTTTAAAAAGTGGCTGTGTTGGGGGTAATTTAGATCACAAGAGTTGGAAGACTCAATAGATGTGAGCCTGTCCTAGAACAATGGGTGGGGGTGGGTGGAAGCTGGTGGACAAGCCATTTTCCTCAAGAGGGAATGATACGTGATATGGTGAGCTCAGACTGCGCGAGGTTGTGGAAGCCCAACGGATGGCCTAGTGGCTGCATGAATAGCTAGGAGCAGCGGCTGTTACACTATAGAACACCAGATGTGCCAACAGATGGCACAAAAACACATCATTCATTCTTCACGAGGACACAATCAAAGAAGGAGATGTTCTGCTCACTAGGCAAAGTGTAAGCATCGGGCTGACGAGGTGGCTCAGAGGTTAAGAGCACTGTTTGCTCTTCCAAAGGTCCTGAGTTCAATTCCCAGCAACCACATGACGGCTCACAACCACCTATAGTGAGATCTGGTGCCCTCTTCTGGAGTGCAGGTATATATACAGGCAGAACACTGTATACATGATCAATAAATACATCTTTAAAAAAAAAGTGTAAGCATCAATGGCTGGAAGGCCACATGCAAGCAAGCAAGCAAGGCTTATGCCCAAGGGAAAACCCGCCAAAGACAAACGCTCCTGCACAATTTCCCTAAACTACATAGCAGCAGTTTGCTCTTTCCCACAAACAATACACTTGTAGATGTTTGTGATCCACTGAAATTCTGGCTGGGGCAATGGCCATTGCAGCCCCAATGGACACAGACCCTGCGTGATCGTGCACTTCTGCAGCCCTTCCTGGGCCACCCTCTTTCAGGTTGGAAGAGAGCACGGAGCAATGGGTAGTCTTCAAAGAGCTGTCTTGTGATTTGGCCGAGAGTCTACTCTCTGACAGGCCAGCTCGCATCATCACTTACCTCTGTACTCTGTGTGACTTGAAAGCTGTTTGAGAACTGGAAGGAAAGGAAGAGATGGCAGTCAGTCAGGACAGGTGTCCCGTTGGGCTGGCAGGGGCCCCGGGGCTTTGCCGGGCAGCTATGAAGCCAAGGTTTACCTTCAGCTGTGAGGTTAAACTCAGCAGTGACTTTTCCATAACTGTTCTTGATGCAGCAGAAATAGAGGCCCTGGTCCTTCTGGCCAGCTTGGACAATGGCCAAGGAAACAGTGGAGTTGTCCCCTGCACTGGAATAGGGCACATGAACAGTCACATGCTCCGTCATCCTCAAGTTCTAATGCTCCCAAGAAGGAAGGAGTTAATGTCTTCTTGCCCTGTGCCCTAAGCCAATGGGCTAGCTTATAGACTTGATTTCCCCCAATCAGCTAACTAGACGATGTATTTACACACAGAGAGGGTCATTGCATGGTGGTTTAATAGTCTGACGCCAACCCACGACATGAATAAGCAGAAATGTTCTGGAGGGCTAACTGACATCAAGGAAGCTGGAGCTGCTGCTAGCACAGCTCGGAATTCATTCACCTTAAACATGTTGACAACCCAGGTATCCTGTGCGTGAGGGAAATCAATGATTCTAAACTCAAATCTAAGCATGGATACCATAAGAAGCAGAAGAAAGGAGGCTCCTAGCTTTACATGAGGGTTTAGAACTGAGGGCCCCCCACTGGGTTCGTGATTTTGTTTTGAGATGGGGAATCTCATTGTGTTGGTCTCAAATTCCAGGCTGCAAACGACCCTCTTGCCTCAGTCTCCCTAGCAACATGGTCAGGAACCTTTTGAATAATGTATACCTTAGTGAATATGTCTACCCCCTCCATCCACCTGCCCAATGAATAAAACATCTGGCGGTGTTGTGGATAAAGATGATGACGACGATGATGACAATGATGACAGGCTGAGGCAGCTGCAGCAGGTAATGCATTGTACTTGCTAAATATCAGGCAGGTACAGAATCGTCTTCACATCATCCTCAGAACAACGTAAGAGATCATCCGCAATCACTGTTTCTAGTCCACAGACAAAGGAACTGAGACACTAGGAAATTTAAGCTGAACCTCAGGCTGGCTCCCCAAAGTGACTTCTGATTCCTGCCCTTAAGTCGGCGATAGTTATGTCAATGGTTAGAGCTGCAATCTTTATTCAAAAACTGAAAATAACGTACTTTGCTGCAAAACTACACTAAAGTACTGTGTACCCACGTGAGCAACTGCATACAATGTACACTTCCATGTGGGTTCCTCTCCTGGGTTGACAATAAGCGCCCACTGGACTTAGCTTGCCTCAGTTGCTCAACAGAGCGGTTTGTACTAGGCTGTTTTTTTCAATAGGCTTCAAATCTTTGATCTATATTACCTCCTTAAGAATACATCAGTGGTTTAAAACAAGGTCCACTAAGTACCACTTTCTCCACTGTCTATGACTCTGAACACATCCTGAAAGGTTAAAACTAGGCATGAATGGACCTACATCTAAGGGGAGCATTTCCTGGCAGAGTGAATGCCAGAGAGTGGTGGCATGTCTTTCTCTAGGGGTACAGGGACCAGTATAGCAATAGTCATAGAAGGGGTAGTTAAGATCCCCAAAACAGCTGGGGCTGAACTCAAGGAAATTGTCCCATGAGCATCACCCCTGAAGCTCATTAATTCTCTCATTCTCAGTCCAGATTCAGGAAGGCCCCATCTGTCTCGCTCCCCTCCCCTCACTGTCCAGGTTCCTTCTGAGGGGAAAAACAAAACAAAACAAAACAAAACAAAAGACTGACAAGTCAGAAGGGCCTGGACTCCAATCCTGCAGAAGGTCTTGGCCCCATCACTTAGCTGCACCCTCAGCTTCCGGTATGTGAACCCAGAAAAAGCAAGGTCGCTTGTTGGCCGCACTATGTGGAGCAGCAGACATTAGGCAGGTGAGTCGCTAACGAAAGGTCCCACCTTGTGAATGGTCCTGAGCCATGACGGTGGGGTTCAGTAGGGTCAGTGGGCTTTCTCCATGAAAGAAAACCACATCGTTATGTGGTCATGGGGACTGAGTGATGGGGAAGAAACACAGTCATTAAGCCAGAGGAGATGTGACAATGTCACTATGGAAAGTCAAAGATGCTTTTGCATATTTTGATCCAGGAGAGGAACGCTGAGCTCCTATCCTATTATTCTATAAGGTAGGAATATCTCTCTCTCTCTCTCTCTCTCTCTCTCTCTCTCTCTCTCTCTCTCTCTATCTCTATCTCTATCTCTAGGGCAGTGTGGCTAAGTGGGAGCAAGGCTGAACACAAGAAAGGTGCTTAGCTGTGAAGACGAACGTCCAAGAAGTCTATACCAAGAGTGTGATCAGAAGAGCCCAGCCCGAAGGGAAAGTGGCTAGAAGGAGCAAAGCCTAACACAGAGATGGCTCTGAGATGATGCATTAGCCAGGCCTATTCCCAATGAACCAGGGGCAGTTGGCAACATCCACTTAGCAAGCTGGGATGAATGGTCCTTGGCTTTCCCACTCTGCGATCGTTCAATGGGGATGTACCTTCAGCGGCATACAGCTCATTCTTGTCAACAGTCCAGCAGCCCAACCCTGCCCAACTATCAGCGGGGTCACTCCATGTGCACAATGTTTCTTTCAAAAGCCCATGATACTCCTAAACGCCCCTTTCTCCAGAGATGAGAGTGGTTTCCTAGTGGCCAAAAAAGTCTGAACAGCCAAAACAGCCTTAGAGGCTGCCAACTTAAAAGCTCCTGGAGCCAAGCAGGGCACAGTGGCACATGCCTGTAATCCCAGCACTCACTCGGGGAGGCAGAGGCAGGTGCATCTCCTTGAGTTCAAGGCCAGTCTTGTCTACAAAGCAAGCCCAGGACAGCCAAGGCTACACAGAGAAACTCTGTCTCAAAAAACCAAAACAAAACCAAACCAAAGCTCCTGGAGCCAAGACATATGCACCACACATATAGCACATCACTGAATTCTTTTTTATGGTGTTCCCCAGAATCCATAAGCCTTACCCTGGCCGCAAGAAAGTATTTTGACTTCCAACTTCCAAACTGTAGTGTGTTAAAAAAAATTACTAAAACGTGCACAGAGCCCAGAGGTGATGACATGTCCCTAGTGGGTCACCTCTTAACAGGCCCACCAAAAAGTGACTTTGCTTGTAGGAGATTGCCCCTATGCTTCCCTTTGCTGCTTATGATTTAAAATTGAACACATCCAACTCTATGCAGGGGTGCATCCAACTCTATGCAGGGATGCATAGCTGTACTGTCAACTACGAGAGAGGATAAAACAGAAGGTCTACAAGTTCAGGACCAGCCTGGGCAACTAGTGAGGTCCCAGCTCATCAAACAAAAACCAAAACCAAAATGACCCAACCAGATAGTTTTGAGAAGTTGACTTTAAGGTTTCTGTGCTGAAGAAAAGGTAAAATCCAAGTATAGTGCCTGCTAAACATAACCTGAGTTTATATCAATTTGAGAACATATTTTAGATATCCCTTTGCTTGATTGGCTATTTACTTACTTCTTCAGTCTTTGGATGCCCATTTGAGCAGTTTTACCATCTCACTTGGTGAGTTTAAGACCTTCGCTACATGTTCATATCACCTTTGAGAGAGTTCAGGACTCTGACATCTATGCCTTGGCAACAGCTATAGTTTGGGTGTTGACTGTCACGCCACAAGGTGCATATGCTAAAGACTTGTCCCCAGGGTGGTGCTAGTTCAAGAGGTAACACATAGAAGCTGCTCTTCAAGTTACTGAGCACGTGTCCTCGTGTCCTCAAGGGGGAATGGTGATAACCAGGCTTGTAGTCCCTAGCTATGAGGTCAGCATGTTGCTCTAATATAGATGCCTCCCATTGCAGTCTGGAACCCCCTATCACAGACCCAAAGCTACAGGTCTGCCAAATCTTAGATGGAACCCCTAAAATGGTGAGAAAATAAGCCCCCCTCATCCATTGAGTTAGTCATCTCTGGTCATTTCTTTTTTTTCTTTTCTTTTTTTTTTTTTTTTTGGTTTTTTTGAGACAGGGTTTCTCTGTGTAGCCTTGGCTGTCCTGGACTCCCTTTGTAGACCAGGCTGGCTTCGAACTCACAGCGATCCACCTGCCTCTGCCTCCCGAGTGCTGGGATTAAAGGCGTGCGCCACCACAGCCCGGCTCATCTCTGGTCATTTCACTATGACAGAAGACCAGCTGATGCTGCAAGGCCCGGAGCTTCTTCAGGTAGGGACATACAAAACAAAGTTCTCAACCGGAAGTAAGGGTGAGAGGAATTAACAAGCATTTGAAAACCCCTCTGAAATCATGCAAACGATCTGTCCACGGACAAAGGAGTTGTGACTTAGAAGCCTCCTCAAGGAGCAGTGAGAAGACCACAAACTGGTCCAATTAAGCTGTTTCTGAGAAGAAAGGAAGAAAAATATTACAAAGACTTTAAAGGCCTTGGGTGGCATGATGCTCCCTAGTGTAGGGACGAGGGGGTGGGTGGGGGGGTGGGGGGGCGGGGGGGTGTGCCGCGGAATGGGGGGAGGTTGGGTTTTGGGAAATCTTCCATAGATGCAAAAAAAGACCTGCAAAGGGCAAACACTAACCTAAGATTAGAACAAGAAGATTTAATTAAAAATTGCTGGAGGTGCTGGCTAATTGTTCTTGACTGAGAGTTTCAGAAAATAATTAAAATCAATAATGAGCCCCTTTTAAAATAAAGCTCTCGGGAGTTTTCCTCGAATTAAAAACCGGAGTGGTTCTTTGCTATTGTGGTTGTTTTTAAGCTACGAGTGAGACAAATAGGGAAACGGGAACACGTCCCGCCAAGTGGTTCGTGTGCAGTCACGTTTAGATTTTTTTCTGGACTGACGTTGATGGACCGGAGACTGCGGCTCAATTCTGTGCGTCCATGTGAGAAATAATTCCCAGATGTTCGTTTCAAGCAGAGTTGGGGTGGGGGTGGGGTGGGGTGAATCAGAAAATACCCATAAGTAAACATTCCAGAGAGTTTTGTAACTTTCAGGCCACAGAGATTGGAACTAGACCATTATTCACTATGTATCCTGTTTTTAAAAACTGTAACCAGAGAGTCTGCCACTTCCCAAGAATACACAACTCAGAGGTGGCCGCGCTGAAGCGAGAACCAGCCGTCCTGCTTACAGTCCACATCGCGGGGCTCCACTCTTCCTCTTCTTGAATATTGTGTCAGCCTTTCTTCACGGTGACAAAAATGCCTAACATAGACTATTTAAAAGGACAAAGGACTTATTTTGGCTCACGGTTTCAGTCCGTGGCCAGTTGACGCCATGTTTCTGGGCTCTTATCGCGGAAGAAAGTCTCGAAAGGTCCTCCCTCGGTGGTAGCCAGGAAACAGAGACAGACAGCCAGAAGCAACACCCACCCTTCAAAGGCACACCCCAGATAATCCACCCCAACCAGGCCCCACTTCCTAGTTTCAACCCCCCCCCCCAGGAATGGCGTCAAGATTTGAAGCCATCATTGGATTGGCCAGTTAAGTCAGAGCCCTCATGTTCTAATTAGCTCCCCAAAGCTCCATCACCTGTCAATCAAGCCTAGCTCCTGAGTCTTTTCGTGGGGGCGGGGAGAGGGGCAGCTCTTCCAATGCAAGCCAGAACCGACACTGGACATAGACTCTCTGCTTCCACTTGCCTCTCGTTTCCTCTTATTATTTTCTTTGACAACCATGCTAAGAAACAAACATTAACAGTGAAAAGTAACAGAGGACGAGTAGCCCACCTTCTCTTGGCCTGGGCTATTGCCTTTGAGTCTTTTGTCCAACAGATGGTAGACTCTTCATGAATTTCTGAAAACTGGCAGCTCAGCTTTACATTTCCAGAGTGGTCAGGAGCCATCTCAGCCTGGATCTTCTTCAGCAGCACTGGAGCTAGAGACAGATGGGCAGGTCAATGTAGGCAAAAGGCCTTCGTATTTCATCTCAATTAATTATCTGTAGCAACCCCGAGAGACAGGGAAAACGTTCCTAACTTATGAATGAAGCAACTAAGTAGCCTGATAGGAGATGTGGCTGGCTCAAATGCAACAGTGGGAAATTCAAATAGAAAACGCTTTTTATTACTTAAATTCTAAAGGTCTGTAGTGCTCATGGTAAAAGAGAACTCAAGTAATTTGTGGTTTTTAACTTAGATTTATGTATGTGCACCATGGTTGTGCCTGGCGACAGCAGAGGCCAGAAATGGGCATCAGTTTCCCTGAGACTGGTTAGGGACGGTTGTGAGCCTCTATGTGGATGCCAGAAATTGGACCTGGGCCCTCCACAAGAGCAGCCAGTGTTTTAAGTCACTGAGCCATCTCTCCAGCCCTCAAAGTTAGTTCTTCAAAGGAAGAAATCATAGAGGCCTAGTCCATAGGATTTGGGCCAAATAAGATGCTGTTAAATAATCATCTGATCAAAAGAGCTGGTGACGCAGGAGTGGGATAAAATCTCCATTATGCGGGTAACTGAGGTTAAGTTCCCCAAATGTAAAAGACAACTCAATAATAAGTTATTTGTTGAATAAATTCATACACACACACACACACACACACACACAGTGCAGTTGTCTTTGGAAAGACCGTCTGGTGGACTGGAGGTGACCTCTATATGAATGAGAAACAGAAATGGTGAGGAAATGACTCCCACAGTTGGCCTGTGAGTTTGAAATTGCCTCTGAGTTTAACCAGAGATGCTAACAGGGCCCTATAACCAAATATGTAATTGTTCATAGTAGCCACTAGGTGGCAGTATAGGCATTAGACCACAGGAGGCCTGTGGGACCTGGCTGCTGTGGTTAGTTTATTACAGTGCAGGTGGCGCTCAGCAGCTTTGACGACACAAAGGAACACATCAGCGCAGAATGTTATCAAGTCCACCAGCAAGCCAGAAATAGCAACGCGAGGCCTCATTCACTCGGCTGCCCTCAAACTTCGCTGCATTGAATGTGTTGCAATAGTGATTTTCCAACTTTTCCTTGACCCTGCAGATAGTAAGATATCAGAATGAGGTGTAAAATAGGACTCTGGCCCCAGGAAGCGGCAGTGAACTGGTTGGGCCAGAAATCCTCAGCCAGAGCCCCACTGGAATTGCTGCCAGTATTATGGGGGCCCGATCACATCATGGGATGAAGAGGAGAGCATGAAACGGGGTGCAGAGCTGGATGGTGGGACTCTGGGAAACATGAAGCCAGCCGAGAAGACCCTGGCCGACGAGTAGAAATGCCGCTTGTGAGCAAAGGCATGGGAGTGCCGCTAGGTTTATCTTCTGCCCAGCCTGGTTGACAAAAGACAATTAAAAAAAAAAATCTCTGCTACAGAGCCCCACCTTGGTGGGTAGAGACACTTGCTACCAAACCTAGCAGGCAGGCAGGCAGGCAGGCAGGCACGCACGCACGCACGCACGCACGCACGCACTGAATGTAAATTTTAGAGTCTCCTGTTAAATAGGAGGCTTCCATTGTGCTAAGCTTTGGATGCCAAAGAAAGGGCACTCAGCGACCGTTTCCTATCCCCCAGGATCACCTAAGCATGTTCTGCCACCTACCCGGTCATGCCTCAGGAGGAGGGCGTTACATCTGGGCTGCTCCCAAGGAGAACACCAGGATGCTGGGCCCACGCAGTCAAGGCAGCACCCACCTGGCATCATGTGACGCACCCACTCCAGAGATGAGGCCCGCCCCAGCACCAGAAGTGAGCACTTCTAGGTTGTAGTCTCTTCTTATTATTAAACAACAAAAACCAAAAAGAGGGAAAGCTGGAAAGCAAAACTAAGAACTTGAGTGCACACTAGTGAAGTGGATTTTTAAAAATGTACATCACTGATAGAAGCTCATAAATTAATTCATGAAGGTAATTAGCACTACTTAGTTAAAAGGGAAAAAAAAAAAAAAAACCAAAACACCAGGTGCTTGTTGAGGGCAGAGCTTATGGATGCAGCTATCCCATAATAGTAAATCATTTTTCAGGTCATTGATCCTCATTTGTGTCATGACTCATTAGTGCACACAGCAGGTGCTTACTAGAGAAACACACTGATTATCACAAATAATCGGGGTCAACCTGTGAAAGCAATCAGGTAAGGGCTTGGGGCTGGTTTGCAGGTTGGGCAAAGAGCTGGAGCCCAACACAAATCAAACCAAGGATTCGGGCCTCTGTCTCCTTCCCTTCAAAGGAAACTGCCAGTCAACAGGGGAGAGGCAGGCTTCCTGCTGATCCCTTCGCTGCTGGGGAAAGGATAAGCAGGTAAACGCTGCTCAGGTGTGAGCAAATCTTTCTTTGTACTGAGAACACCTGAGGTCAGGTGAGGGTTCCTCCGACCGGATGATTCCACACCCCTGTAAGGACCGCATTCTCTAGGGAGCAGATAAGAACCACGCTTCCTTCAAATATTAGCTTGGCATCAAACCCGTGGTGTTGGCGACCTGGTGTCTGAGCTAAATTCTTCAGTTATCCCGAAAGTTCGGCATTTCTCTCCTAAGGCTTTCCATCTCCCATGCTGGATAAGTCTGGCTGTTAGCGCCCCCTATCTACAGGTGAAGGAAACGAAGTCTCTCACACAGCAGCACGAACGCTATGGGGGTGTTGCTGTTTCTCCCGAATTGAAGTCAATTAAACTTATGTCCAGAAGCAAGGCAAACTCACAAGTCTAGGAAGCTTCTGGAACTTTCATGATTCTCAGGGGCCTGTCCCAAGGTTATGTAAGCAGCAACAACTGCTGTGGAACGGACCCCAAGAACTGATTACAAGTCAGTGCCGGCACCTCCCACGACTCAGATTTTGTGAGTTCTCACCTAAGCAGAGGTGAGCTTTGAGACATCCATGTGCCTGTGAGCAACCCCTTGCTCATCGTCCTGGAATTCCAGTCAACTCACCAGACTTGAACAGAATCATTTCTTTGGTCAGGCATGATGCCCTACCTGTGATGAATACGTGTTTATTCACGAATCCCTAGAAAAACTCACACAGCAAGCACCAGCAGAAAACCTTAACATTGAGTCGGCCTCTCAATGGCCTTCAAGGTCCTGGCCCCTGGAAACAGTCCTGCATGCTGCACTGAGCCGCTCTGGCTTGGAAAAGGCTTTGTTTGTCACCACCCCAGGCCTCTCAGGACATGCCTAAGTACCTGCCCTGCTAGAACCACCTGCAAACCATCCAGAATCTTCCTCACCCCCCACCCCCCACCCCCCACACCCCTTCTCTCTCCTTTGTACTTGAGGAAGTTACACTCAGAACTACCCTTTTCCAAGGTGCAACTTGAAAAACTATGGACAGGAACATCCAATGAATTATTTCTTTCTGGACCGAAACACTTTGTGGTTTTGTTGCTTTGAAACAAGTCTCACTATGTAGCCCAGGCTGGCTTTCCATTCACTATTTACTCAAGCTTACCTCAAACTCACCATCCTTCTGCCTCAGCCTCCCAGGGCCTGGGGTCACAGGTGTGCACCACCGTACCTGGCTCTGAAACCACTCCTGAGACCCTTTAACCCACGGCTTCATTCTCTCTGGTTATGTTTCAAGCAACACAGGGGCACGGGGCTTAGGGGTGTAGCTGAGTCAACAGAGCTCAAGCCTGGCAGGTATTAAATCCTGGCTTCCATTCTGAGTACCTTATAAATGGGACATGATGGTGCATTCTGGGATACCCAAGGTCCTGTCTCTAAATAACAAAACGTACACACTAAGAACTTGGCTGGACTAGTCATACTCTGACAGATGACAACTAGTCTTTAACCCTTTCTGGAACAGGGCACAGGAAACCTCAGCCTCCAGATCATGCACTTTGGTTAAGACTGGAGAGAACTCCTCCCCTCCACTCAGTGGGGAGCCTTCTGCTCTAGCACCCAGGATCCCAGCAGCTCCCCACGTCTTCTCTTGAGACTTCTGCCAGGCAGCACGGAAAGGGGCAACCCCAAAAGAATGTAGCTTCACTGGGGCTGCAGAACGGGCAGGGCTGAAGCTGTCCTGACAGAATGGATTATGCCACCGCCTTCTTAAGCCTCAAGGCTTAAAGAGCTGAAACCTGTGTAGATCCAGGTGCTTGAGACAGTGCACTGGGAAGAAATTTTACACTTAAGTTTGGAAGAAAAACCAAGGGTCCCTTAAGCCACACTTAGTGGAGCAGGGAAAAAACAATTAAAGAAGAGCATCTCTAATTGTGTTGAACTGTTTCTTTATGTGCTCAGCATCTGGTTGTTTTAGTTTAACGAATTAGCTATCTCAGTGATTCTGCTTGAAATTTTTTAAGAGGGTAATTAAACTGAAGAGCATTTTTGCCAGGCCCCTTCCATCAAACACACCAGCAGGCAGTGGTGATGAGGTGTGTGTATCCTGCCAAGCCACCTGGGAACCGAGTACAAGAGCAGATTCTTTTTGGGGGGAGTGGAGGATCTCTGTGTAGCGTTTGGCTGTCTTGTACTCGCTTTGTAGACCCAGCTGGTCTCGACCTCACAGTGATCCTCCTGCCTCTGCCTCCCGCAGTGCTGGGAGCCACTGTGCCCAGCTACAAGTGTAGATTCTTGAGGACACCATGCCATCGGAAACCGCTGAGGTGCTCAGAGACCTGCAGTTCAGCAAGCTTACCGGCGAGTTGTGCCTGCTCGAATTTGAGAACCATGAGACACTTGGCCACAGTCGTGGCATCCACACCCGCCTGATGCTCACCTGAACGAACCAGGAAAGGGACCCAGCAGCTTTGTGCCTAGCCCTTTGACAATGCTAAGAGCAGGAGGGGCTCACCTTTCCCTTCAGCTTTACAGGGGGCCTTTTTGGGGTCTTTCTTCTCATCAGTGCGGGATAAGGACTTTTCAAACTTAGGCGGCTTCTTCAGAATGGAGTTCCTTCTCAATTTTTCCTTTTCCTCCAGTCTGAGTCTCAGGGCGGCGACCCTGGATAGGATTTTCTTCTTGACCCCTGCAGCTAAGTGGCCACTCCCCGAGGCCTCTTGCTTCTTCTTGGCCTGCTCTGACCCAGCCATGGCTGACCAGGCCCCAGGAGCCTTGCTGGTCTGGGCAGCCACATACCTCTGCAGTTCCTCTCCAGACCTCTTCCCGCTATCCAGGGCAGAGCCCTTTTGACACGGGTCCTGAAGTAACAAGCTGTCGGGGGCTTTCTCTGACTCACATTCTCCTGAAACAAAAGCCACGGCCCTTGTTGGGGAGTCGGATGAGTTGAGGGGTTTGGTTTCTGCAATCTGAAGTGCCTCTGATTTCAGTTCCTCCGTGTCGTGGCCAATTGACAAGCGTGTGACATCTCCTTTGGGAGATGGAGCACAAGGTGTCTCTGTGAGAGCATCTGAAGAGGGTACATGTTTCCCACACTCGTTCTCAATAGTTCTTTTTTCCTTCCCCATGGGAACTACATCTTGATGGTTTCTGGGCTCAGACCCACCATAAATGTGGCCTGTGGAGTTGTTGGTACCAACCTCAACAGATGTGTGAGTCATTCCTGCAAGACAACTAGAAAGAGGTGACACAGGGACAATTGATTCGGCCTTGTCCTTTCTCCTGTGCCCGGCTTCTCCTAGGCACCCGCCACTACCATCTTGCGTTTGGCTCACGTTGCACACACTTGGGATTCTTTGTCTCTCTTCACCAGGACACAGGGCTTGCCAAGTGGCGCCTCTCGCTTCTTCATTAGGCTGGCTTTGTTTGGCTTCTGCTCGCTCTCTGTCGATGTGACTTTGGTGGCTCGTGTTTTTGTTTGGAAGGATCCCCTCACTGTCCTGGGGACGTGGAACCGGCAGGGTCGCAGGTTGGACGTCTACCCTCTGACATGCGTTTCTATCAGTGGAGTCATTTCCTTCTGTGCTGAAGTCAGGGGGCTCTGGCTTCTCGGACCAGACCCACTCCATCTGCCCTGCGTCATCAATGGGGTCCACAGAGGACTCCAGGAACTTAGGGAAGTTCAAACACTGGTCAATAAAGCTAGGGTGATGTAGTTTCTGCTGGATGTCTTCCCGTTCTTCATTCATGATCTCAACAGTGTCCATCGCTCCAGTTTCAGGAGCCTGGAATGGGGAGTCTGTGATATCTGACTCCCCTTCCCCAACAGGGTCTACAGAGGACTCCAGGAGTCTGGGTTGGCCCTGACACTGGGAAGATAGGCTGCTGCCATACGCTTGTCTGGCTGGTGCATCGTTTGCATGAGTACCCCTGTTGGCAGCAGGGGCTATGATAGGGTCAGCTTGGGGTCTGGGAACCCATGCTGCCATTCCCAAGGAACCCGGCACAGGCCTAGTAGCACCTGCTCTGAGGATGTCAGGCAGAGCCCAGCCCCTACCAGGTGCCAGGAGACCAACTTCTGCCTCCTTGGACCCAGAATTCGTCACTTGTTCTGGTGGCCAGATTTCAAAAACAGGTGCTTCTAGAGTTATGATCTTTACCTTGCTGCCCACGGCCCAACTTCCTAGTCCAGTGTCATCTTTCTCTCCAAGGAGGATGGCAGGGAGAGATGGAACACTGCTTACCAAAGGACTGTCTTCCTCCACGGTCTTCTCAGCTACCCCAGAGACACTGGTCCTTGGGTCTGAGCTATTCCCAGTTTCTTCCCTGGAATCTGCAAGGGAGTACTCAAAGGGCTCTTCATTGGCATCCTGCTGCCTAGCAGATATCGAGGGCAAAATTTCTTGGAAATCATTTGCAGAAAGAGAACCCT
Source organism: Acomys percivali (assembly GCA_907169655.1). NCBI lineage: Eukaryota > Metazoa > Chordata > Mammalia > Rodentia > Muridae > Acomys > Acomys percivali. The sequence goes on along the minus strand of OU015744.1, from coordinate 22,563,635 downwards.
GGTGGGATGGGCTCTTTGGTTGGATGCACTGCTTTGCGCCACTTCCCTTTTCTTGGAAATCCTCTTCAAGGCCTCCGATGTGGACTCCCTCCCCAATCTGGCTCTTATACCCAGGCTGGTTATCAGTGTGAAGAGAACTGCCACACACATCCTGTCCCTCCAGCAGTGAGAAGTGGCCGTGAGCTCCTGGAACACTGGGTGCTGGGACAAGAGTCTCCTGGGTTACTTCACTTGTGGGGCTGCTTAAAGAATGACCTGAGTGCATGTCAGAAAGGGATTGGAAACTGTCTTCATCTTGTGCCTCACACGAGGCCTGGTCAGCGCTATCGACAAGGTGGCTGTCCGCAGCAACAGACACAGCGTGACATTTGATTGCATGGGCTTTGGTGGCATCAGTTAATGTGTCCTCAGTCTCCCCAGTCACCTGATGACAATCGACATTAGCAGTTGATTCTGTTGGCCGCTCTTTTGGGTGCCCGCTGACAGAAATGGAGCCTGCAAGTGTGTCTGTGGCCATCGGAACCCTGAGATTGGAGCTTCCACAGCCTCCTTCATTATCATTTACAAAGGTATCATTCTCAAACCAAAGGGGTTGTGTCTCCCCAGGCCCTCCCAAGTTGTGGGGTACAGTGGAAGAGAAGATCGAGAGAGAACTCCCAACATCAGCCGGTGTTTCCCCCACAGCATCTTCACTGGACTCCTGTGACATGTTCCAGGTGAAGGCACTGTTAAAAAGAGAGGACTTTCCATCCTTGCTGCAGTCATATGTGGAGTGTGGAGACTCCAAACCTTGTGTCTGAAGAGCAGCCAGTGTCTTGTCAGGAGAACATAAATCAGACACTTTGCTTTGACCTTCTGTCAGCTCCAAGTCCGTGGGGCAAATTTCTTGACGTAAATATTTATCAACTGGTCCTCCAACAGGAAGATCCATGGTATCATAACATGTTTCTTGGTCACCAGCTTCAAAACATCCTATCACATAGGCGGCCTCTCTGTCCCTTGACCCACCGCCCATGTTTTCCAGGGGGAGGGAGGGAGCAGTAGGCTGGGAGAGAGCAGCAGAGAGAGCCTCTAGCTCCTTGCAGTCCATACTCTCACCCTGAGGGAGATGCACCAAGCCTGGAACCTGGGCCGACACTTCGTCTAGGGCACTCAGTTCGTGTGCTGGTTCTGCCCAGAGATCACCAGGCCTGTTGCCTTCTCTGTCTTGTCTGACTTCCAGCTGGGAGCTGTGAAGACAGCTTTCCTGCCCCAGGTATTGGGCCAATGATGCATTTTCGTGGTTGATCTCATTCAAGTTGGAGACAAAGTTTGCTGTAGTCTCCGTGAATGTAGACTCCCCCTCTTGAATTTGCATCTAGAAAAAAAAATGAGAAGTGGTGTTAATAGAATTGTTCCTGGAAGAAGCCACAATAGGACTATCTGTCATCCCGGGGGTACTAATCCTTTACAACCGTGCTAAGGGACAAGGACCACAGGAGAAATGACTGAAATCTGAACATTATCCCCAGACTTACTCTGGCTTATTAGAGGCTTCCTGGGGAACTGTGAATTTAAATCACTGTGTTCCAGGGGACTCCCGCCCAATCTCACCATGATAAGCAAAATGCCTCCTGGCAATCATCATGCATTTAATGGTTTTTTCCCCCCTCTCTCTCTGAGGAAAAAGGATGGAAATAAATTGAATGGTAAACTAGTTTTGAGCAATCAGTCACAGCAAGGCCTGTGGGCATCTCTCTGAAATGACGATTTTCACATTGTCATTACAAATGAATTCAACATGTCTTACAAGTAGCAATTGGAAACTTTGTCCTCTGAACATTACAGTTTGCTGGTTAATAATGTTACTAAAAGGCAGAGAGAAAGACCGAGTCAGACATGGTGGTGCATACCTGTTATCCTAGCACTCAGGGGGCCAAAGCAGAAGGCTTACCTGCGCTCAGAAGTTCAAAACCAACCAAGGCAACATAGTGAGGTTAGCATTTCAAAAATATTTGCATACATAAGGACATGGCAAGAAAACCTTGTTCTCCTCCTAAATACCTTAAATATAGAATCTCTTCCTTTTCCCAGAACTTCAAAAAACAAAGGTGGAAAGAAGCAGAGATAAGCCTATCCTTCAAACCTGCCTCTGATGGATTAAGGGAGATTTGATTGGCCACCAGCACTGCCAATCATTTCTGACTTGGAACAGATAAAAAAAAAATTCTGGCCTTTCCATGAGGCTCTGGGGCAAGACGCCACCTTGCCAAGAAGTAGGAGATGAGAATTTATGTTATTTGGAGAAAAGGAAGGGAAAAGAAAAAAAGGAGGGGGAAGGAGAGGTGAAGGGAGGTGGAGAAAGAAATTCTACAGTCTGTAGATGGAGCCCATCTCAACACTGCCTGAATACTGTGTGTTACTGGGTATTATTTAAATAGAAAGCAAACTCTTTAGTTATGTTCTTGTCCCTTGAAACGTTCAGCCCGTCGGCTGTTTCAAAGCAAAACAAAAAGAGCAGAAGCCATTCTTGGTAAGCCACTCCATCTTTGACCCCAGGACTCTTGCTTTAGAGAGCCCTGCTCCAGTGTGCAGGGGACAGAGGACCAGTGAGAGAGAACGCTGTACTCTCCCATCCGGGAACCAGATGGACAGGAAGTGCCAGTCCAGAGGCTGGGCTCCACAGATTCCATATGAGAATAGGTCTTCTACCCTGTGGTTAATTCCTGCACCTGCAAGGAGTGGGACAGAGCCCACCCACACAGCTCGTGCCTGCTCCCAGGGTGCTTGCTGCCTGCCAGTCACATCCCTCTCATTTTCCTTTACTCTTCTCTCACGTCCAATGAGCTTGGATTTCATCGGCATAAAGGGAACCAAGCATGTGCCAACTGAGGTTACTGTCACTTGAGGTCACCTCTGAAACCTTTCACTTTGCAAGATCTTTGCTTTGAACTTAGGGTCAGCCTTATTTTAAAGGAGACCTCTAAGCAGGTGTGGTGGCAAACACCTATAATCCCACCAAATCCCAGAATTTGGTGGAGGGAGTCAGGAGGATCAGGACTTCAAGGCCACCCTCTGCTAAATAAAGAGTTTGAGGCCAGACTAAACCACAGGTCAGTCTATGACAGACAGAGAGAGAGAGAGAGAGAGAGAGAGAGAGAGAGAGAGAGAGAGAGAGAGAAAGGCGGGCCAGGGGGCTCTAACCTGTAAGCACCGTTTGTTCAAATACTGGTGTTTCTAAAAAGAGAGCTATTCTGTTACTACCAGCTGTGACCCTACACAGTGGTAGGATATGCTGAAGGACATATTTACTCTTTTTCTAAATCCTATTTTAAAAAAAAATCATCATATTAAGATAGAAAATTGAGAGCAACAAAAATAGTTTAGAGGAAGTGAGGAGCAAGGCTTTTATGAAGTATGTAAACATTTCATAACAGATGAAGCACAGGACTTGTGAAATAGCTATGAGCAATCTTTGCCCCTACCCCCCAACTGGGATGGTTTCCTCCCTGGGCTTGAGTACCTACAACATATGGAAAGTAGTCTTTTCATTTGCTCTTTTGACTCAGCTTTTTATAACAAGTTATGACACAAACTACCAAGTTATAAAGTACAGAAAGTGCGGCAGCTTCTGGCCAGAAATGAGAACCTCAGGAATTTCCCAGTGAGAAGACCATGTCCTCCCTCCGGTCTCTATTCTGCCTTAACTCCCACGACCCATGTGGCCACTGGCCATGTCCCTCCATACACATGTCTCCCCAACCCATGCCCACCTCCGCCCGTGTTCTTTATCACCCATGTCTCCTTATCCATCTTCTCCCCATGTCCTTCATGTCCCCCACCAATGTGCCACATCTATGTTCCTCCCATGTCTGCCCCCCCCGCTGCACCCATGTCCCACTCACACCAGTCCTTTATTTAAGGTCTTGTTGTCATCACAACATCACTAGCACCAATGGACATTCTAAAAGTGGCTGCCGTGGGAAGAACTCGTTGTCTGACACCCTGTAGATTTCTTCCAAAGGTCTATTAGATGGATTGTTTATTCTTGCCCCTGCCTGCACAACCACTACCACCGACAAGGCAATAGGCTTTCTTTAAAAAGAAACGAACATGTGGGGCTGAGCTGCTGGAACAGGCCTGCAGTCCAAGCTGTGAAGGAAACTGAGGCAGAGAGGTCACAAGCTCATCACCAACATAGGCTACCTAGTGAAGTTAAGGCTTGAGAAACTTAGCCCTGCTTAAAACAAAAGGTAAAGGAGAACCCAGGATACAGCGTGGTGAGGCTAGCGGTTCAATCCTCAGGGCTTCAGGAACAAACCAATGTCTTAGAGAACAGGACAAGGACGTTCCAGTTCACGTGGCCCTGACCACAGCCTGTGATGTTTAAAGCAGCCAGTCCTAGGGCAGTGCACTTACTCCTTCCCTTCTTGCTTTTAAAATAAAGTCCCACGGGGTCAGGGTGGGGAGCTGGAGAGAGTTCAGTGATTTAGAGCACTTCCAGAGGACCCAAGATTAGTTTCCAGGACCCATGTCAGGTGGTTCCCAATGGACTGTGACTCCAGCTCCAGGGCATCTGCAGGTACTCACACACATACACACACACATACACACACATACACACACATATCCACATACGCACATACATACACACATATACACACATACACACATACACACACATACACACATATACACACATGCATACATACATACACATACACACATACATACATACATACATACATGCATACATATATACACACACACACACAAATAAACACATGTACATAAATTTAAAATTCTTAGGGCTGAGGAGATGGGAACCAGTTAAGAGTGCTTGCAGCTCTTACAAAGGACCCAGCTTGAGTTTCCAGCACTCCTATCAGGTGGGTCACAGCCAACTGTAACTCTAGTTCCAGGAGATTCAACACTTTCTTCTGGCCTCTGCAGTATCTGCACACGCATGTGAAATAAATAAATAAATATTTAAAATATTTTTTAAATCTTACTTTAAACTGTGTGCAACCCCCTTCAGCGAAGCCCCATTTGTGATGACATCAGGCAGGGTTTTTTTTGTGTGTGTAAATTCATCATTTGATGAGCATGCAGCAGGTACCTACTAAACTTGGATATTCTAAGTACCTGGACAACCTTAGTAAACACATAAAATAGCTGGACTTTGGAAGTTAACATCAGGCAGCAAACCATATGATGGCTGCAGCTCTGATGCAAAATTGTGTAAGGTGTGTCATTTATTCTTCTCCACTCAAGGGTATGATGGCCATCTCAACAGAGCCAATAGGCATCTCGAGCTGTGCCGCAGTACAGACCTGTAAGCTCTGCTGTGAAGGAAGTGGGAACCCACCAGACGCTTCTCAGAGTGGAAGCATCTATAAAAATAATCTATTTTTTACTTTATGTGCATTGGTGTTTTGCCTGCATGTATATCTGTGTGAGGGTGTCCGATCCTCCCTGGAACTGGAGTTAAAGACAGCTGTGATCTGCCATGTGTTTGCTGGGAATTGAACCCAGGTCTTCTGGAAGAGCAGCCAGGACACTTAACCCCTGAGTCATCTCTCTAACCCCTCCAAGTAGAACCTTAATAGCCCCACTCCCTGTGTCTTTTTGTTGTTGTTTGTTTTGGTTTGGTTTGGTTTTTTGGGTTTTTTGTTGTTTGTTTGTTTGTTTGTTTGTTTGTTTGAGACAGGGTTTCTCTATGTAGCCTTGGCTGTCCTGGACTCACTCTGTAGACCAGGCTGGCCTCGAACTCACAGCGCTCCACTTGCCTCTGCCTCCCTGAGTGCTGGGATTACAGACGTGTGCCATCATCCATGCCTGGCTTTCCTGTGTCTTTTAAGGCTTACAGTATCAGAGAAAGACAGGCCTATTTCAGCTTTCAGAGAGGAAATCCACAGGCTTATGCCTCCCAGTAGGTCAGACCTTTCTTTCTTTCTTTCTTTCTTTCTTTCTTTCTTTCTTTCTTTCTTTCTTTCTTTTCTTCTTCTTCTTCTTCTTCTTCTTCTTCTTCTTCTTCTTCTTCTTCTTCTTCTTCTTCTTCTTCTTTGTCTTTTTTTGAGACAGGGTTTCTCTGTGTAGCATTGGCTATCCTGGACCCTCTTTGTAGCCCAGGCTGCCCTGGACATCATGGCGATCCCACCTGCCTCTGCCTCCCGAGTGCTGGGATTAAAAGTGTGCACCTCCACCTTTCTTAGTTGTGTCAGAATGAAAAAGATCTGGCAAATGGAGTTCTGCTGCTGCTTGCTCCACCCACTATTGAGTGACACTAGGGGTAGAGAGGGGGAGTTGTCAGGTAGTCAAGTTGCTTTCATTTGGGTGAAAATGATGAGTGTTTATGGCTGTAGGAGGAAGCTCACCATTGCTGTATTATGTAGACAGGATGCCTTGCGGCCTGAATTAGTCCTAGCTTAATCCACCATGCTACAGGGGACCCCAGGTAACCACTGACGCCATTCTGACCCACTGTCTCCTCCTGTAAGGCTAACCACACGCACGTCATTACCATCCTGTCAAGTGCCTGGCAAGTTGCCCAATACCCAGAACACACTGACATTAGCTTCCCTTGTGCTGGGTGACCAAAAAAAAAAAAAAAAGCAGATGAGGCAAAGAGGAAATGGAACAGTCCTAGTGAGTAGAGCCCCGAGCTCTCAAAGGCCTCCTTACTTGATCTGAAAAAACAACGTAAAGTAGAAATGCTATTGCCTCTTTTAGGTTGTTGTGTGTGTATGTGTGTGTGTGTGTGTGTGTGTGTGTGTGCACCTGACTCCCACCAGGAGACAGACCATACAGTGGGCTCTGTAGGGGCGGTGTGGTGTGAAGAGTTCTTAGCTATAATGGAAGAACACTATGAAATGGAAGGAAAATGTCTGGTGTCCTTGCATGAAGGAAGTGATGGAGAAGATCAAGCTTGGATGGTGGATTCAGTCTTTGGTAGAGATGCTCAGGCCAACAGATAGCAGGCCAGAGCAGGAATGCAATTGCTGGGGGACCAACAAACAGGTCTTCCAAGTTCAAGCAGGGACCAGGGAGTCTGGGTACTGGTGAGCTCGGAGATTGAGATGTCAGACGGCACGAGGCCCTGTGTGGTAGGTGGGAAATCCTCAGAAGGACCAGTCTGTGTACACTAGCCTCCAGTAGCCATATATGACCTCTGGGGGTGCCATGTGTTGTCGCAGGCATGAGGCCTTTTGGATGGATCATTTAGGGCTCTGACTCCTAAACAGAGAAGGTTGGGGGAGGGTCATCATGTGGCTGGACCAGGAACTGGACCATATTCATAGCCAGACAGACTCTCAGAATGAGCACACACCCGCATCACCTCTACCACTCACGTCAAGTGACAGGCACCCCCTTCTCCCTTGACTTCTTCATCTCTGCCGAGAAAGCCTAACACTGTGCGCACCTGAAAGGAGACTGATGGAATTTCACTACCACGGACCATACATGGATAGAAGGATACATTCTAAACTGAGAAGTGCTGGGGACTGGCCACATGAGCTCAGCAATGGTCAAGGGTCAGACATCTCCCCCAGGGTCCCAGAGTCAACGTTATAGCCAGGATCTAAAGCCTGTTCAGTGTTAGAGACCAAAGCCAGAGCCTTGCACCCTCTTCCCCTTCAGCCCCCAACATGGCTCCTCTCCTCTCCTCCCCTGCTTTTTCTTCTCTCATCTCTCCCCTCTTCTTCCCATCCCATCCCCTCTCCCTACCCTTCTTTCCTCTCCCCTCCCCTTTCCTCTCTTCTCATCTTCTCTCTTTTCTTCTCATATTGTATCCTCTTCCTCCCCTCCTGTCCCCTCACCACTCCCCTCTGCTCCCTACCTTTCCATTCTCTTCCCCTCCCCTCTCCTCTGCTCTTTTCTTCACTCTTTTCTCTTGCTTTCTTGCTTTGATACAGAATCTCTTGAAGCTCAGGCTGGCCTTGCACTTGCCATATAGCTCAAGAGGGTCCTAAACTCCCAATCGTCCTGTCTCTGCCTCCCAAGAGCTGAGACTCCAGGTATGTACCACCATGTCTGGCTAAAGCCAGATTTTCTGGTTATAGAGTCAGACCAAGCCGAACCATACCAAAGGCTGGACACTCCTCTTAATAAAAACCAGAACTTCTGGGTTCTGAGATGCTTAGACACCACAATGGCCAGAAGATTCATCCTCCTCTCCAGGAGGAAGTGTGGGGACTCTTGTTGGCCATCTCTCCAGAGTCTCCAGAGCCTGGCATACAGAAGGTGCTCAAGCAATTTTGCTGAGTGAATGAACAGAGACTCCATATGAGGAGAGAAAATCAGTAAACTAAAATTAGAGACACATTCAACCCTTTGAAAACGAAGTTAAGCTTGAAAACTTAAAGTACTTTCCATAGAAAACTCTTGACAAGCACAGCATTTTCCTTGTTGGCCTTACCCAAACCCTGCCTCTTAAGCAAGCCTGCCACGGGTCTCATGGGACAGGCGCTACCTCTTTGTCCACAGCAGAATGTTTGTGATTATGTTCCCCATCATTAATGACATAGCCCTGGATGCCAGCAAAGGGCACGATGCTAATTTGACTCCGTAACAACTGAAGGCATGAGGTAAGATCCCGGCTCTCAAATAGCTTATAAAGCAGAGAGACAAGATGTGCGTGGAAGAGACAATGCTTCTTGGCAAGTTGTGCTAACGGCAAAATGGATGAATGACACTGTGGGTGACTGAGCTTTGACCTCTCTCCCCTTCCTCCAGTGATATGATTCCTACAGTGCAGAGAGCAAGGGATGTGCTGGGGTACTGTATGGATATGCTCTGAGAAAATTACTGCGTTCTCCTGTGCACTTGTAGGGATCTTCTGTCCTGACCGGTAGCAGGTATGGTAACTGTCGACTGACTAATGTCACAGCACCCCCAATTCCTTTCTCTCTTGCTACTTTTAGCTGGGGAGACTGGAAAGCCATACACCCTCCCAGACTCCAGACGGGACTGAGGGGGTCAGTCTGTCTAACTGGATATGTGAAGAATACCACCAAAAAGCTTTGGCAAAGGTTTTGCTTCCTTATGTAAGGCATTATGTTATTATGTAGGGCTGGTCATCTATGAAGAAGCTCACTTGGCCCCTGGTTCTGAAACCTGGGAGATTTAAGAGTGTGTAATACCAGCATCCTCCCATAACCCAACGAGAGGCTTCTTGTGCATCATAACATGGCAGGGGGGATCACCTTACCAAGATGCAGCAAGCTCATCTCTTTCTACTCTCTCCAAGCCACGAATGTACATTCTCAAGGACTCATCAGTTACAATTACTTCCCAAAGGCCTCACTTCTAAATATCACAACAAATGAACTTGAGGATTACCTTTCCAAGTCATGAGCTTTTGGGGGACACATCTAAACCACAACAGTTATAGAACGCTGCTAGGAACCTTGTCTCTCCCCCCCCACACACACATACTCTCTCTTTAATCAAAATATGCAACTTATTACCACAGCTGTCATCTTCCAGTCCTGGGGTGACCAGAAGGAAAAGCTATGACTGGCAGGTGGAGCAAGATAAAAGAACAGAGGCTTATGGACTGGAACGGCACGAATGCCTTTTGCTCCTGGACTTCTTGTAATAAACAAGAGTTCTTATGTTTAGTTCACTACTATTCTGTTAACAGCTAAAGCCTCCTGGTGGGTGTGAGGACAATATTTTATTGAGAGATGAAGGTGGCATGTGGGATCCACCCCATAGTCCTCCAGAGGCTCCGGGCAGCCCCTGGGAGAGATTAACTGGAAGGATTGAGTCACAAAGGACAAGAGGTGTGGCTCCAAGGAAGGGAACTCAAGGGCCTGGTAGAAATGCCAAGGGATCAAAAGGGCCCAAGGCAAGGTGAACTTGAGGTAGAGTCAGGGAGGAGGAATGGAGAAATATGAGAAGATGGATCGTCATGGTTCTGAAAGCCAAATACACCCCACAGGGCCAGAGAACCAAGCCCCTAGGGCACTTGCTTTACCCAGGCAACAGTGTGAAGTGCCAGCGTGCCCTACCATCCTGTGATGGTCTCCCTTGAGTCCTTTTTCATTCTTCTCTTAGTGTGCTTTTAATGTTCACTGGGTAAAATGGCTTTATTCAGACTAGGTCCACACAGCATGATATCCTCCAAGGCTGTCTACACACCATCAATTTTCCCAGTGGTTCCAGGAATGGTTAAATGAGACTGTCCCCAATACCCCCACCATAACCGTGCTACTGTGGCCTCATGACTGGCCCAGTGTCATTAGGCCATTTGTCACTTGATAGATCAAATCCATATACCACCTAGGGCTGCAAAACTGAAAATAGACAGCCCTGTCCCTAGCCAAAGAGAGCTTAAAGGCAAACCAGACAGTTTCAAGACCTTGAGTTTATTTTTAGGTGTTGCCTGTTTGCCCAGAAAGAGGCTTCACTTGAAGGCTTTGAATGTTAAAGTAGTACCCGGTGAAGTGGGGGCCCCACTATCTTATGCGATGCTGTCAAAACCCTCAGTCCTGAAACCAGATCCCAAACACTCCTGTCGCTGCTCCCATAGCTCTTCTTCACGCCTCTCCCCCAGGGAGACAAAACTGCAGCCAACTGGTGTTTACTATTCCTGTTTTGACTTCTTGGGAAAGTTACAGAGTTTGTGAAATAACAATTTGATCTCTCGTTGGGAGAGGATGGGGGTTTCCGTGACTCACACACATTTCCTCACAGTGGGGTCTTTACCTGTCCGTGTGGTGCGGACATAAGGGGATTGGAGCACAAGCCAATAGCTTTCTGGGTTGATGTGCTTCTTACGTGACATGTGAGTGGCGTTAGGACCACTTGCACTGCTGATCACTAGCCTTGTGTAACCACCAACACATACAGGCTCTCTGCTGAGTTCCTTAAATCCAGGTGATGTTGATAAAAAAAATAATGGTCCCCAAAGGTAGGACCTGAGGGCTTTGGGTTGGGGAATGTCAGGAAACACGTACACTTTTCCCAGCAGAGATGAGCTACTAAGGAGCAATCTCACTTGAGATGAGTCAGGAATGTATCTGTCAGGGTGGGGGTTTGGGGGGGAGTCGGGGGTGGGGGATGGGGGGTGGATATAATGCTCTCATGAAAGCAAGAGGACCAGAGTTCAGATCCCAGTCACCTACATAAAAGCCGAATGAGCATGGACTCTTGCCTATAATCCCTGAATTCAGAAATGGAGACAGGGGATCCCAGGGGCAAAGCTGGCTATTCACCAGTTCTGTGAGGGCTGCGTTCAGTGAGGAGCTCTGTTACAGTAAATAAAATGGAGAGTGAGAAAGACACACAGTCAGTCTCTGACCTCTGCACATGATTACACATGAGCGCGCACGTCCATATGTATGTGGGCCCACACCCATTCGAAATGCAAACACACATGCGCGCGTGCGCGCGCACACACACGCACACACACACACACACACACACACACACACACGAGGACACACACACACACACACACACACACACACACACACACACACACACACGAGGAAAGGGAAGAGAAGGAAAGCCATTGTCTCTCTTTCTTGATTACCCTGCATCTGGGTTCACTCTAAGACAAGCGGAGCCCCGCGGAATACAAGCATGCCGGAAGATGGCCTAACTCCACTCTGCACTACTGAACAGTCGCAATCTGGCTTTGTTCTGTTTTTCTTCCATCTGGAAGGAATCGGGATTTGGATGAGGAGGTGAAAGGAAAGTGGATCGGGGCAGTGGAAAAAGGATCGGAGCTCAGAACCCCTTGTTTTGTCCCGGGCCTGTAGATACATGGAAAGATCCACGTGATCTCTGAATCTGTTTTTCCTCTTGGTGGCAGCAGTTTTGGTGCCCTGTGTGCCCTGCTGGTTGGCAGACACCAAAAATGAACCAGAGATTCCTTTGCTTCTAGACCTAAAGGGATGCAACAGGTTACCATACATAGACCCTCTGTATCTGGAATGAGCGACTGGGGCCCAGAGCTATACATAGGAAAGCCTCGGGGCTGCAGCAGGGGTGAGCAGCAGGCATGCGCCTCATGATTTCTAGTTCTGCCTCTCACCTCTGCTTTCGCCTTCCTGTGTGCATCTGCAGCCCCAGCTCATGGCTAGCCTGCGCTGTTTGGCCAGGGCAGTCTTAATGCTGGCCCTGCTGTGTTCTTGAGGCTGAAGGTCCAGAGCCAGTAATCACTACAGCAGTCACCGAACAGACCAGCGGCCATGGACCCCAGTCTCTTTTATCTCTGTCGGGGTGCGGACTGTTTTGGAAAGCTCAGGAAAGTTACGGCTTGTCACAGACTTTGACTTTAGTGAGATAGCTGCATGCTATCACTGAGGGCTTTAGACCTCCTTGGCCCACAGGGAGCCTCCAAGGGATTCCTAGCTGTAGGCTGCAAGCCTCTGTGAGTAGAATAGGAGTGTTTACTTCCCACAGGTCGAAACTTCACTGCAGATATGACACTGGATAGCAAGTGGAAAAACTAAATCTTACTCAGGTTCTAGGAGAATGTTTCCAAATCAATACCTTTTCACAGTTTCTAGAGTCTGAGCAAAATCAAAACCAGGGTAGTGACAATTACCGTACTACACTGACAATAATATCTTGTACAAAGCAAATTCTTGTAAACTCCAGAAACAGGAAATAGCTGTCACAGTTACGATGCGTGTGTTTTGCCTCCTCAGTGTGGGCTTCAAAGTGTACAGTACAGATGGCATTCGGCACTCGGAAAATTTGAATACAAACACAAATATTAGATAGGTTACCTGCCACCCGAGGAAAGCGTGCAGGCTTGGGCTTGGTACAGTCCAAATGTCTCCTTCGTTAGGTTAACAAGAAAGTCGTATGTCCTCACGTGTGGCTTTTTCTGACAAACACCGTGTCTCCTGAGGTAGGACAGTCACAGCAGGGTATGGTCCTGATGATGAGCCTGATGAGATTTCAAGCTAGCTTTTATCCAGCAGAGGAAAGGTCCCCTGGGACCCTGAGACCCTGGGGAAGGAGGACAGAGCTCGGTGCAGGACACCTTGGTGGATGGCGGCGAATGACCCTCTACTGTGACCTTGGCCCAGCGTCTCCCTGCCGGCGGAAGGAGCAAAGCTTGGCTTTTCTGCTCTGCTTGCTCAGTCTCTCTGTTCTTCCTCCTCCTTCTCCCACTCTGCTGTGTCCCTGTTGAGACGTTGATCTCCCTCTTGGAAAAATCCCCCCTGGGTTGAATGCTTTGATTCATATGCATCTTCTATGGAGCCAAACCCCCTCATCACTGCTAACTTAGCACTGGGTTTTTCTGGTTCCCAGAGGCCCAAGCTGAGCAAGCCTTGTGTTCTCCTTTGGGTAGAGAGCTCACGACATTCTGCATTGGTCTCTTTATCTTGTGAATCTATAGAGACAGCTGAGGCTTCCAACATGTGCCACCAAGGAGACATCAAAGCAGCACCAGGCACTGAGGGTGGCTGTCTTGGCATCATGGGGTGCGTGGATTTGCAGAGTTGCACGATTCAGCTGAAGAGTTAGGGCTAAAACACTTATGCATTTGTTTGTTCAAGCAGGGGTCATGTGTACTAAGTTAGTTTCACACTCATTGTGTAGCCGAGGATGGCCTTGAACGTCTCAGTATCCTGTCACCACTTTCTGAACACTGGAATTACAGGCATGAGCCATCCTGTTTGCTTTATTCGGTCTTAGAGATTTCCCCAAGGCTTTGTGCACAAGCACTACCGAGCTGCGTCCCCAGAGAGGACCAGAGCCGAGGTAGCACTAAGAATCCAGAGTCTCTTTTAGGTAGATCCATGCAAACAAACCGCCCCTTGTTAGAGGGAAAAGCAGATAACAGTTCACAGAGAAGCTTCTGGAAATCAGCTAGGTAGGGAAATAGTTTGGAACAAAGAAGAAGGAAAGTACCCAGGACCCAGTTGTGCCTTGAGCCAAAATCTCAGGGAATGGTTGCGTGCGTGCGATCACTTAAACTCTCTCACACTTTATTCCTCAGAAGCATACATACATGTGAATCCTTGATTTTATCTCCGGAACAAATCTTGTCTCCCTCAAGTGTTCCAAATCCCAAACAGGGCTTTGGTGGGTGCACGGAGAGTAGCAACATTTCCCTCTAATTAAGCCTGCCTCTGATCTACTACCTCAGATGCCTGTAGGGATGGCTTTTACCCTCCCACCTGCTGCTCCCTCCATGAGTTGGTAAATGTGTGCCTAGCTCCTGCATCTCAAAAAGGAAGTAAGGGAAACTCTCCTGTCCTCACAGCTTGCCGTAGTCCGTGCTAAACAATCCTAACTAATACCAAGAAAATTAAAGTCAAGACCCTAGAGTCCCGCTGACCCTGCCTCTGCCCACTCCCACCTCCTAAGCATATTCACAGTGCAACCTCATCATCACTTCTTTTCCTGTGAAACTCCAGTCACCATCCCCACCTCTTCCTGTGGTGACGTTAGTGTCCAGAGAGCTGCCTTAGAAGAAAGTTCTGAGGCAAAGCTGGGGGCAAAGAATCTAACCATGACCTCTTTACACAGTCAGCAACTGTATATGTCAGGTAGGCATTGTGGCGCATGCCTTTAATGACAGCACTCAGGGTGGCAGAGGCAGGCAGATCTCTGTGAGTTCGAGACCAGCCTCGTCTACAAAGCAAGTCCAGGACAGCCAAGGTTACACAAAGAAACCTTGTCTCAGAAAAAAAAAAAAAAGAGGAAGGAACTATATATGTCCTCTAAAGCTGTGGTAACAGCCTGGTAACTCTAAACACCATACATTTATTCTCTCTGTTCTGGAGGCCAAGTCTAGAACCCCAGTCTCCTCCTGGTTGTGCTCCTGGTGAGAGTTCTCAGTAAAGATTCTCTTTGCTCCCTCTGGCCTCTATGGCTCCCACAGTCTTTTAGCTGCTTATAGTTGCATTGCTCCAAGCCACACCTCTATCTTCATGTAGTGTTTTATTTTGGGGGTGAGTGGGCCACTCAAGACAGGGTTTCTCTGTGTAGTCTTGGCTGTCCTTGAACTCACTCTGCAGACCAGGCTGGCTTCAAACTCACCAAGATCCACCTACCTCTGCGTCCTGAGTGCTGAGATTAAAGCTGTGTGCCACAGTGCCTGACCCCTCTTATTCTTGAAAGGACCCAGTCCCAGGACTAGGGCTCACTCTGTCCCAGGATGACCTCATCTTGACTATAACTGCAAAGACCTCATTATTAAGTAAGATCTCTTTTTAAGATTCTAGGTAGACTTAAACTCCACTACCATTCTCTTCACAGCCAGCCTGCCCTACCATATCTCACCCCGCATCCATTTGCCCATGCCCACCCAGTATACTAAGCGCCCCCATCCTGTGGCAAAGCTTTGTCATGTCAGTGGGCGATGTGAACTTGAGAGAAGATGTTTAGAATGATATTCTGGCAGCTGCTCTCCTCCAGAGGTTAGGTAGACAGAAGACAAGCCTGTCTTGAAAGTGGAATCCAATGAACCAAGAATCTATCCTCCTCCCCCCCACACACACCATCCTTGTCACCAAGGATGTCACATAGCCTCCCAGAGCCTGTACTCAGCACCAGGCACTTCTGAGGTTCTTGTGAAGAGCCACCCAAGTGCTGGATGTTTCCAAGCTGCCAAGGTAGACAGAAAGCTTCGTAAGTTTAATCTCTTTCAACCCCAAAGTAGGATTTAAAGAGGTGAAGATATAAATGCTTCTGGTGATGGTTATTTTCCTGTTCGACCCTATCTATTTAATGGTAAATGTGAAAGCACTTGTTTTTTTTTTTAAACCATCACTTTAAAAAAAAAAAAAAAAGTCCCAAATCTCAAGACAGTATCAAAATACCTGTGCTGACTCAGAAAGATAAAAAGTCAAACATCAGCAGAAAGGGGAACTTACAGAATTTGCAATTCTACCTCCTACCTTGGCTCTTACCCCCACCCCAGCCTGACAGATGTGGTGGTGGTGAGGGAACATGGCTTTTCATGTTTCTGTCTTGACTCTCTGGCTAGATCCAGTTCAAGTCAAGCAGTATGGGTAAGCTCTGTGTGTGCTTGGACCTTCAAAGATGAATCAGACTCAGAGTCTGTCTCCATGTAGTTCACAGAATAACATCCCGGCTGAGTAAACCCCTGACCCGACTGTACAGTAAATGCTTTGCTGAGGTAGAAATGACATGGTGTGGGGGAAAATTCATCCTAGTTCTGGAAAAAGTAAGGCGCCAAGCATGTGGAAGATGCAGAACAGATTAATCCCCTGCCTACGTATTTCCAGTCACTAATTCCTTCATTTCACAAATACATGCTGAAGGCCTTGCATACTCCAGGCATTGCCCAAGCGCACCAGCTACCTTTCCTGTAGCTGAGACAAAATACTCAACAGAAGAAACTCAAGAAAAGAAGCGTTTATTCTGGCCCATTTTGAGCATACAAAAGCACCATGGTGGGGGAAGTCAAGGCAGGCTCTTGAAGCAGAGCTGGTCACATTTCATCCAGAGGTAGGAAAAAAAACAGCAATTAAAAGCTTGTACTCAGCCACCCTCCTCTTTTCTACAGAGCACAGGACCAAAACACAAGAGATGAAACCATCCTTCTTTAGGATGGTGGTGGTCAACCTAGTTAAGAGAATCCTTCTTGGACATGCTCAGAAGCTAACCTAACCTAGGCTTGGCTCCTATGTGATTTCAGAGCCTGCTGAGTTGGCCCCCAATTTTAACCATCTTTCCTGGGGAAAGACCATCACTGGGAAATTCTATGTTCTTGGAACTTACATTCTATCTAGGGAGGAGACTTAGAGTCAGCAGTTATTCTCGAAGAAGAGAAGAATGGTTGAAAGGAAAGCTGCTTCAATGGCCCAGATAAAATGAAGTGGACGTACAACTGGTCGCCATAGAGACGGAGAGCGAGCTGAACTGCGATTCCCAAAAAGATGTGTTCAAGCCCTTACCCCTAGGATCCCTGAGCATGACTGAATTTGGAAATGCAGTTTTACAGGTGTATTCAAGTGAAGATAAGGTCATGATAGAGTAGACTAGGCCCTAACCCAATGGCTGGTGTCATAAGATAAACGAAATCTGAGCACAGACAGAGGTTTACAGGGGAAGGAAGGCCACGTAAGGATGGAATCAGCTTTGGGAGTTGACAGAGCTATAAGCCAAACCAAGGGCTGCCAGCAACCAAAAGATGCTAGGATGCAAACACGCAGTAGCTTTTCTCAGAGCTCCCAAAAGGAACTTGAGCCTCCAACACCTTGGTTTCAGACATCTGTCTTAAGAAATATATGAGAATACCTGTCTGTTGGTCTAAGGGCCTCTTAACAAATATAGATCAGAAGACTTCAGCTCAGGAGATGCAGTGGGGTAGAGTGAAAGGATTGGAGCCTGGTTAAGACTAGGAATGTGGGGCTGGAAAGATGGCTCAGAAGTTAAGAGCACTGTCTGCTCTTCCAGAGGTCCTGAGTTCAATTCCCAGCAACTACACAGTGGCTCACAACCATCTATAATGATATCTGGTGCCTTCTTCTGGCAGGCAGGCATACATGCAGGCAGAACATTATATACTAAATAAATATTTAATAAAAGAAGAGAAAAAAGACAAGGACTTCACCGAGACTCACTCTGGAGTCAGCTCAGAGCGTTTCTTTTATGGAACATTCTTTGGAGGATTGAGGCTCAGTTCCTGGTGGGTTAATGGCGGAATCAATATGTTGGCATTGCAGTTACCCCTGGGGCTGTGACAGTGGCACTGTACAAGTCAGTGCTTTGTATCAAAGTGTTGCAAGGTGCAACTGGGAAAACAACTCCAGATCTTCTTGTCCTTCATCAAACTTTGTGTCACCTCTTCCACCCCTGAAAGTCCTCCTGAGAGCAAGATGGCTCCTGCAGAATCCTTATGCAGAAGTCTGAGCAGGGAAGAATGGGGATTTGAGGAACAGTGAGACCTGCAGAAAGTGTGACACACTGTGCTCCCGCTTTTCATGTCCTTGTTGAGTGCTTTAACATCTTGGTCTGTTTCCTTGGCTTTCCTTCTTACTCTGTCTCCAATCAAGTAGATAGGGAAGCTATTTCTTATCAGGAACGAGATTGGAAGAAAATAGCCTGCATTCCAGACTCTCTGGCTCTGGGGCAAACTTAGAGGTACTTAAAAACATTTCAGAAGTTCGATGCTTCAAGAGGCCAGGCGTCCTCCATAAAGAGCACCCAACCCTCCCACCCCCACCACCACCCTACCCCCACTCCTACCCCACACCCCCACACCCTACCCCCACTCCCTCCCCATGTCCCTGCACACTTTCTCTCCTGCTCTGTCAACATTTACAGTGCCCAGCGTGGACTGCTGCTGCAGGACACGCCTGTGTCCATAAAATCTCTCTCTCCCATGGTTGGGTCTTGGCTTTGCACACTGTTGCACACCTAGCACACACATCCAGCTCTAGCCCTATTGGGTGGCCGATAAGCATCTGATGGATGAGCCAAGGTTAAGAGGGAATCTTTTGTCTAGAGACTTGAAGGGAGAGAGAAGTCACCATCCCTAGGAGGAGCTCCCACTGGGGAAGAAATCACCCGCCTGACAAGGAAGGAGACGATATAAAAAAATATTCCTTTACTCCCAGTTTCTTGACACAGCAAGAGACCTTTGAAAACACGGCTGCATGGTGCCTTAAAAGATGGGACAACAAGGTGCAGCATTGAAAGAACAGGAGCCAGAAGACCCGAGGACACATGGGTCAGGACGTCACCTCCTATCAGTGACCTAACCACACCAACAACTCAGGGACAGTGCTTAGGCATCTTGTCAGACTCTGTGGGTGTGAGGAAGTACAAGAACCCAGGTGACTATCCCTAGGAGTCTACAAAGAGTATGACTCAAACAGTCCTTTGACCTACTGTAGTGCTTCCTATACCTCAGTGTCGTTCAAGGTTTTGTTTTGTTTTTCCCAGTGATTTCTGTGTGGTTTGCTGTACAGATGCCAACGTTCCCTTTGTTAATTACTTCGTTGTACCTAGAGGAACTAGGTAGGCCCATAGGTTACCACACACAGGTGTGACATAAGTGATGGCTTTGGAGACAGTGGCTTCTCTGTGGGCTGCGTGGTTGTGTTCAAAGGCATTTGGACCAGAGCTGAAGTCTCTTGCTTATATTGGCATTTGGCTGGGTTTCTTACTACTCCCTAGATCACCAAGGCCCTACCTGCTTCTATCCCAGCCTTCCTCACCCTGTTCTCTCTATGCAAATCACATTCCAGCCAATTGGCCCTTTCCTTCCTTCCCCTGAGCCATGGAATACTCTAACATGGGCATTCTCCATAGACACAGCTAATTCCACTGGAAGTGTATCTGTCCATCAAACACTGTCTCTGACAGAGCCCCTCCTTGTAAACTCTTCTTATCAATTAGGTCCACTTGGCGTGCAGACCCAGATGTGATGAACCTCCTCTGTTTTGGACTTTGTGTTCAAATTCACATTTTTACGATCACAGTAGCGAGCTTAGATTGATGAGGTGGTATTGAGGTTTGAGTCACATCTGGCTACCCAGAGTGCCCACATGCAAACATTTCTTGTCCTATATGGTTTTCTCTTTCCTATTAATATGCAATATCACAAAAAGATGAGCAGTGTGCAATTTGGACCCATGGCAACCTGTCTGAAAGGAAGAAACTATCACACTTGGCAACGAACAACTTTGTTTGCCAACATTACAAACTCATTTAACTGTTACTATAGAGGCCTCCTACTCTCTGAAGCTCCTCCCCAACAAGGCAGTATTTTCATTTGTGTCGTTTGTCACCTGGTGGGGAATAGCAGACTGGCCTTGGTTTGCATATTCCCAAACATGTGAGGTAGGTGGCCAGGGCCAGGACCTCTTCCATCACCCCTGCCTGGAGTACTCACCCTGGGGACACATACAGCTACTGGCTTATGGTTCTATCTGCTACAAGTATCGCAAGCTTGGTTTTTTTTTGTTTGTTTGTTTTGTTACTATTTTTTGAAACTAGTCAAACTTACTTGAATGAGTAATATACACTGTCACAGTTTGATGCTGAAATGTCCCCGATGGGCTCAGGTTTTGAAAGTGTGTTCCTCCATAGACGGCAATATTTTAGAGGCCTGTGGGTCCTTTATCAGGTGGGCCCTGTCTGATGGAAACAGATCACTAGGAACAGGCCTTTGGAGGCTTAGCCCAAGCCCTGATTCTCATCCTTTTGAACTTCCTGGTCCATGAATCATCCCTGCATGTACCTTCTATCACAACTTTCTCCCTGCCTTCTCTATTGTAATGAGTTGAAATGTTACTAAACCTTGAGCCAAAATAAGCCTTTCCTCCTTTCTGTTTTTTTTCTGTCAGGTATAGTATCCCAGCAATGCAAAAGCTAATGGCACGCCCCACCCCCACCCCACGCACCTGTACTTTACAAGGTGGTATCTAGTGAAAGGGTGCAAGGTGGCAATTATGTGCCCTCCTACCCGTGCCACCCAAATTGCCTCCCTCATCAGAGACGACCATATTGATTGATGAGTTTTAGTTCCAATGAGAGTCAAGGAAGTCAGACCTAAGATAGAACTGGGGACGCTACGTGAGTCAGTGGGAGACTGGGAAGGAGTCAGGCAGACTCTGCTCAAAGCAAGAGCCACATCACAGAGCTTGGATAAGGACATGGTTTATCTCATGGGGCAGTTGAGATAATGAAATGAGCTAACTCAAG
Organism: Acomys percivali; assembly: GCA_907169655.1. Lineage (NCBI taxonomy): Eukaryota > Metazoa > Chordata > Mammalia > Rodentia > Muridae > Acomys > Acomys percivali. Next base: position 22,543,001 of record OU015744.1, on the reverse strand, counting down.
CAGAGGGCTTAGCACAGTCCCCAGCACATAGTTCCATTCATTCCATGTCAGCTCTGACTAGTAACTTGTGATGGAGGAAGCGGGGGGGGGGGGGCCCGGGAAAGGGGGTGAGGGGGGATGAGAGGGGGGATGGGGGAAGAATGGGCAAGCTAAATGCTTCCTGGGGAAGCCCTAAGCCCCTGTTACTCAAAGCATAGTCACTGGAAATCCCTGGGAGTTTGTTAGAAACACGCCCCAGGCCTCCCCAGACTTGCTGAGGCAGATGCTGCGTGGTGACATGTCCTTTGGGAGAAACAGAAGTCTTCTGTATGATCCCCAGAAACTGCAGATTGCTGCCCCTGGTGAGGGGGGGGGGGCATGGCAGTGCCATTCCTCACCTCTGCACATCACTTGGCATGATGAAAAACTCAGAACAAAAAGTTGTCCCCGACCCTAAGCCCATCCTTCTCCTGCTCTTCCACATCTGACCTCCCAAGGCCAATAACCTGTGACCTCAAAGTAGACAGGAATGTGTCCTCCTTTGTCCTGTAGTTTGCTGGTAACCTGATAGACGGCCCTAGGGCAGGGTGGCATGTTGTTTTTTAAATGACATAAGAGACACAGTGGAGCTCGTCCAACAAGCTGCAGGGCTGCCAGGATGCCAACTGGGACGTGTAAGCCTTGGCAGCAAGGGCCGCCTTACTCCATGCTGATCATTACAAATAAGGTCTGTGAGAGCTGAGGGCTCAGAAAGAGGGAGGCGACTCAGTGGCCAGTGCCACTCAAAACCAACACGCAGTGGAATGCACAGCATATAGGAAGAGGTCCAAATCATAATGGTGGCTACACTTGCTAAACCCACAGGATCCACAACATCAAAAGTGAGCCCTGCTGGGCGGGTGGTGGCTCACGTCTTTAATCCCAGCACTCCAGAGGCAGAGGCAGTCTGGTCTATAGAGTGAGTTCAAGGACAGCCAGGGTTACACAGAGTAAACCTTGTCTGAAACAAAAAAACAAAGCAAAACAAAAAAACCCCGAGAAGAACTGTGAACCCCAATGGCTGTAATGTGTCACACCTATAGCTTCACTGGCCTGAATAATGGGGGGAGGGGTGGGGAGGGGTAGGGGGAGGGATGGAGGGGGTGGGGAAAGGGCAAGAGCTGCTGGGTCAGTTTTTATACTTTTTACTCAGTTTGCTTTAAACTAAAGCTGCTCTAAGAAGGTAAGGTCCCCCGAAGGGGTGTGGGGAGGGATCAGCTGCAGAAGAGAAAATAAAACCAAGGCTGGGAGCTGAAGTAATATGTCAATTCTTAAAAGTCACAAGAACAGCTGGGCATGCTGGCACACGCCTTTGATCCCACCACTCTCAGGAGGCAGAAACAGGCAGACAGATCTCTGGGAGTTCCAGGCCAGCCAGAGCTACCAAGAACTTGTCACAAAAACAGAAGGAAAATGAAACAAACAAATCACAATTGCAGAAATAGCATGAAGCTAGGCCGCATGATCCAGATGTGATCCGGATGTGATCTGGCAGCCTCTGGCCAGATGCAGTTAGCAAGCATTTGAAATGTGCCTACATGACAAAAGACCTGAACTGACATTTTATTCAATTTTGATTCGTATATATGCAAACTTAAAACACTGGCATGTGTAATTCTGTTTAGAAAAATTTTAAGTAGGTTTATAACATTTCAGATATTTAAATTTACACTTTCAACCGGTGATTGCTTGGGTGCTAGATACAAATCAAATGTTTCCAACTGAATAGCTAGCATCCAATTAAGACAGGCTATAGACAGTACATGCCACATTCTAAATACTCGGTAAGACAGATATAAAATGCCTCATTTTAGATTGCCTCTGAAAATAATATCATGATTAGATTGAGTTCAAAATATTATTAAAGTTTATTTCACCATGTATTTGTCATTTTCAAAAAAATGTAAAATTGCATTTGTACTGCTCTCAACAGATTTCTAATGGGAATATATATATATTTTTTAAAGATAGCGTGGGCTGCAGAGATGGCTCTGTCTGCTCTGCCAAGGGACCTCAGTTCAATTCCGAGCACCCACATGGCAGCTTGCAACTGTCTAATTCCAGTTCCAGGTGACCTGACACCCTCACACCAATGCACATAAAATAAGAGAGAGAGAGAGAGAGAGAGAGAGAGAGAGAGAGAGAGAGAGAGAGAGAGAGAGAGAGAGAGCTCTCTTGAAAATAAGTATAATAGTTTCTCAAATACTATGTAGTTACCCAGAAGTTTTACCCAAAAGAACTGAAAATGTGTCTACCCTAAAACTATTATGTGAATGCTCATGCAGAATTGTTTACTAAATGCGGGTAATTCAAATACCCATATATTGAGAGATGGCTACAACAGATGCATCCAATCCATGGACACAGTTATTCAGCCATAAAAAGAAATACAGTGGCTAGTTTCACATGGATGACCCTTGGAAATACTGCATCTAGTGAAAGAAACCATGCTCACAAAGCCACACACTGTGTGATTCTATTTACATGAGATGTCCCAGGTAAGAAATAAACTAGAGTTTGCCTAGGATGGGGCCCAATTTCTAACTCTAAGCCATACCCATTAGAAGAGCGTCCTTTGGAGATTAATAAAGATGTTCTGGGATTGCATAGTGTTTGTGTCTATACAAGTTATGAATGAACTTATCAAAAATTACATATGTGGCTTGCATCCATTTATTACGTACTGTTCATGGTTATACAAGTTATGAATGAACTTATCAAAAAACTACATGTGTGGCTTGCATCCATTTTATTACAGGACAGACCTGATTTATAAATCAAAACCAGAGATGTCTGTTTTCCTTTCTATTTGTCCCTGAGGAGTATGACAGAATTTAGCCTGAGCTCAGCGACACGGGGTGACTTTTTACTCCTTTAGCCCTGGGAAACACGTTGCAGACATGTTGCAGACGACGTTCTTCAGACAGTTTCAAAAGGCGCTTCTGGGGTGGGAAGTGGAGGGTTGCTGCTGTCCAGGGCTGTCGCCTGATGTCTTACACTGTTCGGGCCAGCTGCCTAGTGAACTTTCCCGACCACAACATCAGTGATGAGGAGGTTGGTAACTATGCCAATGGGTGCTCAGAAGTCACCCGCCCCAACCAATGCTTACTTTACACTATCTCCATCCTTTTTCTCTGTTTCCCAGGAGTCAGAATTTGGACACAGCCTTTCCCAAGCTTTTCTCTTGGCCCGGTATTCCTGGGAACACTGACTCTGGAACTACAGGGATTGTCTAATCGGTGCCCTGACAAACACCACCAGTGTAGGAGGTGTTAGCCGTGGAGGTTTTAGCTGCTGCCTTACTTTCTGAGATTTCTCAAGTGCCCAAAATCAAGTTAGTCCTATCCGAGGCAGACTTGCTTTCCTTTCTATGCCCCATTTTCTAAGGCCCAAACAGCTGCTCTCCTGATGTGTGAGGTAAAGCCCAAAAAGAAGGGCATCATGCCTCGCTTTGGACAACTTTGTTTTCAAGTCACCTGTCCTGCCTGTACTAGTTTCTGATGGCTGTTTTAACAAGTTACTGCAGATTTAGTGTTTTAAAGGTACCTGAAAAGTCAGAGTGTAAATTCTTCAAAACACAGATGGAGTGAATTCTCCAACTCTAGAAAAGCAGAAACTCACAGTCATGTTGGTGTCTGCCTATAACCCCAGCACTTAGGAGGCAGAAGCAAGAGTTCAAGGTCAGCCTGGGCTACACCTACAAGAGATCCTGTCTCAAAGACAAAAAAAAAAAAAAAAAAAGTACATCAATCTATTATCTTAGACTTCTGGAGGTCAGAATCCATCATGGGTGGGTTAAAGTCAGCAAGTGTCAGCAAGGCTATGTTGTTTCTCGAGGAAGCATTCTCTTTCTTTCCCAATCCCTAGGGAGAGCTGCCAATCACTGGGACATGATTCCCTGCTTACCTTCTGAGTTAGCAAGGCAGAATTCCCAAATCTCAATCTCTCTCTGTTGTTTTGTCTCTCTCTGTCTGTCTCTGTCTCTCTATCTGTCTCTGTGTCTCTGTCTCTGTCTCTCTCTCTCTCCTTTTGTTTATTAGGACCCTAGTGGTTACACAGACCCAACCTAATAGCTCAAAATCATTTCATCTCAAGCTCAACAACCTCAGCCCCGTTCCTCTGTTTAGCATGGTGACATATTCACAGCCTACCTATGAGGACTGCAGTGTGTTTGCCTTTGAGGGCATTATTCTGCTACTGCACTCTAAAGTGGGCCTGGGCAATCTGCCAGCGGGTCTCTTAGCTGCCACTCATTTCATTTCATATGGAAAAGCAATTGAGAGTTTTTGCTTTTCTAGAGTTCAAGAGTTTACTGTATGGTGGTTTGAATGAGAATGACGCTCTCCCCACCCCCACTGCCTATGGGCTCATATATTTGAGTGCTTAGTCACCAGGGAATGGTACTGTTTGAAAGGATTAGAAGGATAAGGAGGTGTGGCGTTGTTAAGGACAAGGAAGTGTGTTGCTGTAGGTGGGCTCTGAGGTTTCAAAAGCCCACCCAGTCTCTCTCTGTCTCTGTCTCTCTGTCTCTCTCTGTCTCTCTCTCTCCCCTATCTCTCCCCTCTCTCTCCCCCTCTCTTTCTGTCTCTCTCTCTCTCTCTGTCTCTGTCTGTCTGTCTGTCTGTCTCTCTCTCTCTCTCTCTCTCTGACTGTGGATCAACTGCTTCTCCAACTCCATATCTGCCTGTGTGCTGCCCTGTTCCCCACCATGATGATAATGGACTAATCCTCTGAAACTATAAGCCAGACCCCAATTAAACGCTTTCTTTGATAAAAGTTGCCTTGGTCATGGCATCTTCTTCACAGCAATAGAACAGTAACTAAGACACTCAATCTGAGTTTCGAGGACTTTCCATACTGACTTTTCATGTCCTAATTCTCAGTGACCCATGTCCTAGAATGGTCACAAAGTGGTTTATAAACTTTTTTTTTTTTGAGACAGGTTCTCTTTGTGTAGACTTGGATGTCCTGGACTCACTTTGTAGACCAGGCTGGCCTCGAACTCACAGAGATCCACCTGCCTCCGCCTCCTAAGTGCTGGGATTAAAGGCATGCGCCACCATGTCCAGCCTATAAACTACTATTATAATACTTATAGTTAGTTCTCTCTAGCTTAAAATAAAGCAGTATGATTCTGATGTTTATTTTGGTGTTGGTTGTTTACAAAGGTTCTGGAACTGACGTCATGCCCTTTTACCACGTGGACCCATACTGATCTCTTCTCACTGACAGATACTTGTTGTGCCCAATAAACCCTAACTCTTACCCGCAAGGAATTTACAGTCCAGCTGGGACACGAAACAGCATACTGTCAATCCCACGGGGGGAAGGATTTACTGCAAAGACTCTAAAGTCAGTAAAAAAGAGCTATAAAACAAGGAGGAGGCTATAAATCACAGCTGCATGGTCACACAGGAGATTAGAATATCAGAATGGTTATGAAATAAGGAAGAGTGAACATTAGACATGTATGAGTGGGCCAGCATCCTGCAAGGCCAACACTTTGAGGGGAGTGCCCTCATGGAGCTAGGGAGGATGTAGGTCAGCTGACGGAGTACTCGCAATAGACAGATCCATCCACTCAATGTACATGAATCTGTGGGGTCCATCCCTAGCATCATGCAACTGGAGGAAGTTGTACATGCCTGTAATTCTAGCACTCAGGAAGGAGACACAAAGATCAGGAGTTCAGGGTCATCCTCAGTTACACGGTGAGTCTGAGGCGATCTGGGGTACATGAAACCCAGCCACAGGGAAAGGGAGACACCCTTAGTTTTCTGCAATCTGGGAGACTCAGTCCTCATAAGATATTTTTAGGACATTGCTTCAGTGAGATACCTCCCCATACAAAGCAGACCCTGGTATAAAATTTAGATTAGATGCAGTTTGTTCGGGAGTTGACCCCAGAAAAAACGGGACAGCAGCAATGCAAGACAGGAAACCAAACTGATAAATAATCATGAGTGACTGTGGAGGGCAGAGGGCATTGTGAACACTTGCCTTGGGATCATCGCCTGAGAAGTGGGGATTTAGACAGGACCTCATGATTCCTACTCTTTCTTAGTAAAGAATTTTCCAGACTTCCAAATGGACTGGTGTGCATGGCCAAGCAACCTCCAGATCACAAGGAAGGCTCTCAGGCAGAGGAGAGCTGCTGACTGCTGGAACTGTGAGGTGGATCAAAGGGCCGTGGGGCAGGCACTCTCCCCAGCATCAGAAACAATCAAGTTACTTCCTAAATGGGCTTGTACCTAAATGATGCTGTCTCCTCTCATTCATAGTTGTCTGGGACCAGGACCTATCCCTGACTCCACTCTTTCTGTGGTCTCCAGTGGTCCAAGTTTCAGAACTTGGATTTCAGTTTTGCCGCTTAGAATGCATATTCCTTGGTCATGCTAAGTACACTCTTTAGGCTTGGTACCCTACAGACAGTGAATGCATATTTCTTGTGCAGTTGGCGGCAATGCTTGTTTGTCTCACCTACAGTGCAAATGCTGACCAGGTATAGAAACTGAGAAATCGTCTCAACCCCATCCTCTCTCCCTCCCCCCAAAGAAAAGCTATTGGTAAGAAGCATTAAAAAAATAAATAAATAAAAGGACATTTCTAGGACAGTGATGTCATGGAGCCTCTGAACTGTACAGCTAGCAGGACCTCTGACTTGATGCCTAGTTCTAGTAAATACACTTTATTTAGGGGAGATGCCCACTGAGTTGTCATTTAACTGTCATGCCATGATCACAGTATTAATGTTGCCACCCATAAGAACTGAGGGTTGATAAGACTAACTCTGTCATACATCGATGCATAGGAAACTCTTGGAGACTATAAAAACTCTGATAATTTTATTATGTTTATTACTGAGCCACCGGGGATGGTGTGATGTATTTTGGTGATAATTAATAAAAAGCCATCCTACCTGAGCAGGGCAGAGGACATAGGTGTAGCTAAGGGTCCCAGGAAGGACAGAGGAATTCTGGGAAGAAGAAGAAGAAGAAGAAGAAGAAGAAGAAGAAGAAGAAGAAGAAGAAGAAGAAGAAGAAGAAGAAGAAGAAGAAGAAGAA
>OU015744.1:22507893-22529995 GCA_907169655.1 Acomys percivali | reverse complement strand
CACACACACACACACACACACACACACACACACACACACACACACACGCCAATAAAGCTTATTTCTGGCATCTAGCTCCAACCAAAGCCAGTGGCAGGAGAGGAGTTACAGGAACCCTCAGAGCCCAGTGACTCTTCTCTTTCCAGCTTCCCCTGCTACCAGCCAAGTCCCTGTTGCTGTTCTCATCAAAATAAGGCTGAGCGGCAGATGACCCACCTGTTCTGGATTAGTTACAACAAACCAGGGTCTGTGTTAACTTCAGTTGCTTGGACAGGTGAAGAGTGCGCTGTTTAAAGCAAGCTGTCTGGGAAGGGGAGAGAAGTTGCAGCCGTGAGGGGCTCTTACTCCTCTGAGGGTGAAGGAGTAAGCCTTGCCCGCCCTACTCTTCCCGTTGTTTCCGTACCAGGCAGTTTTTACAGAAACACCCAGATTGAAGTAGTCCCTCTAGATCTGCCTAATTAAGCACATAACTTCTAAGCGGCATTGCCCTCAAGAGCCACTCAGAGAACTTAAGAAAAATGTAAGTCTGACTGTGCAGAGAGAGAGAGAGTCTAAATGGGCTCTCCATCAGGCCCCTCCCTGCGGAGTTAGGGGAACCCTGTGGAAGAGGGGGAGGAAAGACTGTAGGAGTCAAAGGGGATGGAGGACACCAGAGGAACATGGCTCTCGGAGTCAGCTAAGCAGGGCTCACATGGGCGCACGGAGACTGAAGCGGCAAGCACGGGGCCTGCATGGGTCTGTACCAGGTCCTCTGTATATAAGCTGTGACTGTTAGCTTGGTGGTTTTATGGGACTCCTAATAGTGGGAGCGGGTGTATGTCTGACTGTTTTGCCCGTACTTAGGACTCTTTTCCTCCTATTGGGTTGCCTTGTCCAGACTCAATATGAGGACTTTAGCTTTGATTTATTGTATCTTATTTTGTCCTGTTTGGCTGTCTTTTGGAGGCCTGCTGTTTTCTGAAGAGGTAACAGAGGGAGGGAGATTGGATCTGGGGGAGGAGAGGGAAGGTAGGGGCATAGCTTGAGAAGAGTGGAGGGAGGGAAACTGTGATAGGCTTGTAGTGTATGAGAGAAGAATCTATTTTCAACTAAAAAAGAATAAAGAAAAAAATGCAGGTCTAGGGTAAGACTCAGACGCCTTTATCTCATTATAGGTGAGCTGAGCCTTCACTTTTCAAAACTGCCCTGTAGACTCAGCGCAAACTTGAAGGAATCCCTGGACCCTCCCAAAGAGGTCTCTCTCTCTTTAATGGGTCAGTTGAGGGGAATAGCAAATAAAGTGCGTTGGTGCCATGAATACGGCTACAGTAGCATGGTTTCCGCTGGTTCCCTTGCAATATTTTGCTGGGTGGGGGTGGAGGGTTGGCCAGCAGATGGGGGCCGGGGGTTGGGGTGGGGTGGGGATGGGCGGGTGGGGTGAGGTAGGAATGGGTAGCTGAAATAAATTACAGACTCTCAAGCAGGAAAGCGATAACCTTTTATTGGCTTTTGCCATGATAGTTGGGCCCTGTCAAGAGATTAGTTCCCGAGTCTGCATTGTAGGCAGCTGGTTGAGTACCTAAGAGCCTATGTGCAGCCCCCTGAGGCCCACCTCAGTAGCAGCTAAGAGGGCTCAGAGATCCATCCCTGTTTCCGCTGTAACTGAGAGGTGGTCAGCATTTTCATTCCATGTCATATTTTCCTTATGCTATCACAGCTGCCAATCAGTTATCTCAGATTTTAAAACAATCTATTTTCCAAATGACCCACCCTGTCCTTGCAGGTAAAGTGAAGTTTTGTTGAACGTGAGGTATATCCCAGGAAGGCACAGTATTGTTATCTACAAGGTTCATATTCAGAAACTGTACAATTGATTATTTTGACTAAATGCGCCGTTTTGCCCGGGGCTCCCATTCACAGCTATCAATAAGTAGTCTTTCACCAGTGAAATGAGCTGGCACAAAGCATGTTAAGGTATTCAAATGCAGGCTTATTGGGACCAGCTCGGCTGGAACAGGGCTAGGGGATGGAAATTCAAGGTAGAGGGTAGGGTATGCCATCCCTGTAACAGGTAGGGACTAAGGGATGCTGGGAGAACCTGGTTTAAAAGGTACCTCAGCCAATTGTCCCAGGTCTGAAGACCAACATCTATCCCAAGGTGCATATGTCTCATGGATCATAGCTTGGACATACTTATGTGAACAACCCCATCACCACCATTAGAAAAGCAGTACCAAAACAAAAAAAACAAAAAACAAAAAACAAACAAACACACACACACACACACACACACACACACACACGTACTAACCAATCTAATGCTTTGTTTGTTCCTTGGCTAAAATTTTGAGAAGTCTCAAGGTGACTATATCTAGCCTTCAGGTCTCTGTACCTCTGCTCTGCTCTGCTCAGAGCCCCTAGAACAGCCCTTGCATCTCACGCCATGTGGGCTTCAGGACTCTCTTTCTGGGTTGCTGTCTTAGCTAGCTCAGCTTCTATAAGGGCACCACTCATGCCCAGGCCCTGCCATGGGACTAGAGTGCTAACATCAAAAATCTCTGGGGCACAATGGGCCTCTGTATTCAAACGGCACCACACACAGTTCTGAAGCTTGGCATGGCTCTTATACCTTGGAGGTTAAAGAATCAACTGAGAGCTTTAAAACCTTTCAACGTCCAAGCTGCACTGCACACCTGACAGTGGACTCTCTGGCGCCAGAACACAGGGAACTCCCAGGAAATTCCAGGAGTACTGAGGGAAATGCCTTAAGATATTTACTTTTTTTGGGCCGAGAGACTGTGCCACCAGGGAAACCAGCATGAACCATGGTCCAAAGGCCAAAAATCTCAATCTTGAGACCAGCAGGAGTAACGATCACCCCCTCCCTGGTCTGTGCCCGTGTGCCCTGGTGCGCATAGTCTTGACCCCTATCTCAGTAATTCGCTAAGTAGTCACCTAGCCTAGCATGCAAATAACCAAACATCTCAGGCCCAGCCAATGATATGCACCCACCCTGAAAGTCCTTCCCACTCCCCAAGGTTCATATAGCCCTTGTTCACCCAAAACAAAACGCACAAGCTGCTGCTTCACTGGGAGAGCTAAGAGAGCTGTAACGCTGGAATCCTCAGAGAAGGCCTCCTCCCCACAGTACCCCTAGCCAGACCAGGATCCTGCAGGCCTCACCCGTTCAGGTCCTGCTTCAGCCAGTGTGCAGCGGTGCCTGGATGCAGTAAGGGAAAAAAAAAAAAAAAAAGAGCCACAGCTTTGGGCACACTCTGGTGCCTGGATGCTCTAAGGGAAAGAAAGAGGACCCGCGCTCTAGATGACAACATTGTTAGGAGAGTCATGTTGGAGACAGTGGTCTCCTCCAAGGGTCTTCACTGCCCAATTGGGATCCTGCAGACCCCATCAGCCTGTCTAAGCACCATTCCTTTGAGTCCAGCATCTGTGTGCATTAGTGCTGGACCCCAGGCTCTGGGAACACATTTACTCATTCATTTATTCATTCATTCATTCATTCATTCACTTTTATTGCCATGCTGGGGTGGAAGCTAGTGCCTCCAGCATGCCAGGCAAGCATTTTACTACTGTTCTTCATCCAGCCCCCTTAAAATCTTTCTGATCTAGGAAAGATGCTGTGCTCTGCCAATTGAGGCTTCTGAAACTGCAGTGCCCACAGGACTGTTCTAGAGGATGGCGTTAAATGCAAATCGGATTCAGTGGGATAGGCACTGGAAGCTTCAAGTTCTAGCTAGATGACCCGCAGACCACCAAGGCTGTACGCATTGACTTTGTTTGCTTGTTTACACTGAAACCACTGACTGCAGGGAGCCGGAACAGGATCTTGCCCAGCCAGGACGGCTAATGGTGCTTGGCAGCAGGGCTATAACCGGCTTTGTGATAGAAAACAAAACTTAATGCTTGTGTTCCTCTCTGGGTCCGCCTTGGAGTGGTGTTGACAAGAGGCTCAACTGCCACGTGCTGAGCGAGATGAGCCAGAGCAGCCTCTGCCTTTCTTGTCATTGTCACCTTATCAGTCCTCTGGAGCCACTGTTTGAGCAGTTGCTATCTGCCATGCAGAACGGGAAGCCTGTATTTCAAGAAGGTTTGGGTGACCTGCTTTCATGTCTCCTGCTGTCCTTGCCCTCCACATTATTTGCTAGAGACTTACAGCGCACCCTGCCCGCTGCAGGTCAGTCAACGCAGATTTCAAACTTTGATATGCTCATTCTTGTACTGCCTCCCAAGCAAAATAAGCCCTTTCTCCCCCTAAGTTGCTTTACGTCCAAGTATTGTATACAGCAACAGGAACGAGACCAGGACACCTAGCATTAGTCACAGACAAGTATGGACTTAACACATGCTTTATTCATGATAATGAGACAGTAGAAACCAAGCAGAATGGTCTTAGCCAGTAAGTCAGTAAACAAACTCCGGGACACACACACACACACACACCTCACATGAAGACTACTTAGCAAGAGCTTCTGCTACACACAACATGAATGAATCCTTGGGAATTGTGCTAAGGGAGAAATAATTCCCAGGAGATTATATCGTTTCTGATTCAATTTGTGTAGGATTTTAGGATTAGAGGAGACAGATCAGCAGCCACCAGAGAATGGAGGAGGAGAGGGCACGGGCAGAGGGAGTACGTCCAGGAGACACCAGAGATCTTAATTGTGGAGCTGTTCTGAATAATTTCTTACGTGAATATACAGTTGCCTCAAAACAGAACAAAACTTCAGTAAATACCAAGCATAAAAACATTTGTAGCTAGCCCCCAAGAAGACGTTAGTAAGGCATATATTATGAATGGAGAGGCAGTTCAGTGGTACAGTCCTTGCTTATTCTGTGCAAAGCCTTAGAGTCAGTCCTCAGCATGGCCAAAGTCTAACAACCAAAAGTTAAAAAAAAAAAAAAAAAAAGGAAGTAAATAATAAAACAAAAGTGCTAATGTCATTACTTATTTAATTGTGTTGGGCACTTTACAAGTAAACTTGAATCCTTCACATACTTTTGTTGTTGTTGTTGTTGTTGTTGTTGTTGTTGTTTTTTGGCTTTTCAATACAGAGTTTCTCTGTGTAGCTCTGGTTGTCCTGGAACTCTCTTTGTAGGCCAGGCTGGCCTTGAACTCACAGAGATCCACCTGCCTCTGCCTCCGCCTCCTGAGTGCTAGGATTAAAGGCTTGGGCCACAACCCAGCTTGTTTTGTTTTTTGAAACAAGGTGTCAAACCTGTAACCTCAGCTGGCCTCGAACTTGCTTTGTAGAGTAGGCTGGCCTTGAACTTCTAGAGATATGCAAATGCTTTTATAAAAAAAGATTTCTTTATTTGTATTATTTTATGTGTATGTCTGAGTACGTGTGTGTGTGTGTGTGTGTGTGTGTGTGTGTGTGTGTACCACGTGTGTGCCTGGAGCCTGAGGAGCCAGAAGAAGATATTGGATTCCCCAGAGCTGGAGTTACAGGAGATTGTGAACCACCTGATGTGAGTCCTGGGAACTCAACTTTGTTGCTCTAGAAGAGTAGCAAGTGCTGTTCACTGCAGAGCTATCCCTCCAGACCCCTCGTTTAACACTTTGGAAGTGATACTATCACTATTTGTTATACAGGCGAGAAAGCAGAAGCTGAGAGAGTTTATGTCATTTTCCTCAGTGTTAGAAAGTAGCAGGACAGCGAACAAATGGAGGGCTCATGGCCACATCCTGTTCAATAGTACCCCCTTTGCTCATGGAGATACATTCTGAGCCCTCTGGTGGATGTCTGCAGCTGTGGGCATCACTAAACCCTAAACCTCAGGGCCTTTTCTGTTATACTGTGTATAGCCGAGGCTGTGAGTTTGATGTCTGGGGTACAATAGCATAATGAGCAAAATGTCTTTTTCCTCCTTCACAAGCTCGCAGAGCATTTGTTGTCATTTGCATGTCTCTGGAACATCGGCATGCAATTTCCACTTCATTTCCTTATTAAATTGGAAACTTCCACCTTCCAACTTCAGGGAAGCAGTTGGTGGCCTCTGGCTTTTCCTATATCCCAGGAGTGATTAGTGAGTAAGGTATCTGAACAAGCTCTGCGGACCACAGCATTATTAAGAGACTACTTAAGTGACTACAAGACAGCTACTAAGTGACTAACAGGGTGAGTATCGGTACAGTATTGGTTCATTGGACAAAGGGATGGTTCATAAGCTACATGGACAAAAACTAGATAACACAGATTTTATTGCACTGCTCAGAGGGGCTTAAAAATTTGACACTTATGCATGCCCTCTTTCTGAAACCACAGAGAGCAAAAATGCAGATAGGAGGCGGGGAGCTATTGTACGAAGAATGATGACAAGAATGCTGTGACTCTTCTCTGAAAGGAGAAATCAAAGTTAGAGACAGAGAAGGCAAGAACCTAGAGAGGCCAGCCTCACTGAGCAAGCAGGAGTGGCGCCTGTCCCCATGACGTCCCCTGGGGGCTGTAAGCTCCTGTGGTTGATTTCCTGGCAAGACTGAATCACTTCTTTTTATCAAGACACCAAGAGGTGTCTGGCTAAGGCAGTGTTGGGACACCATGGTGGTGGGTTTCAAGGTAAACAGGACTCTTCTTCTGTTTGCCAAGTTTATGCCAAGCTTGAGTTGTTTCTAAGAGAGCCCACATCGCACCCTTATTTACAGCACTTCTCTGAGCATTGCGGATCAGAATTAAGGATCCCCTAATATTATCAATCATGACTGTGGGTAACAAGAACATAGCAACGCAACACGTTGACTATAGGACGAGATGGATCCCACAAGATGGCTACATCTTCAACAACACCCAACAAGCATTTGAATTTGATCATAGGTAGCTACTAGGTTCCCTCCTGCGGATTTGGGTCTGGTGCTGCAGCAGGGAGAGAACTTGGTATCAGTGACTGTAGAGGGCCCACCACGTGACAATCCTGTCATTGCTTGGGTGTCACTCCCTTCCACTTCAGGGCTTCCTAAGGTTGGGAAGGCAGCCATCAGAGGAGTACCAGCTGGCACATCTATTCCCTAGGCTCCTTCTGGGTTAGCTGGCCCCCTCTGAGGAGTTGGTGGCCCATCCCATTAAGTCATGACTCCACAGGGAAGAGGCACTGTAGCAGCTGCTGTGGTCTGTGCTACTGCCAACACTGCTGGAGCCTTCACCCAGTACCCACCAGGATGGGGAGCCCCACCCCCACATGTAGGTGGAGAAATCCCACCTCCTGCAATTACATCTCCTCCACCTGGCATGAGACCACCCCATGGGCCACCAATTGGCCTCTTCTCTGATGGAGGGACACACATAAGCATGTCCCCTCCAGGGATGAGACCCCTTCCACCAAGAGTTAGGGGCCCACTTCTCCAAGGAGCCAAAGTTGCACTTCAACCACTAGTGTGCAGGAGGGAATCCAGGTGCATGGTGTGGAAACTCCAGAATGGGGTTCCTTCAGCTTCTTGCACCCTCAATTCCTCTTTAGCCCAAGAGATTGTACATGTGTACATGTGTATACATACACATATATGTGTATACATACACATATATGCACAAAAATAAGTATACAAATCAAACATTTATTGATAATACACCATAAAGAAAAATATTTTGCACCTATTCTTTGGCAAATATATAGTGTTACCACTCATTATTAAAGATAAAAGCAACTTTATATACTAAAGGAATAGCTATGTCTTCTTATTTTTAAGCTAAGGACTGAAATATTGATTGAATATTTGATACTGCAAGTGGAAAGTATCTTCAATGTTCCTCAGGGGTAATAAATATTTTCATTTTGTACTGTCAATGCTGAGACCACCACTTTGCATAGATACGTGCTACAAGTTGGCAACATTATTTTTAGGGCTCATTCTGAAAAAAAAAAAGTAGACTCTGTCCTAACCCCAAGCTACAATGAATTTAAGGATTTGTGTTGTGCATGTGTGTTCATATGGTGTGGGGTAGGCATGTGCATGTGTGGAGGCCGAAAGCCAGCATCAAGTATCTTCCTCAGTCACTCTCCACCTTCATGGTTCTAAGAGTTATTTTAATTGTTTTTAAATTATGTGCGTGTGTGAGGGATGTGGAGAATGAGTGAGGGGGTGATGACATGAGTGCAGGCGCCTGCAGAGGCCAAAGGTTAGGATCCCCTGAGCTGTGAGCCAGTTTGAACTCAGGTCCTCTGCAAGAGCAGTGTGTGCTCTTGACTACCGTGCCATCTCTTCAGCCGTGCACTTAATTTTGCTTTCTGGTTCAATTGTACCAGTTGGCCAGCAAGCCCCAAGGACCTCTCTGTCTCTACCTCCCTGGTGCTTTACTGATGAGCCATCTCCACAGTCACCCATTGATTTTTGACTTTTTTTTTTTAAATAAAACCCAAGTCAGTAAGACCAAACATTATAACACAATCCAATCCAAAGATACACGACTTTGCTATGTTGGTGCTGAAAACTTACAGTAGGGAAATATGAAAAGCCTTGGTTTCCATATTTATTCTTATTTCTATATGAGCAGAAAACTTTACATATATGGTAAAAAACGCTGAAATTCCTACACTACAAAAGCTTCCATCCGAGCTGAGTTGCTTCAGCAACTTTGTTGGTGCTGTGTGGTGTGGTGGGATGTCCGGAACAAACAGCACATGCGTGTTCGGAACTGGTGCTACAGTGATGTCCTACAATGCACCTTGGGCCACTACAGTCATAAAACCCCTGATTGATGTATCAGGGGTATATGAATGTATATAATATAATTATATTATGTATATATTATATGTAATTACATTAGTGTGTATAATGTAATTAATATACTTTATTTTGATTGATAAACTTTTCCTGACCCCCACATTCATTATGAGGTCACGACCCACAGTTTGTACAGCTAGGCTTTAGAATAAACCAACCCATCCCCAGGCCTAGAAGAGTCGATGGATGTGCATCCTGTTTGTGGAAGGTTGATAGCAGCATATTATATGTGGAGATAATGAAAGAATGCTCAGGAAAATAAAGACTATGAAGTAGTCAACAATCATCAGGATCCTACCTAACCAGGCAAGTTAATCTCCTACTGTGTGGTTACTTATTTGCTTGATTAAGTGCCTTTTATGTGGCCATGACTCTAATGCTTGGTACAGCATGCACTGAACAAATTCTGCTCACTTTCTATGATCAGTGTTCCTTCCTCGTCAGCAAGATTCTTCCCTCCCAGGACCTGAGGCTGCACACTCATGCTGTACACTGGTAGTCTCAGAATCTCAAAAAGAAATGCAAATCTCTCTGGGGCCAAGAGAGGCAGGCAGAGCACTTCTGAGTTCAAGGCATGGGTGAGCTTACTCCAGTGTGGCTGGGGAAAGACATTTAAGATGGGCAGATTTGTCAGGCCCTAGATCAAGAGCATGAGCTCAAAAGCAAGATGAAGAGTTGGCTGTGTGAGCCTTGATGAGGCCCAAGTTAGCCCGGGGTACTCTTCTCTATTTTCCACTCCCAAACTGGAAGGAGCTTTGGAATCTTCCATAAATGTAGAGAAACTGGGGGCTTTCCAATCCTAGCCTGGGTCAGTAACTATTTCGAGACAACGCCTAACAAGATGGCTTTGCATTGTGAAAGAGACAGGGGGAAAGACAGAAAGAAAAGGCACCTGGAGACTCATGTGACAGACAAGAGATAGTCTGCGAGACCCTTACAGAATAACACAGGCAATTAGAGGCAGGACTTTTCCTCAGAATGCTAAACCGGATGCACAGATGAAGATAAAACGCTAAATGGTAAACTGCCATTCGCTTCCTGCAAAAGACAGCCCAAGGTAAGTTGTTCAGTCTAGACTCAAAGGTGGGTAAACTTACTAATATGGATCCTAAGACAGGAGATTAAATCATTCAAATTCCTTAGATGTCCAAGCCTCAAGAGTCAGAGAATAAATATTTAAAATGTCTTTGGACTTAGTTATGGAAAAAAGTCATTTTTCCCCCTACACCATAGCATACAAGGTTTTATCTAATTCCTGGTGGCTCCCACATTTCTGAGTCAAACCTGCAGTAATAATTAGTCATTTTCTGTCTGTTGGCCATGTTTCATAGTTTGAAAAAATATAGATATCTCTTATAACTAAATAAGAACGTTTCACATGGCTGTATTTTTACATATGCCAATCCTACAGACAAAAATCTGCTGGCTTTACTCTAAAGAGAAGAAATGTCACTGGTACAAACATCCCATTTTTGCTTAAGGCTGCACAACTGCTCTTTAATGATCAAGTTCCTTTGGAGTTTCTAGCTGTCCCTTGTGCGAAAGGTCAGCTTTGCTGCTGACCACTGCAAGGTGAGGCACAGGCCCATGCCCTGCAGAAAATGCAGTTCCTTCTGTAGGAGTTCTGAACAGGGAAGCTCGTGGTCTCTGTTATCACTTAATCCCACCACAAACAGCAGTCAAGGTAAGGTGGACACCGATTCACAAAGACCTCTGACAGATGGAGGGCTTGGTCCCAGAGACCATGCATTTTATTTCGATGCATTTTCAGTAAGCCTGTGAACTTGCTGGCCAAGGGGGCTTGCATCTGCTGTTCAGATCAGGGCACAAACCTGAGGAAAGCAGAGGTCCCTGCCTTCCTTTGCACAGTTGACAGGACTAGAGCCTACTTCTCACGGGGATGAGTCCAAAGCCGACACTGACAACGTCCCCCTCTCTCCACTCATCGCACCTGAGCCACCTTGTCACGCCCGCGTCCTCTAACAGGAAAAGTCACTGACAAGGAAACATGCTCTCCCTGCACACACAACTGTAGGTATGTGCTTAGCTGTAAAAGATAGGGCATTTATGACTGGAAAGGGGCATGCTGTGTCTAATGACGCAAAAAGGCTAACACTGACACTTCAAACTAACATTTCGCCAAGCCTCCTCCACGCACCAGTCCTGTGCTCAGACCTGTGGCCGTGCTGTGTGAGCTGGCAAGTGGGATGTTTAAGGGGCACAGTGCACCAAGCTTGTTAGCCTGCAGAAAGGAGGGAAAGTGCCTCCATCTGGCCAGTGTCACCAGCAGAATAGAGCCACTGGCTCACTGAGAGCTCAGGTCTGGACCGTTGTATCTCAGCTATTTTATAACAGGGCCTTTTGAAACCCAGAGTGCTATTTTTTTTAATTATTTCTTTGCATAGAGTTCAATAATTTTACATTAGGTAGTATTTTCATTTCAAGTGTTTATTATTTAAAAAAATGCCAGATTCCTGGCATAGATTCCCAAGTAGTATACGGTATATGGGCTTCTCTACAAGTTTAGGGGAAGAGATAACAAGACGTATATAAAAATGGTAATAATAATAATAATGGTAGAGATAGATAGGTAGATAGGTATAGTTAGATGGATAGATAGATACATGGATACAAACATACATACAGACAGACATTTCTAAGATATTTGTTTTCAAGAAGCCAAGCCTTGACTATAAGACACATCAGTCCAAAACTTACTCAGAACTTGTTATAAAACTATATAATTAAAAATGCAAATGGTATATGAAACCTAATATTTTCCGTGCATTAATTATTCCTATAATTCTGTATCTTTCAAATCAGCACTGAAATCATACCCAAGTCATTATTAATGGACAATCCATTTTCCTGGCCTGTTTTATGCTATGAGGGCTAAGGAAAGCAAAATAAAGCAAACAGCTAATGAAAAGCCTCCCACTGAAGAGAAAGATTGCCTTTGCCTGCTTTCTCCACTGTGGCAAGTGGATGCTGTAAGTTTTTCAGTCCCACCAAAACCCTGCCCCTTCCACTGTAAGTTCTGACTAAAGCTGAAGCTGACCATTTTCGAAGTGCACCTGGAAAAAAATGACCAAAAAGAATGGGCTCCCCTTTCCTTTAAAGGCAACACCATGGCCATTTACTTGAGAAACTTTCAGAATAGGGAGTACACCGCCTGGGAAGACACATGCACTAGGCAAAATATCAGGTTTCTTTTTCCAGCTGTCCAGAATCGCATTAGTGCCTCTCACTCCTGTCACTCTTCTGCTATAATTAGGATGGCTTAGGGTTTATCTGGGCCTTTTTTCAAAGCCAGATTTCCTTCCTTACTGCAGAAAGAGCAGCTGCCATTCGCAAGTACCCCGAAAGCCCTGGAATATTCATTTTGATTTACATTATAGTATAAGAATTGTGAGTGCAAAAATGAAGAAAGCGTGCGCGCGCACACACACACACACACACACACACACACACCACCTTTCCACTTGCAGTTTTTCAAAAGCAGGTCTTACCTGAAGATGGTCAGTCTGGTCTGGAATCTGTCTTGCTTCAAATAATTTATTAACCAGTCCCCTTGATTCCCCAAAACTTGTGTCCCCTTCCTTTGGAAGTGGGTCTGCTGGAGGTCGAGGGGGTTTGGAGTCTTGCTCTGTAGGAAGTGGAATACACAATTCTTCATGGAAGTGGCAATTCCAGCCAGGAGTTCCTGCCTCAGTGTGGGTGGGCTCTTGTCCATAGCTCCCGGTTAAGGGGTGCCTAGTTGGTTCTTTGGAGAAGGGATCAAAATTGCCTTTTGGGGCACTGTCTTTCAGCAGCTGTTTCTTGGCATTTGCCTTCATTCCTGGCCGCCTCACCCTGGTGGGTCTCGGGGCAGTCTTCCTGCTGCCCTGGTGCTTCTCATCTGATCGGTCCCCAGTCAGGCTCTCCAGACCCTGCCTCTCCTCTGACTTCTCTGAGGCCCCAGAGGAGGGCTGCACCGATGCCTCTGTCTGTGCCTTATCCATGCTTTGTGGCTTGTCACCGGAGAATTCCTCTCCTGCTTCAGGGTTGTCTCTGGTTTCTCCCCGAATTCTTGAACAATCATTTTCAACAGCCTTGGAAGCAGTAGGGAGTGAAGGCTTCCCCGGCTCAGTCATTTTAGCTGTCCCATCCTGGTGAGGTCCCAGGGTAAGAGTCATTCCTGAGTGCAGGGTTAAGGGACTGTGCCTGGAGGTGCCGCTGCTTCTGACCCCCACTTCCTGGGATTGTGAGTGATAACTACAGAAGCCAGTGGTGGCATTCATAGGCCCCATGTCACCTGACACCCGAGGCCCACAACCCATTTCTCTGAGGAAATGCTCACACCCACCCAGACCACACTCATTGAATTCCATCTCTTCGTCATCGCTTTCTAATAAAAAAACTCGGTCAGTCCCCTGCAGGCTCCTTTGCCAAACCGCATTAGAGTAATCCGTCATAACATCGGAACATTCCAGATACTCCAGGTCATCATCTGAAAACTCCTTCGTGTAGGTTAGGGTTATCTCTGGGCAAAGTTCATAGTCACTGTCAGAGGCTTCACTGGAAACCTGGGAGCCGGGCTGCATGTCGACGGAGTTGCCGTCACCTGGGTAAGGACCCAGGGTTGCCTTTGCCTCTGGCAGCGGAAGACTAAAACTGATGTATTTCTGTGCTTTCGGGGTTTGATGACTAACGGTAACACCCGCATCATTAGCCCCTTCGTTGCCTATGTCATCACCAGTTAACCCTGGGGTGATGGCATGCACTGTCCTGTGCTGACATACATCCTGTTTTTCAGTAGCGTTATTTGAATTAAAGGGATTTTCTTGTGGGCTGTTTGAACCGTAAGGGTCTGTCATCTGTCTCGTCTCTTTAACGTCTAGAAGGTTCTCAGAATTGGAAGTACCAGAGTCATGATTGGCCACTACCTGGGGTGACCACGAGTGGTTGAATTTGTCTGGGGAGGAATCAGGTGACCTGCAAGCCCCCGAGGCCTTGCTTTCTTCTTCCTTACAAGGGTTCTGCTTCTTGTCTGTGTGATTTGTGCTGCTTTCTTCATGGATCTCTGTCTCTTGTTCGCCAGCCATGTCCCTGCCACCTCCTGGATCAGGAGAGACCTGTGGGTCCGGTAGACTCTGGACCTCGAGGGATGCCGAACAGCAGATCATCCCGTGGCAGTTTCTTGCCGCGACTTGGTAAACAGCAGCATCGTTCTGGGTACAGCTAGGAGAAGGGAGCACAGGTAAGTGAGGGCTTGTGCATCGACATTGGTCACATCCTGGTGTTTGAGGAAAAAAAATGGCCAGCTCAGAAAATACTAAGATGGAATTCTTTTTTTATGTCCTACCTTTTTATCTTGCTGTTTAAGATGGTTTTAGTGCTCGTGAATTTCAAAGAAGGTTGTGTGTGTGAGACACAGTATAGAAGCAATAAACGCGTTCTGCCGCAGCATTCTAAGACAGTGCTGGCAGTAGCTCCGTTTTAAAAGGCTATACCAAGAAGTCATATAGCTTTTACAAATAACAATGCTTTACTTTTTTTTGAGAGTATTATGTAATTTTGTCATTTCCCCTTCCCTTTCCTCCCTTTAAGAGGTGATACTTCTTGTCAAGAAATTGTAACAATGCAATGGGGCTGTACGTAGGAAGATCGGTACCATTTCCCCCTTAATGTGACTAAAAAAAAAATCTAACCCACAGCCATGATCGCCGCTGGCTGGAAACCTGTGTCCACTTGTCACCTTGACTAATGGGTCAAGCCAGGTGTCCTGCTTTGGCCCAACAGGGAAGAACTCTGGATCAACCTGAGCTCGCACTCCCTGTTCCAAGAGGGACAGCACTCCTGTGGCTCTGCCTGTGTTGACTGGAACCACACGGACATGCCTCCCTGACTCACTCCCAGTGGGGGTAGGGGGCCTTCTGAAGGCCGTGCAGTCCCAGTAAAGGCTTGGTTACACTTGTATAAGCTGTGTTCTAACTGGTTCCATTTGGCTGTGTTGTAATGTTGCTGATCGTGCGCTGTGCGTTATCCAGTTTACATGTCAGGGTTTCAGAAGGTGGGATTGGATGAAATGCTTAGTCTTTGACTGACTGTTTTCTACATAAAATACACAGTTGTCTAACTCAGGAGGGGTGAGCTAGACAGAGATAGTTCTGACACTGCAGTCTGAGGCCTTCTTCACCTTCCCTGGGGGGAGTCCTTTGCCTTCTCACCCGACATATGTCCATAAGACTTCAATCTTGGGGGGGCTTAGGGTGAAGCACTCACTCACCTAGTCAGATACAACTTCAAGAATGCCTTGTTTGGACGGTACCCAGCTTCTCGATGGGCTGGGCTTGGCCATGACCTGCGCTCTGCCTTGGATAACAGCTTGGGGAGGTAAGCTCAAGGCAGCAGTCTATTTCACACATTTAGTCGGGTCTGGATGAGAAAATGTGGGGGTGGGGGGGTGGGGTTGCTTCATGAAGCAGAAACTCACTTGTCAGAGTATTCTTCAAGAATGAGGACGTGTCAAAGCCAAGTAGCCATTAGTCCCTCAGATGTGTGTAGGAGCATCCTGACAACTTGCCTGGCATGGTGGATCATGCTTGTAACTCTAGCACTGGGAAGACTGGGAGAGCAGCATGGAGGCAAGTTCAAGGCTGCACTGGGCTACAGAGTAAGACCCGGCTTCAGACAAAACAAAAACGGAGGGGGAAGGATTCTGAGAGCTCTATTTCAAAGTCCTAAATCAGGGGCTCAGCTGTTGATAACATAGTTAATCTGCTCTTCCAGAGGACCCAAGCTCAATTCCCAGCACCCACATGGAGGCTCACGACCATCTGTATCTCCAGTCCCAGGCGATCTGATGCCCTCTTTTTGTCTCCGCGACACTAGGCACACACAAGGTGCACAGTCATACATGACAACAAAACACCCATACACATAAAAAGAATAAGTAAAATTACTTTTTAAAAGCCCTTGAATTTCATAAAATCGCAATTTGTAGATGGAGGAATTAAAATATGTTTTCAAACAAATATACGAGTCACTCTAATGTGCCCTGCCACCCGCACCCCACTGCATCCCCCTCCTTGTCCTCATTAGCTGCGCTCAGGTCTCTCAAGCTAGAACCAAACTTCCACCTGATAAGAAGTGACCTTTGCAGCAGTTTCACATTTACCCACCATTTCCTTCATGAATCTTTTCAATTAATTCCTGGAGATCTGGCCTCAGTTATGGGTTTGCAGGGAACATCGAAAACCACTGTAGATGATAGATAAATATACCAGGTAACTCAGATGTTCTAACCAGCTGATGCCAGAAAAGCCGTGAAGGTACCAGGATCAGTGTGGAGAGAAGTGAAAAGAAAGCAAGGCCAGGAGGCACACAGAGCCACGTGAGAAAGAAGATGAGCAGTTGATTCTCAAGACCCAAGGAGAGCCAGGTGTGGTGGCACACACGTGCAATTCTAACATTTGGGAGGCTGAGGAAGGAATATCACAGAATGAGGGGCTGCTCTGGGCTACATAGCAAGGTTTTGTCTAAAATATATATGTATATATTAAGGAGAGAAAATAAATATGAATTTTCAAAAATTGGGGAAAGTAACTATTAAAAATAAGTTAATAACTAAATTAAATATATCAGATTGCCATGGTTTAGTTGACAATAATTTTACAGCAATATTTCAGTTGATATAAAATTTCATGCCCTCCCTCCATACACTGAGTAAGGAGGAAAAGGAATTGGACTAACAGAAGCAACTTCCCACTGGTGAATGAATGCTTTGAGTTTTGCTTTGTGGTTGATGTATCTTTGATCATTATCAATAAGCACCCCCACAGAAAGGGGGCCAAAAATTGGGTAAATTTCTGTCTGTTGGAGGCTTCTACATTAAAACAGTCTAGTTACACCCTACATACAAAACTGCGGTGCAAACATGTTAAGTCATTCCTCCAAAAGGGAAGAAACCATAGAGCTGGCATAGGCCAGTGGAGCCAGCTGAGGTCTGCTTACGCTTTGAGAAAACTGCCATTCAGAGAGAGGAGACAGTGGGGTAGAGAGAAACCACTGTTGTAAACAAAGCATTTCTGCCCAAAGTCTTCATCCTAACCAGTCACTTAGCAGTATTGTGGGAAATGGGTGTTGATATCCAGCACTATATTCCAAGCTGTAGAGAGCTAAGGAGATGCATGAGATCTCATGAGCATCCCTGGCTGTGTCAGAGAGCCATTCTGTGCAAGGCTGTACCATGCATCCTGAAATGGGAAAAGATGCTTAAAGAAAGGACTTCAGTGGTCGCTGACTGAAGTGATGTGAGGCCAGTGGGGCTGTAGAAACTTCAGAAGATGCTGGCAGAGAGACCTGTTGGCCCTATGGTGGCTCCTACCTAAATGCGCAAAGAAGGAATTCCCTGGACATAGAACACTGAGCTCTATCCTTGTGTGTCCTTCCTTTTGGCTGAGGGAGGCAGTAGCAAGCTTCCAGCCCGCTGCAAAGTCTTAACTTCAATTCTCTAGGCATTTTCTAAATCAAACATTTCCTTATTAAAGGAAAGAGGTCCAAGTTACTGTAATTAGTAGGGCTTCTGGGTTTGTGGTCCCAGAACTGTACAATACTAGGGACGCTGAAATCATTTCTTTCTTTCCCAATTATACTTTATTCAGATTACATCCTGATTGTTATCCCTTCACTTGTATCTTCCCGTTCCCACCCTCCCTCCCCTAGCTGAAATCGTTTTTTATAGAGATTCCTTTATATGCTTCAAAATAGCTGAGGATACCAAAATGCACTTGTTAAGGGGGCTTATGTCTGTCAATATTACATCAAAATAAAAAGAGAATATTCAAAAATCTATTTATTTTTTCAAAATTAATCCACCATACCTTAGCATTTATAGTATATTTATTTTTTAAAACACTAAGCATCTTTTCCAAAACAGGGTAAAATTGTATGAAGGACATCGTTTTACACTTTCCCAGGTATCTTTAACAGAAGACAGCTGGAGATTTGGATCTGTTTCTGCATCCAGTGTGATGCAATACACTGTTTCAGTAGGTGAAGAGAATCTGCCCTCACATAGTCACACATGAGAAGAATGCCAGGAGAGAGGAGAGCTTAGAGAGAAAGAAAAACATCTGAAGCAACCAGAATGCTCTAGTCCAGAAAGGCACTGAATACTGAACAAAAAGAGTTGGAAAATCTGGATTTTTATCTCCAGTAACAGACACTTTTTGCCCACCAGGTGTGTATAGTGCAGGTGTGTAGAGGTCAGAGGGTAACCTGAGCTGTTGGTCCTTTGTTTCCCGCATTGTTTGAAACAAGGTCCCTTGTTGGTCACTGTGGCACAGGCTAGCTGGCCTGCAGGCTTCCAGGGATGCCTGTACTTACCACTCATCCTCCTGTAGGCACACTGGGGTGAGACATGAGTTACCCCGCTCAGCTTCATGCACATTCTGAGGAATCAGAGCCATGCCTTCAAACGTGCACAAGTGTTTTAACCACTAAGCCACACACTCCCTAGGCCCTGTCCATTGTTTTTTCAAGTAAGAATCACACTCTGTAAAAAACATGTGGCTAGCTTAGCTTGCGAATCAGATGATGATGCATACGCTTTAGGCCATCACCTCATTGAGTCCAGCAGTATCCTGTTTTATCTTGTTTTATATATTCTGTCTATTGACATGGTTATTAAAAGGGATTTTACTGAGTTATTAAGATCTAATGAATTGGTCAGGTTTTACCAAATGTCAGTGTTAAAACAATACTCTGTTGATTTTAACCACAGCTACATAGCAGTGAGGAAATCTACAGCAGCTAATACAGCTTAGGACTGCTGCCTTGATTGTTCTCAGAGGCACCAACCAACTTCTCAGTGTACATGTCAGCACAGTGAAGAAGGAAAATAGTGTATAAACATATATAGATATTTATACATATAACATTTTACATTTAGATGTGTATGTGTATGTGCACGCATGTGTGTGTGTGTGTGTGTGTGTGTGTGTGTGTGTGTGTGTGTGGTTTCTTTCTCAGGACAGAGTCTCATTATGTAGCTCTGGCCATCCTAGAATTCGCTCTGTAGACCAAGCTGGCCTCAGAATCACAGAGATCCACCTGCCTCTACCTCCCAAGTGCTGGAATTAAAGGCGGACATCACTGTGAGCAGCTTGATATTTGGGTATTTTAATAAAAGTGGGGTTTTTTTTTACCTTAATCATTCCCAAGGGAGTTTAAGTAAGTACAAGAGTTCCACAGGACACACTGGGGAGTCAGTGACTGAAGTTTTTCTTCAAGGAAAACAGTGCCACCTCAGCACAATTGGCCGTTGGGCCCCTGGGAGACATCATATGGTTGGTAGGATAGTGGTTTTGCTTGGTCTCATCACTTATGCACTCTCAGGCAGAGGACCTCGTCGCTTTGGTTTTCCTGACTTACAAATGGAAAGTAAAGTTATTACAGGACTCTGTGTCTAGAGACCTGATTCAGTAGGTAAGATATGGGCAAGTGTGACTGAATCTGGGGCAGGAGAAAGCCGCCTGCATCAATGGGATGGGGGTGGTAAGGAGAGAAACCCGGAAGATTCCTGAGGTTACAATTGCTATCCTGAAACCCTATGACCAGAAGCAAGTTGGGAAGGAAAGGTCTACTTGGCTTATGCCTCCATGTCACTGCTCATCACCGAAGGACATCAGGACAGGAACTCAAACAGGGCAGGAACCTGGATGCAGGAACTGATGCAGAGGCCATGGAGGGGTGCTGCTTGCTGGCTTGTTCCCCATGGCTTGCTCAGCCTGCTTTCCTATAGAACCCAGGACCACCTACCCAGGGACGGCACCACCCACAATGGGCTGGGCCCTCCCCCATGGATCACTAAGAAGAAAATACCCTACAGGCTTGCCTACAGCCTGATCTTATAGAGACATTTCTTTTTTCAATTGAGGTTCCCTTCTATCCAATGACTCTAGCTTGTGTCAAATTGACTCAAAACTAGCCCGCACATGGGGCTGTACACACCCGTAATTCTAGCCCTTGAGAGGTAGAGGGAAGAGGAACAAAATCCAAGCTCATCCTCAAATTCATAGTAAGTTTGAAGCCAGTCTGTGGCACCTACTGTCTAAAACACACAGTACCAGGACAGGCATGCTCATGTGGGTTGAAAACTGAGTTATTACAGCCACAGCCACAGCCACAGTTCTTCTTTAGTGTCTGCCCTAAGGCCAGCTCCCAGCTCCTCCCAAGCCATCCTCCCAACAACAGAAATGTTCTGAAAATCAAACTGGGCCTCCTGGCTACAGATAAAACTTAGACTCCCTGTAGATCATGAGTGTGAGCCACCACCCTGGGCCAGGGCCACTCTACCTCATCATGTGCCCTGGAAGAGAGCAAGAGCTGGGAAGGAACCATCTGTAGGGTCTTCCCCCTGCAGTCTGGCTGCAGGTTGCCTGACCCCAACATGCCACCAAGAGAGAAGAGAGAACACAGTTCAGTAAATCACTACATGATGACAGCTGTGTCCTTGCCTTGTCACAGAACCAGGTTAAGGTCATCCTGTTTTCTTAGGCTAAGTGTCTTAGTACCTGGCTCACTGCTACTATCAGTGGTCTTCATTGAGCTATTCAAAAAAGCTAAAGAAAGGAAAATGAGATGTCTATACAAATAGCTACAGTATAAAACAGTGCCGACTAAAGGCCTAGGACATGCATAGTCTGATTTTGAAAGGAACGAAGGCATATGCCTGGGGCTGGGAGAGTAGAGCGATCATTCCAGAAAGAAGGAAGAATTGAGAAGGAGGAAACACCTAGGCATTCACAGGAAGCATTTGACCATTCCTTATTTAAAGTAAGGGACAGGGCTAGGTGGGCACATAGGGAAATCCCACTGTTTACAATTACATCAGGACACTTTAGGCTAATCAACCCTAGATGTCAGTACACAGGAGTGGTCTACCTTGTTTTTTGAGACAGGGTCTCTTTCTGGGCTTTACTGATTAAACTAATCTAGAGGTCCACTGTGTCCACCTCCAGCACTGGCATTGTACACATATGCCATCAACTCCAGCTTTTCTTTTTTTTAAATGTGGGTTCCAGGGATCAAAACCTCAGGTCCTCATTTGAGTTATCTCCCAGGGCTCATTAAAGACTGAAAAGCCATCTTCTTAGTTTCCCCCAAACAACGGACAGAGATAGTGAACCACGCTGGAAGAATCTGAAACTGACCCAGGCGAATCAAGCGATCCGGCCACCCGCCAAGAAATGGCAGAGCCAAGATGCAGAGATCTTCTCGGTCCCACACTGAGGGGTTTAGACTTCAGGCTCCAGTTCCCTGGAGAGCACGTTAAAGATCCGTTGGGGTCAGAGAAGACAATTCTGTAAGATGCTCAACTACATTGTACACTGCTGACCAGGGTGGGGAGGGAAGGCTCTGGTTCTGTAACAGGACCTGTGGCCCTGATTGAGCAGGAACATGCTATTCTCCCATATAATCAACACTACATTCCCAGCCTGTGCTATAGGACTTGATAATGGAAATTTTTAAAAAATTAACATAAGATTTAGTTGCTCCCCTAGGGTAGCTGAGCTACCACTTCAGGAATGAGATGCGATGACAGGATATAATTTATAAACCTAAGTGTCATCAAATTCCAAAAGGCATGCTGAGGCTTCTGGTGCTTAGCAGAGGTCAAGGTGGCCTGAATCTTCAGGGAGGGGAGCCAGCATGGGGAACTTGAACCCAGCGGGGAAGGATTAAACTTGAGTTGTGTGGGAAAGAAGGGAAGGTATTCTGGGCAGAGCGATAAGATAGTCAGGCCATGGATGGGGGCTGGCAAAACAACGCACTGAGGTAGCAGTCTCAGAAGCCAGGCGCTGATGCATGGAACATAACACAGAAGGCACGGGGACATCAGGAACCATGTGAGAGCACACAGTAGGGCAGGCTTGCTTTTACTCTTCACCAAGTAGACCTGTGCCTAAGGGACAGCAACATGCGTGCCTGGGGTCACAGTAGTCATGTGCTGGGTGACACTGATAAGCTTCATAACAGCTCTGGGTAATAACCTGATCCACAGCACTGGGAACAACACTGGGCTAAGGGAGTGAATTGCTAGAAAGTGCTTAAAGGAAGATCAGCCTCCTGGAGTCAGTAGCTGCCAGCCCAGCTGTGCATCAGAAGTGCTTTTAAATTTTATTTTTGTATATGTATGTATATGTATATGTATGTTCATGTGAGTGCACACACACACACACACACACACACACACGTGTGGACCTACATGAGCATGTGTGCACATGCATGTGGAACCCAGAGGTCAATTTCAGGTGTCATTCTTCAGGAATAATCTATCTGTTTTTTTTAACACAGGCTCTCTCTCTCTCTCTCTCTCTCTCTCTCTCTCTCTCTCTCTCTCTC
>OU015744.1:22480716-22501390 GCA_907169655.1 Acomys percivali | reverse complement strand
AGAGAGAGAGAGAGAGAGAGAGAGAGAGAGAGAGAGAGAGAGAGAGAATAATTGATAAGGCTGATAAATTACCAAAGTCTCAGCTTTACCTCTAAAACAGCCTTTCATATGCACATATAATAATAATAAAACTTAGTGTCTGGGTGTGATATAATAGGTAATTTATTTTTTCTTCTAATAGTCACTTACTTTTAGGTCTGTTTCCCACACTAGAAGGTGACATCACACAAGACTCAGCACTTCCTTACCTGATCTTTGACTAAAACTCTCATTTCCTGTTGAGTAAATGGATTAAGAACTGTGGGTTTTGCTTGGTTGGTTTGGTTTTAAATAGAACAAGGTCATGTGGAGATGGAGATTTTTAAAGCTCCATTAAATAGTCCACAGATGGAGGATGCAATAGAGTAGAAAATTTGACTATGGCAGGGATGGAAAGATGGCTCAGAGGTTAAGAGTACGTACTGCTTTTCCACAGGACCTGAGTTCCTTCCTAACAACCACCCCAGGTGGTTCACAGCTGCTTATAACTCTAAATCCAAGACATCCAATGGCCTCCTCTGGCTTCCATAGGTGCCTCACATGACACATATACATAAATGTAATTTTTTTAATTGGCCATTAATTTCCCAGTCTGAGTATGTACACCTTGCTGACACATGACTTTACCACGTCATTCTTCAAAAGAGTAGTCTGTGTTCTTGCCTTCATTGTCCGCCTTTAGCCACCATAATGTGGTGGTTTGGGTGTTGGAATGAGCAAAACTGTAGCTCTGTTACCTGTCCTGAAAGTCAGTCCCTGCCTCCTGGAGGTGACCCTCCAGGAGAGGTGAGCATCAGTGTGGAGGAGACACCTGGCGATATCAGCTACCAGAAACGTGGGTAAAAGTATTTTAGACCTTTCAGACCAACCAGTCCTCAAATATTATGAATGATCCAAAAGAAACAATTAGGAGGTAGTAGGGAGGCCTTTGGGTATTGGCGGCAATTATAGGTTGCAGGTGCTTCCTCTCCCCCTTGAGCCCCTTAGCCATGGTAAATGGTTTTACTCTCTGCCATCCAGGTACTCCATCATAATACACTGCCTCTCCACCAATCCAGGTACTCCATCATAATACACTGCCTCTCCACACTGCCAGAACCTCCAAAGCCATGAGCCAAAATTTTCTTACTGTATAAATTGGTTGTCTCTGCTATATTTACAGTGACAGAAAAGTGGCACAATGTCCATTTTGGGGCACAGTTGGAAGATATTCTTTGACTCCCAGGTGACCTGAACAAACTCCAGGTATGTTCTGGAAGCCAGTTCTGTTACAAGATGCTGCTGCCCGGTGTCCAGATAGACCAAGGACCGCATTCTTCTTGCTTGAGTGCTGAGATACACCATGTATGTGTTACCCAGGTCACTTAAACAGTAGAAAGTTATTCTTTCAAGCATCTGACAATTAGAAGCCCAAAGTCAAAGTGGCATCAAAGTCAGACTTCCCTGAAGGCAGTCTTGGGCGAATCTGAGCTTGTAGCTGCTTCACCCTCTTTCTCAGCATCTCAGTATCCATCTCCTCTGGCCATTTTCTTAGTTTTTCCTTTTCTCTATGGATACCAGACATCAGTTTAGGGCTCACTCTAATACTGTATAAGCTCAACTACAGCTTCAAAGACATTTAGTTCCAAAGGAGGTTATAGCCTAACATTCTACTTTTATATAGATTTGGGAGGATAATATTTGCTGGCACATTCCGTGGGCACATTGACTTCTGCGTAAGCATCTTCTTGCAACCTTTAGGCATGCCCCAACCCAGCCAATCAATGCCAGAGCAGAGTTCATGAGCGTCCCAGAGGGCCTGCTCCCATTCTCATCTCACTTGTAACCAAGCCTGGACCACATAGTGAGTTCCAGACGTGGCAGGGCGACAAAGTGGGACTAACAACAAAAACACTTCCTGTGGCAAAGAAGGATCTGTGATGTCTAGTTTTCTGTCAACTTAACACAAGCTAGTGTCATCAGAGAGGTGAGAGCCTCCATAAGATGAGGCTGTATACAAACTTGTAGTGCATTTTTCTTCACTAGTAATTGATGAGGGTGGAGCCCCCCTATTGTGGGTGGGGCTATCTCTGTGCTAGTGGTCCTGGGTTCCATAACAAAGCAGGCTGATCAAGGCATGAGGCGAAATCCAGTAAGTCTCACTCTTCCATGGCCTTTGCATCAACTCCCACCTCCAGGTTCTTAGCCTATTTGAGTTCCTGTCCTGATTTCCTTCGATGATGAACAGTGGTGAGCAAATATAAGGCAAATAACCCCTTTCCTCGATGTTTCATCTCAGCAATGATAATCCTAACTGGACCAGGATCTGTCTCTCTAGGGGTTGGTCCTGGACAGATTTTTATCTTTAAATTATATTCACAAAAGGCCACATGGTTTCCCATTTGTACACACCTCGGTGCTGTCTGCTTTCACTATGAGGCAGAAAACATCCATAAGTGTTTTCTTCCACCCCTCCCAATTCCTGTATCTTTAAAGTAAAAAACAAAGTGTTTCCAAGCTGTATGTGGGTGTTCATGTTACGACTGATGCTTCTCTCTCGGATACTTTATCAGCTCTGTCTCTCTTCCCTGGCAAGCACCCTTGACCTGCAGCTGTGGAGGCTCTGATGCATCTCTTCCAGAAGAGAACTTTGAGGACAGCTGGGGATGGGAGCAGAGAAGGAGTCCCAGTAGGTACTGAAGAAAGGGAGGAGCCAAATGCTACCAAACACAGCAGCAGAGTCATTGCTCCCCACTATGACTTCAGTGGGAACAGCCACCACACACAGACCCATATGTTTGAACATATGGTGATGTTGTATTTTACAGGTCATGGGGTTGAGGAAGGGGGGAGGGTCATCACTAGAAGCTGGCCGTTGAAGGTTCTATCCCTACCCTGGTCCTATTCTCTACTTCCTTCCATAAGGATGTGAGAATTGGTTTGAGCCACAAGTTCCCACTGCCTCGGACCAAGCCAGTCCATCTTGCCGTCCCCCTCCACCGTGAACTGTGTTCTCTGAAAGTCTGAGTGAAGATAAATCCTTCCTTCCTTGTTTCTGGTGGGTAGCCTCTCACAGCCGTGAGAAAAGTAACTGAAATTGCCACAGAGCAAAAGGGCAGGTTAGATCTTCTAAAACCCTGGCAGCCACTGAGAAACAGGTGTGTCTGAAAACTCAGCAATCACTTTTAATGATCCCAAGACTAAATTCAGGTAAGCTATGAGGTAATCCAGCACACTGCCATGCATCCATAATGGCAAAATACTTTGAGGGTGATATTAGAACAATTTCCCTGTAATCTTTGAAGGGCACACATATAAAACACCGTTCACTTTCCTAAGCAGCATCTAGCACACTGGCATAGGTCATTTACTTCACAGATGGATGCTTGGGGGGCGGAGAAGTTTTAATCAGCAATCACACATTAGCATCACCTGGGGATCAGATTTCATTTCAAGGGTGAAACCACCAAAGATAGTAGACTTTAAACGCTCCTCAGTCAATGTCAGTGGGCCACCCTTGTTCAGAACAACTGAAATGGAATATCAGAATGTTCTGAGGCCATTCATACCCTAAGCTGCAAAGCGAGCCTATCTCGATGGTCATGATCCTCCACCCTCCATCGCTGCATTGGAGCTAAATGCTTTTTCCAGTGGATGGGCTACTTTTCAAAATGGCAGGCCACAAGCTTGAAGGGGTTAGGTTCTGTGACATGAAATCTTCAACTTTACAAAAGGCACTGTCCCGCCGGGCCACACAGCAGAAATGGGGAGTCTCTGGTGCTACACGGATGCCAGTTCCCTTTGTCAGTTTCTCCTCTCTGTGTTGTCTCTTTACCATGTCAGCCTGTCCACCTGCCTTAGCGACCTGTGACCTTCTGTGTCTCTCAGCACCCTGGTCCTGTACAAATAACAACTATGAGAACATTAACAGAAAAATCTCACGTCTTAAAAGAATTAGCTTATCTTAAGATCAAAATGTGAACGAGTAATTTTATTAAGTGTGAGAATAAAAGTTCTTGATTGAGAATCCTGCAGGGAGTGCTCAAAGTGGGAAAAAAAAAAACAAGCGTGGGGTAGGGCTTGGGGTGGTGGAGTCCTTACCTAAGATGCACAGAGACCTTGTGTCTTGGTTATTTTTCTATTGCCACCACAAAACACCATAACTAAGGCAACTTACAGAAGGAAGAGTTTATTGGGGACTTGCTTACAGTTTCAGAGGGCTAGCAGGGAACATGGCAGCAGGCAGCCAGGCAGGCATGGTGCTGGAGCAGTAGCTGAGAGCTTATGTTTGATCCATAAGCATGAGACAGAGAAAGAGAGGGTGAACTGGGAATGGTATGAGCTTTTAAAGCCTCAAATCCCACCCCTAGTGATATGTCTCCTCAAACAAGGCTACAACTAGTCCTTAGCCAAAAGTTCTACCAACTGGGGCTACGCATTCAGATATATTAGCCTATGAGGGAGGGCCATTCTCATTCAAAACCCTGTATCTACATAAGGAATTTGAGGCCAGCTGTGTGCAAATAATTTTTTAAAATCAAATGGAGGAGACATAGTAAATATATAGAGATCCTCAAATCTGGTCCCCTGTCTGTCTTTTATAAATAAGGTTTTATTGGAACACAGCATTGCTCCTCTTGTTCTTTAAAATATATTGTTTATGGCTTCTTTTACACTACAGCGGCCTAGTTAAATTATTGTGGCCTATTTTGGCACGTAGCCTGCAAAGTATGAAATATTTGTTTATTTTTGGGTGTTTGGTTTTGGAGTTTTTGTTTGTTTGTTTGTTTTTTGTTTTTTGTTTTTTGTTTTTTAGACAGAGTCTCACTGTGTAGCTCTCACTGACCTGGAATTCTCTATGCTGAACATTCTCACCTCAAACTCACAGATCTAACACCTCTGCCTGTCAAGTACTGAAGTTAAACACACACACTACCATGCCTGATATACAAAATATTTTTATTATCTGGACCATTTAAAAAAAAAGTTTTCCAATACTGATCTACATGAACTAATTACAAAAAAATACGCATTTAAAAAAATATATTTATTTTTATGTTATGTGTATGAGTGTTTTACCTACATGTATGTATGTGTACCCACTTGCTTGCCTGGTTCCATGGAGACTAGGAAGGGCATCATACCTCCTGAAGGTAGAGTTACAAACAGTTGTGAGCCTCCATTTGGGTGCTGAGAACTGGCCCAGGACTTCTGCAAGAGTACCAAATGCTCTTAAACCTCTTCATCATCTCTCTAGGCCCACAAATAAATTGTTTTAACAAGTGTTTATGTTGCACGAATTATACCAGACTTTAGAGATCCATCTGTGTGAGAGAAAGAAAGAGCGTTCCTGGAATCTATGAGGCTCACAAGTACTGAAATACCCATCAATCCTGAGGGGTTCAGTAAAAAAAGCATGCACAGGGAGGCCCAGGCAGTAAGATCAAAAGGGGAGAGAGTGCTTAAGGCTGAAGAGAGCCATGCGTTCCTGCAACTGCCTGTGAGCCTAAGGTGATTTCAATAAGCGAGATGGAGCTGTAGGCAGCCTTGGCCCGATTAGAGAGAAGAGAAGAAGCAAAAAAAAAAAAAAAAAAAAGTCCAAGTTTTGCTTAAGGGGCACACATGATCATTTGGTTGCCTGGTAGATACATTTGACATGGGGAGGGGAGAATGGCTCCTTTTGTTTACGGCCTGCCTTCCATGTTGGAGTGCGTGTTTTGTGAGGGTGTGGGCAGTGTTGCTTGTTTCCGTGTTTAGCATTAGGTACCGAGGCCTGTTGTAGAGTCTCGTGAGTATGTTCTAGTTTGAATGACAGGCTTGGTAGACTGTAGGTCATACGAATTCACCATGGTAAGATGAATGACCTTTGTCCTCGCTTTAAACAAAACGGTGCCTAATTGATGAGAAAGCTAGTGGAGGTGCCTGAGAGACGGCTCTTCAGGGAAAGGTGCCTGCTCACCTGAGTTCAATCTCTAGGGCCCACGTGTGAGAAGGAAAGAACTGACTCCTGCAGGCTGGTCCCTGGCTTCTACTGTGTGCCATGGCACGTGAGCACGTGAAATAAATAGGTAAGACAAAAACATACAAAAAAAAGAAAGCAAGCTAATGGCTATCTATGCCTGTTACGTGAAAACTTATAAGCACCGAAGTATTTTGTCCTTTTAGTCATACTTTCCTTTTGCAGACAAAGAAAAGGAGAGGGTTAGCAACTGACCAGGGTCACAGAGCGAGGATGTGAAAAATATGGAACTCAAACTCAAATCTTGCTTTCTTTTTTCCTCAGGCCCAGGCCTACTGGCCCACACATTCATGCTAGTCATCTCTATGCTCTGCAGGACTGCCAGCCTCCTTAGAGCTGGTTTAGGGTACCCTGAGACCAATTCCGTAACCCTGGGGAATGGTGAGGTGTGAGTGTAAAATATCTCCCATAGCCTCATGTGTTTGAAAACTTTGTCCCCATTTGGTGCCACTGTTTGGAAGGGTTATGGAACCTAGGAGACGTAGCACCTTGCTGGAAGAAATTGGTCACCAGAGTCGAGCATTGAGGTTTCGTCACTCAGCCCCACTTCCTGTCCACTCTCTACAGATGTCACGTGACCAGTGGGCCTCTCGGTTCTTCCCTGCCTTCCTCCAACATGTTAGAAGGTATCCCCTTCAGACTAAGCCGGAACAAATCCTCCTCGCTTATGTTTCTTCCTGTGGCAATCCTACCACACCAAAGAGAAAGGTAGCTGCTAGTAAGGGGACCAAGAGTACAGGCCCCCTAACAGCTTCACGTCTTCCCTGTGTTGCCAGCCTCTGTGTTTCAAGTAATCAAACATCCCCTGGGGAGACAAAAACATCTAGGGACTTCTGTACCGAACATGTCACATAGCTCAGGCTGATCCTGAATTCCTGGTCCTCCGGCCTCTCCCTCCTAAATCTTAAGTCTGACTGTTGGTTTCTAGCCATAATTCCTTCACCTATTTGCTGTGGGTTTTGGTCACGTCCACTTCCTTCACCCAACAGTGCTGAAAGCTCATTCTGCTTTCTGGACTTCCCAGTGAGAACAAGATTTCTTTCTAATGAAAGAAAATGACTTGGAATTCGAGATAAAGTTTAACTCTATCAATGGCAAACCAGAGAAGGCTAAACTGCTACTGAGCTTAATAAATATAGTCACCCCTCAGTATCCTATGGAGAGCTCAGTTCCAGGACAGCCAACCCTGAGAATGCTCAAGTCTCTTTCCTAGACAGCATGACATATTATTTGTATAAATCACCCCTGTGTTAACTCTAATGCCTCATACTATATAAATTATATATAAATTACCAGTGTACTATATAGTCTAGAGAATCAAGATAAGCACGTCCAATCCCAATGTGATTTTTTTAAAAAATATATATTTTCAACCCACAGTTGCTTAAATCTGCAGAAAATACATTCATACAGAGGGACCACTTTTGTCACTGCTGGATGCCCGCCAGAGCATCTAAGATCAAGATTTCTGAAGTCAATGTGAGCCAGTCATTTAGCCTTATCTCATAGCACCCAGCACAGCATGGAAGACAGAATGGCAGTGAAGATCCACAGGAGCCACTACACTTACCACGAAAGATGTAGCAAATGAACATACTGGTTCTCAAAGAACTCATAGCTGGAAACACTGCCTCCAGAGCCTATGGCTTGGCCATTCTTATACCAGGTCACCTCCGGCTTTGGCTGACCTAATGTTTAAAAAAAAAAAATTAAGTTTTTTTTTTTTAAAGTTGTAAAGCTATAAATGGGAATTAACAAGAAGACCTAGGGCTGAGCACAATGGGATATGTTAATATAATACAGAATTAAAAAGAAAATACTGTCTCTATTTTTTAAATTATCCAGACCTACAATGGCTCTGTAGATAAAGGCACTTGGCACCGAAGTCTGATGGCCTGAGTTTGGTTCCTGGGTCCGACATGGTAGAAGGAAAGAACCGACCTCCATAAGTTGGCCTCTGACCTTTGACCTCCAAATGCGTTCTGTGGTATGCATGTACTGCCACACACACAGCCAAAATAAATAAAATGTAATAAAAAATTTAAATACATGATCAGAAGCAAAGATCAAAATTTTTACAAAGTATCCAATAGACAAAAATATGGGTGGTACTTGATTTTCAGTGTC
This sequence comes from Acomys percivali, assembly GCA_907169655.1. Taxonomy (NCBI): domain Eukaryota; kingdom Metazoa; phylum Chordata; class Mammalia; order Rodentia; family Muridae; genus Acomys; species Acomys percivali. The sequence goes on along the minus strand of OU015744.1, from coordinate 22,493,226 downwards.
CTAATGGGCCAGAGTCTCATCCAAGAGCCTTGACCTAGGGGGTGAGTTTGTTTCACTCAGTGGTAAGACTGATTAAAATTCCTAGACTTGGTGAACTTATATGTCATCTTGTAAGTTTTATCCAACAGAGATGTAAATATCTGTCTAGTAGAGAAGATAACACTGTAAGGTTTTGCTGCCCCATAGGATATTAAATGGTATTGCTCCCAGCTCGTGTATGTTCTCCCAACATTGCTAAATTCCTTTTAAATATGTAGCTTCTCAGGCTGCAGTGTTCTCTAGTTCTTTAACTCATTAATAATGAATTGAGTAAAACCTACTACTGTTAACTTCATATTTGTTCAGAGATCACTTTACCTTTCATTTCTTTTAAAGTTTTACCTTTATTTTCAGTTACATGTTTGTATCTGAGCATGTGCGCATGTCAGTTCCCTGAGGAGGATAAAGGAACTCCCTGGAGCTGGTGTTACAGTTGTGAGCCACCCAGCATCCACTGGGAATGGAGCTTCAGTGCTCTGCAGGAGCAGTATGGTTCTCAGCCTTGTTCATGCTGAGACCCTTTAATACAGTTCCTCCTGTTGTGGTGACCCCGACCATACAATTATTTTGTTGCTAATTAATAACTGTAATCTTGCTGCTGTTAAGAACACAATGTAAATATCTGTGTTTTCTGACCCTCTTAGGCTACCCCTGTAAAAAAAAAAAGTCTTTTGGGGCCCAAAAAGGTGGCAACCCACAGGTTGAGAACCGCTGTTCTAAGCCATCTCTCACCCTACCTTTTTGAAAATTATATTTTTATGTGCGTGGTACTGGCTATTGCACATATTATGAGTGTTGGCTATTTTGATGTCAACTCAATACAAGCTAGGACTGTTTTGGGAGAGGGAACCTCAGTTGAGAAAATACCCCCACCAGACTGGCCTTTGAGTAAGCCAATGGGCATTTTCTTAATTAGTGACTAATGTGGGAGGTCCCAGGCCATTGTGGATGGTGCCGTCCCTCAGCTGGTGGCCTTGGGTGCTATGAGAAAGCAGGCTGAGCAATCCAGGAAGCAGCACTCCTCCATGGAACTCCTCTGCCTCAGCTCCCTCCTCCAGGTTCCTGTTCTGCCTGAGACCCTGCCCTGACTTCCCACAGTGAGTCGGAGCAAGGGAGTGTGGCTTGAGAGCTGTAAGATGAAACACACCCTCCCCTCCCCGTGTTGCTTTGGATCATGAGGTTCTATTACAGCAACAGAAACCCTATCTAAGACACTAGACAAGGGTCCTAACCACCTAGCCATGCCCCAAGTCCATTGGAAATTATACATGACAGTGCTGAAGATAGAAACGTTGCTTTTCCACCCTGACCACTCAGTACTTTCCAAGATGACCTCAGGGCTGTTGTATTCTATCCAAAAAAAAAAAAAAAAAAAAAAACCCACATCCTCATACCTCTCCTGAACACCTGACAACACTTGATGTTCCAAACTGAGCTCTTGCCCACTCAGGGATAAAATAACTAGTAACCAATCATTTTAAAGGTCAACTAACCAATCATGTTTGTACTAAGTTCTGCATCTGTAAGGATATTTAAACCCTCGGCCATTACAGAACGGGGTCTTTCCATCTCCTGGGAGTATAATGGACCCTGACACGTCAGCTTAATAAATTCCTTTGCTTTTGCATCGACTCTGGACTCCGGCTCCTAATCAGGCTTCCAGGAATAGACTTTGGCGATCAAAGTCTAACAGTGCTTAAACCTGAACCTGAAAGAGCAAAGTAGATTTTTTAAAATGTTTTTCTGAAGCCTGCAAGGTGACTCAGTAGGTAAAGGCATTTGCCATCAAGCCTGGTGATCTGCACTTTATTCATGGGTCCCACATGATGGAAGGAGAAAATTAACTCCTCTCCCACAAATTGCCCTCTGACTGACCTTACCTGTGAGCTATGGCATGCAAGTATAAGTGTGCCTGTATACACACACATACACACACACACACACACACACACACACACGCACACGCACACGCACGCGCACGCACACGCACACACAAATAAATATAATGCAGTGAAAGAATTTTAAAGTCTCTGGCCATCCTACCCTGAACATGCTCCATGTCCTTTGATCTCAGAAGCTAAGCACAGTTGAGCCTAGTTAGCTGCTTGAATGGGACAAGCATACAAATGCCATTTTCTTCCTAAAGAAAAGTCTGGAGCATCAATCTTCTAGGCGGGTAAATCTGAATGGTAACACAAAAACGGATATGCCCACACTTCTTCCCTCAGAAGGATTCTTTCCTCTCTGGTGATCGTTAACTGGGTGGATGCTAATGGGCCAATGGAGGAATTTAACCCACACAGTAGGAACTGTTTTCTTCCACATTACTAGGCAAGAAAGTTTCCAGTGTGTCCCAAAGAGCTTCCTCACTACTCTCTGTGTCACCAAGAATTACCAGATGAACTGTCTGTTCAGGAAGAAAAGTTCACTGTTGGAAAACAACATACTGTTCTGGATTTATACCAGGAACAGTCTTGAGGTTTGTTTCCTTATCATGTAATTTTTTAAAAATGTATTATAATTTATTCAGGTTACATCCGCTTGTTATCCCCCTTACTATGTAATTTTTGGCAAGCAAGCCAGAGAGCCCCCAAAGAAGTCCCTATTCTTCTAAGGCTATGGAAAAGGTAGGGAGATAAAATTGGTCAGTGAAGTAAGAGACCTGTGCCACAACAGAAGCTGAGACTACAGCTGCCGTCAAGACCCAGAGCAGAGAGACCCAGAGCAGAGAGGCCCACAGGCTCGGGCACGCCCTACCCCAGCAGCTGCTTGCCTCGACTGCCTACAGGCAGATGGAAACAGTCAAGAGGCGCGACCCTGAAAACCACCAGAAGATGGGGCGTCGGGCTTCATTTCTGCGTCTTCTTCCTGTCTCATAATCCCCTTGCTCAGGCAGCTTCCTCCAGCCCCTTCTTAGAGAGCACCAAATTCCTCCTTTTGTATGTGTGAGGGCCTTTTCCTGGAGAAAGTATGTAAAGTATGTGAGAGCTGGCCCCTGGAGCATTTTGAATTCCAGTCATTCATTCAGACCCATCAGGGCTGGTTGCTGTCCTGGTGACTGCCAGGTTCCCACCCCCCTCCACCCCCGGGCAAAATCTGAGCCTGAATTATGAGCCAGAAATGAGACATGCATGGGGAAGTGGTATCTTGTACCCAGTGGAAGGTTCTCTTTTCTCCTGGAGGCCTCACCAAAAACTTTTCCTTCCTCCCTTTGTTTTCCAATGCTAAGGGTGGAACTTGGGGTCTCCTGCATGCTAGGCCAGCACTCTGCTGCTGAGCCATCCTCTTGCACCCCAGCTTTCCTTCCCATGTTTTTGAGCTTCTCTCTGAGTCACTGCCTGATCCATTCAGAACGATATGTGTGAGGGCCAGTGGCCAAGTTTTAGATCTGTCTAAACATGGGGGGTTCTCCCAGAAGACTAAGGATGTCTACACAGACATCAAAGAGCACCGTGAAAGGCAGCTGAGTGCGGTGGCTACCTGAGCCTCCAGACCAAGGACAACATTTCATCTTGACTTCTGCTAACAGAGGGTAGTCATTTCTATGGCCACCGCTCCTCCTCCTTTGAGTTAGAATGAGAAGATGAGAGAGGGAGGGGTTTCTGTCTGCCCTAAGGAAACAGCCCTGATGTAGTGCCTTCATGTTTTCAAGGGTAGAGATACAATCTAAGAAAGAAAAGAATCGTCCGCATCGATAAACTACCACTTCTTTGTCACATTATTATGTTTTTCTTCCTTATATCTGTGTGCATGTATGTATATGTAACTACCCCTTACCCCCCTCTCTCTGATATGCATACATACATACATACATACATACATACATACATACATATCTCTCTGTGTGCCTCTTTCTCTGTCTTTCTCTGTTTCTCTTGTCTCTTTTTCTGTATCTGTCTCTCTCTGTGTGTGTGTGTGTGTGTGTGTGTGTGTGTGTGTGTGTGTGTGTTGAGAGTGCCACAGCATGTTTGTGTAACTCAGAGGATAAAATTCACACATTGGTTCTTGCCTTTAGCTATGGGACTCGGGGATTAAACTCAGGCTGTTTGGTTTAGACTACAAATAATTTGATCACCTTACTCTCTTTTAATGAAATCTTTTTACCATTTGGTCATTAATGCCTGGCCATCAGCTCTTGAATGATCTATTCTCCAATCCAGGAGTAGTTCCCATCTCTGGGCGCCTCTTGCTTTATTTCTAACTTGTTCTTTGTTTGCTAGCATGTTAGAGGATGGTGGCCGTGGAAGACAGATTTACCCAACCTGGGAGCATTGGTGAAAAACCAACAGAAGAGCTCAATTTTAGGATGTAAAATTACTCAAGCCATTCCTGCAGGCCACAGCAAATAAAGAGTAGAGAATCTGATAATTAACCAGTAGGAGGCCTAACGAAGAGCCATGAGGTGAGGAAAGTCACTCAGTATCCAGAACGTCCCTTGAAAAACATCATAAAGGATTCAGTTGCTTAATCAACTACTCGGAATAATTTTCCCAGAACGTTGTTTTCATTGTCTTTGAGCCAAGAAACTTGGTTTTCAGAGAGGCATGCTGGTAGGGGGAGGTGGCTAGTCCAGGCTGAATGGCAGCTAGGCTGGGATGAGCAGTGGATAGAATCTGAGTGGCCACCACCTACGTGTTATTTACCAGCTATCATGCATCGAAGCACGACATCAGAGTTCTCCGGAACCTTCTGGGAAAGTAACGTTGATAAAAAACACAGTGTGTGCCTCTGGAGGCAGCCTGGGTCTGTCATCCTTTCATGCCACGTGATCTGAAACACAAACAAGGTCAGCATCAATCACTATATGTTCTGTGATTTCTCTGATGTCCTTTGGATTCCCAGAAGCCACGTGGTACAGGTTGGCTGCCCACCTGCAGTTGAGCCAGGAAGCAAAGAGGTAGGGCCTCAGCAGCCTTCCTGAAGCAGAGACCCACGGGGATGGCGTGTCAAGGGGCCACCTTACACATCTCAGGACAGTTTGCAATCTTCCTGATCTCCACCCACTAGAAGCCTAGCACTCCACATCCTTCATGGCAATGTCAAGTGTCCCCCAAGGTGCAGTGGGCAACCCCATCTGAGAGCCACAAATCAAGCAGTGTTGGGACCATTGCAGCGCTAGAGGGCCATGAGAGAGAAGAAGCGCATCAGTCTGCAGTTCTGGCTTCCTCTTCTCACTATGCATGCTGGGAAATGTGGCTCAGTTGATAGAGTGCTTTTCTGGCATGCTCAAAGTCCAGGGTTCCATCCCCAACATCACATAGCCACTCTGTAATCCCAGCACTCTGGAGGTGTAGACAGGAGGATCAGGAATTGAAGGCTGTCCTTAGATACACAGCAAGTTTGAAGCCAGCCTAGGCTGAGTGAGATCTTGTCTCAAAAATTATATATACATATACAATAGCATTGCGGTAACCCACAGCAGACAAGGAAATGCATGAAAAAGCAGTTTTACTCAAGAGCTTCCAGGGTAGTATTACACAAACTAACTATGAAATACAGTCTTAGGAGGCCGCGGATGTGGGTTCTGACCCTTACACTGTTACTATTGCCCTGTAGTCAGGTGAGGAAATAAGATCAATACTTTTTTGCCTAGGTAAGTGGCACAGCTGCATGGACATCTGTTCCTGGCAGCCTGGGTTTGGTCCAGAAACCTAGGATGTCTCCTCCTCAGTAGAGCATTTTCCGCCTGTGAGCGCTCCCAGAATTATTGAGTAAGTCTGTAGGAATGTGGAGAGCCAAGGTAGTCATCTTCCTTGACAACAATGGTTTCCAAGAAGTATTGCAGACTGGCCTAAAAAGGTAATGGCATTCAACAGCGTACATTACGATGCGGACAAACTCAACTGCATTATGCCAAGTGGAAGAGTCCGATTCTACTAAGTGTCTGCGAGAGGCAGATCCACAGGAGTAGAAAGTAGCTTAGTGGTAGTTGAAGGCCGCGTGCACAGGGGCTGGGCATAGAAATGGTGAAATGGGGAGATGTGAGGTTTCTTTTGGGGGTAGTGGCACATTCTAAAATCGACTATGGTGATGATGGTTGCACAAGCCAGTTCTAATGAAAGTCACAGAGTCATAACTCTTCCGTGGGTGAAGTATGTGGTATATAAATTATCTCATTATGGATGTGTTTAACTATCACCTTGGGTCACCAAGGCACAGGAGGTGGTGTTTTCCAAACCCATAGGTTTGTCAACTCTTGTCCCTTCCTTGTGCCATGTCAGGGAGAGTGGGTGAACACACGCAGGGAATTTGCTACACTATTGTAAGACATCATTTTTTAAATGGGGTCTGGGTGTGTAGCTCAGTAGCTGAGGACTTGCCTGCATGTCCAGGCCCTGGGTTTGAGATTTAGCATTGCAAAATGAAATGTGAGATGAAAAAAACGAAAGTGGCTTCGATTTGTTCTCTCTGTCATATGTGTACCTCTAACTGTAAAATTATCATCTCAGTAATACTGAGCAATATCAACTTTAAAATCTTAAATACACCTTTAAATTAAAAACAAAGAAAACAAACAAACAGACAAAAAACACCTCCAACCGAATGTGTAGCTCTGGCTTCCATGACCAACTTGAGCATCTAACGAGGATGAGCTAAGTGCCCTGCTGTTGAAGAGCCGTTTTTTTTCTTCAGCCTGATCGGCAAAGATGAGCCTACGCAGCAGGATGGGCATGGCGTGTCCCTGCTCACCGCCCTCAGCTCTGTGCTGACTCTGGACTGTTCATACTGCAATAAGTTGACAATGCTCACCTCCTTCTCTGTTCTGTCTCCCTGTCTGTCTCTCCCTTCTTCCTTCCTTTTCCCTTCTTTCCCTCCTTCCTCTTTCTCTTGTTTCTGTCTTTTTGTGCTGGGGATCAGACCCAGGATCTCTCACACAACAGGCAAGTATTCCACCATTGTTTTGTTTTGTTTTGTTTTGTTTTTTGAGACAGAGTTTCTCTGTGTAGCCTTGGCTGTCTAGACTTGCTTTGTAGACCAGGCTGGCTTTGAACTCACAGTGATTCTCCTGCCTCTGCCTCCCAAGTGCTGGGATTAAAGGCGTCACCTTCAAGTTTTAAAGAAAGCATTTCTTTTTCATAAAAGATGATTTATAAGAATTTTAAAAATTCAAAAAAAATTGAAACTTTTAAAAAACCTCTCTGGGAAAACTGTTCCATTACAAATTACCATGACCTCTAAGAAATGTATACAGGTTCCACGTCTGTGGGTTTAACTGTTCTTTATATCAAAATTATTTGTGAATAAAATTGTGTATGTGCTGAAAAAGTAGGCTTTATCCCTGCCATTTGCTAAATGAGACTTTATAACTATTGTTTACATAGCTTCTTCAGTATACTGGGCATCATAAGTAATGGTTCAAAGTATATGAGGACATGCTTAGGTTATGTGCAAACACTATGCCATTTTATATAAGAGGTTCAAGCACCCTCAGATTTCAGGATGGTCCTGGTAACATCCCATGAGAAAATCGAGGGAAGACTGACAGAATGAGAATTAAATTTGGACTCTATGGCCGCCGGCAGTAGATGTAAACTCCTCAGCCACTGAGTGTGCTTGTAAACCTTTCTAGAATGGAGTTGCAGGAGAATGGTCTTCCTGTCCTGTGCAACTAGTTTGCCATCTATGCTGACTGAGACAGGCTCATCTGACTCTTAAATGAGTTCACTATAATGGGTTACTCGGGGACCCCAGATACTCCAGGCTTCCCACATCTGTGTTTATTGAAGTCCTGTAACCAAAAATATTGGAAATGCAGTTTCAAATCCCAAAAGGACTCACACTCAGAAAGTAATCTTGCTTCACACCTTCCTTTCTGCTTCCCTTGAGAGGTCCTAGCTGCTACTGGGCGTGTCAAACTTCTCTTCTGGTCCAAGCTTTCATGACTTGTCTTGCGTTTTGATGCTAGCCTGCACCACATTCAGCTTTGCAGCATTTCCTACCCAGTAAACGAATCAGTGGACCCTCAGGCTTAAGCACAGGCTTGCTTCCTACAATGGAGGGAAGTCGGCAGCGAGTTCTCTTAATTGAGTGCCTTTACCCGGATGTGACAAGAGTGCAGGTGTTCCCGTGCACACAATTTTGTCAAGGGCTCACCTTATTCTAAACTAAACAGAGCATCTTGAGGTGAAGGAGATGATGCAAACCTCAACACTAGCTGGAGAGGCCTCAGATGGCATTCTTGAGTAATGGAATGCCCAGCCCTCATGAGCGGAATGTTCCAGGAGTACCTTCTAGGTAGGGCCACATGAAACCCCAGATCTAGGTCTTCATGCCAAAGTCAAAAGGGCCTTTTGCCACGTGTGGTGACGCATGCCTTTAATCCCAGCACTTGGGAGGCAGAAGCAGGTGGATTGCTGTGAGTTCAAGGCCAGCCTGGTCTACAGAGTGAGTCCAGGACAGCCAAGGCTACACAGAGGAACCCTGTCTCAAAAAACGAAAAAGAAAAAAAAGGGGGGAGGGGGCACTTTTGCTATTTTGAGATTCTGCTGTCACCACCCTAAATCCTGGTCCTACTTGGACAGGGAGCCCCTCAATCCTCCAAAGCTAGGTCGTACCTATAAGGCAAAGGCCCTTCCACACTGTGAAGTCCCTTTGAACTTGCTCCTCTCTCCTCACTCCTGCTCATCAAAGGCTATGTGGATGCCACTGATAGCTTTGGCCAAAGCTAGGGAACCTTTCACTGGCCATTAACAGTCTGGAAAGCTAAGAAGGGAGGGTGGGAACTAGTTTTACTAGCTGAAGGGTTGGCATCCGGGCCACAGAAGGGAGGACTGAGTGTTCATTGTGCAAAGACTGACACCCTGGCTCTCTCAATGCCCCCCCAGAACCCCTACACTGACCATTTACAGTTCCCAATTCCCTCTTCTCCATTGTTGCTCACCACACTACTGTGGTTCTTGCCCTCTTTCTGAGCTCTGCAGTGTTTGGGGGTTGAAAGCAGAAGTGGGCTCCTGCTGTTTGGATAGAATTTGTTGTGATTTTGAAGCTCAGGCCTCTGTAAAAGACAACTTGGGTGGGAGATGCTGTCATATGCCTGTAGGTAGAACAGGAAAAACAACTCCTTTGGATTCAGACCCTCCTGCATTCCCAGGGCTACCTTAGATCTGTGCAAGCTGTGACTAGTGACGCTCCAGTGTCAGCCTGCATGGTCCTGAAGGCAGGCAAGCCTCAAAGCAGCAGCCACTTGCTGTGGTGTCTTTAGCAAGCTGATGAAACTCCAGGAGCCTCATATTTCTCATGTATGCAATACACAATATACAATATACAAATGTCCACTCTGTAGCTAAGTTAAGATACATTAGTGAACAGACATTGCCTGATGACTTAACAGTGTGTGGTACCTGTTTCTACCAAAGATAGCAGGCTTGGTCAAAAGTGCAAGCCCAGACCCTTCTCTCCCCTGGGATACCTGTCTAGTGCGCAAAGAGTCAGTAATTTCCAAATTTCAATATCTGTCCCACCTAAAGATTCACTTTTAATGCAGTCAATTCCTTTTGGGGGGACATATATATGTGTGTGTGTATGTTTATGTGTGTGTATGTGTGTGTGTGTACATATACATATACATATACATACATATATATATATATATATATGAGATATACCAATTAACAGGTAAACAGGTATCAGGTCTCCTGAAATAATGTTTACCAAGAAAGTGATTTTTCAGAGCAACTTTCCTCCCACTACTATTCCTAGGACCATGCTGTGGGTTGAATGGAAAGAAAGAGCTCACAAAGCTGGGCTGGTGGTGAGGCTCCTGTGCGTCAGCTGCAACTCCTCCACAGGTGACCACTTCCTGTCAGTCCTGTCCCACACGTGAAAGCACTGACATGGCAGTGTGTTTGAGTCACGAGGTTGGGTAAGTTACCATGCTTCTCTGCCACTGGGCACTGACTGTTCTCTGAAGGAAAAGGACAGTTAAGTCGGCCCATGGTTCATGTTCCGTGGCTTCTCTGAAGGTGAGAATGACACACTTATCATTCTGTGCTAGAAATGATGAGTGAATATTGAATGTGCCAGAGGTGACCAGTAAATGCTGCATTGCTGGAAAGAGCCACAGATGGGCTTCAGAACCAATGCAGAAAGAAAGCATGTTAACCCCAAAGAACATCAGAATTGCAATCCCTCCCTACTTTTCTTTCTTTCTTTAAAAAAAATGATACATGCTTTTAATTATACAGCTCCTAAATATATACATTTATGTCCTTTTAAAGTACATATAATGTAAGTGTTTAGAGATGACCACTTGGAAGGTTTTATACACACACACACACACACACACACACACACACACACACACTAATAATTAAACAAAAGGCTGTGAATTGGGGGAGCAGCAAGACATAGAAGGAGTTGGAGGGGGAAGGGGTAGGAATGATGTCATCTATAATACAATTTACATCAGTATAAAAGTCATCTGACTAGCAAAATAAGCAGTGCGTGAGTGTTGTCTAATATCTGTGGCTTTGGATTTAATGTCTACAACATTATAAAAACTATTGGAAAAGAGAAAGTCCGTGGGCAGGTTCTTGGGGGCATTTCAAACATATGAAAAAAAAAGCCAAGGTTTATTTCGGCTCAGCACCAAGAGTTGGTGGTGTGGCTGTCATCAGCAAGATCAAGGAAGAGGTCACAGCTCACACAAGAGAGCCAGCCGACAAAGTGTCTTTGAGGCAGAGGCAGGCTTAATTGATTACCAGTCTTATCCAACATCAGGTCCAGTCCTGAGGTTGCTGAGTTATTGATCTTTTGGATACCACACCCATTGCCCCTTAATAGTCAATCCCGTGTTAGGGGAAGTACCCTCCCCCAAAGGGGTTCTGGACATTTCCAAAGGGGGTAGACATGTTTGAGATGTTTGAGACAGACTGCCCAGGGATAGATAATGTTTTGGGATGTTGGTATAGTGGCACTTCTCTGTGATCCCAGTGCTCCAGAGGCTGCAGCAGGAAGATCATGAAGAGGTAGCCTGTTCCTCACACTCCTAAAAAAGGGTGTCTTGTGCCTACCATGTGCAGTTCTAAGGTTAGGCACTTTATAGACATGACCACATTTGATCCTCACAATGAGACTCCTACATGTATATTTTTTCTAATTCACACAAAATTATTTGAGAGTAACTTATCATTTTGTTTGTTGTTCATTTGCTTATTCTGAGACAGCCCAGGCTGACCTCAAATTCAATATCCTCCTGCCTTTGCCTTGAAAGGGCTAGGATCACAGGCGTGTGTACTACCAAGACTTGGGGTACCAAGATTAGGTACGTTTTAAGAGCTGTGTAGCAAGCCTTTCCCATGACCTGAAAATGGCAGGGCAGCAATGTGATGTGGGCCCAGGTGAGTCAGCATTAGAATGTCACACTCTCTTCTTGGTTATAATGCTGAGGTGCACATGAAAAGAAAGGTGAGAAAAAAATCTGTGAAAAGATGCTCATCCTTGGGGCTGGAGAATTGGCTAAGTGGTTAAGAGCACCGTCTGCTCTTTCAAAGGACCAGGGTTCGATTCCCAGCACCCACATGGCAGCTCACAACTGTCTATAACTCCAAGGTCTGACACCCTCACACCAATGCACATAAATTAAAATTTAAATAAAAATATTTTTTTAAAAAAGATGCTCATCCTTCTTAGTCATTAGGGAGATCCAAATCAGAGCCACCATAAGATGCCACCACACACCTACCAGGAGGGCTGAATGTCAGTGAGGACATGAGGAAGAACAGCGGCCCCCATCTCCCCAGTGGAGTGTAAAAATAGTGAAGACATTTTGGAAAACAATTTAAGTTTCTTAAAGAGCTAAGCATAAATCTATCTAATGAGCTAGCAGTTTCACACCTAGCAATCGCTGCCAAGAGAAATGAAAACATCCATCTCCACAAAAGCTTCACACAAACATCATTCGCAGAATTATTCAGAATAGCCAAAAATTAGAAGCGAGCAGATTATCCAAGCAGTGACTATACAAACTGTGGCACAGGCATGCACCTGAGTAATAAACAGAACAAAAGATGTATATGGTGTGACATGGAAGAACCCCAAAGCACTCTCATCGTACTCAGCAAAAGAAGTCAGACCCAAAGAGACACAGGCTATGATTCCACACATGACAAAGGAAGCAATGAGGACACAAGGTGGATTAGTGGCTGCTGGTGGGAAGAAGGCTAACTGACAACATTATCTATCTATCTATCTATCTATCTATCTATCTATCTATCAATCATCTATATATCTATAGATATGGTAATGCATGCATATGCACATACACATAGCTATATGAAACATGAAAGCAGAAGGGGGAGTATTTGGCAAGAGGCAGGGGACCCACAGGAAGGAAGAGGGGGCAGATCTTTCTGAGTTCAAGACCAGCCTGGTCTTCAAAGTGAATCTAGGACAGAGAAGCCCTGTCTCAAAAAAACAAAAAGAAAAAGAAAGAAAGAAAGAAAGAAAGAAAGAAAGAAAGAAAGAAAGAAA
>OU015744.1:22462010-22480706 GCA_907169655.1 Acomys percivali | reverse complement strand
AAAGAAAGAAAGAAAGAAAGAAAGAAAGAAAGAAAGAAAGAAAGAAAGAGGGGAGGGGTAACAGAGGACTGGACACTAGCAAAGTATGCAATATACATGTTTTAACATGTAATAACAAAGCCCATTTATTGTACAAAGAATATATATTGATAATACCTTTTTAAACACTAAATGTGCCTAAGAAATCTTTTGTGACAAAATATGTGGTGATAATTACCTACTTGATAACTTCACTAAAACTAAATCATTGCATTAAAACTTAGAGCAAATTATATGACATACAAATATATCATAACAAAACATGTACTAAAAATAGAGAGCAGGAGACAAATGCTTGGGGAGAACCTACTGTTTTCACTGAAGCTCTGCCCTGATAAAAGACTGGAGTCATCATAAACGTCAACTAGTAAGATTCTGATGACATATGTCTAAACAATAGGATCTTCTTGTAGTTTGGTGGTGGTGGTGGTGGTATGTCCTGCAGCCTAGGCTGGCTTCAAATTCCCTATGTAGCTGAGGATGACCTTGAACTTCTGATTGCCTACTTCCGCCTCCCAAGTGCTGGCATAACAGGGAAGGTGGGATTGAATGCTGGACTTCCTGTGTGCTAGGCAAACACTACCAACTCAGCTATATCCCCAGCCCTTGGTCAAATCCTTTAACAGCAGAGAATACTAAACAGGAATGAAGCAATTCTGTGCAGCAGATATGAAGTAACCTCCAAAATATATTGCCTAATGAAATGAAGTATAGAAATATTAAGGTCGTTAGCCCTTCTATTTAAAAGAAAGTCCCGAAGTCAACAAGATGGCTTAGTGGATAAAGGCACTTGCCATCAAACCTAAATGAGTTGGGTACCCAGAACCCCTCATGGTGGAAGTAGAAAAACCAACTCCAAAAGCTGTCCTCTGACCTCTACTCACAACATGTGCATTGAAAAGTACACACACACACACACACATACACACTCATACATGCACACACACACACACACACACTCAAGCACACATACACAAACAGGTACACATACATACATGCTCAGGTGCAGCATGGTCCTGTGGCTACTGAGATCAACTCTTGTGAGCTAATGATTATTATTTTGGTTGAAAGTTGAATGCCATGGGCTTATTGTGTACAATCTCCAGTTGCATCAGCAAGACCCTTCAGAAAGAACACTGTAAGAGAAAAGCACTCCCCTCTGGATCCCCTTGTTCTCCATATTCACCCAGGCTTCTACTGTATCCCCCTGTAACAAACCCCAAGGCAACCCTGGATTATCCCTGTTGGGAAAATATTCACTTAAGGCAGACTGAGAGGGGAAATGCTGTTGAATTTCAGACTTGTGATGATATAGGAGAACCTGGGACACCTTAGTTTCTCTTCTGACTTACTCTCTGCCGCACACTGAAGAACAGGACCAACTCTGGATAGCATGAACTAAGCCTGAATTTAGTATGCAAAACTAACCACCTCTCAGTATACAGACAGCGTATCAGCCCTGCGTAGACAGGAGAAGTGGGGTGGAGAGGGGTAGCATCCCAGACATAGAGCGTATCAACCATGCAGGGACAGGAGATGTGGGGTGGAGAGGGAAAGCATCCCAGACATAGAGCGTATCAACCATGCAGGGACAGGAGACGTGGGGTGGAGAGGGAAAGCATCCCAGACATAGAGCGTATCAACCATGCAGGGACAGGAGACGTGGGGTGGAGAGGGGTAGCATCCCAGACATAGAGCATATCAACCATGCAGGGACAGGAGATGTGGGGTGGAGAGGGATAGCATCCCAGACATAGAGCATATCAACCATGCAGGGACAGGAGACATGGGGTGGAGAGAGATAGCATCTCAGACATAGAGCATATCAACCATGCAGGGACAGGAGACGTGGGGTGGAGAGGGATAGCATCCCAGACATAGAGCATATCAACCATGCAGGGACACGAGACGTGGGGTGGTGAGGGGTAGCCTGCCTGCTCATCTGCTACCTTAACCTTGACAAAATATTGTAGGAGAAAACTTTTCATAAACTGCTTCTATTTGCCTTATTTTCTGGAGATTTTAATTATTTATTTACCTATGTATGTTTCTATGTTTCTACATATGTATGTATGTATGTATGAATGTATGTATGTATGTATGTATGTATGTATGTATGTATGTATGTATGTATGTAGCCTAGACTGACTTCGAACTCACCAGCCTCTGACTTAGACTCAGGCATAGGCCATGAAGTTGTTTCGTTTTCAAGTATTCTTTTTGTAATTTTTCTTATTTGTATGGATTGTTTTTGCTTACATGCATGTCTGCACCATATGTACATCAGATGCCCATGGAGGCCACATGAGGACACTGGATCCCCCTGGAACTGGAGTTATGGATGGTCGTGAGCCACCGTATGGATGTTGGGAATAAAACCTAGGTCTTCTGAAAGAGCAGTCAGTGCTGTTAACCACTAAGCCACATACCAACCCTCACCCCAACTTAAATTAAACAGTAGAAGTTACTTAATAAATGGGAAAATGTTTAAAATTATGTCACAAATAACAGTGATTATTATATCTTTGGGGAATGAAGTTTGGTTAGTAAAGTGCTTGGAGTGAGTCAGCTAGCTAGCAGCATCTTCCATGGCTCCCTGGTTAGAGGTAATGCTGCATGGAATCTCAAGGTATCCTGCCTTCATGTTCCTTCCTTGCAACACTGCTCTGGCCCCATCAGTGGTGGACTGTGACCTAGAAGCATCCTCCTATGTCCACACTTCAAATAGCAGGATTACAGGCACATGCTACCATGCATGGCTTTTGCAGTCCTAGAGAGCAAACCCTGAGTTGGGAACATGTTAGAACGTTGCCAGTTATTTCTGAAGTGTCACTGTCATAGTAAGCAATGTACACCATCAAGGAGAAAGGATATCACACTTGAAAATGGTGTTTAAAGAGGTCCAGGGCCTGGGGAGATGCTGCAGCTGTTTGGAGCACTTGGTTTTCAAGAGGACCTGGGTTCTATTCCCAGAAACCACATGGCTACTCCCAGCCACATGTAACTCTAGCTCCAGGGGGTCTGATGCAATACAGGCACCAGGAATGCATGAGCGTACATACATACACACATGCAGGCAAAACATTTACACATATGAAATGAAATAAACAAGTCTAAAAAATTTAAGGTCTTCAGAGCACAGTACTGCATCCAAGGGCTCACTCCATTGACAGTTACAGTTGCTCTGTACCTTTTATTTGCTTGAGCTGTACTTTAAAACAAGTTCACCCTAAGCCTTTAATGCAATGGTTCTCAACCTTCCTAATGCTGCAACCCTTCAAAATAGTCCCTTGTGTTGTGGAGACCGTCTCAACTATAGAATTATTTTCTTTGCTAGTTCATGGCTGTAATTTTTCTACTGCTAGGCATTGCAATGTAAATATCTGATAGGCAACTCCTGAGGTGGTCGTGACCCACAGGTTGAGAACCACTGTTTTAAGTCATAAATGAGCCTACTGTTAGCTTTAGACCAAGGGGCATCATGGGATGATTTCAGATATTTTTTTTTTTCCTCCAATGATGTTTTAAGGCCCTGCTAAGGATTGTTCCCTGTTTCCCTCCACTCAGCAGTCTGGTGACTCCCTGCAGGACCTGCCTTTCCTGCTTTGCTGTCTCTGATTGGTCTAAATGGATGGCAGTTCTTTCTCCTGCTGCCAATCAGTTCAGTAGCCAAGTGTAAGGCAACCACGTGTGGCGGGTTTCAGAAAGTAGTGCAAGAGACAACTGAAACCCTGGCAACGCTTAGGCCTTTCACTCTGTCCTCCACAGAGGAGACAGCAGGGGGATGTCACAGTGGCTTTCTTGACAGAAAGCTATCCATCTTGAGACTGTGAGAATGCTGGGTTGAGGTTGAAACCAAAACAGAGAGAAGCTGAGCCTCCAGAGACGCAAAGAAACAGAGCATGAATCTTGACCTGTCTCCTAGACTTTTCGTCCATTGTGTGAGCAATAAATTCCCATGTTGCTGGGCTGGCCTGTAGGCTAATTTTGTTCTATGTCTCAAAGACATATTGAGGAATCCACACTGCCTCCTCCTTTACCCCTGGTTCCTGAAACCCCTACTGCTGACTCTCCACTCCAGATCTTTTGTTGGACATCATGTAATGACCAAGCTATAAGCAGAAATAATGGACTTCATATCACCAAATCATAGACAGAAACAAGAGATTTAAGATTAGATGGCTTATAGCCAAACTCATTTTATTTCATATTTATTCCTCCTCATGGTTTTGTTTCCTTTTTCCTATTCCCTTTACACATCTACCTGTTCAGATCCCACCAGTTTTTAATCACTTAAACACAAGCGCTTGCTTCCTTTAAAAGCTTTTCTGAGGGCTGGAGAGATGGCTCAGCAGTTGAGAGCACTGACTGCTCTTCCAAAGGACCCAGGTTCACTCCCAGCACCCACATGGCAGCTCACAACTATCTATAACTCCAAGATCTGACATCCCCATACAGACATACATGCAGGCAAAACACCAATGCACATAAAATAAAAATAAATAAAAATTTTAAAAGCTTTTCTGGTACCTTCTACTGGAAAAAAAAAACTAGCCCCTTCCAGAAGATGGACTGAGCTCCCATGCACAGCTAGACTGAGAACTGTTTGCCTGCCTGCAAGGTCTCTGACTAGATCTTCTTCTTTGGATTATTTTAAGCACTCATACAACCACGAGAGAGGAAATTCAGTGACTGAAAACCACATGTGCAGAAAAAGGTTGTCTTTAGGACTTTTGTGCCAAAGAGTTGCTTCTCTTGGGGTCGTTTCTATATCACAACCATCAGCATCATCTGAGAAGGAGAGGCTCTTGGGAAATTCCTGCAACAGGTATTTAGCAAGCTGTCTGGAATCTGGTATGCTTGGACCTTGAAGAGCAAGGAGACTCAAGAAAGCAGATTACCAAGGAGAGACTTGATACCCTATGAGCATATACAGGGGGAGGAAGTCCCCCTCAGGAACAGTCATAGGGGAGGGGAGTAAGGGGAAAATGGGAGGGAGGGAAGAATGGGAGGATACAAGGGATGGAATAACCATTGAGATGTAACAAGGATAAATTAATTAAAAAAAAATTTAAAGATCTTGAAAAAAAAAGAAAGCATAAGCTATGGATTGAGGCGCTAATGAGCTTAGTCGTCTTGGAGCGGGATAAGGATAAAGTGAAGATCAAGGAGAACTGTACTTCCTGAGATGAAGCCATATCAACCATGGAGGATCTGGCTGTGGAGTGGTAAATACACGGTGTTCAGCCTTGAGCTATCCAATGCTGAGTGTCCCTTTAGCCTGGAATCCAGCCCTTTGACTTGAAGTCCAAAGGGTTATGGTCAGGTAGGTATGCACCTACAGAAACTCCAATAAGGGTCCTAGATATTTGTGTGTGCATATGCGTGTACATGTGTGTGTGTGTGTGTGCTCACTCACACATGTGTGTATACAAGCATGCTGATCTACTTGTGGGGATTGCATGTGAATGTGTGTGTGAATGTGTGTGTACATGTTGCCAGTGTCAGGGGTTGTTCCTCAGATGTCATCTATCTTGTTTTTTATTTTTTGTTGTTGCTATCTTTTACATTTGCATATTTATATGCACATAGTGGGCAATTTGTGTGCTACAACATGGATATGGAGGTCAGAGGACAACTTGCAGGACTTAGTTCTTATTTCTACTATGTGAGTCGCAGGAGTTAAACTCAGGTCACCTAGCCAGTGCCTCGACCCCATGAGCCTTCTTAATGACCTCATGTTTTGTTTGTTTTGCTTTCAAGACACTATCTTTCATTAGCCTATAGCTCAGGTAGCAGCCTAGGCCGGCTGGTGAACTGCAAGGATCTGCCCATCTCTATCCCAGCTGAGCTTACAGCACTCGCCATAATGCCTGGGTGTTCTGTTTATTGCTTGTTTGGGGTTGTTTTATGTGGGGTGTTCTGGGGATTTGACTGATTCTCATGCTTGGAAGGCAAGCATTCTATAGATGGAACTGTGCCCCCAACCCCAAACATTCTCTAGTGTTCTTTGCTCTCTTTGGAAGTAGTGCGATCTTTCTTATTGCTCCCTCCCAAGTTTCTTATGTAATTCTACATTTCTCATTTTTCCTTTGGGCAGAATTAAGCTGAGAACCACAGGGCTGCCCGTGGCCTTCCAGTAACTCAGGCAAATAATTCACCAAGATACTTTTATCTATCTGGGGGAAAACCCTGAGATGGTTCCAAAACAGGAAGGGACAATACAGGTGTCTGCTGTCACAGTTCTTTGGAAATATCCCATGAGCCCTAGGCAGGATTGTCTCTCTACTCATGGGCCTCATTAGCTACCACAGGCCTCACAGCTCCAGTCGACAGCCACACAGCTGGCTCTGTTCAACTCCACCAACCATGTGTCCCCTGATCTCTCCTATCTCTTTCTCCCATGTTCTACTTGGCCTGCTTAATCAACGTGAGGCTGAACTCTAACCTTTGAGGAAAGGCTAGGGCCCTGCCTTGCTTTACATAATTCTCACAATAACTACAGACATCGGCTTGTACGTGTACATGTACCTTACCTTCCGTTCCTATGGTTCCCCTAACACTCAGATTTTAACATGGTACCATTAGACAAGGAAAAAGTATCCTGAAATGATCCTTTAAGATAACAAACATATCATTTTCAGTACAGAATGTGTGTTTTTCTCTTATCATCAATACATTATTCTAAGGTAGAATCCTTTTTTAGAATTGCTATTTTGAGACATTGTTTTCAAGTACAGAATTTTCCCCAAAAGTATCTCATTTTTCACTGAGCCACCATGGATAAGAAGAATTTTTTTCTATTATTTTGTATAGTTATAATGGCCATATCCTGAAGTCCTACAAGAGAGACCCTTTAGCGACAAAGATGAAGGACCTGCTTTTGTTGAGAAACTATGGTGCCACAGGTACTTAAGTTGTTTGTGTTCATCCCGTCCCGTATCATCCCTGTTAAAGTCCCTGCTATCTTTATTTTGCAGGTGAAAACCCTGGGTGGAGTTACATGTGGATTCCAAAATGGGCTGCAGTGCCTGTCCTTTCTTCTTAAAGACTACTGGACTCCCCTCAGCATCGTACAGAACAGGAAATTCATAGGCGCATAAGCAACTCTCTGCTTATGCTGAGGGCTGTTGAAAGTGAATGCAGTTGGGATTTTGTGCCTGATGTCAATACAGACTCCACTCTGCTGAAAATGTCCTCTAACTGTGAACCCATGTCTGCTAAACATGTCAAAAGCACAGAGTACTTTGATATTTCAAATGTATTTAGGTGCTGCTTTTCAGGATCTGCACCTGCCTACTGGCCACCTGCACTTTTTAATGTAGGATGCCTCAAGTTGTTGCTGCAGAAAGTTGCTCATGTCCTTGGTTTCGCTTCAAACCTTTTGGAGCACACAAACTCTACTTCCTTAGCTAACATGCCGGTATAATCAGGCTACATGCCTTTAGAACACTGTGCTGGCTAAAAGAGCTTAACCATTCTTGACTGAAGGAGGGTTACCTCAGCACAGTGACAAAGCTATGAAAAGGAGATAATTCAAGAAGAAGCAGGTGAAATGCTGGCCTCGCTTTAGTCTATTTTTAAATGCTTGTCAGATGTCTGTAACTGACACCCTTAATTGGAAGTTCTTAAAGTTTAGATGTATTTATTAAAATTTACCAAAATGCAACATGATGATGAAATTATTATTTTGATTGATTGCCTTCCCTTCCTGGCTGACTTTTTACCTCAGGTTTCTTTAACCATTTCGTGACAGTGAATATCTGTATAAGCCACTTTTAAACACCCAGTGGCTTTCCAGCAACTTGATCTATTACTACATAACACATTGTTGCCCACCTACAAAGCTAATGTTTGAACAAAATATCCAGACACCTAGGGCTAGTATCAGCTGAATATTTACCTCAATGCCTCGAGTTTACAGTTGAAATGATTTTCATTTATAAATCGGTCCTTTGGGCCATTCTTTCAGTTTGTTTTTTTAAGCCGTTAAAGCAGACATGATGTGAAAAGAATGGTTTTAATCATTGACAAATCAAAATAAACAAACATTTTTAAATGTTCCTAAGTTTCATAGAGGTCAGAGGGGACTTGACACAAGACCTTGCGCATTTGGCCACATTAAAGCCTTACAAGCCACAGTATCTCATCCAGCCTCAGTCTGATTCAGAAGGAAACAAACAGCCTGCTTTGTTCCCTGTTGTAGAAAATGTCAATGGTGATTTATTTAAAGCACAGCCAATCTTTGTTAAAAAAAAAAAACAAAAACAAAAACAAAAACAAAAACCTGAAAGTCTCCATACTTACTTTTCAATACTGTTTTTCCGAGAGATGTTATTGGGAGGCTGGCTCGTTGTTGGGGTCCCCTGGCTGTATGTGAAGAATTGATTGGATGTCCTTATGTCCTTGTCCCCTGACAGGGACTCAAATTCAGGGTCTTGTCCACAAACAGATCAAAGCGCAGTTGGGTCTGTTTCAGAAAAACTCATGTCTTCCTAAGAGGGAAAAGTCCGTGCCCCAAGCAAGTTCTGGAAGAAGAGCATGTTTTTCCTGCCCTTGAATTAACTAGGTCACTGCTGAAGCTGGAGAATATTTCTTAGCATCACCGTGATGAAACTTGAGGGCAGTTTTCTGCAGTAGGTGCGACACTTGTTGACGCTGCCTGCCGGGGAGGCCCTGGCAAAGGGACTTGATGAAACACAGCCCCAGGGAGCTGAAATCCAGATGAGTTGTCACTGACTGCTGCTGGAGAAGGACAGCTCTTTGCACTGCCCATGCAGGACCTTGCCTTAATTACTCTCCTTTTAGGAAAATAATCACATTGAGGGAATTGACATTTGAAGTCATGGTAGGAGACCCCCCCCAGGGGGTGTGGCAGGGACATGAAAATGAGAGCTTGTGTATTGTTTGTTTTAGAAATGGCACTGAGCCTTCCCCCGAAGCTCTCTGAGCAGAAAGCACAGAAGGCACCCCCCTACCCTGCCTCCCTTAAGAATAAGAGAAAAACTAGGTGTAGTGGTACATGCCTATAATACCAGCACCCAGGAGGCCAAAGTAGGAGTATTATCATGAGTTCAAGAACAGCCTGAGTAATATAACAAGATCTGTCTCAAAAAGAAGCAAAAACAAAGCAGACCAAATAACACACACACACACACACACACACACACACAGTGTGGGAGCACATCCTAGCACTTGGAGAGTGAGAGTGGAGTCAGAAAAATCAGGAATTCAAGGCCATTCTCAGCTGTATGGTGAATTCAAGGCTAGTGTAGGCTATATGAGACCTTGTCTTAACAATACAGCCAGTCCAGGAGATGGTAGCAGAGGCCGCACATGCCTTTAATCCCAGCACTTGGGAGGCAGAGACAGGCAGAGACAGAGATCTCTCTGTGGTCCAGGACAGCAAAGGCTACATAGAGAGACCCTGTCTTGAAAAACCACACACACACACACACACACACACACACACACACACACACACACACACACACCAAATACAACCAACAAAAACAAAACAAACAAACAAACAAAGTCGGGCATGCACCTTTAATCCTAGCACTTGGGAGGCAAAGATAAGCAGATCTCTATGAATTTGGGGCCATCCTGGTCTATATAACAAGTTCCAGGCCAGCCAGGGCTACAGAGAGACCTCATCCCTATAAACAAACAAACAAACAGACAAATAGTAAAAATCAGGAGAAATCATAGAAAAATGCCACAGGCCCTAGTCTTTCAGCTTGATGGTAATTGTTCCTGTTTCAAAGTAGTTTTTACCCTTCATGTTAGCCACAAGCAATATAAAATATTTAGGAGTTACTCTAACCAAGCAAATGAAGGACTTTTTTGAAAAAATTTTCAAAACTCTGAATAAAGAGACTGAAGATGATATCAAAAGATGGAATGATCTTCCTTGCTCATGGATCGGGAGAATTAACATAGTAAAAATGGCCATCTACCAAAAGCAATTTACAGATTCAATGATATCCCTATCAAAATACCTACACAATTTTTAAAGACATTGAAAATTCAATTCTCAACTTTATATGGAAAAGCAAAAACCCAGAATAGCTAAAACAATCTTGTACAATAAAAGATCCTCCAGAGGAATCTCCATACCTGATCTCAAGCTGTACTATTAAGCAACAGTAATTAAAACAGCATGGTACTGGCATAGCAATAGGCTGGTTGATCAGTGGAATCAAATCGAAGACCCAGATATGAATCCACACACATATGGTCACCTGATTTTTGGACAAAGAAGCCAAATCTATTCAATGGAAAAAAGATAGCATCTTCAACAAATGGTGCTGGTCTAACTAGATGTCTACGTATAAAAAAAAATGCAATTAGACCCATATTTGTCACCATGCACAAAACTCAAATCCAAGTAGATCAAAGACCTCAACATAAAACCAGAGACACTAAGTCAGTTAGAAGAAAAAGTGGGAAAGAGCCTGGAACACATTGGCACAGGAGACAACTTCCTGAATAGAACACCAACAGCCAAGGCCTTAAGGTCAACAATTAATAAATGGTACCTCATGAGGCTGAGAAGCTTCTGTAAGGCTGGAGACACTGTCAACAGAACAAAGCGGCAGCCTACAGACTGGGAAAAGATCTTCACCAACCCTCCATCTGACAAAGGTCTAATATCCAAAATATATAAAGAACTCAAGAAATTAAACACCACCAAACCAAATAACCCAATTGAGAAATGGAGCTTGGAACTAAACAGAGAATTCTCAACAGAGGAATAGCGAATGACTGAGAAACACTTAAAGAAATACTCAACCTCCTTAGTCATCAGGGAAATGCAAATCAAAACAACTCTGAGATTCCTTCTTTCACCTATCAGAATGGCAAAGATCAAAAATTCAAGTAATACCACATGCTGGCGAGGATGCGGAGAGAGAGGAACACACCTTCATTGCTGGTGGGAATGCAAACTAGTACAGCCACTTTGGAAATCTATCTGGCACTATCTTAGAAAACTGGGAATAGGGCTTCCTCAAGACCCAGCTATTCCACTCCTTGGAATATACCCAGAAGATGCTCCAGCACACAAGAAGATTTGCTCAACCATGTTCATAGCAGCCTTATTCATAATAGCCAGAACCTGGAAACAGCCTAAGTGTCCTCAGTAGAAGAATGGATAAAGAAATTGTGGTACATTTACACTATGGAATACTACATAGCTATTAAAACAAGGAAATCCCAAAATTTGTGGACAAATGGATTGAACTAGAAATGGTCATAATGAGTGCGTTAACCCAGAAGCAGAAAGAGTCAAATGGTATATACTCATTTATATCTGGACACTAGCCCAAGGGGCATGTCCCATGAACGTCTTCACTTATCAGGAAAGTGGGACAGAGGAGAGGACATCCTATTGGGACTCTAGATGAGAGAAGCATGGGAGAATGGGGAAATAGAAGGATCCAGAGGGTCCTAGAAACCTACAGGTACATTATGATGGGCAGATCTGGGCCCAGAGGTCCTGCTCAAACTATGGCACCAGCCAAGGACAATACATGCAGTAAACTTCGAACCCCTACCCAGATCTACCCAATGGACAGGACATTCTTCACAGTTGAGTGGAGAGTGGGGTCTGACTTTCACATGAACTCTGGTGCCCCATATTTGACCATATCCCCTGGATGAGGAGGCCTGGTGGCACTCAGACGAAGGATAGCAGGCTACCAAGAAGAGACTTGATACCCTATGAGCATATACAGGGGGAAGAGGTCCCCGTCAGTCACAGTCATAGGGGAAGGGAGTAAGGGGAAAATCAGAGGGAGGGAAGAATGGGAGTATACAATTGAGATGTAATATGAATAAATTAATAAAATATATTTTTTTAAAAAAACAAAGTAGTTTTTAATGTGGGCACTTCTTTGAATTTTGTTCAGATCCAAGAGAGGATGTGGAAAATCCAGAGGCGTCCTTTTGTAAGCCCCTGGCCTCACTACAAAACTATTTCAATGCTTGATACCTGGAAGCTGACTAGCTAGAAGGAAACCTCTTGTGAGACAGCGAGAGCTAAAATTAGCACCTCTAAGTGGGTGACTTTGAAAGGGACATGACTGAAACTACCCCTCAAAAGTAAAGCGTCTGTGTGCCCTGCAGCTCATGCCTTGTTGTCTCTGGCAGAAGACCTTCACAGGACAAAAAGAAAAGAAAAGAAAAAGTCACCATCTGAGTTATTAAGTATCAAGACGTAGGTAGAACAGCGGATGGGTTCAGCTTTTTTTCCATCTTAGCTGCACATGAAAAGATAAGTACCAAAAGCTGAAAGGCTGGGAAGTAATGCCCGCCCCCTCGCAGAGTGAAGAGAAAGAGCCAAATCCCTGTGACTGTGGTTAGCAACTCCTTTCCTGTGAAGCTGGGGGTCTTCTCTGCTTAAGGTCTGTTCCAGAGAAGGGGAGAAAACTTGAAAATAGGGATGAAAAGAAGGTGTGGCAATAAAGAGTAACCAAACTGTGAGCCATTGAAATGGCTCAGTGGGCACAGTCTCTTTTCTCCAAGCGTGACAACCTGAGTCCCCATCTCGGGACTGGCTTGGTAGAAGGAGGGAGGGGGTTGATCCCTGCAGGGTGTCCTCCTCCAACCTCTCTGTGTGCTGTGGCACAGGCACATATACACACTGAATACATAAGTAAACAAATTTACTTGAAAATTTAAGAATAAACAAATGTCACACAAACACAGCAGGAGAGGATAAAAACCTAAAGGAACAAATAGCCCAAGATTTAAAAAAAAGATGAATATGACAGTTGAAACTCACTCTGAGGCTTACTTTTGTTTCCTCTTGAATTCCTAGTATCTGTCTCTTAATAAAATAAATGTAATGATATAGGAATTTGCGTATCCATGTGGACATGGCAGAATTCACAACGGCCTGCCTATGGAATCAGCCTACATGGTCCTCAATAGATGAACGGGTAAAGAAAAGAGAAAGCATGGCACATGTACACAATTGGCTACTTATTCTCCCATTCAAAAAATAAAATTATGTTGCTTGCTGGAAAGTGGATGGAGTTGGAGATCACCGTGCAAGATAAGCCAGTCTCACAAAGAGAAGTCTGATGGTTAATCATTGTTAGCTTGACTGGACTTAGAACTTGCCACTGAAAAACACCTCTGGGTGTGGGTGAGGGTATTTCCAGAACATTCTGCCGAGGCTGGAAGGCAAGCCTGAATGTGGGCAGCACCATTCTATGAACTAGGGTTCTGGAATGAATAAAGAAGAGAAGGCTAGCTAAGCAGCACATTCATCATTCGTTCTCTGCTTGCTCACTGCAGATGTGGTGTGACCAGCTGCCTTATGTACCTGCTGCCATGCCTTCCACACCCTCATGGGCTGTATCCTCTCAAACTGTAAGCCAAAGCAAACCCTTCCTCACTTCGGTCGCTTCTTTTCTGATCTTTGTTCACAGCAACTAGAAGAACATCATGTATTTTCTATCACATGTGGAATTGGGCATGCTAGATTTTTCTCAACCTGATATAAACAAGGGTCATCTATGAGTAAGAACCCTCAATTGAGACAGTGCCTCCTTCTGATTGGCCTATAAATATGTGTGGGGGGTGTTTCTTGATCAATGACTGATGTTGGGGAAGCAGCCCACTCTGGCTAGTGCCACCTCCAGTGAAGTTGCTCTTGTGCACTCTACAAAAGCAAGCGAACCAGGATATTGGGAGCAAAGCAGTGAGCAGCCTTCCTCATGGCCTCTGCTTCAGTTCCTGCCTCCAGATTCCTGCCTCAAGTCCCTGCCCTGGCCTCCCTCCGTGGTAGACTGTAAACTATGAGATGAAACAAACTGTTTCCTCCCCAAATTGCTTTTGGTCATGGTGTTTATTATGAAGATCTAGAACAGGTGAACAGGGAAATAGAGTAGGGGCTGTTAAGGGTATGAAGAAGAGAGGGATCAGAAAGAATAATAGAACAGATGAGCAAGTCAGCATGCATATAAGCATGTATGGAAAGTTATAAGGCCATTGCTTTGTGCAACTTATATACTAATGAAAGTAAAATGAATGCATGAAGCTGGTGTGTGTGTGTGTGTGTGTGTGTGTGTGTGTGTGTGTGTGTGTGTGTGTGTGTGTGTTAGATCTGACTACGCTTGCTTTGTTAATCACCCACAGATACTAGAATTTTTGCTTTAATCACCAGTTTTAGAGAGCATGCATACACAAAAATCAGAAACAGAAACCACGGAACTAAGCCCTATTTGGTTGGCCAGGACATTTGAACTGAATTTTCGATGTTTACTAGGAGGAAGGACAGGAGTAAGATTTTGAAAAGGAAAGGAGGCCTATACATTTTTATTACATTAAAAAATATGTTGGTGGGCTGGAGAGTTGGCTCAGCAGTTATGAGCACTGCTTGCTCTTCCAGAGGTCCTGAGTTCAATTCCCAGCAACTACATGGTCGCTAATAACTATCTGTAATCAGATATGGTGCCCTCTTATGGTGTGCAGGCACACAAGCAGGCAGAATACTGTGTATGTAATAAATAAATAAATACATTTCTTTTTTTAAAAAATATGTTTGTGATTAAAAATAAAACATTTAGCACAATTCCAAGTTAAGAGGTATGGAACATAAGAAAATGTGTTTTTAAATTATCTCTTTTTCTGAAGCTATAAGCCAGGGGTTCTTAACCTGCTGGTCCCATGACCCCTTTCAGGGGCAAACAACCTATTCATGGGGGTCACATATCAGATACCCCACATGTCAGATAGCTACATTATGATTCATAACAATAGCAAAACTACAGTTATGAAGTAGCAATGAAAGTAATTTTATGGCTAGGGTCACCGCAACATGAGCATTTGTAGGGAGATTTCCCTTCTTAGAAATGCATTTTTATGTTAGATCTTTTAAAAAATACCTCCCCAAAAGGCCTTTTGGCCTTCCCAGAATTCCACTTGTTATTTTCTTAGCTTCACAATGAGTAGTTGTGGTCAAAGACCAGAGGTTTGCTGATGGTAGAGAGAACCAGTCTGTTGCTACCTATTCTGAACACTTTGAGCAAATCCATTCGGTTCTTATCTGCTCTCTGCTCCCACAACTTGGGTTAGGTCTGGTACATGAGGAGTTCATCTGCTCATATGAATCCTCCTGGCACAGCAGATCTGCAAGCACTGGTGTTGGATAGCAGAAGTGATGTCATGCCCTCCCCTGCTGAACACATTCTTGGCTAAGGCTTGAGACCAATCACGTGTGTGGTCAGAGGCTCTGCCAGAGCCTTGGGACAAGCGGCAGATACTTAGCTCTTGCTTTAGGGAGCTGTGAGGGTTTGAGAAGCTCCCCCCCCCCTCGATGGCCTAACAGCTTTATTCAACAGTTCTTCCTTGTTCAGAGTCCCCAAGTTCTTGTCACTGGACATGACCTGGCATGATTACATGCAACCTCCTCCCAGCACATCTGTGTAACTAACATGGCCCCCAGCACTCAGGTAGGTCCTCTCAGCAGACTTTTTCCTCCCTCATGTACACTGATGAAAAGTATTATAAATCTTCCCTTCAACTCAAGGTGGGTTTTTTTTTTTTAATCCCAAATTCTTTCTACAAAATTCTTCCTATAAAATTCTCTCTACATGAGAAAGTGGCATGTACAAACTCTTGCAAAATAACAATACAAATACAATTCTATCAAAATTGGTGCCTCTGCTCTCCCATATATATGAATATTTGGAGCCTGGAATTCATCTTTCTTAAGGTGTCAAATTATTAGCAACAGTAAGGGTCATAGGACACAAGTATCCCTCATGCTCCTGAAGAATTGTGTCTCAACTATCAAAAACTGAAATAGCAAAACCAGGTTAAAAGTCACCTTAACTAAATATGAGATACTAAGTAACTGGGGGGGAGGGGAGGCACTTGGAAAGCGGTCTTCTATTATTTTGTTTGTTTCAGCTCCTCAACGTCTCTTTTAAAATGGCTACAATAAAGCTTTGCTGTCCTGGGGTCTCTATTATCATAGGAGGAGGCCCACCTAAAATAGAATTCTAGGGAAATTCAAGTCCTTACATTCATTAGGATTCCCATGAGGGATCGGCTCACACTGTTACGGAAGCTGCAAAGATCCAGCCTTCTGTCTTCTGCAAGGTGGAGACATAGGGAAGCCAGCGGTAAAGTTCCAGGCCAAAGGTCCCCTACATCTTGAAGGGAGTGAAACAGATGTCCTGCTTAAGGTTGACCATTCTGTAGTCATTTGCTTTCAGCATTTTGACCAGTCACAGTTACTGCTGACAGGGGGAAGGGATCCCCTTCAGCCACAGACATAGGGGAGGGGAGTAGGGGGAAAGCGGGAGGGAGGGAGGAATGGGAGGATACAAGGGATGGGATAGCAATTGAGATGTAATATGAATAAATTAATAAAATATTTTTTTAAAAAAAAAAGAAGCCTCGCTGACCAAAGTTGACAGCAGAACTATTTATAGTCATAATGCAAATTTATAATTACTTAAGAGGGAATTTAGTGGGTGCGCCATAGCCATTTAGCAAATCAATAGCAGTGGCTTCCCAGCTGGGGCCTGTGACTTCCCCAGCCACAGGCTTCTGACTAGGCTTACAGTACCTGTCATGACCCCCTTCCTGTGGAGCAGACCTCAGACCCAATCAGAATTCAGCAGGTTATTTTCTTAACAAACTTGTCACTATGAAACCAGTGAGCACTTATTGCATAGCAGGTCCATAATATAGCATGCAAAATGCATAGCTGAATAAGACAGTCGATTACAATTCTTCCCCAGCAGCTTGCATAGCCCCTTCTAGCACTGTGAGGGCTACCTAGCAGGAAGTAAGCTTCCACCTCAGGTCCAGCTTGATTTCTCTATGTCATTTTAGCACAGTGTGTGGTGTCTTCAGCAATAGGGTCTTACCATCTAGTTCTGGTGGGCAACCAACTACAGTGAAAATAGCCTTCATTGCTTTGGGAGCCGAGGAATCTCCCTGAGCAGCAATTTGAAGAGAAGTAGCCCACCCCTGATGCCTTACTTTGTTACGGATACTATTGCTGTGATGACACAGTGTGACCAAAGCAACTTGGAGTGGAAAAGCATATGTTTCCACATCACAGTTTATCATCAAAGGAAATCAGGACAGGAACTCATGCAGAGCAGGAACCTGGATGCAGGAACTGATGCAGAGGCCATGGAGGGGTGCTGCTTACTGGCTTGCTCCTTGTGGCTTGCTCAGCCTGCTTTCTTATAGAACCCAGCACCACCAGCCCAGGGATGGCACTGCCCACTAATGAATGGGCTGTGCCTTTCTCCATCAATCACTAATTTTAAAAATGCCCTACAGGCTTGCTTACAGCCCCATCTTATGTAAGCATTTTCTTTATTGAGGTTCCCTCCTCTTTGATTAGTTTGTGTCAAGTTGACAGAAAACTACTCAGCATACCTGGGTACTGTCCACCAGTATTTCCCAGGTTGCTTTAGGATGGAGTACCACCCTGTGATAAAGTGTGGTGGTATATACCTATAACCCCTGCATTGAGGCAAAGGCAGGAGGATGGTGACTCTGTAGCTTGGGCTAAAAAGTAAGATTGTCTCAGTAGTGAAGGAGAAGTACTAAACTCATAGCCATCTGGTGTTAGGAACTTAATGGCTTTGATTTGGTGGAGATCTGCATTTTTTAAAATGCATTAAAGTGAATAATGAATGAATGAATGAATAAACAATATTTTTAATGTCAAAAGGGGTAAATGTTTCCCTCAAAGGTTAATTTTGAGAAGTCTTTTTTTTTTTTTAAATGGAACTCAGGAAAAAGAGAAAGTGTGTTAAGAAGATGTGCTCTAAGCTGGGTGGTGGTGGAGCATGTCATTAATCCCAGCACATGGGAGGCAGAAACAGATGGATCTCTGAGTCAAGGCCAGCCTGGTCTACAAAGTGAGTCCAGGACAGCCAAAGCTGTCTCGAAAACAAAAACAAAAAAACAAAAAAACAAAACAAAACAAAACACCTGTTATGTTACATAAGCAGTTTTTTTTTTATCCCAAGTGTGGGATATAGAGATGCTTTTAGTTTGTCTATAGCTGATAACAGCCTTGTAAAGCTCAGAGAGGGCCATGGCCATTGCCAGCTGGAGTTAGTTTAATTCTGAGGTCTCTGAGAGAAATAAATATCAGAGTCCAGAGAGAGGATGGATGCTTCAAGGGACGCTCTGGCGGAGGGGGTGGTTTGAGGAGTAGGTCATTTGGGGAAGGAAGAAGGCAGCTGCTGGATATCCTGACGACTAAAATTGGTATTGCCCCCAAAGAACCCTACTAGCCTAATCGACTAGAACTAAATCTAAAGAGGTCTATGTCCCTTGTCCATTCTAACATTCTTTCTCCCTTATCTAGGGTTGCGAGTGTTAGAAGGGAGGTAGAGGCTTAAGAAACCCCAAATAAAATAGTTAAAAAAAATAGCATCTACAGCCCATCATCCTGTTCAGCTTTTTTGTTGTCTGGTAAGAATGCCTTCTATACTAAAGATAGTACTTGCAACTTATCAGTAGTAATCTTACCTTACCTGTGACATTTTCCATGAAGAAAAGGTGTTAACTTTTATGTGAGTAATAAGCCAGCTATTTACCTGAAGGCTTCTGGGATTTTTCAATTCTCAGAAAACTATGAATGTAATGACACTTTCCTGAATTCTC
>OU015744.1:22450515-22461369 GCA_907169655.1 Acomys percivali | reverse complement strand
ACACACACACACACACACACACACACACACACACACACACACACACCATTTTTTAATTTTAAAGTTTTTTTGAGGCAGGTATATTACAGTGTAGCCGAGACTGGCTTCATGGACATCCCCCTGCCTTATCCTTCTTAGTACTGCGATTATATGTGCATGCCATCACAACCAGCTGTAAAGGATTTTTTAAGACAGTTATACTAGGCTTCTGTCTGCTAGCATAGCAGAGTATCTTTAATAGTTTCAAGGGTTGGCTCTCTCCCATAGTGTGGGTCTCATGCTAGGCCAATCATTGGTTTGCCATTCCCTCAGTCTTGGCTACATCTTTATCT
Source organism: Acomys percivali (assembly GCA_907169655.1). NCBI lineage: Eukaryota > Metazoa > Chordata > Mammalia > Rodentia > Muridae > Acomys > Acomys percivali. The sequence goes on along the minus strand of OU015744.1, from coordinate 22,461,037 downwards.
CTACATTTCTTGTAGACAGGACAAAGTTTGGGCCAAAGGTTTTATGTGTGGGTTGGTATCCTCCTTCCTCCACTGGAAGTCACACCTGGCTACAGGAAGTGGTGACTTCAGGCTCTATATCCTCCCCGCTGCTGCTAGGAATCTTAGCTAGGGTCACCTCCATAGGCACCTGTTCCAGAAATGCCCCCTCACCAATTCCCAGTCTCTCTTCTGGTCCTCCCCCACCATCCCCCTACTCTCCCCATATCTGATCCCCACCCCTGTTACCTTCCCCACCCCCTCTCCCACCCAGTTTCCTCCCTCCATCCACTGCAGATGTCCTCCTTGGCTTCTTTAGGTCTGTAGATTGTAGTATGCTTATCCTCTATTCTATGGCTAAAATCCACTTACAACCGAGTATATACCATGCATGTCTTTCTGGGTCTGGGTTACCTCACTCAGGATGATATTTTCTAGTTCCATCCATTTGCCTGCAAATGGCATGATTTCCTTGTTTTTAATAGCTGAGTAGTATTCCATTGTGTAAATGTACCACATTTTCTCTATCTATTCTTTGGTTGAGGGATATCTAGATTGTTTCTAGTTTCTGGCTATTACAAATAAAGCTGCTATGAACATAGTTGAACAAGTGTCCATCATCCACCAGCAGATGGAAACAGATACAGAGACCCACAGCCAAACAACAGACCAAGCTTTGGGAGTTTTATGAAAGAGTAGGGGGAAGGACTGAGGGGAGCCAGATGGGTCAAGGCCACTAGAGGAAGATCCACAGAGTAAAGTAACCTGGACCCATGGGCACTCACAGAGACTGAACTACCAACCTAAGAGCATGCATGGGCTAAACCTAGACTCCGTACATATATGTACTAGGTATACAGCTTGGTCAACATGTAGGTCCCCTAACAATGGGAGTAGGGGCTGTCCCTGGCTCTGTTGCCTTCCTTAGATCACTTTCCCCTGGCTATGCTGCCTTGTCTGGCCTCAGTGGGAGAAGATGATCTTAGTCCCACTGCAACTTGAAGTGCCAGGATGGATTGGTACCCCTTGGGGGGCAGGGCTTCCCCTTCCCTGAGAAGAAGAAAGGGGGAAATGGGAGAGGGGGCAGGAATATGGGACTGGGAGGAGAGGTAGGGGGCTGGGGTCAGGCTGTAAGGTGATTAAATAAATAAATGAAAATATAAGATAAAACATATTGAAAGAGAAAAAAAAAAGATTTTTAAGACAAGGTCTCAATATGTAGCCCCAAGATGCCTGAAATGCACTGTTGTGCCCAGCTCACAAAACCCCAAAGACCACCAAGGAGCCAATTCCGATGCAAACACACAAGGGTCTTTATTGCTAACTTAAGTAGGGCTCACACCGTCACTAAGGCAGCAGTTCTCAGATGGGAGTCTCTAGCCTAGGAAGGAAGAGATTTTTATGGATTGCAGCAAGCAAGCGAGCGAGTGAGCAAGCAGGCAAGCAAGCAGGCAGGCAGGCAGGCAGGCAAGCAAACAAGCAAGCAGGCAGGCAAGCAAGCAGGCAGGCAGGCAGGCAGGCAAGCAAACAAGCAGACAGGCAGGCAAGCAAGCAAGCAGGCAGGCAGGCAAGCAAGCAAGTGGGTTTCCAGTCTGGTGAACATCTTATTAGTTAATATTTATAGCAAGATGGTTTTTTCCTTTGAACTGATTGGTACAAGTCCAGTGCCAAACCACAAACAACTAACTTTTTGGAAGATCTAAAGAAGCGTCTAGACTTTCAGTGCTTTTCTGTTTTCCAGCTGATTGGCTATTCTATGTCTCTGTGCCAAGTGTATCTTCTGTGGGTTTTGTTTTGTTTTGTTTTGTTTTGTTTTCCTGGATTCAAAGTTCAGGACTAGGTCAACCCAAATACAGAAACGGACGTTTTAAGCAAAATGGAGCCACTTTGGTCTGTCAGCACAATCTTCCTTTACCTACTTGCATATCCTAGGACTACACCCATGTGCTGCCATGTATGGTGTGACATGGCTGAACCTTTAAGGCATCATGCCCAGTGGATTCACCAGACACAAAAAGGACAAATTGTATGGTCTCAGTTACATGAACTACCTAGAGTGTCAAATACATAGAAATAGAAATCAGAATGACCATTATGGGGGTTGGGGTGTTAATGAGGAATTACTGATAGGTGGGTACACTTCTACTATAATGAAAACCTGGGGATGGGTGGAGGTAATGTTACCCCATATTGTAAACTTGATGCCACCACACTACTCATTTCAAATGGATGTGGTAAGTGGTAAATCTTACATTATTTACATTTTACCACATATCTTCTTGATAAACATACCCTCCCTCACTGCTGTAACAAACTATGATCATATGATTGTGTTTATACAGTGTTATTAGCTCTCTGTGACCTAGGTATCACAAGGTAGGAAATACACTCATGCAAAACAATGCAAAATATTTTAGGAAACAAACCGAAGAGAGTGCACCAGGAAAGCCCCTCCCATGCACTAACCACAATGAGAGGAAACCTAAGAGGGCAAAAAACCCAAAAGATTACAACCAAAGCTTAGAGTATGCGATTGCACTGTGCATAGGCTGCCGCGGGTGCAAACATGGATTCAGGAAAGGTGGGAGCAGGCACACTTTCTCTGCTTTAGTCTGTGATTTCTGTTCTAGGGATAGCCTTGTTCCCAAACACTTTTGAGGCAAACAGCCTTGAAGCACTTGAATAAATAAAAGCCCTTTCAAACCCACTTCAATCAGCAGAACTAGGAAGTCATCGCCGAAGAACTCAGAGGAAACTGAGTTACCATTGGTTACGTTAAACTGACAGGTGATGGTGAGCCAGAAGGCTGCTGATCCCTCAACACTATTTCAAACATAAATATTTTTAAAATTAAAAAGTTTGCTCTAGAGGACAACTTAGTGGAATGCGCCATAAAATGCAGGGGCAACTAAATGCACAAACAAAGATTTCATAAAGCAGTTTGTAAAATGACAACCAGAAAAAGAGAAGGCATACTTTGATTAATATTGCATAAACTAAGAGATACAATCACTTCTAGTGATAAAACTCTTAGGAAATTTTCTACACACACACAAAACACAACACACATAAATAAGAAAGTGCAAAGATGCTGGCATTTGGCTCGATGATAGGAAGTGAAAGTTCAGCCCAAAAGGAAATGTTTTCCTTGAGAGGAAGGTAATAATTATTGCTACTTAAGGGTGATGGTGTGGGAGCTTTAAAACTTACTGTTTTGTGGACATCAATGAGCTTGGTTAAATGCCAACTTAAACAAGATACAAGTAACAGGGTGCTAAAATGACACCGTAAGTTGAGTCCCCTGAAATAAACATCAAATTCTAAACTACTGTCATCCAGGGCCATTTTCATTCCTAATCCACCATCAATTCCTGGAGGCCTATACAATTATCTTTGCCCCCCCCCCCCACTACTTAATTTAGGCAATTTCTGGATGAATATTGGCCAATAAAAAGAGATTCTCTGCATTTCCACCATATAGTGTCTCTAGCTCCTTAGGGTTCCACTATTAACCTTTAAATAGACTCAGACTGTGTCTACCGTAGCAGACTGCAGTGCTCCTGCTATGAGTGGGTCTTGGGTTGCCCAGTTATTAAATGGTGGCCAAGTGGAGGAGAGCAAAGATCAACCCTCGACGGCGTCAGCTGTGTCTTCATCGCCTCCTTGGTTCCCCTTCTTTTGAGACCCACCCTGGCCTGTTACCCACAAAGGCACGTAAGAGCAGTGCCGAACACTTTTGAAGACTGAGAGCTCCACCCTTCAAAGCTTTTAGGAGTTAAATTTAGACATGAAACAGGAAGTAATCTCTATGTGACTGGGAGGGATCAGAGAGAACTTATTGTCCCAAAATATCTTGAAGCTGAAGTGTGGGGAGCCACTCTCAGTCGTTCGCATGGACCAGAATCCCCTGTGGGGTTTGTGAAGCTACACGGTTCTGGAGGGGCCCATCTCCATCTTCTGATTCAGGCTGGCTGTGCTGGAGTCTGAAATGTTGCATTTCTAAAAAGTTTGCCACAATGCTGACACTTTCTGATGTAGGATCTTCCTTTGAGAAAAACAAAAAACAAAAAAACAAAACAAAAAATTTCTAGGCTCTAAGATCTTGTCCAAGTTGTTGGACCAGCTGTTGGACCAGGTCTGCTAAGGTGAGCACCGAGTGTGGCTTGATTAGTACTGAACAGGTAAGTCTGCACAGTCATTTTATTGGTTACTTTTTTTTCCTCCATTGCTGCGACAATGTACCTGACAGAATCAACTGAAGGAAGAAAAGAAGGACCTATTTAGGCTCATCGCTTGAGAGGATGCAATCTGCAATGGCGGAGAAAGCACGGCAGCAGGAACCATCACTTCTCCTGGGAAGACATGCACAAATATCTACTCACTATGGATAGAAAGACCAAATCAGTGTCGTCATCCGCATCCGAACCAATGAGTTTAGCTGGGCTTCTTTACAGGAGTAGGAGGAGGGGCTACTTATGAGTGACATTCTCCCCCACGCTTAAACAGCCGCATCACTACAAGACTCCAGCTTAGTGGGGATGATGACCTCCTCAAATCTGCATAGGTAGACTCTCTTTCATAAGCCTCCTACCTATGTATGCTCTAGTGTTTCCCAGACCACATGTAGACCACATATATATTATTAAATATGCAAAATTATATATAGCTGACGGGTGGAGACAGGAGTGAGTGAGTAGCTGTAGTTTCGTGTTAGGGTCTAATGACCCTCTTACCAGCCCCCACCCCGGGGGAAATGTTCAAAGGCCCCACCTGTGGAGGCCTCCTGGCGGTAAGTGCAGCTGCAGCTGCTTTGATTTCACAGTGATAAATGACAGTGTTACGCCCAGAGTGCAAAGCTCCACACGTGGGTAATTTGTAAATGCTAGAAGTTTATGCGGCTTTTAGGACTGGAGCCTCAGAAAGAGGAGCTGCTTCCTGAGGGCTGGAATTTAATATGTGACCCACCACACCCAGCTTTATCAAATGATTCCTATGTAGACTCCAGGACGAGCACCACAGTCCTGCGGGTTATGATCCCTCCTTAGGCCTCAGTAAGTGTAAGATTTGTTAAGGAACTTTAAAACTCACCCCAAACTAACCCAAGTAAAATCAAAGTCTATGGGATTTGGGGGGTAGATATCAATGACTCATTACGGTTTTTCAAATGGATCTTGAGGATATAAATTAGACCTAACATTAAATTTACTATTGTAACTTATGGGGGTGACTGCTTCATTTTGGTTTCTCTTGGTGTTTTTATTTTAAACATTAAAAAATTAGTTTATGTGTACAAGTATTTTGCTTTTATGTATGTCTGAGCACTACGCACATGCCTGGTGCCTCTGGAGGTCAGAAGAGGATGTCAGATTTCCTGGAACTAGAACTGTAGATGATGTGAGCCACCTTGTGGGTGCTGAGACCCAAACCCAGGTCCTCTGGGAAGCACCAAGTGCTCTTAGGAACTGAGCCATCTTCCCAGATTTGTTTTGTTTTGTTGATTTTGCTTGTTTATTTTGAGATAGAGGCTCACGTAGCCCAGGCTGTGTATGTGAGGATGGCTCATAATGTAAAGAGTATGTTACAGAGGGAAAGTGTATGAAACCCTGTCCCTCCTTCCTGCACCTCCCAAGTTCTAAGACTGTAGGCATGCACTATAAAGCCTGGCTTCCCTGCACCCACTTTTATTTTTTATTCACTTTACATCCCAATCCTTGGCCCTCCCTACTCTCCTCCTCACCTCTCCCTCCCTCTCTTTTCCCCCTATCTCCCCCTCCCCTACTCCTCAGATAAAGGGAGCCCCACCACCACCAACCTGCACATCAAGTTGCATCAGGACTGAGCGCATCTTCCTCCCTGTGGCCTGGTGAGGCAGCCCAGGCAGAGGGAATTGATGGAAAAGCAGGCAACAGAATCCATGTCAGAGACAGCCCGCACTCTCTTTCCTAGTGGACTCACATGAAGGCCAACTACCCATTGGCCACGTATGTGTAAAGGGCACTGCACCTACTTTTAAGTATCCAAGTAGGTGGCATGAAATACATTCACAAGCATAGTAGAACCACAGTCCGTTCTTAGAACTTTTCATCACCTTGAATTATCTGTATCTATTAAACAAGTAACTTCTACTCCCCTGGCTCTCCAGCCTCTGCCAGCCACGACTTTTTTCTCTCTCTATGACTTATTCTATGAACCTCATGTAAATTAGATCACAGAATAAATGTCCTTTTGTATCTGGATTATTCACTGCATAATGCTTTTTCAAGTTCACCCATGCTAAAACACGTATTAGTCTTTGTATATTTTTGGAGTTAGGGATCAAATCTAGGACCTTATTCATATTATTCATGTACTTAGTCACTGAACTGCAGCCCCAACTCCCGTAACATGGATGAGAAATGTCATTCCTTTTAGATATCTGAACAATATTTGATGGTTACAGTTTTTTTTTAATGTGTCTGAGTCTGGGTGTGGTGACATTTAGCTATAATCCTCGCATTTGGGGGATAGAAGTGTAGAGGCTGCAACATTGTGAGTTCAAAGCCAGTCTTGGCAATATAACAAGCCCATCTCAAAATCAAATTTTCACATCCTACTTGAGCTTTGACAGCAGTTCCTAAGTATGGAAGAAAACACAGTGCTTGTGGCATCTGTGGTCATCAGTGGGAGTGGCAGGAAGAAGAATGGTGGGTCAGTGCTGTGTGAACCCTTGATGGCTAGAGAGGTGGCAGAAACTTCTGGTCTTGAGATAGATACTTTAAAAGTTACATTTGCTGTGTTCATTCTGTTTACACGTACGTGGGTGTGCTGGGGAGTCAATCTCTGGAACATACATCGTGAAGGAGGGAATCTGACCACACTACACACCCTGGTGCACATACACGCAAAACACCTGGGTCCAGCCATCCTTAGCAACACATACACAAAATGCAAACAGAACAATTTTGTTTTGTTTCCTCCTGAACAAAACAAGTGTAAGTTAATCCCTGAGAACCTTTCAATCATAACCATCCCTACTACCTGGCAGCACTGTGGCCAGATCTACCTGACAAGAGACAACCTGAGAGGAAAGGTTAACTTGGGCTCATGGTTTCCATGGTAACAGAGACCTGGCAGCAAAAGACCTACTTTCTCCAGCTGTGCCCCTACCTCTTAAGGGCTGCAATCTTTCAAAACACCACCAGTTGAAGGCCAAGTGGTCAAACACGTGAGTCAGGAGGGGGCATTTTAATTCAAATTCTAACACTCCACTCTCATGCCTCCCATAGGCTCATGTTATGTCATCACACCACAAGCTTTACAACTACCTACAGTCAGGCTGGCAAGGTGGCTCAGCGGATGAAGGTATGTACCACCACCGAGCCTGACAGTCTGAGTTGCATCCCTGAGACACATGTGGTGGAAGGAGAAAACAGCTGCCTTGTGTCCTCCACACACATGCCAGTGTACCATATGCACACAACACCTGCAACACACACACACACACACACACAAACAAATGAAAATTTAAAAAAATAAAACTTTTTAAAAGGCTTATAATTCCAATATTGTTCCAAAGTATCTTCTAGAGTGAAGGTACTCAACTATAAGCCCAGCATTTCAAAACATTAAGTTACTTCATTTCAATATACTTTGACACAGACTAAGCATTCCCAGTCCAAGGGGGAGGAATGTGTCTATAGCAAGAAAATACTAGAGCAGAGCAAGACCAACACCTAGCAGAGCAAACACAAACTCTGCAGCTCCGTGTCCGTTATCCAAGGCTTGTAGTAACAACCTCAGAACACTAGTGGGTTTCAATAGCCTTGGTCCATCTTGAGGCACAAGTAGACTATCTCTGGGCAGCTTTCCTCCACAGACATCCCTCTTTTCTGATATCTGCAATGTCCTACGTGTCCTTTACAACTAAGGGTACATACATATAGCTTCTCCAGTACTCCTTCCAGAAAATCTGACCCTGCCACATATTACCTGGATCCAGTGGCTTTCAAGAACTTTGGTGTAGGGGCTGGAGAGATGGCTCAGAGGTTAAGAGCACTGCCTGCTCTTCCAGAGGTCCTGAGTTCAATTCCCAGCAACCACATGGTGACTCACAACCATCTGTAATGAGATCTACTGCCCTCTTCTGGTGTGCAGGTGTACATGAAGATAGAGCACTGATACACATAAAATAAATAAAATCTTTAAAAAAAAAAAAAGAACTTTGATGTAAGGCACTATAACCCTGTGTGGTGGTTTGAATGAAAACAGTCCACACAGGCTCATATAGTCACATGCTTAGTCCCCAGTTGATGAGCTGTTGGGAAAAGATTATGAGGTTTGGCCTTGTCGGAGGAGGTTTGTCACTTGGAGTGGGCCTTAAGGTTTCAAAAGCCCAGGGCAGCCCAATCTCTCTCTTTCCCTCCCTTCCTCCCTCCCCCCTCCTCTCTCCTTCCCCCTTCTTTCACCCGCCTCTCCTCCACCCTCTCCCCATACCCCAGGTCAGCTGCCTGGGGATCAGGATTTACATCTCACTACTGCTCCAGCGCCATGACTGCTTCCTGCCATGATGATAATGAACTTATCCTCTGAAACTATAAGCAAACCCCAATTACATACTTCCATTTATATGAATGCCTTGGTCATGGTGTCTCTTCACAGCAATAGAACAGTAACTAAGACATCCTGTAACTCTTGCTTTTTTTTTTCTCCTGCTTATTGTGATGTTTAGTTTTGTCAATTTTAATACAATCCAGAATCACCTGGGAAGGGAGTCTCACTCTCCAAATTAGGTTGCCCTGTGGGCAGGTCTGGGCAGAGGCAGGGGGAACTATCTTGATTACAGTAAATGAGGTAGGAAGGCACAGCCACTGTGAGTGGCACGATTCCCTAGGCAAAGGATTCTGAACTATATAAAAAGCAAGCTCAGCACCAGAGTGCATGCATTTAGTGCTCTCTGTTCCTGATTAGGGATAATACAAATAGCTCTCTCAAACTCCTGCGACCTTGACATCTTCCTTTACTCCAGAACTATCATCTTACAACATACTAAGGCTTTGCTAGTCCATGGCTCTAAGCTCTTTCCATATTCCTCCAGCGTTCTACTTCCAAACACATACAAAGCACGTTGGTCAGGGTTATCACAGCAATAGCGTTGCTTCCCAGTATCAATTTCCTGCATACCTTACTCTTTTCGTACTGACCAAAGGCAACTTAAAGGAAGAAGAATTTTACTTTGACTTACTGTTTTAGAGAGTTCAGTCCATCGTGGTGGGAAATGTGTGGCACATGAAGTAGCTGGGACTATGGTATGAGCATGAGGCTGCTTACTCGCATCTCATTGATTTAAGCAGATTAGAGAGACTCTGACCAAAAGAGGGACCCATCCCAAAGCAACCCACATTCTACAGCTAGGACCCAGCTCCTTAAGCTTCCATAATTTCCCAAATCATACCATGATTTGGGATCAGGTGCTCAAACACAGGAGCCTGTGGGAGATAGTTAACATTCAAATCTACTATGAAGACTAGTTAAAAGCAAGTCTATACATTTCTTCAATCTAAATTTTGGGGTTTTTGTTTTTTGTTTTTTGTTTTTCCATTCCTAGAATCATGGCCCTTGGCAAAGACCACTATTTTTCAACTTTACTATATTGTAATACTTTTTATTGCTGTTGTCGTTGTTGTTGTTTAGATTTTGCTTTTCCAGAGTTTCAATACATATAGCCCAGACTGGCCTTAAACTTTTGACCCTCCTCTCTCAGCCTCCTGGGTCCTTTTGTTACAGGGTTGTATCATCAGAACCAACCATAAGACCTCTTGAACTTTCATTCTTCTCTACAGTACAGCTTGGGTTCTCAAAAATCCAAAAGTGAAGTAACTATCAGGATTACAATATTTCAAATGTTCCCCGTCAGAATTTCTCAAGCTTTGACCTTTTGCCAACTTTTAGGGTTTCGACATCTTCACATGCCGCTTGTAGTCATGGTGATTTAGTAAATCCCATTAGAGAAAAAAAGCACATTTACACTTAAATTTGACCCTAATCAAACTATTGGAGAACTGGGGATTCTGACACGATTTTTCTTTTAAATACTATGAAGTTAAACAAACGAAACAAAACAAAGAAAGAAAAACTGATGTGCTATTTAAAAGCATCTCGTATAACTCACTGACCCTCCATCAGGCACGAACCTATTACAACTTAGTCCTTTGGTGTGACATGTCTGACTTGACTCCTTTCTTCATCTTGGTCTCTGCCCTTTGTCTTGTGTACCTCTGGCTCTCCTGAACCAACCACAGTTCATCAACTTCCCGATGGTACTTTGTCTCCTTGTGCTTTCGCCTTGGTCTTCTTCCTACCCTGCTTCTGAGAGCGTTTCTTTCTCCATCCACATGGATGGAAGTGCTTGTCCTTCGCTGTCTTATTTTGTCATTGTTGTTGTTGTTGTTTCTTTCTTCCTTCCTTTCTTTCTTTCTTTCTTTCTTTCTTTCTTTCTTTCTTTCTTTCTTTCTTTCTTTCTTTCTTT
>OU015744.1:22414906-22442310 GCA_907169655.1 Acomys percivali | reverse complement strand
TCTCTCTCTCTCTCTCTCTCTCTCTCTCTCTCTCTCTCTCTCTCTCTCTCTCTCTCTCGTTGTTGTTTTGGTTGGCTTGAGATGAGGTCTTACTACATAGACCAGGCTGGCCTCCAACTTGTCATGATCCTCCTGCCTCTGCTTTCTGAGTGTCACCATGCTCATCTTGTTGTCACATTTTCCCCCCTCACTCTTTACATGAGCATTTAATAAGACCGCTCACAGGAAGCATCCACTCAGCACTGTCTCCAGAGATTAGGGCTATCGTAAATGTTTTCAGGTGGTTATTGACGATTCAGATTGAATCTTTGCATATAGTCTGGTTTGCTACAACCACCAATCCTGATTCTATTCAAACTGATCTAATATCAGGCTCTTTAAGGCAGGCTCTCTACAGCCCTGGCTGACCTGGAGCTTGCGATGTAGACCCAGCTAACCTTGAACCCAAAGCGGTCTTCCTCTGCCCCTCTGTGCAGGCATTAAAGGCATGCACCCCTATGCTTGGCTAAGTCGGATGCCCTTTGCTGCCAGCTTAGACATATTCTTAGTGTGCCAACATATGTTAATTGGTGGTGAGTGGAACAGCTGAACTACAAGGACTGGCAGAACTTTAAGGAAGCTTTAGAATATCTAAATCATCTAAGCAGAGTGCTTGAAAGTGGGGCTGTGAAATAGGAACCAGGGAAAAAACATTTGTTGCTGCTTGTCTGAAGTGTAGAAGATGTTCTTTGGCTGCAGAAATCCAACCCTGAAGCAAATTATGATAAAAATGAAGACATGTATTGAAAATATTCACCAAAGTGTCCCTCATCTGTCTCATCAGTCTGAATTTCGAAGTGTGCTAGAACTCATGCTTTTATCTTTAGGTGCTTTTCTACCTACTGTTCTCATGGTGTTATCCTTCATTCATGGTTTTGAATACAGTCAGACTGATTATATCCAGTATATCTGCTTTTCCCAGATTTGTGTATGTAGGTGGCTATTGCTCTTTCTTAAGTGACTAATAAGCATCTTAAATGTACCATGTCCGAAACTTACTAGGTACTCCCCTGTAAACTTCTTTCCCTTTGTTTTCTGTATCTAAGTGACTGTTACATCTCTCTGGTTGTTCAGACCAGAAAATCAGTCATTCCTCATTTTACTTGTATATATACCATTTTTGCCAGTAATTCCTCATTGCTGTATGTTCAGTATACATTTAGAATCTGGCATTCACTGCCACACTAGGCTAAGCCTACATATCTCACTCAATTTCTTCCAATACTTGCTTGATTTCTCTCTCCTTCACTTCCCAACTTGTTCTAAACACAACAGTAAGAATGTTCCTTTTTGATGCTCCAATGTTACAAAGAGTTTTGGGTGACTGTTCAGGCAGCAAACTGTCATTTCTTTTTTCACTTTGGAAGCTGCTAACCTGCACTTCCTGTTTACTCAGGTAATTAATTTGATTCCTTCTCAAGTCTCTAGTGGGGTTGGAGACAAGATAGTTTAGTTTTACAATTAAGCTGAGGGGTTAAGATGTCTTTAGGTCGAGATAGATGTTTTAAGTTGATAGAGATGAGATATGATAGATATTGATTTACATTCAGAATTTTAGACTCACCAAGATAGGGAAATGTTTTCTTCAAAGTTGCCAAATACAAATAGCCAAAACAGTATGAATGTAAAATTTATATAATTCCTGATTGTTTCATGGTTCTTCTTGCTGTATGTAGTTTAAATATGTATTTGTAATAATATAAATGTATATGTAAAAAATTTTAAAAGAAAAAAGAATGTTTTAAAATATTAATAAGCAGGTTGGGGCTGTAGCTCAGCCTATAAAATGTTAGCCTAGTGTGCATGGGTTCCGTACCCAGCACCACATAAACCAGATACAGTAGCAAATGCCTGTATTTCTAGCATTTGGAAGGTAAAGGAAAGAGAGTTAGAAATTAAAGGTCCTCTACATAGGGAGTGTGAGGCAAGCATAAGACAGATAAATCAAAGAAAAGATAAGCACTAGCGCTAGGGAAGCTGAGGAAGAAACATTAGGCCTGGGGCCACCCTGGGCCTAAAACAGTAAAATAAAATCCTTAAGTTAGGTTTGTCCCCTGCTTAAAACCCTCTAATTGCTTTTCTATTCTGAAATGGAAACAAATAATCTTTGGAGCTAGAGTTACAAGTGGTTGTGAGCCATATGATAAGGATAAACTCAGATCTCTGAAGAGCAGTGAGTTCTTTTTACCACTAAGCCATTTCTCTAGCACCTAAAAATAATTTTTAAAAGCAAAGTTCACCTGCTTTAGTGATAATCAAGTTTATATAAACCACATCAAAGCATACTCTTATAAGAGCATAACTTAAAAAGGAAAGATAAAAGTTGAGTATGTACAAATATACAGGAATCCAGTGTATTTGGAAGAATGGCACATTGCTTATATTTTGGAAACAGTAAAATGCTACCTAAGATAATGGGAAGTCATTAAGTTCTATGTCAGTTGCCAAGTCATTTGAATTTGTGTATCTACCAAGCTCCAGAAGAAATTCTAGCTGCCAGGATTTCAATTTTATTTGAAGTTCTAAGTAAAGATTGTAAGTACTAGATTTCTTGATATTCATATTTTTCATTTTCAGAAGAAGGGAAATACTGTTATGCATTCATCAGATACACTTCCCCATATAACAAAAAGGGTAGTAGAAAGGGTAGTAATTTTGCTGAATGTTTTATGTTGAAGTTATTTCAAGGTATTTCATGGATATGCTCATGAAGTATTTAGAAAAATAGAAAAATAATTGCTTTTTCAAAAAGATTAAGTACCAAAGGTAGGTAGTTTAGGCTACAGAAATAATTTAGTTACTTTTGGCTTTTCTAATTTGTACTGTACCATTCTTTTACTTTGTTTTAAGTGTATGTTTCTCAAGTAAACAACAATTTAGATATTTTTTCCATACCTTTTTCTTTCTGATGCAGACTTCAGGTTAACTAGTATTTTCCTGTATCTGATAATATGTTCTGTGTCTGAAGCCTAGTGACTTTTATTTTCTTTTTCTGGTGGTGGTGGTGGGGATTTCAAGACAGGGTTTTTAGCCTCAGCTGTTCTGGACTTGCTTTATAGACCAGGCTGGCCATGAACTCACAGTGATCTGCCTGCCTCTGCCTCCCGAGTACTGGGATTAAATGGGATTAAAGGTGTGCACCACCATGCCCAGCTCACCTAGTAACTTTTCATTTTGATGTTCTTGTGATTTCATATGCTGTATTCTTCAAGCAATAAAATTCTGATGTGTTTTATTTAAAAAAAGTTGGGTATATATACACATCACCTTAGTCAAGAGCTCATGAGTGCCCATGCAGAAAATCAGTAATACAAAAAGATAGACAAAATCTTACTTTTATCTTTATGCCTTGTTTTGGAACAGAAATATTTAACTTCAATTTGATCTTTGTTGTCTGTTAGGAAGGAAAATTCCAGCTATTGAGCTTTTTCTCTATATCAGTGTAAACAGCAATTAAGACATCCCTTGGTTATATCTGATGAGATAGCTTCTCAAATTCAGGTATCAGTACCTGGTAAACTTCTGAATCCTAAAATGTATATTTTGTATACTGCACTCATGTATTTATGAGTCTCATATTTATTTGAAAACTTATTAACTTGTTGCTAGTTTATGATATTTGACAAGGGCTTCTTAGGCCTTCTTCAGTTGCTGACTTTATAACATTGATTATTCTTCCCAGTGTCATTTTTGAGACATTACCTTCTCTGTTCTTAAAACTTCTCATACTATGTATATCTGTGCACACTGTGATTTAAAGGTTTTCTGGCTTCACGGGATGAGGGGCATGTTCTTTTCAAATGACAGCAGCAGCTAGCCCACTAGATGGTGCCTTCATTTTGGATCATGTATCTTTAAAGGAAGAGTGACGGGAACTGTAATTCTGTTACCTGGATATGTAACATGCTTAAGATTCAGCTAGAAGTATATCAGAAGCGCTCTCTAAAATAATCAAGGGAGGTCGAATCCAATAGTGATTATCACCTATAGCTTTTCAAACCTTCTGTGCCTTGATTGTGACAGCAGCTGTTAACTGTAGAGTCTATGATACACAAATAAAAATAGTTTCTTTATTTAAAAAAATTATGGCTTGGCAGTGGTAGTGTACATTTTTAATCCCAGCACTTGGGAGGAAGAGGCAAGTACATCTCTGAGCTCCAAGCTAGTTTGGTCTACAGAGTGAGTTCCAGGACAGCCCTGGCTACACTGAGGAATGCTGTCACACAAAAAACAAAACAAAACAACAAAACCCAAACAATAAAGACGAAGAAAGAGGAGGAGGAAGAGGAGAAGAAGGAGGAGAAGAAGGAAGAGTAAAAAAAAAAAAAGAAAGAGTGAAAAGGCCTGATATGGTTGGTGCTTTAGCACCCAACACTTGGGAGGCAGTAGCTCTCTGAATTCAAGGTCAGCCTGGTCTATATTTGGAGTTCCAGGCCAGCCAGAGCTATATAGTAAGACCCTATCTCAAAAACAAATAAAGAAAAAGGAATAAAGAAAAAGTAAAGCAATTACCTGGTCTTTTCTTCACTTTTAACTTAAGGATAAAAGTTTGATCTGCATCAAGACTAAATTTCTGTCACATCCTTCAGACTTAATAGTTATAGGAGCTAAACAGGGGAAGAGACTAAGGAAGAGAAAGGAATTCTGGAGGAGGGAAGGGCCCTAGTTTTCATAACGTAATTAGTTTTCTATCACCCAAGGCTTTTTTTCCTGTATAGCACCTACAATGGTCCAGCTACATATTAGACATATCATGGATGAAATCTGTTGTTTCAGTTGCCTGGACCTGGAACAGTGTTCTCTTAAAGTCCTGGAGCCAGAGGGAAGCCCAAGTTTGTGTTTACTGAAACTAATGGGTGAAAAAGGATGTACAGTTACAGAATTGAGCGACTTCCTACATGCTTTGGAGCACACTGAGGTTCTTCAGCTTCTCAACCCCCCAGGTAGGTTTTTATTTTCCTTCAGAAATATTCTTCAGAAACCCATGGAGAAAAATACCTTTTTTTGACCAGGTAAATTGTGTTTAGTACTTTTTGAAAATATAAATGCACAGGAGACCCTCATTCCCTATCACCCCCCCATGTTGAGACCAAAGAAGACATCAAAAGTGTTGGATTGTATCAAGAAGCAAGCTATACAAAACATTTTTAAGCAATTATTTTTAAAATTTGGATATAACCCACATAATTGATATTAGAGATTTATGCCATAATATTGTAATCCAGTAGAATGCTCTTATGTTCTAGGAAGATATATGCTAAAGTATTTACCTGTAAGGTTTCTGTAACATGCCCTAAAATAATATAGCCCAAAACATAGTGTACATTTTCATCTATGTGTATTTAAGGATGAGATAAAGTATACTGTTTTTTGCCATTTTGATTCTTTTGAAAGGTTAGCTGTATGGATTTTTCTTACTATGCCTGTATTGAGTGAGGCTTTTCATATGCAAAATCATGTGAAGAATAGGAAACAGGCTAAAAGATAGCAGCTCGTCAGTTAAGAGCACTTGCTGTTCTTCCATAGGCCCGGAGCATGTGGTTCCGTGCACCCACATCAGACAACTCAAAGCTGCCTATAAATCCAGGTCCAAGGGATCTGATGTCTTCTTCTGACCTCTGACATCACCTTCACTCACTTGCATATACACAGAAACACAAGCACACAAATAAAGATAAAATACAAAATCAAAAACAAAACATAGGAAACAGACTGGAGAGATGGATACTTGAAAAAACAGATGATCTGTCCTCCATATAGCTGCAGGTGGAGTTGACCAGCATCAGTGATATCAGAGAGGGAGGATATGTCATTAAAGTTGCTTGATTGGGCCAGGAATGGTAGTCCATGTGTGTATTCCCAGTACTCTAGAGTCTAGAAGGAAGATCAAGAGTTCAAGGCCAGCCTAGACTACACAGCAAGATCCTGTTTCAGATAAACACTGCTTGGTGGCAGCAGCAGTGCAAGCCTCCTCCAGGATCCCATTTGCCCATGTGTCTCCTTACGAGCAAAGTATCCAGTCAAGCCGGGAAGGGGTATAAAGTGTGGGCTTGATGATCTCTATTTTACATAATTTTGGTGTATTAATGTCTCTTATATAACCAAATATTTTTAATTATTTATGCATATTATTATGTATATGCACTTGCATAAGTATATATTCACCATGAGGCCAGAGGGCATAGGACCCTTGGAACTGGAGTTATAGGTAGTTATAAACTACTGGTGGAGCATGCTGGGAACTAAACCTCTTTGAGAATGCTAAGCAGAGAATGCTAACCACTGGCCAACTCTCCGTCCCTGTGATATATTTTTAATATGAGAAGTGAGGAACATAAGATAAAGTGGTAAATTGTCAGTTAACCTACCAAAAATCCAAACTCAGATTTATGTCGTGAAGGTGATGTTATTACTTCTGCCTGAGGCACCCAGAAGCAGATAAGGCTTCCTAAGAGGTAGAGAAGAGCTGTAAGTTCAATGTTTTTCATCTTCTTTCTTGACATTGACTTCCTTCTAAAACTGACACTCACCTAGCCCAGGATGTCTGCTGGCTGTTCTTAGACTCATTTATCTTTGTCCCAGAATTCTAAGCAAAAAGCAGGTTTATTCTAGTTACTAGTTTTGTTCACTTGCTTGTCCCTAATACTGTCACTGTAGCCAAGGACATGGAATGTGTTGGTATGCCTGGCTTAAAGCCAAGAGTGGAGTTAGGCTGAGTCAGCTTTCCAGGAACCACATAGATCACCAAACAAAAATACACTTGTTGGATAAGAAAAAGAGCCAACAGACCGTAGATCTGTAACCAGACCTTTGACTACAACTGCAAAGGGTCCTAGATGGTGAGGGAGGGAACATGGACTCTCACTCTCTGCTCTACCATAAAACTTCACATGCCTTATTTGGAGGGTACTGTACAGAATGCTTGGCTTCCTCAACTAGAGCCTATTGGCTAGGAACAATGAACTGCTAATGCAGATGCCCCACATGCAATTGTTGAACATCTCTAAGCAATAAATGTCCTAAAGGGGCATTCAAAATTTTATTATACTTAGTGCCTCAAATAATAGATAGCCAGAAGTGGTAAGGGCTGAACGCCAGCAGCCTAATGCACTGCACTGTCTACTAAGTTCTCATGCTTATAGAACACCAAAGCCTCTGGGAAGTAAATGGAACTTTTGTATCTTATTCTTTGTTTCAATAAATATAATCACACTGACTATAGATTGCACGATCTGTACCGTAACTGGGATATCCTTGGCCTCACAGAGTTATAGGAGTCACATGGAATGGTAGCTCATGCCTGAATCCCAGCACTCAGGAGGCTGAAGTAAGAGAATCGCCGTGAGTTAACCTGTATTACATATTGAGTCCTGGCAAGCTTTAGCTACAGAATAATACTTTCTAAAACAAACAAAAAAATTATAAAAACATTTTTATGTTTTAATAACAAATTTGAGAATAAGACTATCAGAAAAAATGTAAGCTCTGACAAAAAAAATTTAATTTGTGATTTTGCTCAGAATTATTCATTGAATAGTTTTTTTAAAAAAACAGTTCCGTTCTTTTTTTTTAATCATTTATTTATTGTGTATATAGTGTTTTGTCTGCATGTATGCCAGAGGAGGGAAT
Organism: Acomys percivali; assembly: GCA_907169655.1. NCBI lineage: Eukaryota > Metazoa > Chordata > Mammalia > Rodentia > Muridae > Acomys > Acomys percivali. Next base: position 22,434,642 of record OU015744.1, on the reverse strand, counting down.
CAGGTCTCATTATATATGGTTGTGCTCAGGACCTTTGGAAGAGCAGCCAGTGCTCTTACATCTGAGCATCTCTCCAGCAGCTCCCCCCTTTGACTACTTTTTTTTAATTCCATTATCTTCACAGTCTCAGGCATTAAGTATATGAATTCTTTCAAACAACAAAACAAAAAGCAAAACTCAAACCATAAATTAAACCAGCAAAATGAAATAGACCTCCCCCAACACACACACACACACACACACACACACACACTAAAACAAAACAAAACAAAACAAACTCTAGCCAACTACTCCTGGACATGGTGCCTGCCCTGGATTATGGTTAATATACCCACTAACACTTCATTGTATAAAACTGTTTTCCCTTTGCCAGCAGGCATCAATTACAAATAGAGCTTCTTGGCTGGGGGTGAAACTTTGTGCAGATCTTGCACATGCTATCATCATGTCTTTGAGTTGATATGTGCACAGCCCTTCTATATCTGGAAGACACTGCTTCCTTGGAGCCATCCACCATCAGTGGCTATTACAATCTTCCACCTCCACTTTTGCATAGAGCCATGGGCCTTGAGGGGAAGGGCTTTATGAAGACATCTTATTTAAGTGCTTGATGCAGCCAAACATTAGGGGGAGCTTAGAGAGTCCTTCAGAGGAGGGGGAAGAAGAGTGGGAGGAACCCGGGGGGGGGGGGGTGGTCAGGGACACCACAAGAACATGACAAACAAAACCAACTGACTCAGACTCATCGGAGCCCACAGAGATCAGGGAGCCTGTAGGGGCTCCTAGGGGCTCTGACATAGGTCCTCTGCATATATGTTATGGCTGAGTAACTTGGTGTTCTTGTGGGACTCCTAATAGTGGGAACAGGGCTGACTCTGACTCTTTTGTCTACTTGTAGAACCCTTCTACTGGTTGCCTCATCCAGCCTTGATGTGATGGTGTGTGCCTAGTAATTCTGTAGCTTGTTATGCTGTGCTTGGTTGATGTCCCTGGGAGGCCTCCTCTTTTCTGAAGGGAGGTTAGGGTTGGGGACAGGGGAAGGGGAAGAGGGAGGAGAGGGAACTCTGCTGTAAGGATGTAATATATGAGAAAAGAAAAACAAAAACAAGACTGAGTGCTCCAAAGTCTCTCATTCTGCACATTGTCTACTTGTGGGTCTCTGTGTTAATTTCCTTCTACTGCAAGAAAGAGCTTCTCTGATGAGGGTTGAACGATATTCTGATCTATGTCATTAGGGGTCATTTTGTTGCTGTGGGATTTTTTTGCAGAATAATAATAGTAGACTCTCCCTTGGCCCATGACTTAGTATCTAATCTCAAGTTGTTAGTCATTTTAGCAGGGTCAGTAATGGGTTCCATCTCATGCAGTTGGCCTTAAATCTAAGCAAAAGTGGTTGCCCATGACATTTGTGCCACTGTTGCTCCATTATATCTTGCAGGCAGGTCACTGTTGTAAGTTGGGTGGTTTGTAGCTGGGAGATGTTGATGGTTGCCTTTTTCATATGGTTGTATACAGAATACCTTACAGTGCCATGAACACTAGTCAGTAGGAGTGAAGCTTCTAGTTAGACACCAGCTCAGTTTCTCAGGTGTCTCTAGTTGTGTCAAGTTGAGAAAAACTAACCACTGCAGTATTTGTGGAACTAACTCATTTGAAGTGCTGACCGTATGACCAGGTATTTGTATGCACTGGCATTGAGAACTGCAGTATGATGTCTGCCTAGCAGGTGCCTTAAAGGGTGCGTCCTGATTTCAGAAATGTTAGACTGTGGGTAAAAAGTAAATTGGAAAAATGTGCAAATAATTTTCCTTCTCAACCATGGCAAATTAGAGCACATCAGAGTCTTTTGCAGGTAAGCTTTTTTTCTTGTGGTTTTACAAAGTTTTCAGCTGAAGATGCATACTAACAGAAAAGGAAAAATAAATTATTTATAACAAAGACAAATATGAAAATGGTTTCTAAAATATTTCTTTGTTTTTGTGTATAAAAAACCAACCCTCTTTTGTGACTTTACTTTTTTTTTTTCTTTAGGGTTAAAGATCACTGTAAACCCAGAATCTAAGGCAGTTTTGGCTGGACAACTAGTAAAATTGTGCTGCCGGGCAACTGGACATCCTTTTGTACAATATCAATGGTTCAAAATGAATAAGGAGGTAATTTTTAAATGTCTTTTAATTCTATTTAGGTTGGTTGGCTGACTGGTTGCTTGGTTGGTTGGTTGGAGGCAGGATTTTATTCTGTAGCCCAAACTGGCATGCTTCATTTTGTGGTAATGCTCCTGCCTCAGCTTTGTGAGTGTTGGGATTAGAATGTGAGCCACCATACCTGTTATTTCACTAATGTGGATGGATAAAGCCACCCCAAGAAGACATAATCTTATTAAATGAAAATTCCAGTGTCCCTCCCTTCCATGGTTTTTGTAGGGGGATTAGAAGATCATAGATTTCCATGTAGTTTTTTCATGCACCCTTCGTTTTGGTTAGGCCTTCTACTGCCTCTCATTTCCCGTCCCTTACCCCTCTTGTGCTTGCTTGGTAGTGCTTATTCCCTGTGGCCTCTTGACTATGTTTATCCTTTTCTTCAGTCCAAAGTATTTCATCTAGTGTCCTGTATAGAACTGGTTTGGTGGTCATAAATTCCTTTAATCTGTTTTTATTGTAAAAAGTTTTAGTTCTCTTGTAATTTTAATAGATAGTTTTGTTGGGTTTAATAATCTGGGTTGGCATGTAAGGTCTTTCAGAACTTGGAATACATCTTTCCGGGTACTTCTGGCTACAGAAGTTTCTGTTGAACAGGGCCTGCCTTTATAAGTGACTGACCCATCTCTATTGCAGCTTTCAAGACCCTTTCTTCTGTGTTTTTAGTATTTTAAATATAATTATGTTATAGGGACTTTCTTTCCTGGTCATCTCTATTTAGTATTCTGAGGGCCTTTTATGCCTGAATGAACATTTCTTTCTTTAGGTTTGGGGAAATTTTTTTCTTCTGTTATTTTACTGAAAATATTCTCTATGCCTTTGGTATGGTGTTCTCCTTTCATTGTGGTCATAACTCTAAAGCTGTGTCTTCTCACAGTTCCTCAAAGTTCTCCAACGTTCCATACCTTTTTTTTTTTAACATTTATCATTGACCTTTACTGAGTAATACCATATTAGTCTTCCATCTTTGACACTGTTTCCCACATGATCCATTCTATTGGTGAAGCTTTCCACTGAGGCTTTTATTTGGCTTATTGAGTTTTTCATTTTCAGAATTATTTCATTTTGGGTTTTCTTCAGCAAGACTACCTTTTTCCTGAATTGTCTTCCCCATTTCACGTAGCTTTTTGCTTTTCTTTTGAATTTTATTCATATCTTCTCTGAGGTTTTTAGACATAATTAATAATCCTTTGAATTCTTCATCTGGTGGTTCTTCTAGGTCATTCTTATAGGTTTAGTAATTTTAGGTTACATGTTGTTGTAACATGCATATGTTACTTTTGTTTCTGTACCGGGACTTGTGCATCTGAACTAGTTTGTTGATTTAGTCTTCTTTTAACTCACTTCTCTTCTTTCAGTGGATATTTGTACACAGTTCTGAAGAGGAAGTTATAAGTTGTGAGATGAGATATTTTTCTCTGTGGGACTATTATTGAAGACTACAGGAACAGGGTTTTACCTAGTGACACAGGGACAATTCTGGAAGAGTTGAGTGTGATGTCAGACAACACAGCAACTCAGGGAACCAAAGCTTGGTACCACAGGACTCCTTAGGAAGTCCTGTAATGGGCTGAAGAGACGGCTCAGAGCTTAAGAGCACTGTCTGTTCTTCCAAAGGTCTTGAGTTCAATTCCCAGCAACCACATGTTGGCTCACAACTATCTATAATGGGATCTGGTGCCCTCTTCTGGTGTGAAGGCACACATGTGGGCAGAATACTGTATAAATAATAAATAAATGAAGGAGGAAGAGGAGGAGGAGGAAGAAGAAAAGAAGATGATGATAATGATGAAGTCCTGTAGCCTATAGGGTGGGACAGAGTGCGGCCTACCTCACAGTGCTTAGAAATGAGATCTGGGAGGTCTAACATGGTTCTAATAGTTGTTTGCAACAGACTATGTTATCTCATAGAAAAATGTATTTTTCCCTACATAAAAATAAGGGGTGTAGTAAAGTGATTACATAGACATTTAGTGCTAGATTAAGTCTGTGTTGGTCCCTAGTTACCATTACTGGTTATGTGAATTCCTGTCGTCAAGGTTGTGAGAAATATATATATATACACATACACACACACACACACACACACACACACACACACACACACACATCAAGCCCTTAAGAGATGGTAAATAAATATATTTTATCATACTTTTCTAGTTTTTATTTTAATGAAGTCCTTTTACAGAAGATAAGATAAAAACTTACTAGATGAAGTATATAATTATAAAATACATTGTGACTGGAAGAAGGTAGGAACACAGGGAATGTGGAATACATCTTGAAATTTAAAGAGTTATATGGAGTTAGTGGTCTATTTCAGGAAATTATAGTGAGCCCCTGTTTTGTATCAAGCCATGATGTAATGCAGCAGTGACACATAGTAACTCTACATGTAGGGGAGAGGCAGCAATCATCTTTGTGAGTTTAGAGCTAAGAGGAACATAAGCAACATGGAAACAGGATATGAGGAACCAGCAGTTTTTAAACAAAGGATTTTTTTTCCCTCTGAGACAGGGTTTCTCTGTGTGTAGCTTTAGCTCTCCTGGAACTCACTCTGTAGACCAGGCTAGCCTCTAACTCACAGAGACCCACCTGCTTCTGCCTCCTGAGTGCTGGGAGGCACTCAGACTGGAGAGGTCTGTGTAGGAGGGAAGATAAGAGTGTGACTTCAGACCATGCACCACCGCCGTCCAGCTTAAACACAGAATTTATGATTTTGCTTTGTCTTTACATAAAAATGTGTTGCTTGAGGAAGCAGAGGGTAGAAAGACAACCAGGTATCTCTTGCCTGGGCTGCTGAGGAATAGCTGAAGTGTGGTCTCAGTGACTTGATGAACGTGAACCACTGGGCATATTTCACATGTGTTTTGAGGATATGGTTAGCCAGGCTGGTAGATCAGATGTAGAGCATGAGGACGCGAAAGGAAAACTCAAGGAGGGCTCCCTACTTTTCCACTTGAGTATCTTGGCCATGTTTACTCTGTAGGTTTTTTGTTTGTTTGTTTTTTGAGCAGACTGGAGAGGTCTATGTATAGGAGGGAAGATAAGAGTGTGACTTCAGGCTGGGCAGTGGTGGCACACGCCTTTAATCCCAGCACTTGGGAGGCAGAGGCAGGTGGATCTCCGTGAGTTTGAGGCCAGCCCGGACTACAGAGCGAGTTCCAAGACAGCCAGAGCTGTTACACAGAGAAACCCTGTCTCAAAAAAAAAAAAAAAAAAAAGGGTATGACTTCAGACCATGCCTATTATACATGCAAGTGAACCACAGAGAGGCAACACTGAGAGTTTATAATGAAAGAAATTAAAGATGGAACAGTCTAGAGAGTTAGAAGAGTAAAAAGAAAAGTATTTCAAGAAGAAAGAGGTGACTAACTTCTTCAGTGCTGCATAAACAAAACTGTTTGTTTGTTGGCTGGTTAGTGATTAAAAAGGACTTAAAGTACGTTTTTAAAATGATTTGATAAAGGGAAGAAACAGATGCTAAAGCCAAGAAAAAATGCAGAAACAATTTCAGAGAAGGTGAGATTATTAAGAAGGAAAAACTTTCCCCTCTTAGATCCTGAGCTTGTGCCCTGCAAATGGCAGATAAGATGGATTGGTAGAGGCTGGAAGTGAGTGAGCACTTAAGAGCACTTGCTGTCCTTCCTGAGGATTTAGGTAGAGTTTCTACCACTTGGGAGATCCAGGAGATCTTACAGCCTCTTCTGGTCTCTGCAGGCACTGCATGCATGTGGAGCACACACACATACAGGCAGACACACATTTAATGAAATAAATAAAATAGATCTTTTTAAAAACGATGAGGGACAGACATGGTAGCACATGCCTTTAATCCCAGCTCTTCAGAGGCAGAGGCAGGTGGATCTCTTGAGTTTGAGGCCATCCTGATCTACATAGTGAATTCCAGGATAGCCAGGGCTATATAGAGAGATCCTGTCAAAAAAAAGAAAGGAAAGAAAGAAGGAAGGGAGGAAAAGAAGGATTACTGGAAGAAACACATTGGTCTACAAGATGACTCATCAGGAAAAGGCTCTTGCTGACAAGCCTGATGATATGAGTTTCGTGCCTAGGACTCATGTGATCAAAAAAGAGAACTGATTCCCAAAACCTGTCCTCTAACTATCAGATATATATCATGGCACATGTGCATGTCTGTATCCTGACACACATATACACACACACAATAAGTAAACACAAAATAATTTTGAGAAACTGTATGTGTGGAGGAACCTACAAATTAAGCAGTTTGTTAAATTGATAACGTTAGAGGCTTATGTATCTAACTTATGAGAAAACCAAGTGCGTTTCTTCATAAAAGACAAGAGATTCTGGATAGATGGCACACGCCTTTAACTCCAGTAGTTGGGAGGCAGAGAGGCAGGTGAGTCTGTATGAGTTTGAGGCTGGCCAGTGCTATATTGTAAGGCCTGTCTCAAAAACAAACCAACATACTGAGGATGAACAAGGATAGGCTAGGGAAGTCTTGTGATGTTGTTCTAAACTGTGAAAGTCTTTCTTCTCTGTGAACATGAAACTGAGAGACTTTATGATAGATTTACTCTGATCTGAGAGTAAGTATAAAGAGAACACAAACTATTATTTCACATTCTGACCAAAGTGAAAGAAACCTTGCTATGGCCATTTCGTCTATGCTGTGAAGCCAAACACGTCACAGAAAGTAGCTGTGGTTTTGTTTTGTTTTGTTTGTTTGTTTTTGGTTTTTTTATTTTTTTATTAATTTATTCTTGTTACATCTCAATGGTTATCCCATCCCTTATATCCTCCCATTCTTCCCTCCCTCCCATTTTCCCCTTATTCCCCTCCCCTATGACTGTTCCTGAGGGGGATTGTCTCCCCCTGTATATGCTCATAGGGTATAAAGTCTCTTCTCAGTAACCTGCTGTCATTCCTCTGAGTGCCAGCAGGTCTCCCCCTCCAGGGGACATGGTCAAATGTGAGGCACCAGAGTACGTGAGAAAGTCATATCCCACTCTCCACTCAAGTGTGGAGACTGTTCTGACCATTGGCTAGATCTGCGTAGGGGTTTAAAGTTTACTGCCTGTATAGTCCTTGGCTGGTGCCTTAGTTTGAGCGGGACCCCTTGTGGCTGTGGTTTTGTTGAGCTGCCTGTCTTCTTACAGTGTTTGATGAGAAAGTGAAGTCCCAAGGTAAAATAGTTCATCCACATAGTCATAGCCAATTTGCCAGAAGTGAAAATAATAGCCAGTTTGCTTTTTTTGTGCCATCCCAGTGTTAATTGCATTGTATGCTACTTATAAAAGTTGCAGTTGTATAAATAGATGTACTGTTTTAATACTGAACAGATGGGCTCCTACTAGTGAGCTCCTGCAAGAGCTGGGGACAGCTAACTTTTCTGTTGAATGGACTTGTTAAAGACGGTGGAGCTCTAATATTTCAGTTCTCAAAATCTTACTTCTTACTTTGTAACTAGCAAATATTTTAGAATTTGAAGCAAAAAGAAACATATATTTCAAACGTCCATAATCAAATCATAGATTTTACACCGCATGTATTATAAGCTGGATTTTTGATAAATCCTTCACGTACGCCCCTTACTGATTCTTTTGCAGATCCCATATGGAAATTCATCAGAACTTATTTTTAGCACAGTGCATGTAAAGGATGCAGGCTTTTATGTCTGCCGAGTTAACAACAATTCCACCTTTGAATTTAGCCAGTGGTCTCAGCTAGATGTCTATGATGTGGCAGAAGTATCAGAAAGCTTCCAGGGTAAGTGATAAGTGAAGCTGCATGTTCATTAGTTGGTCATCTTATTTAAGTGTGTATTTAAAATTAACTTCAGAGTGTAGATGCCACACATGAGTCATTAAGAGTTGACTCCACATGGTCTGTCATTTGCTATGTATCAGTCCCTTAAGATGACATGAACCCTTCTCATTCTTGGGCCTGATGCTGAGCTCGAAGCTGCTGATGGTCATGACCTGCACCTTTTTGTATTGCATCTATAATTCAAGCTTAGCTTCTCCCTTCCTTAGACATTTTTGAGTGTGCCCACCTGTTAGCCTAGAATTTCTAAACTGTTTTTGTTCATCACAGTATTCTTTTCTCTTCAGAACATCTCTTAACACTTGTGAGAATTTCATGGAAAAATATTTTAAGTATGGTTTTAAAGACTGTAAAAAAAAAAAAAAAGACTGTAAAAAATAAAGGATAGACTTAGGCTTGTCTTTGTTTAAATTGTAGGAAAATTTTGGCTTTATGTGTAACCCAGAGATTTTTTTTCTTTTAATTTAAGGAAATATGGATGGTGTCTCAGAATCCAAGTTGCAAATCTGTGTTGAACCAAAGTCCCAAAAGCTGATGCCAGGCAGCACATTGGTTTTGCAGTGTGTTGCTATTGGAAGCCCTATTCCTCACTACCAGTGGTTCAAAAATGAATCACCTTTAACACATGAAACAAAAAAGCATTACATGGTAAGCAGCTGGTATTTTTGGGGTGGGGGTGGATTAATCTATAAAATAAGTGGTACAGTTAAGATATAAAAGAACTACTTCAACTCATACTCTTTGGAATGTCTTCAATACTTTTAGTTTAAGTTCTTTATGTTTCAGTATTAACTATTTTCTTTTATTTGCAACAGGGCTAGATTTCAACCAAAGCGTCAGCATAAAATATCAAATATTACTGTACTATTGTACTTTACTATTGTAACAGTACTTTGTACTATTAGAATAACTTTATCATTTGCTTGCTAATATCTAGTTTAATGGATGTATAATTTTTTTTGAAATATTGTATTTGGGAATTTTTAAAAATACACTGAATTTTGCCTTAAGCAATTTTTAAATTAATGTTGAGAAAATATATGTTCTGATATTGATACAGGTTCCATATGTGGATCTAGAGCATGAAGGAACCTACTGGTGTCATGTATATAATGACCGAGACAGTCAAGACAGTAAGAAGGTAGAAGTCATCGTAGGTAAGCTGTATTCTGACACGTAAGACACAAGCTGTGCGCCCTGCAGTGCTTAAGCAAAGGAAGCTCTACTACTTTTTGCCCTGTGCCATTTAATAATATATCACATATAAGGAGTTATATTATCTATACAACAATTTCAGAGAATTCATACTAAACTAATTCTCTGTTTTATAAAAGAACAAAATAAAAACCTAAAAAATTATTTTATTTAGCTCATTTTAGTTGTTTTTTAGTATTATAGTTTATTATAAATATTTGTGTTAAAATGTATTCCTTGTAGTTCTGAATTAGAAAATATTGATTTGGTGAAAAATATTTTTAATAAAACATAAAAGTCAGAGACACAAATGAAAAATAATTACTGGTTAGTATTCCCTATTGTGAATTATGGATTTTAAAGTTTGTTCTATATACATTGGATACATTTATAGTGTTTTGTCAATAGGAGGAAATATCAATGCATGTGGTGCTTTGACAACATGATTCTGTGGTGTTTATCTCTGTTTACTTATTGACTGCCTTTCCTAAGATTATGAGTTACAATATGCTCAAATTTGTTCTCTCTAACATAAGGAAGAACAGATGAGGCAGTGGAATGCACCGAAGGTAGTGTAATCCTTTGGTTCAAGACCAAGTCTCCTGCATGCTGGCTACTCTGGGAGTGGTGGAGTGTCCTAGCTTACTAACTGCAGTGATAGAAAAAATACTAGCTCTAATAAGTCATTTTTATTTAAGGATATTGTCTTCTCCTTTAGGTTTTGTAAATTTCCATTGACACTGTTGAACAGACACTTCTAAAGCAATCTTCAGCTGACTTCCTGTTGCATATAAGGCCCAGAGTTGCTCCATAGGTTATTTGAAATAGCAAATATTTCAAATGTATTAATATTTCAAAGTATACTAAAATGTATTTAAAATATTGTATAAGTATTTGTTTAGATTATTTTATTTCTTAAAATACCCTTTAAAAGCAAACACAGTTTCTTAAAATTTCAGGATGGATATATCATGTGACATATTTATCAATTATTAAATATTTTGAAAATAATATTGATAATGTAAATTTTCAAAACTACAATGTTTTAGATTAATTGATATGCCACTTTTGCCATGGAAAGAGAACTAAAAATCCATTTCAGCATAAGCTTCAAACTTGTTTAAATTAGCCAAAACATTGTACTTAAATTGTAATAAGTAAATATTAACACTTAGATTACCTCCCCTTAGTGTACTATCACATTGATTTGGAAAACTAAGGTTGTGAATAGCAAAGTATTTTTTCAATTGCTGCTTCTTTGAACTATTACATAGTCTCTCTTAGGTGCTACTTGGGTAAAGTAAGATGAGTGATATTAAATCATGCATTTCCTGGTTTTCCTGTCATTCATTTCTATGGCAGCATGTAAAGTACTAATGATTCCTGTTTTGATTCTAATACATAGTTTGAACCAGAGTTCTCTTATAAGAAGTTCTGATCCCACAGCTGTTACTCTTGTGGATGGGACAGCATGAGAAATCCTAACCCAACTCCTCTTCTGAGAGTTTTCTGACTACTCGCGTGTGTTTGTTTCTTTAAACTTCTAACACAGGAGACCTCTGAGAATAAATATAAAAGAGCACTGCTGTGTGGCTTCAGAGTGAGCGTGTAACTGTTACCCTGCCCTGTTGTTTCTGTAATTACACAATTCACTAGCAGTTTTGTTTTGGGTTTTTGGTTTTTGTTTTTTTTGTTTTGTTTTGTTTTCAATAAGAACAAGCAAACAGCTGGTCTGTGGTGACCCTCACCTTTAATCCCACCTCTGGAGAGGCAGAGGCAGGCAGATCTCTGTGAATTCAAGTCCATCCTGGCTGGTCTACAGAGTGACTATAGGACAGCTAGGGTTACACAATGAAACTCTGTCTCAAAACAAAATAAAACCAAACAAAAAAGGAAATCAAACAGCAATTTTCAAATAACTATTCAGAGTATAGAAACAACAATGTAGCTATGGAGTTGCTCCAAAACGTTCAGATGGAAAACATCATATCCAACTTTTTTTTCTCAAAAAGCCTACAAGACTAAGACAGTTTATAGTCAGTGGGTTGATACGCTGTGAACAGTAGCTTCCATTACATCTTATTTTAATGCTCAGTACATGGTGTCTCCTACTCCATCTTGTGTATGTCATTAGAATATTATAAGGATAGGAGTGTGGTTGAAAACGTGATGCTCAGCTGTGGTTCAGGGTAGTGAGATTGTGCACATTTTAAACAGGCATTTAGGAGGTCATAAGAAAGAATACCCAAAGTGGAATGCAGAATATGATAGAAACATCTTTAATGTATTACAAATATATGAAACATTTTTAGTAAAAAGAGGTGGAGTAAGGTGCTGACCTACTTACCTAGAAACTAATCTAATCCATAAGATGAAAGGCAGCAAAAAATGTACATGCCCTGTGAACTGGTTGATGCCACTCTTAAGCTAATTCTGTGCAGTATGAAAATAGTATTTTTAGTCAGGCATAGTGGTATGACTAATCTAGCACACTAATCTAGCCTGAGGGTTTGACGACAGCCTGGCCTACATACTGAGACTTCATCGAAAGCAAACAAACCAAAGAATATATTTCCCATAAAATACTTTATGAATCCTCTATCATTTGTAATTTATTTCATGTTTATTTTTGTCTTCATAAAATTTAATAAGTAAGAAAGATGATGGTTAAATTATTTCATGGGCTTGTGCTCAAATTATCTATCTGTCCTGTATGAAAGGTGTATAAAGGATATAAGTTATTTATGAAACTGTTCAGCTGGTGGCGCACGCCTTTAACCCCAGCACCTGAGAGGCAGAGGCAGGTGGATCCCTGTGAGTTTGAGGCCAGCCTGGTCTACCAAAGTGAGTCCAGGAGCCAGGGCTGTTACACAGAGGAACCCTGTCTCAAAAAACAAAAACAGACAATAACAACAACAAAAGAAACTTCTATCTCCCCCCAAAGCACACCATATCTTGTTCTGGCCATAAGAAAAACAGACAAATCCCAATTGGAGAACATTCTACTGCTCAAAACTAGTCATTAAAACCAAGGAATGTCCCCAGCACTTGGGAGGCAGAGGCAGGCAGATCTCTGTGAGTTCAAGGCCAGCTTGGTCTGTAAAGTGAGTCCAAGACAGAAATATCTTGTCTTGAAAAGAACAAAAGAAAAAGATATTAATAGGGAAACTGGGTTTGACATACACTGGACCCTCCTCTGCAGTAGCCCACAGTAGGTCATCAAGTGTCCTGGTGTTTTCAAGTTAAAGGTTTTTTGTTTTGTTTTGTTTTGTTTTGTTTTTTGAAAGATCATTCATGAATAAGTATCTAAAACTTTGAGCAAGTTATCAGTAAGTTTATTTCTTTAGGTTTTTGTAATTTAGTGAAAGTGAAACCGTTTAGAAGTCCTCAGTGCCGTTAACAACAGTGTTCTTACCTGTTCAGTACTTGTATGGCTTCTTCATTTAACGGTGAAAAGTTCTAAACTAATAAACAGCTGTAATGTGATACAGCAGCTCATAAACTGCTTCTCTTACTATTTGTGCTAACTGGGCAGTTAGATTATTTAAAATTAACCTGTTTTCTCTTACTCTGTTTCAGATGAATTAAGTAATTTGGGGCATCCTGGTAAGTGTTATAAACAAAGTTTTCTTTTAGATTGGTAAGCTTGATATAGTAAAGGTGCCTACATTCCTAGACTACTATTTACATGAAATTCAGTTTAAAGCATGTAAAATATAAAAATATTGATTATAAGACTATAAGGGTTAAAAAGTATTTTATTTTGGCGGGCATGGTGGCACATGCCTTTAATCCCAGCACTTGGGAGGTAGAGGCAGGCGGATTGCTGTGAGTTTGAGACCTGCCTGGTCTACAAAGCAAGTCTGAGACACACAGGGAAACCCTGTCTCAAAAAAAAAAAAGTATTTATTTTGGATAACAAATGTCAGTGCTTGAGCTGATAACATAGCTGAATGAGTTAAAAAAAAAAAAAAAAAGTACCTACTGCCATTCCTAATTACCTGTGTTTGACCTCAGAGCTCATGTGGTGGAAGGAGAAAATCAATTCTTCCCCATTTTCCTCTGACCGCCACATGTGTACCATGCCCCTCCCAACACACAAAATAAATAAATACATGTAAAAAAATTAAAGATTGTGGTTTTGTTCTTGTGTGTTCCTGGGGACCAAACCCAAGGTCTTGTACATGATATACCAAGTGCTGCATTGCTGAGCTAGCTGCACCACCCAGCATTGATGCTTTTTTAATCATTTTATGTTGTTCCTTAAAGAAGGAAGTTCATTTTTTAAAGATTCATTTATTTATATATATTTTGTCCACATGTACATCTGCAGACCAGAAGATGGCATCAGACAGTTGTGAGCTTCCATGTGGGTGCTGGGAATTGACCTTCGGAAGAGCAGTGAGTGCTCTTAACCACTAAGCCTTCTCTGCAGCCCCATCTCCATTGTTTTTAATGTGGAAGACTGGACCATATTGATGGAGTGATATGTTACATTTCTAAACTATCAGAGGTAGAACATCCCTGAAGTGGTTGGGCAGGTGCCTTCACTGGAATTGGAAGGCAGTTAGTGGAGAGAGTTGCACTACAGAGACACACTGGTCTGTAAGAGACTAACAAAGGCCAGCTTTGATCAGAATGAATTCCTGAACAAGCTAAGCTAAAGAGAAAGCCATCACTTGGGACAAAGGAAATTTCAGTAATGAGGATCATAAAAAAACAGGATGTCAAGATAAACTGTGGGCATTCTGAAAGACAGTGATGGAACCCATGAATAGATTTAAGCAAATTATACAGAAACCCATTAAGAAGGCATAAGGTTGTTTAATATTTGCAGAAAGCCTGTTAGTCACATTATTTTGCTACGGTAATTAGTTCGTTTGATTTTGTTTGATTCTTGGTGCTGTGGATGTGTGTGCTGGCTACTTGCTATACCTCTGAGCTACCCCTCCAGTACCATTAGCTTAGTTTTGTATTTCATAAAAACATCTGTTACTCTAAGTTCTCTCTGAACTCTGCTGACTTTATGTATGCAAATTTAGCAAAACAAAAAGCCACATGACCAGGATTGCTGTAGTATCTTCAAGTTCACATGAAGCTCAGTTAGGATTGCTTCATTTGTCCCAAACTAATCCTAGTACTTGTTTCTCTTGGTGTTGATAGAGTCCCTGTCCCTAAATTTGTCTGCTATGTCTTACCCTCCCTTTTAAAAAATTGTAAAATTACTTTATAAATCCTTCAGCATACACCCATCAGTAAGTTCTTAACATTTTTCAGGCCTACTTTTTCTTACTCTCCAAGATTTAAAAAAAAAAAAAACCTTTGAGTGTAAAGAAAATGATGTGTGCGAAGTTTGTAATAGGCTCCCACAGCATCTGTTTTATTAAATGTACAAATAGACTGCCTTCCCTACAGGTATTGGGCAACTGAGGAATTGAATTTAATCTCCCTGTGTCACTTCTTGGTGGTATTGGAGAGTGAATATGATTTTATTCTGTGTGTAATAATAATAAATCAATATACTTTGTCAAAAATCTTTTAGATATAAATTAGCTATTAGTAAATATGTTCTTTATTTTTCTTTTAAATTATTATTTATACTTATTTATGAAGTACTATATTATGACATGATAAATGACCTGTAAAATGATCCAGTCCAGGTGATTAGCCTTTTTTTTTTTTTTTTTTTTTTTGGCTTGGATATTATTACTCTATGTGTTGGGAGACTTCAAGAGCTTCTCCTTCTTAAATTCATAATTGTTAGAGAAATAGTTGCCCTATTATGCTATGTAACAATAAATCTACTACTCTTCTGCTTTTGTACTCTGTTCACCCTCTGTCTCCCCTTCTTTTTCTAGCCTCTGTGACCTCTATTATATTTAGCATTTTAATGATACAGATGCTGTCTGCCTTCATGGTTTGTCTTATCTTGTTAGCTCTGAAGATATGCCACAAATAACAGCATCTGTTTGCTCTTTTATCTTTGTCCAGATAATAAAGAACAAACAACTGGCCAGCCTTTGGGTGAGTTGAGTTTAAAGCACATGATCAAACCTAATTATAATATTAACTCCAATTTTTTATTATTGTGAAGGAATGTATGATACTTAACTTGATTGATTTATAAGTATTTGAATTTATCATCCAAAACCCATCATGACTTGCCTACATACTTGCCATTTTGAAATTTTCTTTATTCCTTTCATTTCCTCAAATTCAAATTTTACTATTCCTTTTTCTGCCTGGTCTCTGCCACTGCCATTTCCTAGGATGGGTCCTTGTTTTCTTACTTCAGCCCATCTCTGCTTCTCTATTCTAAGTCCACTCCGGCTCTCCTGCCAGCCAGCAACTGCTTCACGAGTAGGTTGGTCAAGGTAAGACCCGCCATCTTCCTTACCATTAAACTTTTTGAAGTTATATAATCTAGCTTTTTTAAATACCATTGGCAAAAAAAAAAAATTGGCTTCTCAAGACAGGGTTTCTCTGTGTAACTGTGGCTATCCTGAACTCACTTTGTAGACCAGGCTAGCCTCAAACTCAAAGAGATCCACCTGCCTCTGCTTCCCTGGGTGGTGGGATTACAGGTGTGCACCTCCGTGCCTGACTTCGACAAAAAAAAAATTACAAGAATTTTGCTCGATTATTGATATTTTCACATTCTCACCTTCTTGGACTCTTGTAGTCTACATTCTTTCCCAAATAAAGTTAGCTACATCTTGCTGAATGAGAGAAATATGTCTTGAGAAATGCATCATTAGACCATCATTAGGTCGTTTCTCAGTATTGTCCCAGAGCATTCAAGAAATGCAGTAAAAACTGAGGTGTGTGTGAGGCTGCTGTTAACATATCACAATATGCTAATAAGAAGTAACCTGGTTTTTTCCCCATGAATAGAAGTCCATATACTCTACAATCAGATGAAATTTATTATTTTTAAAATAAAATGAAATGAAATGAAAAGCATTATATAGTAAGTATATAAGCCAGTAGTGTAGTTTTTAATGATTACTATCAAGTATCATGTGCTTATATAATTTCTTGTGCTATAATTTTATACAGCTGCCAGTGCATAGCTCTCTTGACACTTCGCCGCTGCTACCTCTACCCCAAGACTGTGAAGAAATATGCAGTGTTGAGGTCTCTTAAGCACTAAGCTTTGTCCAGCATTATATCTGCTTAGGCCAGGGCATACCCCTAAATAGGCTAGCTGATAGTTTTCAAGGCATAGGTATATATCTTTTGCCTACCCCCACCCCAAAATGCCTCTTTCTGTCTGAGCAAAGTCAAAAGATTTAAGTTCAAAAAAATTCCTTACGTACTCTTACCCCAGGCAAACAGGAAATAGGTCTTTAAAATGTTAACAAGGAGTGCTGACAAGATGGAAGTTGCCAGGCTGGAGAGATGGCTCAGAGGTTAAGGGCACTGGCTGCTCTTCCAGAGGTTCTGAGTTCAATTCCCAGCAACCACATGGTGGCTCACAACCATCAAGATGAAAGTTGCCCTCTGAACTCCACACATACACCATCGTGTACCCACATTCACATATACTATGTTAATGTCGATGATGATGATAAAACAATTTCTAATTTAGAGGGAGAAGGAGATAGTATATCCACACTACTATAGGAACAGAACTGGTCCTTTTCTCCCTTTGGTCTCTCTCCTATCTCTGCAGATTCTTCCTGTCCCTCTTTAGGTGTTTGTTTTGTTTTCCTTCCTCCATTCTTAGTAAAGCAGAACCTAAATTGATGGAAACACACCCGAAAGCATATTTTGCTATATATAACTAATAAATATTCCTTGTCTGACTCCCAAAGAATACATGTTTAGTCATAGTTTTTTGATGTTTCAGCCTGTTGCGTTTTAGTCTCCTATATTAAGATCTCTAAAATGAAATTTAATGTATTGAAATCTTACTTGAAATAAAACACTATAAAGCAAAGATTTTCATTTTAATGCTTGTATAAGTTATAATCTTTATACCCTCTCCTTTAATCCCCCCCTTTTTTATCTTACAGCAAAGGACAAAGTTGCTCTTTTGATAGGAAATATGAATTACTGGGCACATCCCAAGCTTAAAGCTCCTTTGGTGGATGTGTATGAATTGACCAACTTATTAAGGCAACTAGATTTCAAAGTTGTTTCATTGTTGGATCTTACTGAATACGAGATGTGCAATGCTGTGGATGAATTTTTACTACTTTTAGACAAAGGAGTATATGGTAAGACAATTCTAGTACTCATCTTTATAATTATATGCCATTCCTATTATACATATTAAGAGTTTGAAAGTCTTGGACTAGAGAGATGGATCAACAGTTAAGAGCACTTGCTGCTCTTCCAAAGGACCTGAGTTCTATTCCCAGTATGCATGTGATATGTGATGGCTCACAATCATCAGTAACTCCAGTTCCAGGAGATCTGGAGTCCTCTTCTGGCATACAGTGGTGCACAGGCAAAACATTCATAGATAGATAGATAGATAGATAGATAGATAGATAGATACATACATACATACATACATACATACATATGTGGAAATCAGATAAAGGTAGGCAAATATACTGTTGGATTGAAGGATTTTTTTTTTCAATTTTTTTTTCAATTTTTTTTTTTTTTTTTTTTTGGTTTTTCAAGATAGGGTTTCTCTGTGTAGCCTTAGCTGTCCTGGACTAACTTTGTAGACCAGGCTGGTCTCGAACTCACAACGTTCCACCTGCCTCTGCCTCCTGAGTGCTGGGATTAAAGGCGTGCGCCACCACTGCCCAGTTTTAATTGAAGAATTTTAATATTCCTGTTTTTAAAAGATAAATTTTCTTATTTCATGTAAATAGCTAATTAGCTTAATATCTTTACTTTTAAATCTTTTTTTTTAAATCTTGTTAAAACATGGTTCTTTTGAGAGTTCTTACCTGTCTTTTATTACTTTATTTTTTATTGACTGTAATAGGTACCATACAGTGTCATTTTGTTTAAAAAGAAGACCTTGTAGATAATCAGATCGCAAAACATTCCTATCTACTTGATATTATGTAGATTTTTTAAATATAAATGGTTGTGATAGAATATGTATTGTATTTGCTCCCTTTATCTAATTATTGCATGGTATTTTCTAGTTGTTTTATTGGGATATAGAATTTAATAAGGAAATATTGTAGAGTGGGCCTCCCTCATACCCGTCCCAGTCTGCTGCCCGATGCTGAGGAGGTAGAGCCTTTTATGCACTAGATCAAGACTCCACCACTGAGTACATATGCAACTTTTCTGCCTATTAATTTAAAATTCTGTGCAGGTACAATTCAAGAGTGATTTTCCTTCATTTTTTCATTTAAAAGTACTCAAAATACTACAGACCTAATAAAGAATTTTATGAGCCAGAATATGCTGGAAGTAGTTAGAATTTCCTTGCTAATTTATTTCCTATAATATGTGTAACCTTAAGTTAGGGAAGGCCAGCAGCTGAGCTCATTCCAGCTGTCTTTCAGATTGTAGTTACCATGACTTTGTTAATATTTGACTGCCCAGAATGTGGTATCTCCTGGCCTGGAGTTAGGCCTTCAGATAGTGAACAAAAAGTGTTGATTTGAGTTTTTTACATTTCAATTTGCTTTATTTCAATAACTTAGAGGCTTAGCTTTCTTGTTTACAAGTAGGTTAACATGATGAGGTAAACTTGGTAGAATTTCTAATGATTCTTGACGTAGAATTTTGAAAGGAAGAAAAAAACACCTTTTAAAAGATTTAACAAGCCGGGCATGGTGGTGCACACCTTTAATCCCAGCACTTGGGAGGCAGAGTCAGGTGGATCACTGTGAGTTCAAGGCCAGCCTGGTCTACAAAGTGAGTCCAGGACAGCCAAGGCTACACAGAGAAACCCTGTCTCGAAAAACAAACAAACAAACAAAAAGATTTAACATACTGTTGGCTAAGGAATGTCGAAAGCTTTAAAATTTAATTCAAATTAACTTAATTTTAATTTAATTAATTTAAATTAATTTTCTCCTCTCAGTAATGAGGGTTACTATTTTAGCACACATAAATAGCAAGGTTTCCAATTATACCATTATGCTGATTTTGAAACAAAACTTTTTTCATGAGCATTATAAAGTGATGATTAAAGATGTATTCATCCAATTTCTTACAAAAATGGGAAATGAGAGCAGAACAGGTGACTCAGTGGTTAAAAGCACATGTGCCTTTCGCCTTGGTAGACACGTACACTCACCTACACATACTTACACACAGACATATGTACATATACAAACTTAAAAATTATATAAGTAGTGCTGGGTGTTGTGGTACATTCCTTTAATCCCAGCACTTGGGAGGCAGAGGCAGGCAGATCTTGGTGAGTTTGAGGCCAGCCTGGTCTACACAGTGAGTCCAGGACAGCCAAGGCTACATAGAAAAACCCTGTCTTGAAACCCTCCCAAAAAATTTAATTAATAGTAGTAGTAGTAGTAGTAGTAGTAGTAGTAGTAGTAGTAGAAGAAGAAGAAGAAGAAGAAGAAGAAGAAGAAGAAGAAGAAGAAG
>OU015744.1:22379473-22414896 GCA_907169655.1 Acomys percivali | reverse complement strand
AGAAGAAGAAGAAGAAGAAGAAGAAGAAGAAGAAGAAGAAGAAGAAGAAGAAGAAGAAGAAGATATTTTTTAAAAACAAGAAAGCATACAAACATGGCTTTTTGATAGCTGGCCTATCAAGAAGTGAGTTGCAATTTGATAAAATATATTTGAATTTGAAATTGTTTTAAATAATGAAAATAATAATAATAATAATAGAAACTGTCAAAGAGTAAAGTAAAAGGAATCATGGCAATAGACAGACCAGAGAGGGGCTGAAGAGACGGCTCAGAGGTTAAGAGCACTAACTGCTCTTCCAGAGGTCCTGAGTTTAATTCCCAGCATCCGCATGGTGGTTCACAACCATCTATAATGAAATCTGATGCCCTCTTCTGGTGTGCAGATATACATGCAGGCAGAGCACTGTATACATAATAAATAAATAAATCTTTTTTTAAAAAGGATTAGAAAATGCACTTTGAGAAAAGCTGTCTACAAGCACATTCACCCGTGAACTCAGTATCCAGGCTCTTCACATGCGTCGTGTGGAGCCAAGCTACAAAGTGAGCCCTGTCTCTGTAGGCTTCAACCTTTTCCAAACGTGCTTTATTTTAGGTTCTTTAGTGCTTATTCCTCCCTTCCAATCCACCTACCCTAGATAGGAGAGGAAAGAGGTTAATGGGAACAGGAGAAGTAGACCTTTTTGGACTCATTCCTGGGAACGATTCCCCTGGCATAGCCGGCAGGATTTCAACAGACCAGCAATTCAACCAAAGTTGCCACTGGAACCTGGAACATCAGCCGGAACCCAGAGCCCTGAAGCATTCTCTGGAGCGGCTCTCGCTAGTAGTGTCTCGAAGTGGAGTGATGAACAGCCAAACAGTATCAAGACCCAAAAAAGCTCCGCCTCCTGTTTTGGGCATATATATATATATATACATACATACATACATACATACATGCATACATACATGCATACATACAAAATCTCCTCTCAGAGTCTGTACTAAGATGTGTTTCAGCTGGCACAAACCAAGCCCCCAGAGCGAGGTGGTTCATCTTCTAGTGAATAAACATCACCTGTTCTCTCACAAATCCGTCCCCATCCCACACTTGGGATAAAACCAAAAACTTGTACATCCACTACTTGTCTCAATATCCCAAAATGATATAGAAGTAGATATCTTCTATAAATTGTGTTATCTGAATTAAAAGTAGGTTGTATATAGAAAAATGCTTTGAAAGCCATTAAAATGTTACACAGAGATAAATGATACAACATGAGTGTTTTCTATCAGAAAACCTAAGGAGATAGAAGACTATTTACAACGTCTTCAAAGCCAGTCTGTGACTAGTGGCATAAAGTGCTGCTGGGCTTGAAAAGATGGTGCAGTAGTTCAGAGTGAGTGAGTCCTCAGTTTGGTCCCCAGCACCGTGTTAGGTGGCTCAGAACTGCCTCTAGCTTCATGCGACCCAATACTTCCTGTGGCCTCCATGGGTGCCTGCACACACCCCAAAATAAAAATAAATCTTTAAAACTTTTTAAATATTAGTACTTTTTTTGAAATGTTGCTGTGGCATTTCAAGGCATATGTCACAATGTTAGGAAGTTGTGTGACTGGTTGATAAAACTTGCTCAGGAATCTGAATTCAGGCTATCTCTTGATGTGGGTTAAAATTATGATATAAAAAGAGTTACTTCAATGAAGTCATTGAGCTTAAAAATAAGTTTGTCTTAGCTGGGCATGCTGGCACGCTACTTTAATCCCAGCACTTGGGAGGCAGAGGTAGATTTCTGTGAGTTTAAGGCCAACTTGGTCTACAGAGCAATTCAAGGCTAGCCAGGGCCTCAGAGATGCCATCCCCCCACCCTCTCTCATAAAAAGAAAAGTTTGTCTTGCTCTAGAAGTAGTAAAGATGCTTGTGGAAAAGTTACATTGTAAACACTTGCTAAAAACATAACTTGTATTATTTAAAAGTATAATTCATGGGTCAGAATGTTCCCAAAGTTGTGCATCGGTCACAACTACCTAATTCCTTGTTTTTATTACTGGGAAAAGGAGAGCCATGCCCACTTAAATGTGTCTTTAACCTAGCCTTTGGCCACCATAAATGTACCTTCTGTCTTAGGAGCTTGCCAATTCTGAATATTTCATATAAATAGAGCCACTGGGGCTGGAGAGATGGCTCAGCAGGTAAGAGCTCTTGCGGCTCTACAGAGGACCGAGTTCAGTTCCCAGCAACCATATCAGGCAGCTTACAAACAGCTGTGCCTCCAGCTCCAGGGGGTCTGGATTCCATGGGCTCTAGCACTTTCACATGCACATGCTCACGTGCACACACATATACAGGCACATATGCTTGCCACTGCTGTGATAAAACACCATAATCAAAAGCAACTTGAGGAAGGGTGTATTCGGCTTATTGTTCTGACCACAGAACGTCATGGAAGGAAGTCAGCACGAACTCCAGAGCCCATGGGGAAACTCTGCTTCGTGGCTTGCTCCCCATGGCCTGCTCAGTTTGCTTTTTTGTTTGCTTGTGTTTTGAGACACGGTTTCTCTGTGTAATAACCCTGGCTGTCCTGGGCTTGCTTTATTAGACCAGGCTGGCCTCGAACTCACAGAGATCCGCCAGCTGGGATTAAAGGTGTGTACCACCATGCCTGGCCAGTTTGCTTTTTATATAACTCAAGACTAGGGTGCCTAGTGGCAACATCACACACAGTGGGCTGGGCCCACCCACATCAATCATTAATTTTTTTAAAAATGCCCACAATGGGGTATGACTTTCACACGTACTCTGGTGCCACGTCCCCTGGATGGGAGGCCTGGTGGCACTCAGAGGAAGGATAGTAGGCTACCAAGAAGAGACTTGATACCCTATGAGCATATACAGGGGGAGGAAGTTCCCCTCAGTCACAGTCATAGGGAAGGGGAGTAAGGGGAAAATGGGAGGGAGGGAGGAATGGGAGGATACAAAGAATGGGATAACAGTTGAGATGTAATATGAACAAATTAATAAAATTTTAAAAATGCCCACAAATTACCTGAAGGCCAATTTTATGGTGAAGGTATTTTCTAAGTTAAGGCTCCCTTTTTCCAGATGACCCTAGTTTATGTATCAAGTTCACAAAAAATTAACTATACATTCAGTTACATATATACATAATTTAAAATAAATCTTTTTCAATGGAACTATTCTGCATGTAACCTTTTATGTCTGACTTCTTTCACTGACTAGGCACTTGTTTTTCACATTATAGCATGTTATCAGATCTTTTTATTTTATTTTAAGACTGGATAATATTTCATTGTATGAATATTCCATAGTCTGCTTATCTCATCACATGGTTATTTAAGTTGTTTTCAATTTGAGGGTAGTAGGAGTAATTCTTCTATAAGCATTGTGAGCACCTTCCTATGGACACAACTCTAGTTCTCTTACGTGTATACCCAGCAGTAGGGTTGCTGGCCATATGGTGATTCTGTGTTTTAATTTTTTGAGGAGCTTGTAGACTCTTTGCAAAGTTTTTATCCCATATTGTATTATTGCTACAAGCAAAAGAACTTCCCAGTTCCACCCCATCTTTGCTATTTACTGTCTTGATTACAGCTGCCTAGTAAGAGTGAAATGGCATTTTACCACAGCTTTGATTTGTTAATGGCAAATGATGTTTTTTGGGTTTTGGGTTTTTTTGTTTTTTCGAGACAGGGTTTCTCTATGTAGCCTTGGCTGTCCTGGACTCACTTTGTAGACCAGGCTGGCCTCGAACTCACAGCGATCCGCCTGCCTCTGGTAAATGATGATAAACATCTTGAAATGTGTTTGTTTGTTAACCTGTTAAATGTTTACTAAGGTTCTTTCCTGCACCGTAACCTCATGGGGGAGCAACTTAGGAAAGAAGTCCTCACTACCTTTTTCTACTCCATAATATACTTTTAACTGGGTCTTACTTCTAGAAATTAGAATGTATTTCAGACAATATCTTGGTAGTATCTTAAAATACAGAGTTTAAATGAAGATGATTTTCAAAATAATTAAAAGTTCAGATCAACTTTTGATTATTGACCTTGTCTGTAATTGGGTGTTTCTTAAATATGTCTCCATCAACCTGAAGAAAAGTCATTTTTACAGTGTGTATCTGTAAATGTTGAAAGTGTGTTTAAAGTTGGTATCTCTTCTCTCTCCACCCCCAGGGTTGTTATATTATGCAGGGCATGGTTATGAAAACTTTGGGAACAGTTTTATGGTTCCTGTAGATGCTCCAAATCCATATAGGTCTGAAAATTGCCTATGCGTACAAAACATCCTGAAACTAATGCAGGAAAAGGAAACTGGACTCAATGTGTTCCTGTTGGATATGTGTCGGAAAAGGTAAATTTTCTAAACTCTATTGAGCTATTGTTGGAATCAAGTACCAGCTTGACAATTTCAACATAAGGCAGTTCTGTAAGGTGCTAAGAACCATCAGGAATTGTGAATTTCTAAAAGCAGACTTGATGAAAATATAATTTATAGTATGGGTATCCATTTTACCTTTTTCTCCTGTTTGCTGTAAAAGGGACTAAAAAGTACAAGTTATATATTCTCTAGAATCATCTACACATTGCTTGCAGTCACTGCAGTTATTCTGTAGGAATTAACAAACCACACCTGTGGATCTAGAGCATGTAGTCGCCAGTCTGTCTTGTCTTACATAGCCTGTCTGCCTTTGTGTCCCTGGGGATCAGAACCAGTAAATCCTTCCAGATTTGCTATTTTTTGCTTGCTTACCAGTCAGAATTCAATGAGGAAGTTCAGGTACAGCTTCATTTTAAAGGCTAAGAAAAAAGCCAGATGTGAACTGGCTTTAGTTCTAGCACTCAGGAAGCTGAAACAGCCTGTGAGTTCAAAGCCAGCCTGGTCTACATAGTGAGTTCTAGGACAGCCAAGGATGCCTAGGGAGACTCTGTCTGTAAAAAAATTACAAGCCAGGTACAGCAGTATCCTAGCACTCAAGAGACTGAGAGTGAGAGAGTCTAGAGTTGAGGCTAGCCTACATACACAGTAAGATCCTACCTTGGAAAAATCAGCTAACTAAAGATGTGACGCCTGCTTACTGTCTTAATAATGTAGGAGCCTGGATTGTTCTTAGCAAGTCTGTAGATGTCTTAAGTAAAAGAATTAGAACCATGGGGTGGTGGCATGTGCCTTTAGTCCAGAGGTCTACAGAGCAAGTTCCAGAACAGCCAGGACTACAACAAAGAAACCTTGCCTTGACAAAACAAAACAAACAAAAAATAATTTGAATGTCATTTTTTGTATATATACTAAAAATAGTATCATATTTTTCATTAAAGAACACTGTGTAATTTCTCATCTGCCCTTTTTTCCTTCCCATATATGTAAATAGAAATGACTATGATGATACGATTCCAATCCTGGATGCACTGAAAGTCACTGCCAATATTGTGTTTGGATATGCCACGTAAGAGTACTTTCATGCAGTTTTCTTCATTCTTATATGTCTTCATTTCGATTGTAGATTAGAGACAGACATACCCATGGGCGTCTAGACATAAGTCTGCCTTGACTGCATGGTAGGCAGCTTCATCTGTGCGCTTCAGTCTCTACCTTCGCACTAAGCTGCAAAACCTTTCACTCTGCCTCAAGTCAGTTCTGCCTGGGAGCCATCAAGGGGCAGAAGAAACCAAAGCTCAGCCTGTCCTTGGGTGTGGGCACTCCACTAGCAAGCGCTGGCTTTTCTTTTTTTGGTTCATTTCTATTGGAGTAACAAATTATAAGCATATGTATTTGTGAGGTACAGGATGCTACATTGTGCACAGCATGGGCTGATTGCATGAAGCTTGTTAGTATTCCAATTACCGTACATACCCATTTACTTTTCCTAGCTAAGGGAAAGAAACGTTTTGCCCTTTGCCTAGCACGTCCCTCCCACCCCCACTGCCCAGCTTCTGACACCACCTTTCTGCCTTCAGCTTCTGTTGTATGCTCTGTTTTGTCAGTGAACAAGTAGTTTTGTTGTTCTGTGCCTGACTTATTTCACCTTTTTCTCTTGGTGTTTTCAAGGTGCCAAGGAGCAGAAGCTTTTGAAATCCAGCATTCTGGATTGGCAAATGGGATTTTTATGAAATTTTTAAAAGATAGATTATTAGAAGACAAGAAAATTACTGTGTTACTGGATGAAGTTGCAGAAGGTAAAAACTTTGAAAGGGCATTCTACTCAGAACGAGGCCAGCAGTGGAGAGAAACCCACTCAGTGTTCCTGCTTGGTGGTCATTTTATTATCTCAGTACTGTGTGGGTTTGGAATTAGTATGTGCTTCAGAAAACAGTTCTTGGCTTCATGTTCAATAGCACTGTTGCTCCATTCTTCTCTTTCCTTGCTGTGGTAACTGAGTGTCGTGAGCAGTGGTGTGATGGAATTCAGTCCTCAGAGCTCTACCCTGTGTCAGCCTGGTACCTGGCCACTGCCCAGTCTAGTTAGGGAAAACAAAGTCCACCTCTGCCAAGGTATCTTTCTCTACAACTTATCTTTCAGCAATGTTGACAACCTGCTGGAAAAAGATAGCCTCATTCTTTCTTTGATGACCTTAGATGTTTGTAGATTCTGCTTTTCAGTGTATGACCTTATAGATCATATCTTTCATCTCCTTTTGTCCCCTTCCCTGTTTGCTCACAGAGTGCTGTTGCTATGACAAGGCCAAATTTGTACCTGTTAAATATGTAGGTTACAGTGTTACTGAATTTGTTTTGTCATGTTGGCTTTTGGGCCTGCTGTTTTTGTTTTTTTGAGACAGGGTCTTACTATGTAGCTCAGGCTGACTTCTACCTCACAATCCTTCTGTCCTAGCCTTTTTTATTTATTTATTTATTTTTTCAAGACAGGGTTTCTCTGTGTATCCTTGACTGTCCTGGACTCACTTTGTAGACCAGCCTGGCCTTGGACTCACAGAGATCCAACTGCCTCTGCCTCCCTGAGTGCTAGGATTACAGATTTACACCCCCACACCCGGCTGGTTTTTACTTATTTTTTAAATTAGTTTTAGTATAGCTGTTTAGTCTGCATGTGTGTCTGTGCACCACATCCATGCCTAGTGCCTGACAAAGCTAGAAGAGGACATTGGATCCCTGGGACTGGAGTTACAGATGGTTGTTAGTTCTGGGAGTTGAACCTGGGTCTTCGGCATCTCTCCAGCCCCTGCCTCAGCCTTTTAAGTCCTGTGCTTTGCAGTTTGTTTTTTGAAATGACCTTTTATAAACCCCAAGAGAAAGAAGAGACACCCTTTGTAAACCCTAAAGACTAAAATTTCATGATCTTACAGAGTTGACAGATTATGTTTTGGTTGCTCTTTGAATCTTTGTTTTCATTTTTGAGATAGTGTCTCACTCTCTGTAGCCCAGGCTGAACTCAAATGCTCAGCAGTGCCCCCTGTGTTAGTCTCCTGAGTACAGGAAATGGAATAGCCACATCACAGCCAGATATGACACATTAAGAGTTGTATATGATATATATACATACAGACATACACATGTATACATATATACACACATACAGGGTTTCTCTCTGTAGCCCTACCTGTCCTGTAACTCACTCTGTAGACCAGACTGGCCTTCAACTCACAGAGATCGCTTGCCTCTGCCTCCTGAGTGCTGGCATTAAAGGCGTGCGCCTCCACTGCCCATGGAGAAGAAAATATTTTACTAACAGCTGTTGATCACACACACAAACATACACACACACACACATGCACACACACATGCACACATACATGTAAACCATGTGACTTAACAGCCTTCCAGGTCCTTAGACTTCCTCCTACTGCTTTAACCAGACAAGTTCTCCTTTTATGTGCTGTACACACTAAGTCTCCTCTTAAGCTTTCATCTGAAAACATTCAGCTTCTTCAAACCTAAAGTTCTTGGATTATTTCAGTTATCTTCAGACTGAGGCATATATGGTATCCCAGGCTCTCTCCTTTATGGGAGGCAGGTAGCCTAAGTGGTCCTGGAGCAATAGTTGCACTGACTCTCAAGTGTGACAGTGAGGGGCATGAGCCACCACGCTATGGCCAGTTGCGCTTTTAAAGTATATTTTAACTATGTAAAACATGATAAAAATCACATGCTCATCTACCTGTGATGTTTAACAAGTTGCCACGTGGTGTGGGTATATTTAAACTTCTCACCAACTTCTTAAGAAGTTTTGCTGTTCTTTTCAGATCTGGCGTGTCTCCATAATTAAAATTGCCCAAGAATAGACTAGAATACACTAGAGTAAAACATGTAGTTTAGTGCTAGATATATTGTTCATATCATGGATAGTAGCCAATCAACTGTACAAAATTAGTAAATTTTGATAAAACCATAAGAAAGTGTAGCACAAACTATCCTAACAAAGGCGACTTAAGAAAGAAAGGGTCTATTTGACTCACAACTCCAGGGTACAGCCCGTCACTACAAGGAGGTCAAGGGGTAAGAACTTGAAGCAGCTAATGACATTTCAGCCACAGTCAAAAAGAAAGGCAGTATATTAATGCCTCATTCTGTTGCTCGCTACCTCCATGTTTATATAATCAGGGATCACCTCCTCAGAGAAGGTCACCAAAATAGGTGGTTCTTCCTGCCTTAGTTAATATAATCAATATAGCCCCCAGCAGACCAACCTAACCCCTGATCCCTCATTGTGACTCCCTTCCCAGGTCATTCTAGAATAGGTCAATCTGACAGTTACAACTAATTATCACAGTAGTGAAGAACAAAAGTAATTTTAAGAAATTGTTTAAAACTTTGAAATAAGACTCTCTGTTCTTCTCTTTGTATCTTCTGAATTAATTAAAAATATTTATGATGGGAAATATTTGAAGATAATAAGTTATTGAAGGGGAAAACACCTTGTCGATTTCAGCTGTGTACCATGTACAAATGAAACAAAATATGAAATAAATTACTTGATTTTATAAGGCTGTATGCAGCCTGTAGTCTGTAGCCTAGTTCTATATTTTTGCACTTTTCAGAACAACCTTATTATCAATGGATATTCATTGTAAATCTAGGACTTTGCCAGTAACCTACATGTAACAACTATGTGTTTCCTCTATTTCTTTGGTAATCATCATTTTTTTTCTCTATTTTTGGATTTTTTGGGTGGTTTTTTGGGTTGGTTGGTTGGCTGGTTGGTTGATTGGTTGGTTTGTTTTTCAAGACAGATTTTCTCTGGATAGCCCTGGCTGGTCTGGAACTCAGTCTATAGATCAGGTTAGCCTCAAACTCTGAGATCCACCTGCCTCTGCCTCCCAAGTACTGGGGTTAAAGGTGTGCGCCACCATAGCCCATGTGTCATTTTGACTTTATTAATCATTTCTTCCATTCTCTTCTTACATAGTTTCATACAATTTTTATATATTCTCCAATATTATATCTTTGTATTTAGGGTTTCTTTTTTTATCTTAAAAATATACACTGTGCTCTGTGTAATCTAAGGCTTGGATTTTTCAAGTCCTAACATTGATCCACTCACTGTAACTGCTGTATAAAATTCCACCATGGGAATGTGCTACAGGTTTTGCTTTGTTTTGTTTAAACTACTGTCTTTCTGATGGGCATTTGAGTTTCTTTGGTATTTGTGTTACTATGAGCAGTGCTGTTCTCACATTCTCATACATTTATACCCTGGAGAGTGCACAAAGAATCTCTTGGAGTTATAAAGCTATGACTTGGAGTTGCTGGGTCATAGTGTATATCAGTGTTCAGTTACAAGTGATGACACCAAATTGCTCTATAAACTATCAACCTATATCCACTCCCCACCCTCATTACACAAGAGACAGTGAATCTGTGCTTTCTCCATCACTTGATAGATTAGACGGTTTTGGCTCTACTTATCACATGATGCTGTAATATTTCAAGTGGTCTTGGATTTTTTTTTTATCATTAGTGATATTGAATATCTGTTCATATTTTAATTGTCATATAAATCCACTTAAGTGAAAATGTATTCATGTTTTCCCCACAGGTTTTTAAGTTTATTTTATGTAGATGAGTGTTTTGTTCATATGTATGTCTGTCAGCACCTGTGTGTCTGATGCACAGGGAGGTCAGAAGAGAGTGTTGGATCCCCAGGGACTGGAGTTATGTAGTTGTGAGCTGCCCTGTGGGTGCTGGGAAGTGAACCAGAGTCCAAGAACAAGTGCTCTTAGCTGCTTGCTGTTCTGTCTCTCTGGCCCTCTGTTGTGTATGATTGTGTTGCTTTTGCTTTGCTCATTGATTGAAAAGAACGGGGCTGGCGAGATGGCTCAGCCGTTCAAGACTAGGCTCACAACCAAAATATAAGAGAAGAGCCTTGTGTGATTCTGTGGTTCTAGGTTGCTCCTCTAAGACATCATTGAATACAAATAGTCATTTTTTAAGGTATCATTATCTTCTTTCTGATTTTTTTTCTGGTTTTTCAAGACAGAGTTTCTCTGTGTAGCCCTGGCTGTCCTGGACTCACTTTGTAGACCAGGCTGGCCTCGAATTCACAGAGATCTGCCTGCCACTACCTCCTGAGTGCTAGGATTAAAGACGTGCATCACCGTGCCCAGCTTGTTTCTGATTTAAAGGGAGTGCGCATATAGAATAATACAAGTTTTTAATAATCTTTGTCAGGCTAAAAATATCTTTTTATGCTGATTTTTTTTGGAGAATTAATGTTGAACATATTTAATGTTTTTTTTCTTCAGTCATTAAGAAGATAGTACTATATTTCCATTCTTCTAATCTCCTAGTATGATTGGTTATATTCAACATAGATGAATGAATTTTATTGGCACATTTTTAATGCAGCCTGACTTATTATGCTAACATTTTACATAGAATTTTCACATCTCATTGCAAATGTTAAATATGTTTTAAGTGTCCAATAAAAATGTTCAGGGCCAGGCGTGGTGGTGCACGCCTTTAATTCCAGCACTTGGGAGGCAGAAGCAGGTGGATCGCTGTGAGTTCGAGGCCAGCCTGGTCTACAAAGTGAGGCCAGGACAGCCAAGGCTACACAGAGAAACCCTATCTCAAAAAAAACAAAACAAACAAACAAAAAAGTTCAGTAGAAAAAAATTATGTCTACATTCATATATAAGATGAACCTGAATTTTTACTTTATTATAGTATTAGTTTTGGTTTTTTGGTATCAATGTTATGTTGGCTTTTTTTTTTTTAATGGATTGGAGCTTATAGTGGTTGATTTTATGTTAACTGACTGGACCTCAGTACCAAGAGATTTAAGAAAACATTATTGAGGGTATTTCTAGATGGTTGACACACTATTGTAGATGAAATTACTGTTTAGATTGATGGGCTTTTGTTAAGGCAGGTTATACTGTAATGTGAATGGGCCTCGTCCATTGGTTGCAAACCTAAGAGCATAAAGATGTTGCCCAAACAAGAATTTCTGCCAGAAATCAGACTGTAACTCTGTGCTGTGTCCCCCCCCCCCCCCCCCGCCTGTCTGTCCATGCTGCAGGTTTGAAACATGCACATTCTCAATTCTCTAAGCCAACTCTACATTAGTTAGTTCCCCACCCCTCACTCTCTGTATCTCACACACACACACACACACACACACACACACACCCTGTTGGCACTGTTTCATTGAAGAACCCAAGTTCAGAGTACTCCTTATTTAGTGAAGAGCTTTGTATAACTGTGATTATAGTACTTGGCTGGGAAACATCTAGGATTGATATTTTTCTTGGGAAGATGATATTTCACTACTACTGAGTCAATTTTAGTAAGTTACCTTTTCCCAGGACAGTTTTCAAAATTGTGGGGATTCAGTTGCAGATAGTTTTCTCTGTGTTCTTTAATTTCTGCATTATCTGTAGATTGATACCCTTTTCATCAAAATTCCTTATTTGTGCTTACTTCTTTTGTTTATTTGTTTGTTTTTGATTATCTGCTCCAGATTCTATCAGGTTTATATTTGCCTTGCTGATTTCCTCTAATTATTTATAGCTAGTGTGTCATTCATTCCTGCTTCTTATATATTTTTTAAAGATTTATTTATTATTATGTATACGAGTGCTCTATCTGCATGTACACTTGCATGCCAGAAGAGGGCATCAGATCTCATTAGAGATGGTGTGAGCCACTATGTGGTCTCTGGGAATTGAACTCAGGACCTCTGAAAGAGCAGACAGTGCTTTTAACCGCTGAGCCATCTCTCCAGCCCCAAGCCTGCTTCTTATATTGTGTTTTACCTTGTTTGAATTTTCTCTACTGTTGTGTTTCTAACATCAGAAGATTAACACACACTGTTTCTTAGGAGTGCTTTTTACCTTTTATGTACCATATTAAAGGGTACATCAGCTTCCTTTTCACTTGCCATGTGCCATTTCTCAAGCATTTACTTCCAAACGTTCCCTGCCATCTGCTTTGGCTGTAATAGTAACAAGTAACACACTTTTAAATGCAGAATGGTGATCTCTTATTGAAACTAAAAAGTTTAGCTCATCTGCCTTTTTTGTTGGTGGTGGTGGTGGTTGATTGACTGGTTTTGTTTTGCTTTGTTTTCAGGCAGTGTCCCCTCTGTAGCCCAGGCTGGCCTGGAACTCACAACCCTCCTGCTTCCACTTTCCCAGGGCTGGATTACAGTACTGTGCCACCGTGCCTAAAGCTTTAACTATTAGCCATCTAGGTTTTTTGGGGTTTTTTGTTTGTTGTTTTTATTTATATACCTTTATTTTATGTGCATTGGTGCTTTTTGGGGGTGGTTTTGGTTTGTTTTCGTTTGTTTTGTTTTGTTTTTTAGTTTTTTGAGACAGGGTTCCTCTGTGTAACAGCCAAGGCTGTCCTAGACTTGCTTTGTAGACCAGGCTGGCCTCCACCTCACAGAGATCCACCTGCCTCTATCTCCCGAGTGCTGGGATTAAAGGCGTGAGCCACCACGCCCAGCATACATTGATGTTTTGCCTACATGTATGTCTATGTGAGGGTGTCAGATCTTGGAGTTACAGACAGTTGTGAGCTGCCCGGTGGTTGCTGGGACTTGAACCCAGGTCCTGTGAAGGAGCAGTCAGTACCCTTAATCACTGAGCAATCTCTCCAGCACCCATATCCAGTTGTGTGGATTTTTTTTTAATTTGGTTGTCTTCCTGTTTCTTTTTCATCTTTGTCTTTTTAACCAATAAGAATTTTTAATACATAATCCTTGTTCTCCCTACTTAATCCCCAACATATACTGATTTGAGATAACAGGAGCAGGGCTGGAGAGATGGCTCAGTGGTTAAGAGCGCCACCTGCTCTTCCAGAGGTCCTGAGTTCAATTCCCAGCAACCACATGGTGGCTCACAACCATCTATAATGTAATCTGATACCCTCTTCTGCAGATAAAGCACTCATATGCAATAAATAAAATAAATCTTAAAAAAAAGAGAGAGATAACAGGAGCACACCCTCTTGCCTAACTTTACTATTTGTTAGCAATTAATAGCATAATACACAGAAGCAGTCTGAGAAGTTGTGGCACACACCTTTAATCCAAGCACTCTTGAGGCAGAGATGGATCTCTGAGTTCGAGGCCAACCTGGTCTACAGAGCAAGTTCCAGGGAAGCTAGGGCTACACAGAGAAACCCTGTCTCAAAAAACAAAAAGGACCCCCCACACACACACCAAAAAAAAAAAAAAAAAAAAGAAGAAGTAGAATCAGTAAATTACCATTTACTCATACCACATATATGATACATTTTAAATTTAAATTAGGTCATGCAAGTATACAGAAGTCTGCCAGGTTGGATAAAAATAATAAAACATTGTAAGAACATACTTATATTATTTTTGTTAAACTCAAAACTGAAGTATTGACAGATTATTGCAAATATTATACATTGAGTATTGCTTATTTCAAGCTGGAGCAAGGAGATGATGGTGTTTAGACTAGGGAGGTGGTTTTAATATATTCCTTTTTAAGAGCAGAGCTAGTTGAAGAAAATGTGATGTGTGATTTTAAATTTTCTCACCTAAATGTTGTCATTTGACTTTCTATTGAATGTGTTTCTTTTTCTTTCTTTTTTTTTTTTAAAGATTTGTCTATTATGTATACATATGTCTATTATGGAAACATAGTTTTTGTATGTACTCTGGCTGTTCTGGAGCTTGCTCTGTAGACCAGAGATCCTTGGGCTACTGCCTCCCAGGTGCTGGGATTAAAGGTGTGCACTACCTTGCGTGGCCTAAATATTTTAGACATAGCGAAAGAATCAGTCTCTAAAAAATGTTTACCCTCTTGTCTTTCAGATATGGGTAAATGTCACCTCACCAAAGGCAAACAAGCTCTAGAGATCCGAAGCAGCTTGTCTGAAAAGAGAGCACTTACTGACCCAATTCGGGGTACAGCTTGCTCTGCAGAGGCCCTAGTGCGGAACCTACAATGGGCCAAGGCTCATGGTATGCTAAATTAGTCTGTTTCTTGTGAGAGCTTTTGTTTGTTTGTTTTTTGGGTTTTTTTTTTTTTTTAACTTTTTCTTTTTTTTTTTTTTTTTTTTTTTTTGTTTTGGTTTCCTTTTTGAGGCTAGGTCTGACTATATAGCCCTGCCTAGCCTGGACTCACTATGTAGCCCAGGCTGGCCTCCAACTCACAGAGATCCACTTACCTCAACTTCCTGGATTCTGAGATTACAGGTGCCGCCATGCTTAGCTATAAATGTATTTTTAAATCATACGTCTTTTTTATTCTAAGTAAACTGTTTTCTACCAAGTTTTCCAGTGAGATTGGGGTAGGGATGAAGGCAAGATCTAATGGTGTGTGCCTGTAATCCCAGCACTTGCTAGGCTAAGGCAGGAAGGTCATGAGTTCATGGCCAGTCTGGACACATAACAATATGGTACCTCAAAAGAGCAAGTGTTCATGTAGTAGGCAAGTCCAAAACTAATCTTTCAATTGTACATATTAACAATGATATATGCTAGAAATACCAGACTATTTCATTTATGATTTTACTATGAGTGAAAACATTGATTTTTATTTTATTTATTTTTGTCTTTTGAGAAAGTTTCTCAAAAGTAGCCTAGTCTGGCCTACAACTCCAAAATTTAAATAGTCATGTTTAATTCCTCTGTTCTGAAAATAAGTTAAATTTCTATTTTTGTGGGATGCAGGCAATCCTTAACTTCTCCGTACTATGACTTTTGAAATGTACAGCTGTCAGGAGCCAGGCGCGTCTGGATTGCAGCATGTGCTCAACTTGTCTAAGGTTAAGAAGCAGTCCCTGTTGCATAGGGTGGTGGATGTTGATTACAAGTTCACCTGTAGAGACAACACAGCTCATAATTATTATTATCATGTTATCTATGCTGGGTGGAATGGCAGAGGCAAGAAAAAGATGAAAAGAACAGAATATCTATAGCTTAATGGCCTTCTTCTAATTTTATATGGTTAATAAGAAATAAAAAATTAAAAAGCTCAAATTGAGCCAGGCGGTAGTGACACGCGCCTTTAATCTCAGCACTCTGGAGGCAAAGACAGGAGGACTTCTGTGAGTTCAGGGTCAGCCTGATCTACAGATGGAGTTCCAGGACAGCCATGGCTACACAGAGAAACCCTGTCTCAAAAACAAAAACAAAAACAAAACAAAACAAAAAAAGCTTAAGTTACTAGCTGCAGGAGGGACTTTGGATTTTCTGTGAAATTTCTTAACTATCTACTCTGAATCTCTTGTCATAGAGAAGGTTGAATGTTTGTGTATTTTTTGAACTTCATAGACATTCAATAAAAGTAAAAAAAAAAAAAAAAGAATACTTAAAGGCAAAAAATATGGAAAAATGACAAAAATCCTTAGAATACTTTGTTCGGGGGGGGGGGGAGGCATGTGCCATCAATTTACTATGTGTAAGGGTTTTGTTTTTTATTTTTATTTATTTGTTTATTTATTGAGACAGGGTCTCTGTGACGCCTTGGCTGTCCTGGACTTGTTTTGTAGACCAGGCTGGCCTCAAACTCACAGGGATCCACCTGCCTCTGCCTCCCTGAGTGCTGGATTACAGGCATGTGCCACAGCACCAGGATATTTGTTTTGTTTTTTAATCCCACACACAAAAAATTAACCCTGTTTTAGAAACATTTTAATGAGCTGGGTAGTAATGGAAGACACCTTTAATCCCAGCACTGAGGAGCCAGAGTCAGGCAGATTCCTGCAAACTCAAGGCCAGCCTGGTCTACAGAGCAAGTTTCTAAGATAGCTAGGCTACAAAGAGAACCCCTGTCTCAAGAAAAGAAAAAAAAGTTATAGTGAAACTAGCATATTTATAGTTCATGCCAATTAAAAACAATATGGCGCATATGTAAGAACCATCAAATAGCTATCTCCATCAATTCTGAAGCATTAAATATATGAAGTGTTGACTAATAGGAAAATATCAAAAACCCCAAATACTGTATTCAGGAGTAACAGAATGACTAGTTAACAAATTACCATAGTCATTTGGTGACACTACACTTTGTAACAATTCTTGTTGGAGTATGAAGTTTTAGGTTAATAGTAGAGTGCTTACCTAGAATGTGCAAGATATTTACCTCAACACTACAACACAACACATCACACATACATGCACATACACATAAAATTCTTGTCTTAAAGATCAAGTCAT
The DNA here is from genome assembly GCA_907169655.1 of Acomys percivali. Taxonomy (NCBI): domain Eukaryota; kingdom Metazoa; phylum Chordata; class Mammalia; order Rodentia; family Muridae; genus Acomys; species Acomys percivali. Next base: position 22,398,294 of record OU015744.1, on the reverse strand, counting down.
CAATAAAAAAATCTATGTATATTTTTATTACCACTAGAAAAATCATATATGCAGATGGCAAAGAACTATGGTAAATGAAAAGTTTGGCTTTTAATCTAGTTCTGTGTATATGTTTCAGCAGTAACATTATATAGTGTTTTTAAGCAAATGATCTAACCATATTCTGCCCCATAGGGATATTTGCTATCCATCAGAAAATTTATGCACCACTCTTTAAATGATATTTTTATAAGTTGTTTCTACTGTTCTTTTCCAGAACTTCCAGAAAGTATGTGCCTTAAATTTCAATGTGGTGTTCACATTCAACTAGGATTTGCTGCAGAGTTCTCGAATGTCATGATAATCTACACCAGTATAGTCCACAAACCCCCTGAGATAATAATGTGTGATGCCTATGTTACTGACTTCCCACTTGTAAGTCTCTTGTTTCTTCTGTTTAAAATAGAATGATGTATTCTTACTTAGTAAAGACTAAACTTAGCCTGGCATGGTGGCACACACCTGTAATCCCAGCACTCTGGGAGGCAGAGGCAGGTGGATGGCTGTGAGTTCGAGGCCAGCCTGGTCTACAAAGCGAGTCCAGGACAGCCAGGGCTACACAGAGAAACCTTGTCTCGAAAAACCAAAAAATGAAGAAGAAAAAAGACTAAACTTTAAGATGAGGCCTATAGCTTAGGGATAGAGTACTTTCTTAGCGGGTGTAAGGCCCTGTGTTCTGTCCCCAGCACAAATAGAAAAAAAAGAATCAGTTAAATAATAAACTTTTAAAAGCACAAAAGTCAGTGATAAGTGTGAAGAAAGTGTATGTGCCTATATGCATGCTTACTTGTGGAGCACTGATCTAGTGTTTAATACCTGAAGTTAGTCAGATTCAGACAGACTAGAGTTCACTAAGGAAGGATGTCTTTAGTATTGTATTCTCTAAATAGAATTTCAAATGTGAAAAGAATGAAATATAATGTATATACAAGGGGTGTGTGGGTGTGTGTATGTGTAAGTGTCGTGAGTGACATTATTTTTAAAACTTGAGTACAGTACAAATTTTTAATTACAACATAAAACTTACTGCTAGAGCTGGAAAGATGGCAAGATTAAGGGCACTGACTGCTCTTGCAGAGGACCAAGGTTCAGCGCCTACATTAGCCAGCTCACAATCACCTGTAGCTCCAGTTCCAGGGCATCCAGCATCCTCTGGTGGCCTGCACAGGTACTGCGTTCATGTGATACACATACATTCACCCAGGTATACGTGCATATGCATAAATTAAAAAATAAAAATATTTACCAAAAATAAAAGGACTGCTTGTCACACTATGGTAGCCATAATAGGAACAGAAATCTGTTCTTTCTAAACATTTAGATTAGTCCAAACACTGGACTAGTTCAAAGAAATCTAAGAAGTAAACAAGGACTAAGAGAAAAAGAAATCCCAAATATCACTTATTACTTATAGAGGCTTCATGAAGGACATGGCTTCATGTGAGAGCAAATTATGTAAGATGGAACCCCCAAATTAGACAGGTCCACCGTGCCGGCTGTCACAGTACAGTGTGAAGGGTAAACATCCTTGGTTGATGAGGCAAAAAAGACTACAGGCTCCCGCTTGAGGAGAACACCCCTGTTCTTTACTAATGGGTTGGCTATAAGAAGAAAAAGAGAGAGGCTAATTTTCACCTTGCTCATGTATTTTTTCTAAATATTCTAAGCATATGAATCTTCCTGTACCTTCCCAAAATGATACTGAAACAAGAGAGAACCTAGGAGTTAAATAATAGGACTGAAAAGGAAGCTGGTGCAGGTTATGAAGTGTTTGAGACAATAGTTTAAGAGGCAACTATCCTTTCAGATATAACTTATTATGTTTTTAATAGAACTACTTTTTAAATTATAAAATCCAGAATTCCTATAGCAATTTATGACCTCAGAAAATGATTTTCATGTTTCTTTAGTCCTGGATAAGGGATTACCCATTCAAGCCAGTGCTCATGAGGAAACAGTGTCTATGAAGATATTTTGTTATAGACAATGTTATAACTTCTATTAATTGAATCATTAACATTCACTGATTTGTGTTTTTACAGGACCTAGATATTGATCCAAAACATGCAAATAAGGGGACTCCTGAAGAAACTGGCAGCTATTTAGTGTCAAAAGAGCTTCCCAAGCACTGCCTCTATACTAGACTCAGTTCACTACAAAAACTAAAGGTACTACTTTTTCTGTTTATAGCAACTAGTAAAAATGCTATGGAACTAAAACTGAGTGTGGCATAGTCCATAGATGAGTATTAAATTGGAGCAGCAGTAACTAAGCTACAGTGGGGCTTCTCGGTGATAATTTTGGCATCAGCTTCTCTCTCTGATACTGCCCTAGAGACTTCTGTCTTCTGTACTGTTAGGAAGTTAAACACAGTGGATAGTCTATTTCTGAATGTGATACATTTTCAAGTCATGATTTCTTTGTTTTAGCCTTCTAAAAAATATAGCAAATTAAAATTGGAATTGCTTTTTATTCTGTTTCTTGTTAACTGACAAATGAGAAACTGGTTCTGTACCATTAAAGCTTTCTAATATAAGCATAGCATTAAAAAACTTGGCTTTTTTTTCCGTAGCTATATAGTTATAGTGTGGTGAAAATTGGGCAAAGGAATGGGCACTTGTAATGTGAACAACAGAGGTATTATTTGTTTACATCTCATCTACTTCAACTCTCCTCCCATTATCTGATTAAGTTACTATCTAGTAGTATTTTAAACCAGCTTAAGCTTTTAATATCCTTGTAAAGCAGATGATTTTCATATTAAAGGACCCTGTTCCTAGTTATGGGAAGGATGAGATCCCAGTGCCTCACTGCTTGGAAATGCACAGTGCATCAGAAATGGAAATCTCAGGCTTGACAACTTACTTTAGTAAGAACTGGAATTCTGTTAAACAAATATGATTGAGCGATACAGCCTGCCTGCTTGCTTTAGGGGAGTTGGAAAGGATGCCTCCAAGACTTGGAACCTCAGAGAGGGAGCTGAGTGGGGCTTGGAGTGGGGGGGCAAGGATGATGTTTTAGGTTTCCACAGTTACTAAACATGCTAACCTTTTTTCATTTTTAGGAGCATCTGATCTTCACAGTATGTTTATCGTATCAGTACCTAGGACTAGAAGACACCGTGGAGGAGAAGCAGGAAGTGAACGTTGGGAAGCCTCTTATTGCCAAGTTAGACATGCATCGAGGACTGGGCAGGAAGACTTGCTTTCAAGCTTGCCGAATTCCTGATGAGCCTTATCACAGCTCCACAACTACCTCAGAGGGGGCAGGGCACTTTGCTTCATCTCAGGACTCCTTCCGTGATGTGTACCCTTCACATCTTGGTAATTCAGACAGCGGCATGCCACCAGACAGGTGTCACTGCAGCCGGACTCCACATGCCTTTATTTCGAGTTATCCCGCCCACCATTACTCCTGCCAGTTTGGTAGAAATAATGTGCCCATAGAGACAACTGATGAAGTGCCGTTCAGCTTTTCTGACAGGCTTATGATTTCTGAAAACTGACCTTCATGTGTTTGAAAATTAGAACAGTTACAGTAATCTCACATGAAATAACACTTACATAAAGTGAGGTGTGGTGAAAAGGCAAATGTATATGTATATACATTTGAGCAAAAACTAGCAATAACTTTTTGTAGCAAGTTCTCAGGAGCACAAAGTATTTGAATTACATTATTTAAGCTAGGCAGTGGTGGCACACAACTTTAATCCCAGCATTCAGAAGGCAGAGGCAAGTGGCAGATCTCTGAGTTTGAGGCCAGCCTGGTACATTGTAAGTTTCACAACAGCCAGCACTGCACAGAAAAACCCTTTCTCAAAAACAAAAAGATGGGCTTGGGGATTTAGCTCAGTGGTAGAGCACTTTCCTAGCAAGCACAAGGCTCTGGGTTCGGTCCTCAGCTCCTGGAAAAAAAAAAAAAGACAACAACAACAAAACCAAGCAACAGCAACAAATCGAACTATATTATTTAACCACACTTTCTCTTGCTTTTGTCTTGTGTTAAGACTTTGTGAATGATTTTGTTCTGTAAGAATGAAGTATATGGGGCCTGTGCATATAGCTTACTGGTTCAGTGCTCAGCTAACACATGGAAGGCCCTGGGCCTCATCATCATTACTAGAGGGAAAATGAGTTATTAGAGCACATATGTACAGCAGTGAACATGACATTATCGATTTAATTATGTCATTAGCACCAAAAAAGAACCCTTTCACTCTTTCAGAGTTATTTTACTTTATGTGTATGTGTGGGGACCTGAGCTTATAGGTGTGCCAATAGCGACTAGAAGAGGGCATCAGATCCTGGAACTGGGATTACAGGCAGGTGTGAGCCACTCAGTGTGAATGCTAGGAACTGAACCTTCTTCCTGTGCAAGTGCTCTTAATCTCTCCTGCCCAAGAGAGAACCTTTCAGTCATCAGGCTTAAAAAATTTACTTTATCAATGGGAAAAACAGAGGCAAACTGTCTTACATTGGAGCAGAACTGAAACCTCAGTTCTGGCCTCAAATTTCTATTCCAGTGTTTCTACTACTATACACATGGTTTAGCCATTAAAGGAAGTCCTGGAGCTGGGGTGATGGCTCAGTTAATAGAGTGCCTGCTGCAACATGAGGACCAGAGACTGGATCCCAGCACCAACATAAAAGGTGGAGGGCAAGACAGCAAATCCTTGAGCTGGTTGGCTAGCCAGATCAATGAACTCTAGGTTCAGTGGAAGACTAAAGGAGGAGAAAACCAACTGAGGGAGATAACCAGTGTCCATCTCTGGTCTCCAGTTGTGTGTGTATGAAGGAGCATACATAGGCTAGCCAAAGAGTAGGCATTTGGGCTGCCTTAAGGTTTCTATTGCTATGATAAAACACCATGACCAAAAGCAACTTGGAGAGGAAGACTTTTCTTTCAGTTTATAGCTCTCAGGTTATACTCCACGACTGAGGGAAGTCACTGAGGAGTGCTGCTTACTGGCTTGCTCTCCATGGCTTACCCAGGACCAGCAGTTCAGTGGTGGCATGTCCCACAGTGTGCTGACCCTTCCCACATCAGTCAATCAAGAAAATTAAAGCACAGGCCAGTCTGATGAAGGCATTTTCTCTTTTGGGAGTCCTCTTCTAAAATGACTAGTTTAAGCCGGGCGTGGTGGCGCACGCCTTTAATCCCAGCACTCGGGAGGCAGAGGCAGGTGGATCGCTGTGAGTTCAAGGCCAAACTGGTCTACAAAGTGAGTCCAGGACAGCCAAAGCTGCACAGAGAAACCCTGTCTTGAAAAACAAAAAAATAGATAAATAAAGTAAAATGACTAGTTTGTGTCAAGCTAACAGAAAAGCAGCCAGCATGTAAACATTTCCCTCTGCATCTTAAAAGTGTGTGACCTTTCAAGCCTCTGGCTTGAGCATGAAGCATCAAAGTCACAAATTCTTGTCAAGTTCAACAAACTCAAGTCGCATAACCAGACCTTAGGTAACTGATATGTACATAGGCACAAGTTTTAATGTGGGAATGAAATCTTGAGTTTTTATTTGTCTGGTTTTTCGAGTCAGTTTCTCTGTGTAGCCTTGGCTGCCATAGAACTGGCTCTGTAGACCAGCCTGGCCTGGAACTCACAGAGATCTACCTGCCTCTGCCTCCCAAGTGCTGGGATTAAAGACATGTGCCACCACTGCCTGGCAAATCAATATTTTTAACAGCCTAACAAATTGTACATTGTGTCCTGGTATTTGAACTTAAATTGATATGTGTATTGTCCTTGCTTTTAGCTGATAGCTGATAGCAAACAGAAGACTGGTTTTGGGGGCTGGAGAGATGGCTCAGAGGTTAAGAGCACTAGCTGCTCTTTCAAAGGTCTTCGGTTCAATTCCCAGCCACCACATAATAATAGCTCACACCCATCTATAATGAGGTCTGGGGCCCTCTTCTGGCCTGCAGGAGTTACATGCAGGTAGAGCACTGTATACATAATAAAATGAAGGGGAGGACAACGATGGCAAAAAAGACTGGGATTGGAATCCCGGAACCCTCATGGCAGCTCACAACCCTCCGTTACTCAGTTCCAAGTGGCAACACTAGACATAGACACAGGTACACACATGCATGCAGACAAACACCCAAACACACTTATTTTTAAAAGTTAATTTTAGAATTTATATATTCCATTGTACATTTAACTGTATTTTTAAAGTTAACCCTGACATTTTAGTTCATACTTTGATACTGTAAATTTTATCCAGACCTAACTAAATATTTTCCACAACTACGTGACATATTTCTCATATGGACAGACTATTAGTATAGAAAAATAGACCTAAAACACAGGAATGATAAGTGTGCATACTATCTTTTCCAACTTGGTAGCAGTGGAAATACTTGTGTGCCCCCGACACAAAGTTTGGCTTTACTGATGAAGAGCCTTCATTTTGTGGGCAGCGACTCCTTTCGTCTCTGTATAGTCACAGGTGGTGGGCTACCATCAGGGCGCCTGTAACACTTCACAGAGTTGGTAGTGCTAAATGAAACAATTCCTATCAGGTGCCACTGTTTTAGACCAGTGGTGTGGCTCACCTCCACAGTCCAGCATCCAGGCTGAAACAGGATTGGCACAAGCACTAGGCCAGCCTGAGCTACATTGTTGAGTGTCAGGAGCCTGGACTATATAGAGTGAAATTCACCTCAAACAAAACTCAAAATTACCATTCTTTTCAAAAGGATCAAATTCACATTTGGTGTTCTCAAAACTATACCTGTATGGGTAGAATGTATTCGTTATTAAAGTATTTTCCTAAGATTGGCAATGTACATAGAAAATAAGTTGCACAGGCTGGAGAGGGCCTGCTCTTCCAAGGGGTCCAGTTCAACTTCCAGTACCCACAGGTTGCCTCACAATTGTAACTCCAGTGACATGGGATCCAGTGTCCTTTTCTGGCCTCCAAGAGCACCAGGCATCCACAGACATATATGCATGCAAAACACCTGGGCGCACAAAATAAATTTGAAAATTTGAAAAATGAGCCAGCCGTATAGGGGTGCATGCTTTTAACACCTGCACTCCAGATGCAAAAGTAAGCAGATCTCTGAGTCTGAGCCCAGCCTGGTCTACGTGGAGAGTTCCAGGACAGCCAGGGCTACCCAGAAAAACACTGAATAAATTAATGAAATCAGTAAGAAAGTTAGTTTAATTTTATCCACTCCAAAATTACTTTGTAAAAACAAAAATGCATATTTAACATTGTCAGTTATTACTGTATAATATATTCTGTATAGCAACCCAGAACAGCATAAAAAGCTTATCTGCATTTGGGAGTAATTATTTTTGTTTGCTTAGCTATGTTTTTTCAAGTTTTATATACTGAACAACTGTAGTATAACTTAAAATGCATGAATCCAATTATATAAAGATGCCCAGTTTCGATAACTTTCTTGAGGCCTTTTTTTTTTTTAAACCATTCTTTATTTCAGGCGTCGGCTTGGGGCCTAAGTGTACCAGGTGAAGCCAAGGTTGGCTCACCGAAGAGGGGTGGCACCCGTCGCGTGCAGTGGTACATAGACTCGCCCACCTTCCAGTTAGGCACATCTTTCATGATAATAGCCTCCTCCTCCAGGTTCTCCTGAAGAATCTGCACGGTCCTGGGGTCCTCTGCAGGAAGAGCAGCAGGAAGGCAGTCGGGGCCTCCAAGCCCTCCATCTGCAGGCGCCTGAGCTCACGGTTCCTCTTCATCCAGTAGCCAAAGATCAATTTCCCGTTGCCCACAGCAAACATGCTGTAGCCCAACACTACCCGCTGGGGTAGGTTCCACTTGTAGTTGATGGGGCCATAGCCCCTATGTGGGGGCATGCCCTGCTTCCTCTTTGATCCCGACATACTTGCAAGACCCAAGGACACTTTGATTTTTTAATTTTATTTATTTATTTATTTATTTTTTATTTTATTTTTTTTTTTTTTGAGACAGGTTTTCTCTTATAGTACTGGCTATCTTGGACTCGCTTTATAGATCAGGCTGGCCTTGAACTCACAGCGATCTCCTGCCTCTGCCCTCACCCCCACCCTCCACCTGCAGTGCTGGGACAAATTTTTATTTTTCTGTAAACACACTCATATACAAGTACTGGTATAACACACATTTCTTTTTCTTTTTTTTTAGGGTTGTTTTTGTTTGGTTGGTTTGGTTTTGAGACAGGATTTCTCTGTGTAGTCTTGGCTGTCCTAGACGAGTTTTGTAGACCAAGCTGGCCTTGAACTCATAGAAATCCACCTGCCTCTGCATACTGAGTGTTGGATTAAAGAGGTGCACCCTCTTGCACACATATTTTCTTATCATGAATTCCAGAGGTGTTGGTTTCCAATTCATGTTACAATGAGTAAAGATGAGCTGGAAATAGCTCAATCAGGGGTGGGGTGCTTGCTAGCACACCCAAAGCCCTGGGTTTGACCGCACAGCACCACCAAACAAAGTAAATCTTGCCTACACACTTTTTTTTTTTCCAATCCAGTTTGAGCATGGGGCAGAAACAGCACTGTGAGTAGTAAGCATGGCAGGTGAAGCCAGGCTGTAATTCCAGTCCTTGGGAGGCAGAGACAGACGGATCTCTCTGAGTTTGAGGCCAGCCTGATCTACAGAGCAAATTCTAAGACAGCCAGGGCTACACACAGAGGGAAAAAAAAATTTTTTTTTTAAGGTAAGTGAGTATTCTCCATGAAGTGGCTAGGCTTGAGAGCAATGGACAGCACCACTTTCTCTATGCAACAATGAACATTTTCTACCCGGATTCATTTAACCTTTAACAGGCTTGTCATTACAGATGAAGAAACCGATTGTTGAGCTAGCTTGAGATGCTCATGTACCTCCGATGACTCAAACCTAGACCACAGTGCTGTTGTTGCTGTTAGAAAATGATGGGGAACGTGTTGCAGCGACTGTAAATCAGTGCCAAGCTGTGTTAACATCAGGGGCTCAAACTCGATGGAGGAGAAAACAAAGATTTCTATGTCTAAGAGACAAAAGAAAAAAAAAAACCAAACCTTTGAAGTCTGCAGGAAAGTGCCCTCTTCTGACAGCAGAAGAAACGGTGTGTTGAATTAGGAGGCCTCACTGCTAGCTCTTGGCATTCTCCAACCACAACGGAAAAAGCATCTGATAACATTTTTTTTCCTTGAGAATGGGGAGTCTCTGGTCCTGGTTGTCCTAGAGCTCTTTATTGTAGGCCAGGCTGGCCTCAAATTCACAGAGATCCACTTGCATCTATCTCCCAAGTTCTGGGATTAAAGGCATGTGCTACCATGCCTGGCTTCCTGAAAACATTTTAACAGTATCTTAATAGTTCAGTCTTTGTGTGTGTGTATGTGTGTGCGTGTGTGTGTTTTCCGAGACAGGGTTTCTCTGTGTAGCCTTGACTCATTTTGTAGACCAGGCTGGCCTCAAACTCACAGTGATCCACCTGCCTCTGCCTTCCAAGTGCTGGGATTAAGGGCATGCGCCAACACACCCAGCTCTAATCAGTCAGTCTTTAATGAGAATATTGGCCCTCCCTCCCCTCTCTTGCTCTCTCTCTCTTTCTCTCTCTCTCTCTCTCTCTCTCTCTCTCTCTCTCTCTCTCCCCCCTCTCTCTCTGTCTCACCCACCTCCCTCCTCCCACCCCACCCCCGGTGTGTATGTGTGTGTGTGTGTGTGTGTGTGTGTACATGAATATAGATGCCCTCAGACACCAGAAGAGTGTTAGCTCCCCTGGAGCTAAAATTGCATGCATTTTTGAGGCACTCAACAATACTAGGAGTTGAACTGGGTCTGCTGCAAGATCAGTGCGCATTGTTAACTCTTGAGCCACCTCGCCAGCCCTTGATTTTAGACATTATCTTTCACTAAAACTAGGGCTCACCAATTCACCAATGGGGTGCTCAGTTTCAGAGCGTGGTCTGTGACCTGCGTGGTGGGGAGAACAGCAGCAGGTCAGCACAGCTCTGGGAGCAGCAGCTGAGAACTTACATCCTTCTCTGGAAGTTGGAGGCAAAGAGCGTGCTAACTGGGAGTGGTGTGGGCTTCTGAGCCCTTAAAGCCCTCCCCCAGGGACACACCCCTCCAACAAGGCCACACCTCCTAACTTTTGCCAAACAGTTCCACCAGCTGCTGACCAAGCATTCAAATATGTGAGCCTATCAAACCATCTCATCTTTTAAAGTAGGTTTAAAAGCTTTAGTTTTACTCGTCACAACTTTATGTAGACCAGTCCTTTCTAAATGACAAAGATCCCGTTCTCCAGCAGTTGATAGTCTGTACCAATCGGCAGCATGCTATTCAGACATTGCTATCTGACCTCGGCATCCTCCGTTCTCTTCCCACATTTCAAGTGCTTCGGTTGCCCTTCTTACTTCCTCGTTCAGACACTCAGCCTTACAGTGGAGGCAGTGGTTTTCAGACTGTTGTAGTAGCTCTCCTTTGAAGCCACAGGGGCTCCCCCTTCTGCTTCATAGAACAAGTCTGCTGTTGTCTCTTTTACTTTCCAGGTAAGCTGTGGCTCGCCCGAAGCTTCTCAGCCATGGAGTTTCTAGCCTCAGTCACCCAGCTTTTGCTAGCCGAGTTTCGGCTCTCATACAGCCACAACAGCACCAGGCTGCACTGCAGAGGAGGAAAAGGGGAGGCATGGAATCTGTAAAAGGAACTTTTATTTTCCTGTTTCAATTGTTGTCTCGGAGGCTTGCTGCCTCTGATAACCTAGGCCTAGTCCTAGAAGCTTCTAGCCTCTGTACATAGGCCTAGAATGGTTTTAGCCTCAGGCTTACTGCTTAGTAAAATCACCCTTTTTTCTTTTCTTTCTTTTTTTTTTTTTAAGATTTATTTTATTATGTATACAGTGCTCTGCCTGCATATAACACCTGCAGGACAGAAGAGGGCACCAGATCTCATTATAGATGGTTGGGAGCCATCATGTGGTTGCCAGGAATTGAACTCATGACCTTTGGAAGAGCAGCCAGTGCTCTTAACCTCTGAGCCATCTCTCCCCTTTCCCCACCCCCACCCCCTTTCTTGTTCTTACTGAGTTCTAGGCTGGCAGTTCAATTCAGCTGTTCTGGCTCAAACTCCTCTCCCAGCTGACTTATTCAAACTGGTTTCTTTTTCAGCCTCTGAATTGCTCTACTTGGCTTCAAACTAACTCAAGCAGTCTGCTCTAACCTCCTGGCTCCTTCTCATTCTCTGACTCATCCCGTCTTTACCTGAGTTCTCTCTCTGCAACACATCTCTCTATTACTATACTGGTAAAACTGCCCCTTATGTAGCTTCCCTTTCCTCTCTGTTCTTGTGATATTTGGGCTTATCCTGTCAAATCTTTCTCTAATTTCTGTATTTTTTTCTAACACTCAATTAAACATCACTTTCAAGCATTAGTGCTTCCTTCTACAAACTAACTTTACCTTCACTGTTTGGGATTAAAGGCATGTACCTCCATGCCTAGACCTAAGCTTTTCCTTACCTGATACTTGCTCTATATCAGGCTGACCTTGAACTCAAACTTGCTTCCCTCTGTCTCCTGGACTGAAAGCGAGTTTATATTCCAGCTGGATCACACAGACCTAGAAAGTCTTTGGATATGGTCTCTTGCCAGAGCAGCCATGTTCTAAATTAAAATTCCTTTACAGGAGTTCCCAGCCTCCTCTCTCATAGAAGGACAGCATCTGTGAATCAGCCATCATGAGCTCCTGCTAACCAGCAGTTTTGGTCCCTGGAACAAATAGCATCAAATTTAGCTGTCAAGTCAACTGCAGGGTGTAGCTCCCTGACAAATACTGGCAGCACCGCAAGGAATCATGTGCTACTCTGTTTGACTCAGATATTACTGCCAACTAAGAGTTGCCTTTCCTAAAGCATGCTTTCCCTCTGTACTATCACAGGACTTTTATCATGAAGGGGTGTTGGATTTTGTCAAAGATTATTTTCAGCACCTAATAGATGATCACGTACTTCTTCTCTTGCAGTCTGTTCTTGTGGTACATCACACTTGTTGATTTTTGTATGTTGAACTATCCCTGCATCTCTGGGATGAAGCCTACTTGATCATGGTGGATGTTCTTTTTGCTGTGTTCTTAGATTTGGTTTGCAAGTGTTTTGTTGAGATTTTTTTTTAAGTATCAGTATTCATGAGTGGGATTGGTCTGAAATCTTTTTCTTTGTTGGATCGTTTTGTGGTTTAGGTATCAGGGTGTCCTGATAAAAAGAATTAAACAGTGCTCTGTCTGTTTCTATTTTGTGGGAAAAATTGAGGAGTATCGAAGTTACCCTAACTATTCTTTGAAAGGCTAGTGGAATTCTGTGCTAAAGCCATCTGGCCCTAGGATTTTTTTGGTTGGTAGACTTTTAATGTCTGCTTCTGTTTCACTAGGGGTTATAGGTCTGTTTAAAGTGCATATCTGATCTTGAGTTAACTTTGGTAGGTGGTATACGTAGGCTCAGTTTCTTTAACAATTCTACTTTATTATGAACTGATTAAATGAACGTACCTCCCCTACAACCCGACTACCCTAAACAGGAGGGAAAGGAGATTAAGGAAAACAAGAATGAAACCTTCTGGGTGTCAGTTCCTGGGAACAATTCCCCTGGCATAGTTGGCAGGATTTCAGCAGACCAGCAATTCCACCAAAGTTGCTGCTGGAACCTGGAGCAACTGGAACCTGGAACCTCAAACAGTTCCTCTCAAAGTAGAGCTACAAATAGCCAAACAACCCAAGATCCAAAAAAGTCTGGCCTCCTCTCAGAGTCTGTACCAGGATATTTTTCAGCTGGCAAAAACCAAGCCCCCATGAAGTGCTACAACTTCTAAGTGGATAAACATCACCTGCTATCTCTTAAGTCTGCTCCCCATCCCATATTTGGAATCAAAACAAAAACATGTTTACATCCAATACCTAGCCCACACCTGGGATCAAAACAAAAACATGTTTATATTCACTACAGATATATATCAAGAAAATTATTCATTTCTTTTAGATTTTCCAATTTGGTGGAGTACAGTTTTGTTTTGTTTTAATTTGGTTTTAGTTTTTCAAAACAGGGTTTCTCTGTGTAGCCTTGGCTGTCCTGGACTCACTTTGTAGACCAGGCTTCCCTCAAACTCACAACGATGCGCGTGCCTCTGCCTCTCCGAGTGCTGGGATTAAAGTTGTCTGCCACCACTCCCAGCAGGTTTCTTTTTGTTTTTGGTTTTTTTTTTTTAAGTATATCTTCATGATTTCCTCAGTGTCTCTTGTTATGTTCCCCTTTTCACTTCTAAGTTTATTAATTTTGATCTTCTCTGTCTTTTAGTTAATTTGCATAAGGTTTGTCAATCATTGATTTTCTTATACAACCAACTTTGTTTCATTGACTCTTTGTACTGTGTTGTTTGTTTCTATTTTGTTTATTTCAGCCTTCAGTTTGATTATTTCTTGTCATCTGTTCCTTTGGGTGTGCTTTCCTCTTTTTGCTCTAGAGCTTTCAGGTGTGCTATTAAGTTGCTAATAGGAGATCTCTCTGATTTTTCGTGTAGCCACTTAGTGTTGTGAACTTAAAACTGCCTTTATTGTGTTCCATAAGTTAATTCTTTCTTGTTTTGTTTTGGTTTGGTTTGGTTTTTGGTTTTTTGAGACAAGGTTTCTCTGCGTAGCCTTGGCTGTCTTGAACTAACTTTGTAGACCAGGCTGGCCTTGAACTCACAGAGATCTGCCTGCCTCTGCCTCCCGAGTGCTGGGATTAAAGGCATACACCACCACGCCCAGCAGTTAATTCTTTCTTAATTTCTGTTTTGACCCATTTTTCATTCGGTAGTGAGTTGTTCAGTTTCCATGATCACTTTGTTTCTGTTGTTATTGATATCCAGCTTTAACCCATGGTGGCCAGATAGGATGCAAGGTGTTATTTCAAATTTCTTGTATCTGTTGAGACTTGCTTTGTGTCCAAGTATGTGGTCAGTTTTGGAGAAAGTTCCATGAGGTGCTGAGGATAAGGTATATTCTTTGCTATTTGAGTGAAATGTTCTGTAAATATTGGTTAGGTCAGTTTGGTTTATCATATCATTTAGTGTGTTTAGTTTTGTCTGAATAACCTGTCTGTTAGCAAGAGTCAGGTATTGAAGTCATCCTGTGGGGGGGAAGGGTCAATATGTGATAGTAGCTGTAGTAGTGTTTCTTTTTTTTTTTTTAAGATGTATATTTATTATGTATACAGTATTTTGCCTGCATGCACATCAGAAGAGGGCACCAGATCACATTATAGATGGTTGTGAGTCACCATATGCTTGCTAGGAATTGAACTCATGACCTCTGGAGGAACAGCCAGTGCTCTTAACCACTGAGCCATCTTCCTAATCCTGTAGTGGTTTTTGTTTGTTTGTTTGTGTTTGTTTAGATTTTTGTTTATTTATTATGTATATGGTGCTTGCCTGCAGGTGCATTAGATCACATTGTAGATGGTTGTAAGCCACCACCATGTGGTTGCTAGGACTTGAACTCAGGGCTGTGAACTCAGTCGGTTCTCTTAACCTCTGAGCCATCTCTCCAGCCACCCGCCCCCTCCACTTCCCCCCTCCATAGTGTTTCTTTAATGAACTTGAATGCCCTTGTGTTTGGTCATAAATGCTTACAGTTGCAATATCCTCTTGGTGAATTTTCCCTGTGATGTGTGTGTTGTCCTTCCCTATCTCTTCCGATTAGTTCTGGTTTGAAGTCTATTTTGTCAGATATTAAATTGTCTATGCTGGCTTGCTTCTTGGATCTGTTAGCTTGGAATTTATTTTTTCACCTTTCACCCTGAGGTGATGTCTATCCTTGATATAAGGTGTGTTTCATGGGTGCAGCAGAAGGATGGGTTCTGTTCTTGAATATAACTTGTTTGTGTCTTTTTGGAGGGGGAACTGAGGCCATTGGTATTGAGATTTACCAATGAGCAGTGTTTGTTGATTCCTATTATTTTGATGTTGTGATGTAGAGTTTTGCCCCTCTTTCGATTTGCTGGCCTGAGATTATTTATTCATTATGTTTTCTTGGGTGTGGTTAACCTCTTTAGGTTAAAATTTTCCTTCTATCTTCTTTTTGTTGTTATTGTTTTTGCTTTCTATTTTCTTTTATAGAGTTTGATTTATAGATATATCTTGCTTGGATTTTTGTTTTATTGTGGAATATCTTTCTCCATCTATTGCAATTGAGAGTTCTGCTGGGTACAGTAGTCTGGGCTGCTGGCTGTAGCCTCTAGAGTCTGTAGAACATCTGTCCAGGCTTCTGGCTTCTGGAGTCTCCATTGCGAAGTTGGGTGTTATTTCTTTGGCTGAGGTATCTGAGGTATCCATTTCTTCTATCTTGTCTTCAGTGTCTACGATTCTCTCTTCTGCCTCTTGTACTCTGTTAATGAGTCTTGCCTCTAAGGTTCTTATTCAAGTTTGTAAATTTTGTTTTCCCAAGCCAGGCAGTGGTGATGCAGGCCTTTAATCCCAGCACTTGGGAGTCAGAGGCAGGTGGATCTCTGTGAGTTCGAGGCCAGCCTGGTCTACAAAGTCCCAGGCAGCCAATGGTACACAGAGAAACCAACCCTGTCTCAAAAAACCAAAAAGAAAAATGAAAAAAAAAAAGGTTTTTTTTCCCTAAGTTTTGGGTTTTCTTTAGTGATTCTGTTTCTATCTTCATGTCTTGACTTATTTTCTTCATTTTATTCCACTGTTTATTGTGTTCATTAATGCATTTGTTCACTTCCTCTTTAATGTCCTTGAACATATTCTTTTTTTTTTTTTCCGAGACAGGGTCTCTCTGTGTAGCCTTGGCTGTCCTGGACTCGCTTTGTAGACCAGGCTGGCCTCGAACTCACAGCGATCCGCCCACCTCTGCCTCCCAAGTGCTGGGATTAAAGGCGTGCGCCACCGTTGAACATATTCTTAATAGCTGTTTTGAAGTCCTTGTACTTCTGCTATACTGTATCTCTCAGGGCCTACTGTAGTACAAGTCCTGGGTTCTGGTGGAGGCATACTGCCTTGTTTGTTACTGATTTTGTGTTTTGCACTAGTGTCCAGGCATCCAAGTTGGGCTTGATTGTGAGCCTAGGTGTTGATATCTGGTCTTGTCTTTTGGGGTGGGTGTCTTAGTTTAGGTTTAGTTTGGTTTGGTTTGGTTTGGTGTTAAGAGACACCGTGGCCAAGGCATCTCTTATAAAGGAGAACATTTCATTGAAGCTGGCTTACAGTTTCAGACACTTTGTCCACTATCGATAGCAGGAAGCATGGCAGCATCCAGGCATACACGGTGCTGGAGAAGGAGTTGAGAGTTGTACGTCTTGACAGGAAGGCAGCAGGAGACTGTGAGATTGACATAGCTTGAGCATTTATGACCTCAAAGCCCGCCCCCACAGTGACACACTTCCTCCAACAAGGCCACACCTCCTAATAGTGCCACTCCCCATGGGCCAAGCATACCTGTATCCCTCCCGAAGGCCCCTGCTTTAGTTTTCACCCTAATGCCCTGTTAAAGGATTTTCCAGGGCTATTCTCAATTATTAATTGTATTGTTATTCATGTATTTTGTTCTTTTCCTTCTATTAGAACCTATGGTCTATGGGCAGGGCCAAGCACTTAATATATGTTAATACTGTTTTCCATGTTAAAGCAGCTCATTGATGTTTGGGTGGATGGATGGATTGACGGACGGACAAGAAAATTAAAGGTCTTGATAAGAATTTAAAATGCCAGCCGGGCAGTGATAGCGCATGCCTGTAATCCCAGGAGCACTCTGGGAAGCAGAGGCAGATGGATCCCTGTGAGGTCGAGGCCAGCCTGGTCTACAGAGTTCCAGGACAGCCAGGGCTACACAGAGAAACCCTGTCTTGAAAAACAAAAACAAACAAACAAGCAAAAAAACAAAAAAGCAAAACAAAACAAAACAAAAACCAAAGAATTAAAAATGTCAGTAACATATAAATTCAATAGTGTAATAATGTTAAAGCTAGAAGAACCTAATAAGCCAAGAAAAAGTAAGGGCCCAAACTGGCTGAGCTGTGAATGCAATGGGAGACTGTAAAACCACGCACACTGAGAGCTGAAGGGATGAGGAAGCTTACTGTCAAAAATCACTGCTGGAATCTAAGACAGTGCTGATAGTTCCGGGCGATAACTAGGTCAGGGCTGGTTGTGGTATATTTGGGAGAGGTCCGCTAAAAATGAGGGTTGGTACTGGGGAGGTGGTTACGTGGATGGGAGCAGTGACTGTTCATCCAGAGGGAGAACCCGGGTTCAGTTCCCAGCACCCACATGCCGGCTCACAACTGAAAGTAGTTCGAGCTTCAGGGAATCCAATTCCCTCTTCTGGCCTCCTGGAAGCAGTGCATAAATATACGTGGAGGCAACACGCTCATATACATAAGATAAAAACATTCTTAAAAGAAGAAGAAAGAAAGTGGAGGTCGCTGGAGTTCAAGTCACGGAGCTGCTCTGAGCTTAATGTTCATGAACAGCCAAGCAACCAGACAGCACGGAAATTGGAGTAAAGACTGAGCCAACACTTTGAGTACGCAGCCGCCGTGGTGGCGCACACCTTTAATCCCAGCACTCGGGAGGCAGAGGCAGGTGGATCACTGTGAGTTCGAGGCCAGCCTGGTCTACAAAGTGAGTCCAGGACAGGCAAGGCTACACAGAGAAACCCTGTCTCAAAAATAAAATATAAAAAATAAAAAAATAAATTAACCCTTCGTGTGTGCACTCCCTGCTTCGTGCCTAGTACTGCAGAAGCGCAAGAAACCTGTTTCTGTTGCTATAATCCTCTTCCTAGAGGAAGACCTTGAGGCTGTAGAGGCCGCACATCTAAGATCTCACAAGTAGGAAACAGGACTGCAGCGGGAGTCCACACTGGTTGAGTGGATAGCAGCACATGGCCTATTGGAATGCTTGACCGGCAGAGAGCATAGTGATGCAATTAAACATGGAATACGATGGGAACCAGACACCAAGGGCTTCTTTGGATTTCATGCTGAGCTTGATACAAATCCTGGCAGCGGCCCGACTTTGCAGGAGATCAGGCAGACCGTGGGACTGTTAAAGGATCTAGTCAGGCTACAGAGACAGCTAGGCTCTAACGGCCTAAGAAACAGGCAGACTCTTCAGAAACCCTGATGACTTGACGAGGAATGACTTGGACAGGCTTATTTTTGAAAGAAAGGGAGTGTGGCAATGCAGGAGGCCAGCAGGAGTCAGGGCTCCCACTACAGGATCAAACTGGAGGCAGAGCAGCCCCGGGATGCAGCTGAAGCTCGCAGCCATCCTGATAGCCTGCAGTGGCTGGCCTTAGGGCCCTTAATCCCTTTGGGGAACCAGCTAGATCTGGTTGGAGAAAGTGCTTTTTAAGTTTTTAGACTGCTGTGAGAGGAGATTTCCGGCAGGGGGCAGCACAGGCTTTGTATTTGTCCTCGGCTGGCCCGCTAAGGACAATGCCAGGCGCTTGATTTTTTTTTTTTTTTTTTTTTTTTTTTTAATGATTCAAGCTGCCACACACACACTTGGGTCAATAGAGTAAGGGGGCGAGCCAGATGGGAGGGAAAAGGAAGGCATGAAGAGGGTCTGAGGAGCCTTCGGAACTGCAAGCACAGTGAAACCGCCCTCGCAGGTGAGCTGCACTTGGGCCAGCTTTGCAGGTGCTCTGTGCTCTTCTTCTTTTTCTTCTTCTTCTTCTTCTTCTTCTTCTTCTTCTTCTTCTTCTTCTTCTTCTTCTTCTTCTTCTTCTTCTTCTTCTTCTTCTTCTTCTTCTTCTTCTTTTTGATTTTTCGAGACAGGGTTTCTCTGTGTAGCCTTGGCTG
>OU015744.1:22314097-22379373 GCA_907169655.1 Acomys percivali | reverse complement strand
GTGTAGCCTTGGCTGTCCTGGACTCACTTTGTAGACCTGGCTAGCCTCGAACTCACAGCGATTCACCTGCCTCTGCCTCCCGAGTACTGGGATTAAAGGCCTGCGCCACCACCCAGCTTTCCTCTTCTTTCCTTGCTCACAAAGATTCCATTGCCTCCAAAAGGGCAATAAATAAATAAATAAATAAATAAATAAATAAATTTAAACCTTTCTCTATGCATTGAGCTATCTCAGTGTCCCACTATTTCATTAACTGTGGTAAAGCACTCCTGTAACCTTTTTTTTTTCTGGTTTTTCGAGACAGGGTTTCTCCGTGTAGCCCTGGCTATCCTGGATTCACTTTGTAAACCAGGCTGGCCTCGAACTCACAGAGATCCACCTACCTCTGCCTCCCAAGTGTTGGGATTAAAAGCGTGCACCACCACGCCGGGCTTCATGTAACCATGGTTCCATAGTGTTGATGCTTTCCTGCTCGATTGTTGTGGTTTCCACACGCTTGAGGACCTGAGTCAGATCAAGAATACACACTACCAAACAAAAAGGTCAAGTGTGATAGCAGACAGGACAGAGACAGATCCCCAGATCAAAGCCACCCACCCTACCAATCAGTGAGTACCGAGTTCTGTGAGAGACTTTGCCTCAAACGGTAAGGTGTCTTCTGGCCTGCGCGCATGCGTACACACACATATCACATATACACAAAGATGAGGAGCAGAAGCATGGTGAGCCTCAAGGCACAGACCTGAAGAGTGACATCATCGCTGAGATGAAAAAAAAACAGAAGTAATTCCTAGATGGGAGCAGGTTTCTTCAGGTCACTGTGCGCCTCTGAAGTTTCCAGACACCTGAACCCAGTCATATCTTCCCTCTGTCTCCCCATGTATGGGCCACACAGAGACTCCTGCTCTACTAGGAGTCCTCAAAAATGACCCTGTGGACAATGACCTGTACAAGCCAGGCATGTGGCACACGTCTTTAATCCCAGCACTCAGGAGGCAGAGGCAGGTGAGTCTCTGTGAGTTTTTAAGCCCATCTGGTCTATATATTGAGCTGCAGGCCAACAAAGGCTGCATAGTGACATCCTGTGTCAAAAACACGAAAGAAAAAAAGAAAGAAGAAAGTAGCTAGTGCAGAAAGTAAATGGGAAGGGTTTTGGGTTTTTTTTTGTTTTTGTTTTTTTGATAATTTAATTTTATTTTAGTGTGAGGGTGTTGCCATTAGAACTGGTATTACAGACAGTTGTGAGCTGCCATGTGGTGGCTGGGAATTGAACCCGGGTCCTTTGGAAGAGCAGACAGTGCTCTTAACCACTGAGCCATCTCTCCAGCCCCGAATGGGAAGTTACAATTATTCTTTTTTGTTTTGTTTTGTTTCTTAAGACATTCTACTATGTAGCTCAGGCTAGCTGGGGGCTCAGTAGTAGACTAGTCCTTCTCCACCCCCCCACTAGAGTGGTGGGAAAGGGCTTTACATGCAGTACATGAATTAACTCTAAACCACAGGAGGAAAAACGATGGTTGAATCCAGCAAGTAGCCACAGGGCTGGGAAGGAACTAGAGTGCTGTTGTCTGTCCGTCTGTAGTGTACAATGGCGGGGTCAGGGGAGGATGGGGTGCGCAGTTTCCAAGCATGTAATTAACACCGGGTGAGGGTCAGTCTTGATTCTCTCAGTGTACAGTTCTGGAAGTGCAGTGCAAGCTGCCAGTGAAGGAAGACTCCAGGAAAGAAGCTCTGTCTGCAGAGACCGGTTGGTTGATTAGAATCTCAGCACTGTGGAGAGATTGGGATGGTGCAGGTCCACGAGCGAATCGTCTTATCTTGGGCTAGTTCTAGCCCTCTGGAGCAGCCAACTTCTGCCTGAACTCGTATCTAGTGACTAATAGAAATCTTTTGGAGCCGGGAATGATGTCACGTGCCTTTGATCTTAGTACTTGGGAGACAGAGGCAGGCAGACCTCTGTGAGTTTTAGGACAGCCTGGTCTACAAAATGAGTTCCAGGACAGCCAGGGCTACGTAGTGAGACCCTATTTTGAAAAAGCAAAAACAAAAACAACAACAACAACAACAAGAAATCACTTGCCTTTATTTATGATTTTCTTTGTTTTATAAAACTATAAAGCTTCATGAAACTGCTTTGACGTTGGGACATAGAATTTGGGGTAACCTAAATCTATATTCCTGAGCCATGATCACTCAAAATGGCTCCAGAATAAACGACCTCTTATCGCTTTTAAGAGGAGAGTTGTGGTTTTTGTGCTGACACTGTTGTGCACATAATTTCCGGTTGTGCGATGACGTCTGCTGTAGAAACCTGGGCCCTGTGGATCAGGGTCAGAGGCCCTCAGGACACCTGGTGTCACATTACAGTTTCTGCAGCTGGCACCTTAGGAAGACTCCCTAAGGGTGGACTGACCTCCATTTTCTGGTCTCTAATTAAAGGTCTTCTCACAACACACCATAATCTGGCCTCAATCAGCGTCTTCCTGTCACAACCTCCACAACCCATCACACTTAACTGCTGAGTTATATACTTTGTGCACGCATGTGCGCATGTATGTACAAACATGTGTGATGCCAGAGAACAGGTTTTTTTTTTTTTTTAATTTATGTGCATTGGTGTGAAGGTGTCAGATCTTGGAGTTACAGACAATTGTGAGCTGCCGTGTGGGTGCTGGGAATTGAACCCGGGACCTTTGGAAGAGCAGACAGTGCTCTTAACCACTGAGCCAACTCTCCAGCCCAGAGAACAGTTTTATGAAGGCAGTTCTTCCTTTTCATCTTTGTGAAGGATGGAAGGCCCTTTTCCCCAGCTGCTGCCAACTGGCTTGATCCTGATCCTCCTGAGGGAGCTCCTGCCACAGTGGGGTGGGGTATTCACTCCATCTGGTGACTAGCATGGCTGACTGTTGCTCCATGGCCTATCTGGGAGCTCAGCTCCCCTGCAGCTATGTCCTGCAGGACTACAAGGCGATGGTAAGGGCAGATAAGAGCAATGCTCTCGGTAACACAGCTGCTATTGATGCTGAATAGAACCCTTCTGGCTGGGCTTCTTTGCAAAGGCCATAGCGGATGTAAACATTGAGAGCATCATCTGTAGTATAGGGGGCTGGTGGGCCAGCCCCAGGAGCTGAAACCACACCAACAGGCTGTCCTGTCCCCCCTCCCCACCACCACCACCACCACCACCACCACCGCTGCTGCCCTAACTGAGAAGAAAGAAAAAACAAAGAAGGAAGAAGCCAAGAAGTTTGATGAGGACATGCACTTTGGTCTTTGGATCAAACCTTTTTTGCTAACATATTCGATAAGAAGCTAAACTTGGGGTGGGGAAGGGAGGAAAGTCAAGTCATCGGACTTTCACAGCAAACACTTTTAACCAAGCTGGCTCCCTGGCCCCTGACTAGAGTTTTTAAGCAATAAAAAGCATTAGGTGTCATTAGGTACATAGCCATCATGAGCCAGAAAACTGAAGAAGACAGAACCTGAGCCCTGCTGATACCAGTGGCTAAGAGCAGAAGGTGCGTCCTATAGGCCTGCCCCAGGGCCAGGTGTTTGCGTCACTAAGGCCTGCGCTCTGCACATGCTTATCCTAATTTCATGTCACAGAGCAGGGGAGTATCACTCCTGTCACCAGGAAGTAATACCTGGTGGAGCCTGGATTTTGATGCAGACCACTGATTCAGGCCTCACTGATGACTACATTCTTGCCGCTCCTGGGCCATGTACAGCTGGGGACAGCCCTGAGCTAGGAGGTTCCATGAGGGTCGAAAGCTACCAGAAGACAAATTACATGACAGTCATGGGTCTCGGTGAGCCAGAAATGCTTTAACTCTGACCGCTTGGACTGGTGAATTTTCATGCAGCTGTTCTCTCGGGTCACTGGGACAGCCAGAGGCAGGAGCACACGCCCAGATGTAACTGAAGGGGCTTGGGGTTCTTCCGTGACATGACGTCCAGATTCTTTGTGTCTTGAACAAACAACTGAACCCACAGAAAAGCAGTAGTGATGTACAGATTTATGAGACGTGATAGTAAAAATCATATAGTATACTCCCCAGAGTGGGATTGGGCCAGAGCGCATGTGACTCAAACACCCCAAATTCTTTTTCAGGGTTCTATTTTATGAGACTAGTTGGCAGGAAGAGTCAATCCTGGGTGGATCCTGGCCCTGATTGATAGATGGGCTGGCCCATAACTTTAGACATTTGCATATATATCCCATCATTTTGAGCATATATGTGCCCCAACATGACTATGCAGCAGGTTTTTCCTGACAGCCTGTGTTTAGTACTGTCTTAGGTGGGTCTTATTTATCTTTCTTCCTCCCAGAGGGCCTGGCCTCAGATTGCCCACAGGAGGGGAGGTGCTGGGTGTTGCCCTACTGGCACAGGGAGACACATTTTCCCACGGGGAGGTAACCGGGTTCCCTGAGTTGTCCCCTCTCTCACCTACCTTACAGCCATCCCACTGGCCTAACCCTAACCCTCTTGCACTGTCTCACCTCTTCCTTAACATACTCTCTATTTCAGCCTTAGTGGGGAGGAGGGGCATTGTTTTAGGTCAACGAAGTACCTGAGAAAATCAAGGGTCGCTCTCAGTTGTCTAAGACATCTCGTGCCGGGCGTGGTGGAGCACGCCTATAATCCCAGCACTCGGGAGGCAGAGGCAGGCGATCGCTGTGAGTTCGAGGCCAGCCTGGACTACAAAGTGGGTCCAGGACAGCCAAGGCTACACAGAGAAACCCTGTCTCAAAAAAAACCAAAAAAAAAAAAAAAAAAACCAAAAAAAAAGATATCTCGGGCTGTATGGCCACCTAAGGGGACCCTTCTGCCTGTCCCTCCCTCTCCACCCTCCCTTTCCTCACCAGCTCTTTAAGGCCCTTTGGCTTGGGCTGAGATTCTGTGGAGGAAAACACTTTGGTATCTCTTGATGCCAAAGGACAGAGAGAAAAAGAAAGACACAGAAATAAGATGTGATGTTCTATCCTATACTCTGCTTTGCTTTCTGTATGTGTGTTAGGGTTTCTGTTGGTTGGTTGGTTGACTTGTCAGCTGGTTAGTTGTTTGTTTGTGTGGTTGGTTGGCTGGCTGGCTGGCTGGTTGGTTGACTGACTGGCTGGTTGGCTCATTGGTTGGTTTCTGGTAGTACTAGAGACTGGACCCTCATAAATAGTGGTAAGTGCCCAATTACTAAACTGAATGGTCAGGCATTTTTGAACATATACATATTTAAAGATTTATTCTTACTATTTTTAGTTACACACACACACACATATACAAGTTCAGGAGCATGCAGAAGCTAGATGCATTGGTCCCCCTGGAGCTGGTGTCAGAAACAACTGTAAACTGTCCAACACGGGCACTGAGGCAGACTCAGGTCTCTGAACGAGCTCTCAGATGTCTCTCCAGACCCTCCAGTCATTTTTGGATTTTTATTTTGAAACCAAGTCTACATAGCCCAAATTGGCCTTGAACTTGCTTTGTACTCCACTCCATGCAAGGCTAGAGCTTAGATTTTCCTCTTACCTCACCACTACAATACAGGCCCAATCTTGTACAAAGAAGTACCAAATGAGGTAGGTGGGATTTTTGTTTTTGTTTTTGTTTTATTTTTAATAATAAAGCACCTATGTTTCAAGCTAGTAAAAACAAAAATTAAAAATGGTAGAAAAGTAAAAGGGTTACAAATGGTGATGTATCCAAGTTACCAGACAGCTGTGCACAACACAGCTTTAATTAACCTCCCCTTGTTCATTAAACCTGGTTCTGACCTTTCTCAGGAACCTATGCCCACTGCACTGTGAGTGGGGAACCAGCCGCCATCTAATTAGTGACAGGGACATCTGCTGTATCAACAGTCGGCTGCACTTTACCATGAAACTAAAAAGAGCCTCTCAGGCCCAGGGCTTGATGGATTTGTAGCTGATGGATTTCTGCTACGAATTTTCTTTCTCCTTTTGTTATCTATTTAGGGTTTTTGTCGTAGATGTCTGTTGTCACTTGTCTGTACAAGTGGGAGGTGTCAAGAGTGGACAGGAGTGTCTCCATAGGTGCTGGGTACTCATGGCTCCCTAGGGACTGCCTGTGCTCTCATCTGGGCCTTTAGGGATCGCCCCAGCTTTGAGCGTATCGTTGGTTGTTCCCTTGGCAGAGTTCACGTGTAATAGGTGGCTGAGAAAGTTTAAGTCCCTCATTAGTGACTAATCATGAGCCAGTCAGCCATACCCGACCCTTATTCCCTGGCCACCTTAAAAAGGAAATATGACTCGCCCTCTAGCTTCTGGCCTGGAAGTCTCCCCAGTGGGGAACTCATTCTGGGAATCAGCAGCTGAGAAGTCTTCCTGGTCCTAGCCATTAGAAGCCATGGACTGCTCTGGCTTTAGGGAAATGTTATTCTCTTGGGATTTTCTCTTTGTTTCTCGTTACATCAACTTAAATATTCATTTTCATGTCTTTTTTTTTTTTTTTTTTTGAGACAGGGTCTCTCTGTGTTAGCCTTGGCTGTCCTGGACTCACTTTATAGACCAGGCTGGCCTCGAACTCACAGCGATCCGCCTGCCTCTGCCTCCCAAGTGCTGGGATTAAAGGCTTGTGCCACCACGCCTGGCCCATTTTCATGCCTTTAGAGCAGTGGTTCTCCACTGGTGGGTTGGGGGGGGGCGGGGTAACATATCAGATATCCTGCATATCAGATATTTACACTGCGATTCATAACAGCAGCAAAGCTGCAGTTAGAAAGTAGCAACAAAATAATTTTACGTTTTGAGGGGCTCCACAACATGAGGAGCTGTATTAAAGGGTCGCAGCATTGGGAAGGTTGAAAAATGACGCTGCTTTAGTTTTGTTTGTTTGTTTTTGTTTTTTCGAGACAGGGTCTCTCTGTGTTAGCCTTGGCTGTCCTGCACTCACTTTGTAGACCAGGCTGGTCTCACAGCGATCCGCCTGCCTCTGCCTCCCGAGTGCTGGGATTGAAGGCGTGTGCTACCACGCCTGGCTGATGCTGCTTTAGACTGAGGCTTTTTACCCTCAGCACTCCTGGCCTTCAGCTATGGGCAGTTGTGAGATGTGTTAGTAGCCTCCCCAATCCACCCACTGGGGAGACCAGTGGGCACTCACCATTAGTACCAACACACACACACACACACACACACACACACACACACACACTCAGAGTTGGGGCAGTGACAAGCATGCCTAATGTATCCCCTGAGGCCACACCAGTAAGACAGGGGCTGTGCATTTCAAGGAGCTGGAGCCCTGATGTGAGGAGTTGTAATTTTTGTCCTGTCCAGAAGCTGGAACTATCCTAGGATCTGTCCCAGACAAAGGCCAGAAGTTCAAGAAGGGAGTTCTGATGTCTAGTGTGGTTTCCTAATCTCACTTCCCTTTAGTGACTAACCTCTGCCGGGAGGGCGTGGCCACCAATCCAGACAGGACACCAGTCCCTCAGGTTAGCTGCTTTGGAATCTGGATCTCTGGATTTTCGTGGTGAAAACAGATTCTTCTTTCCCCTAATTTTAGCCTATCTCCTAAATGATTTTAGGGTCTCTGCCCTTGAGGAGAGACTAGGTAGCTAGACAGTGAGTAGCTTTGGGGGGCATTCATAGGACCCCTCCCTCACCTTTGAACCCCACCTCCCATTTCCCTGGTAACACTACAATGGAAAGCCATCACAACTGCCCTTCCTTAGGCCTTCTGGACAAAAGATGGAACACCTCAACACTGGATGGAGATAAAACATGCTGATCTGCTTCAAAGACCAGAACATTTTATGCCAGCTGGCCATGGTGGCACACGCCTTTAATCCTAGCACTAGGGAGGCAGAGGCAGGTGGATCACTGTGAGTTCGAGGCCAGCCTGGTCTACAAAGTGAGTCCAGGACAGCTAGGGCTACACAGAGAAATCCTGTCTCAAAAAGCAAAAAATAAAAAAAGAAAGAAAAGAAAGAACATTATATACCATTGTCTCCTCGCTTAAAGGTTAATCCAGGAGCTAGTTGGCTCAGGGGTTAGGAGCATTTGACGCTGTTGCAAAGGACCCAGGTTCGATTCGATTCCCAGCACCCACTTGGAGGCTCACCACCTCCTCAAGCACCAGCATGTGTGGTGCACTGTCATACATGAATGCAAAACACTCAAATGCATAAAATAATAAAAATAAATCTAAGCCAGGCATGGTGGTGCACACCTGTAATCCCAGCCCTTGGGGAGGCAGAGGCAGGTGGATCTCTGTTCAGTTTAAGGTCAGCCTGGTC
This sequence comes from Acomys percivali, assembly GCA_907169655.1. Classification (NCBI taxonomy): domain Eukaryota; kingdom Metazoa; phylum Chordata; class Mammalia; order Rodentia; family Muridae; genus Acomys; species Acomys percivali. The sequence continues at coordinate 22,371,120 of OU015744.1, read as the reverse complement.
TACAAAGTGAGTCCAGGACAGCCAGGGTTACACAAAGAAGCAAACAGAAACAAAAATCTAAGAAAAAAGTTAGGCACTCCAGCTGTGCCTGCCAATCCCTTAGCCAGAACACCACCACCCCCTGACCCAGGAGATCTGATTCTGCTAGTTGACTTGCTAAGGCATAGGAGTGATTACCCTTTAATTGGATAAGTGGACTTCTGCTTCCCAGAAGCTCCTTGCTCCATGTACCCCCCCCCCTTCAGGCCTCCCCTGCTAAGCTTCATTTTAATTCAGAAAAGAATGACTCTTTTTTTGTTTTTGTTTTTGTTTTTGTTTTTTTTTTTTTTTCTTTTCCATCTTTCTGTCTCTTCCCTTTGGATATCACCCAAAGCCTAAGTATGCTTGCCCTGACACTCAGGACTTTCTCACCTTCTCTGAAGCCCACCTCTCCTGCCATCCAGGGGCTTACTGACCTCCATTGCTAACCATGCCATCTTTCCCAGTGCCTAACTCAAAAGGCATGGCGTGTTCTCATCCTCTCCTTCATCTCCCACCTCATAGCAGCTGCCAAGATTTACATCTTACCTGCCCTGTTGACTTTCTCTCAAAGCCTAATAATGTTGTCTTTTAGCTTACTTCTGAGTCTGCTTCTAAATTCTTTTGTTAATAAGACTTGGATCTCCAGCTTCCCTGGTAATGACACTACCAGGCTGAGTATTGCCATGGTAGAAGCCAGGGGAGCCACAAAGCATCTGGCAACACACAGGGTTGTAATGGGGTGCTGTCTGTGCCTCCTGACTAAAAAATGGTGGAGCTTTTGGTTTAGCAGTCTAAGAATCTAAATCTGCCCAGTGTTTGAAAAGGCAGCTGAGTGATGACTTTCTTGGAGACACTTTGTTCCATCTGTCATGAGGTGAAGGGGAAAGGAAAGAGAAGTCTTGGGTCCAGGGTTACCTCTTTTTTGCATTCCCTAGTCCACAGGATGGGCATGTCCAGTCTGGCAGCAAGGAGCAGCTAGCGAGGTCTAGTGTGTCCTGGATCAGGTAGTGGGATTTCTGCGCGTTGCCCAGGGCTCATTCCTGCATTGTCTGCCAGCCTCCTCCATTGGTGATGGGGCCTGCTCTGCTCTAGCCTCAAGTGACCTAGTGATGAGACACAGGGAGGCACGTGCAGAAAGGAGGCATCTGGGCAGCTCCAGGCCACTGATACACTAAGGAAGCCCAGGCAGAACCCAGACTTCTCCGCCTCATTCTGTGACCCATACACCTGCCAACTCAGAAATTCTTATCCTTCGTGAAAATCAGCTGATAGCTAGAATTCTAATCCCAAGAGGAAGGAACCAGGGAGGGCACAATTTTTATTTGTTCATTTGTTTTTGTTTTTGTTTTTGTTTTTCGAGACAGGGTCTCTCTGTGTTAGCCTTGGCTGTCCTAGACTTGCTTTGTAGACCAGACTGGCCTCAGAACTCAGAGCGATCCACCTGCCTCTGCCTCCTGAGTGCTGGGATTAAAGGGGTGCACCACCATGCCCATCCACCTGCCTCTGCCTCCTGAGTGCTGGGATTAAAGGGGTGCACCACCATGCCCAGCCACAATTATTAACAGAAACAGATCGCCACTGTCCAATGTTTGGGACTCACTCAATGATCTTCTGGGCCCCTCAGGGCCTGGGAAGCTGCACTTCTCTGACTCTTTCCCATCCCCACCTGCACCCCTCAGCCCCACCCCCACCCCTGCACACAGCAAACATAGCTTATCTTTTTTGCTCAGGCTTGCTCCACTCCATGGCTGCTGCTTGGTCATCCCACAGTCCTGGTACTGCCTGAAGTTCTTTTATGCCAGCAGAACCAGAACCATGTGAGAGACTCTGACACATTAGCACGTTTGCTGCTAGCATGAGATGCAGCCTTGCCCTTCTTTATGTGCTGACGGGAAATATTTCCCAGAAGATTCACCTCAGTGACACGGGACTCTTATTCATCACAGTTGATTTGTCAGCCGCAGCTAACTGGTATCTATCACCCCAGTAAAGCAAGGTTTCACTTTAGTGTCTTTCATCATCATCATTATTATCATCATCATCATCATTATTATTTTATTTATTGACTTTACATCATATCATCATCATCATCATTATTATTTTATTTATTGACATTACATCCTGGCCGTAGCCCCCTCTCTCCTTTCCTTCCAGCCCTACCCTTCCTCCCTCTTCTCCCCTCCCTTATTCCTCAGAAAAGGGAAGCCCCCCCCTTACCCACCCACCCCAGCTCATCAAGTCGCATCAGGACTGAGCTTGTCCTCTTCCCCTGGCGAGGCAGCCCCGCCAGCAGGATGGGGGTGGGGGTGGGGGGGAATCAAAAAGCAGACAGACTCTGTAGCTCCGCTTCACCAGAACTACAGATCACGTGATCATCTTTAAGGGACTTTGAAACTTCCCTTGGAGCCTTGCAACCCACTCTCAGCCACAGCTGACGTTCAGTGTTGGTCCTCCTTCTCCACCCAGGAGACTCCTCCACAAGTTTGCCGCTGATTCTATGTGGTCCCTAGATGAGCAGGCCACTGGGCTTTCGGGAGACAGCTCCTGGCATACCTGTGGCCCGTCCCTCAGGCTAGTATCACCCAGATGAATAAGTCCTACAGCCAACTAACTTCAGACACATCCCGAGCCTTGTACTCTGGCCACCATTACTTGCCAACTGCTCTGCCCATTTTTCAACAGCACCTTCCTTAGTCTACCTCACTAACTACCATGAAGCCAAGGTTTACCGGTCCAACAAGCAGGACCTGTAGCATAAAAAGTAGTCAACAGAGTGGATGGATCCTCACTGGAGAGAGATACAAAGCCATCCTTGGTGGCACAGGTGGTATCTAACTGAGAACAGAAATGGTCCTAGTCCCCAAAGATCATCAGGATGGAAGAGTCCGTGACACAACCCCTGGGCATCTGTAAGGACACTCTCCTTACTAGGGTAACAATATCCTTTGACCTCTAGACGTTCCCTAAAGAAGACCAGGCCAGGCCAGGCCAAGGAGATGGTATCTGAGGCGGAAGAGTGAATCGGCAGCAGGAAAACAAGACATTAAAAACCCCTTAAGCCATGGGAAGCCAGAACCCAGGAGACTCATCCCGGGTGCTCAGACTTCAGAGTCCCAGAGTTGAGCTCCTTCTTTTTCTTGTGAACCTACGGCAGTGAACACATTCTGCTCCACCCATGGTTCCTCTCTGTTGCCTCTGTTGCCTCTGTAGCCTCCCCGCCCCCACCAAAGAATGCTTTCTTTACTGACAACACTCAGTAGAAATAGTGAACTGCTTAGGAAACACAGGGGCCTGAGATAACCTATTTGGCATCACCTGATGAGAAACTTGTCTGCCTAACTCTCAACCCACTCCAGGATCTGCTGACATCTGTGGAGATGCGCTACTTTGCTGGTTATTTGGTAAGTAGTTAAACACTCTGAGTGAGGTTTCCCACTTAAGGCCATTTTGTAAAGGCCGACAGATGGAAGAGATCCCAATGGGTTAGGTACAAGAGGCTTTGCTGACAACTGTCAATCAGTAAGACAAAGGAAGGGATGTTGAAAGATCTTCCAGATGTTCCATCTCCCCCTCAAGAGTGCACGCTGGAGATTTCACAGATACGAGCCTGGGTACCTGGCTCCTTTCCTTCCTGCCACCCTCAGAGTTCACACGCAGCGCCCGAGCTGGCACCATTTGTGGTGGGCATTGCACTCGGACTCTTATGAACATGATCCCACCTCTAAGTAAGTAATGTGCTGCCATTGTGTAATTATAAAAACCAAGGCTCACACAGGCTCAGATAACCTGAGGTCCTACTGTTAATTAGAACCAAAGTCCAGACCACAACCAACCCAGGAACAGGCTTCCTGAAAACACAAGGTACATGGCCTGCCATGGGCAAAGCTGGCCATCTGCCACCTGTGCCCTGTCTGTTTCCTGTGCTTTCCACCCTTCCTGACTGAGAAGCAGTCTTTCCTCAACATGTGGAACACATGGGCTGAAGACTCACCACCAAACAGTGTTCGCCTTGGGGTGGGGGTGGGGGTACTCAGCTGGAATTCAGGACAAGCCATAGAGAAGATTCTCCTTACAGGCTGTAAGTTCATTCTCCCTCCTCCCTTTGCTCCTCCCTTCCCTCCTTCCTCCCCTCCCCTCCCCACCCCCAAACCCCCACCTTCCGCCCCATCTACATCAGACTGTTGGTGGCCTGCCCATAGGCTACCGAGCAAAGGAGGGCTATTGAATCAGTCAGGGTGCTCTGACCAGCTTCCAGGCACCAGTAGCTAGCTGTACCTTTTTGCCCAGAACTTTCTCGGAATGGTTCTGTGCTCTTGGCAGCTAGAAAGTAGTAGGGAATTCATAACAACCGACTCCCTCTCAATGAGTAACCCATGGCAGCTAGTGTATGGCCCCACTGTTTCTATTCTAGATGAATAACTGCATGCTACGTGTTGTTTGTTTATGTTGCTGTGCTGAGGGTGGATGCTAGGCAAACATCTCCAGCCACTGGTTTATTTTGGTTTGGTTTTTCGAGACAGGGGCTCTCTCTGTAGCCTTGGCTGTCCTAGACTTTGTAGACCAAGCTGGCCTCGAACTCACAGCTATCTGCCTGCCTCTGCTTCCTAAGTGCCGGGATTAAAGGCATGTGCCACCACGCCCGGCTTGTTTTGTTGTTGTTTTGTTTTGTTTTTTAAAAAGATTTATTTTTTATTATGTATTCAATATCCTGCTTATATGTGTGCCTGACCACCAGAAGAGGGCATCAGATTTCATTATAGATGGTTGTGAGCCACCATGTGGTTGCTGAGAATTGAACTCAGGACCTCTGGAAGAGCAGACAGTGCTCTTAACCTCTGAGCCATCTCTCCAGCCCTGCTTGTTTTGTTTTAAACACGGACTTTCACAATATATGTAGCCTACGTTGGCCTCAGGTTCACTGTATTCCTACCTCTATTTCCTGAGTGCTGGGATTGAGGGTCATATTTTTTTTCCTCTACCCTTTCCTGTATTCTCCATGGGATTGAACTCTGATCTGCCACTGTGGGAATTGGCTTGTTGACATGTCACCTTTGGTTAAGGTTTCCGCCTTGGTCCTGGTCCTCCTGCTCCCTTATTCTGCTTTTGAACTGTGTCTCCTTCATCAAAGTCCTGCATCAAAGCCTCAGTGTCAGGCTCTGCTTTTGAGGAAACACAAGCCAAGCCAATTTTCTGCTCCCTCGGTGATTTGTCCTGTGCTGGTCCTGAGACCGGCTCCTTCTAAACTTTCAGGCTGCCAAAGGACATAGAAGCATATGCTGGTGTGGGACAGTTTTCTAAATTCGTCCAGAAATCTCCCTACAGTCAACGTTACCCTACAATATTGGGAATGCGAACAGAGGATCCGCAGGCCCTCTCTCAACTGGACATATCCCACCTCTCACTCTAAGACCTGCAGGTCGGGATTAGATGACTCCACATCAGTCTTGCGATGGAAGAGCATCAGGAATAACAAGTGCTGTCAGTGTCGCATCCTCCTGAGCCAGCCTGATGACAGTTTGCTCAAACGTCACTTCCACCGGATTCTTGTCAAATGTAAATTCTTCATCTAACTATTCAAAACATCAAACGAACTCAGACTGGGGATGTCTCCAAAGGAGCTGTCACGTTTTGGCATGGATGAAGGCAAGGAAAGAACTCTCACAGAGAGGAGAATCTAAGGAGCCCCGAGATTCAGGTGGAAAGCAGGGCTTTTGACAAGGACCTAGAGACACAAATGTGACATTCCTGAAAAAAAAAAAAAAACACCAGTAACAAGGCATGTAGAATCCACAGTTTGATAGGTGGCGTGGTACCTTTGTAAGTTTCATTGTCTATAGCGACATAGGGTGTTAACACTAGGAGAAGCTTTGAGAAAGGTGTGTGAGAACGTTTGTACTATTGTTCCATAGGCTTAAAATTATTTCAGAATAAAAAGTTAGAGCCAAGCCAGACGGTGGTGGCGCACGCCTTTAATCCCAGCACTTGAGGAGGCAGAGGCAGGTGGATCTCTGTGAGTTCGAGGCCAGCCTGGTCTACAAAGCGAGTCCAGGATAGTCAAGGCTACACAGAGAGACCCTGTCTCAAAAACCACCACCAACAACAACAAAAAGTTAAAGCCAGGCATAGTGGTACATGTGTATGACGCTAGCACTTGAGAGGCAGAGGAAGGAGGTTCAGGAATATGGGAGCATCCTCAATTCTGTATCAAATTTGAGCATTCAGAGACCCTATCTGACAAACAGGATGAAAAAATTATTTTTTAGCCAGGCATGGTGGGACATACCATAATCCCAGCGTTCAGGAAGAAATGAGGTGGGAGCATCAAATATTCAAAGCCAGACTGGGCCGTATAAAGAGAGATGCCAAGGAAAGATATTAGTATGCTGAGACTGGACCACAGTTCCGTTGGGAAGAAGTTCTCAACCTTCACCCAATGCCTCCAGCGATTCTGTGAATCCCTTCTCAAAACAGTGTTTACAGTTTGAAGTCTTTTCCTGAGAAAACATCAAAACGCAGAAGACAGGTTTTCTATCATGGAGAGCCAGTGTAGATAAATACCAAATGGTATTTATTTGCTATCATTTCTTTTGGGGGTGTTGGGGGGAATGGGCTGCTATTCATTCACATCACCAGCAGGTGGCAGTGTTAGTCTCTACAAACAGTAGAGGGTGTGAGCCTGATGTATCTATCCTGTGGTGTGCATGGAATGTCCTGTAAAGAATTTTATGGTGGTATATGTGCAATGTGTGTGTATATGGTGTGTGTGATGTATGTGGTATGTATGGTATGTATCTGTATATTGTAGGCATGCATTCTGTGTTGTGTGTGCATGTGCCGTGTATATAGTGTAACATATGGTATGTGTGTGATGTGCATCTGCCACATGTGTCATGTGGTGTTAGTATAACATGTGCACACATGCATTAAAGCTGAGAGCGTCCCTGTCTCCTGGCCACACCTCTCAACTAGGCAACCAGACTCTTCCTTATTTTGCACCCCACACCCTCTCTCTCCTCCAGCTACTGTCTCTCTGCTCCACTCCTAGCCAGAAACTAACAGGATTGGGTAAGAAAGCCCTGTAAAGACCTTGAAACTTGGCCGGGTGTGGTGGCGCACACCTTTAATCCCAGCACTCGGGAGGCAGAGGCAGGCGGATAGCCGTGAGTTCGAGGCCAGCCTGGTCTACAAAGTGAGTCCAGGACAGCCAAGGCTACACAGAGAGACCCTGTCTCGGAAAACCAAAAAAAAAAAAAAAAAAAAAAAAAGACCTTGAAACTGATACCAAGCCTGGGACATTTCCCAGGGTTCGATAGTTCTCAATTTCTCCTCTCCCTAACCTTTGCTGGGTGATGTATTGCTTTCCAGGAAGAGAGCCATCATTCTAGCAACTTCCTTCTTGCCAGTGTATGTCTCTTTGTCTTCATGTAGTGTAGTGGTGTGTGTGTGTGCGCGCGCGCATCCCCTTGTGTATGCTAGGTAAACACTATGCCACTGGCCTATATCCCCATTTCAACATATACATTTGACATGTGGATTTGACAAGAGGACTCGAGACAGGACAAAGAACCAGAAGAAGGTTGTTAGACACAGTTTTGGGGGTCCACATGGATCTAGAGGGCACTTATTAGAATGGACCTTCCTTGGGTACTTTGTTTTGTTTTTAGACGCAGGGTTTCTCTGTGTAGCACTGGCTGTCCTGGACTCACTTTGTAGACCAGGCTGGCCTCGAACCCACAGCAATCCACCTGCCTCTGCCTCCTGAGGTGCTGGGATTAAAGGAGTGCGTCACCATACCCAGCATCTCCTCTGAAGTGCTACAGATCCAGCCCAGTGTCTCCTGAGAACCCATAATGGGGAAGAACCCCCAAGCCAAGGAACTGCAACTGTTTTTTTGTCTGCCCAACCCCCGTGCCACCTGCTTAATGGGCATCAAAGGTTGCACCCTGCAAGGCCCCCTACAGCAATGCTACTATACATTGACAGCCAGAGTGGACTCAGCTCCCCTGAGCAGCCCTTCAGGGTTCAGTATAGGCAAATCATCATCTATACCTCCCTGTCAAGATGCAGTAGAGGTAGCTGATGCTCTGAAGATGGCTTGCAGTTTATTCGGATGATCAGTGTTCAAATCCAGATTTCACCATCTAACACCGGTAACCCTGGACAGGTCACTAAACCAGCCTATACGTCCACCCCTCTGTCAACAATTAAGGCCAATCTTTGTCACCAGTTCATTCACTCACTTGCGAATCTTTATAATCCAGTATTTTATTGTCTCTCATTTCTAAAAATCACGCTGACAATCAAAGCAACAGTTCATACACATTAGGCAGATGCTAAACCACTGACCTATATCCTAAACTCTTACTGATTCCTAACAATAGGAGCACCACACACCTTTAAATCCCAGATCTCCAGAGACAGAAGCAGATGATCTCTGAGAGTTCGATTCCAGCTTGGCCTACATAGCATAAGACCTATATAGTGAGACCCTGTCTCAAAAACAAACAAGCAAAGCAAAACAAAACCCTACAAAATGAAACAATGTAGAAACAACCACAAAGCATCGAGTACAATAATATTGTTTACTGTGCACCAGCAACATGTTTGATACTTTCTTTGGTTGTCTGGGATCAAATGCAGAGCTTCCCACATGCTGAACATATGCTCAGTGAGCCACACCCCAACCCAGCCTCACCTCCACAATAGGCTCTGCTTTTCAAAAGTAGAAAGTAAAACCCAGGAGGGTGTGGTGGCACATGCTTTTAATCCCAGCACTTAGGAGGCAGAGGCAGGCGGATCAATGTGAGTTCAAGGTCAGCCTGGTCTACAAAGCAAATCTAGGACAGTCAAGGCTACACAGAGAAACCTTGTCTCGAAAAAAACAACAAAAAAAGATTGTCCTCTGACCTCCACTTGTGTGATCTGTCATGTACACACATGTACACACATGCACACACACACACACACACACTAAAAATTTTAAACAAATCACCATCCTTTTGACTAACTGTAGTGAGAAAAGTGGTGACTTTCACAGAGACCACGTTCTCAATTTGGAAGTTCAAGGCTTCAAATAACACGGCGTTTTTATTTTTATTAATTGTTTGAGAATTTCATACAACGTATTTTGATCATTTCACTTCAACTCCCCGCCTTAACTCCTCCCAGATCCATTCACCTTACCCCCCCGCCCCGCCCCCACCCTCCGCACCCCCCGCTTTTTCTTGCTAACTTCGTGTTCCTCTTTGTGTGCTGGGATTAAAGGCGTGCGCCACCACGCCCGTCTAGCAAGGCATTTTTAAAGGACAGCGGGTCGCACCTGGAGCTTCTCTCAGTCCGCAGTTAGCTGGCATTTCAGCCTGGATGATATTAGCAGCCCTTTTAAAGGTCTTAGAACTTTCGTCATCCTGCGTGAAGCTGACACACACTGGCAAGCCATGGTAGAGCTGCTTGCTTCTGCGATAGGAGACGTAAGTAAATAGGAAGGCGTGTAGGGGGTGATGGACAAAGAGAGGCAGAAGAAAGGATCACGCTGCGGTAGGACCGAAGACGGAGGAAGAGCCTGAGAGCTCCAACTGTGAGGGGACTGCAAGGACAGAGGCCTAAACTTTGCCAACAGAGATGCTAAGGCTGGCTGTGGCCAGCTCTCCCGGGGCAAGCGGGCCTGTGAGACTCGCGGGCCTCACATCCAGAGATTCATCAAAGGGAAAGTCTGCCCTCGTCCTCCTACCACACCTCCCCCAAGGACGGGGTCCACGTGTAAACAATAGGTTTACAGCCGCCGCCCCCCCCCCCCCCCCCAGGCCTCTCCTGGCACTCCAGACCCGCTCGGGCGGGGAAGGCTTAAGGTCCCCAAAGGCTTCTCCTCCCCTCCTAGAACCCAAGGCTCCTGGTTGTTGACCGCTAAGCACCGCCTCATGAGAAGGGAAGACCCTGGAAAAGCCATTTCCCGCCTCCCATTCCCACTTCTTTTCCCAGCGGGGCCTCCTCACATCACAATGGAGCCAGGCCAGGCCCTGTTGCTGAGGGAACCAGCAGCCAACAGCCCAACCTCCTTTCGCCACCGAAATAGCCTGGGGATTAAATTGCCCTAATCGCCCAGCTCCAGAGGAAGCTGAGCTCCCCTTGACCCAGAGGAAGTAAACGCTCAAGGCCCATGCCCTTTCTCCCTGCCTTATCCCTACTTCCCCCACTTCAGAAAAAACAGACAACACACCTCCCCGCCCCCAACCCCTCTAAAAAGGGAGCAGTAGCTTTGTCCCCTAGTCACGGAAGGATTGCCAAAGCCAGGCTGGGCCGCTTTGGCTAATGGTTTCGTCCACAGCCCTGGAACTAAGAGGAACTGGCTACCTTCTGGGAACCTGGATTTCCCAGATCTTCTGACTCATTTTCTGTGAGGTGTGTGAGGGGAAAGACGTGCATCGAAGCACCCGGGGCTACAGTGCTGTCCCCGCCCCCAAGGCTTGTCTCTGCCACCATGTCTTTCTCTCTCTTGGGTGATATCAGTCGTGGGCTTTGGGGGGGGGTGGGAGTACTCAGGGGATGTTAACCCCCCTAAGCTGTACATTAGTGTTCGGGTGTGGCCTTTAAAAAAAACACCATGTCCCGGGCTGGAGAGATGGCTCAGAGGTTAAGAGCACTGTCTGTTCTTCCAGAGGTCCTGAGTTCAATTCCCAGGAGCCACATGGTGGCTCACAACCATCTATAATGTGATTTGACGCCCTCTTCTTGTGTGCATATGTAATAAATAAGTAAAATATTAAAAAACAAAACCAAAAACACCATGTCCCTGCCTGGAGGCCAGGCACACGTCTTTTAATATCAGCACTTGAGAGATGGAGGGAAGGCAGTTCGGGAATTTCAGGACAGCCTCCTCTACAAAGTGAGCCAAGCCAGAGGCCAGCCATCAGACCCTGTGTCAAAAAATAAAAATAAAAATAAAAAAATCCTAATACAATATTTAGAAAACACAAATATAGAAAGGTATACATAAGGGCTAGAGGGATGGCTCAGCCATCCAAGGCTAGGCTCATAACCAAAAATATGAGAAATGTATATGGAAGAAAATTAAATCACCCATAAACCCAACAGCAGGGTCAGCAATGCTAGGATTTTGAGTTATCTTTTAATTTTCCTTCATGCATTTAATGTTCAAAACAGGTCATACAGCACACAGTTATGATGTCTCCATGCACTAGAGTTGGGGGTGGGGGATTGTTTTTAGTTTTGTTTTCTGGGTTTTTACCTTTCAACCAGAAGAGTTCATTTTCTGTGAATGTATCTTCCAAGAATGATCAGATGCACATAAAAACTTACAGAAATGTTCACATTAGTGTCATTTATAATAAAATAGCCTCATACATGCTTTACACAAAAATAGAGGAACACAAAGTTGGACAGGGACAACAGGGGTGAATGGATCTGGGAGGGGGTGGGGGGATTGAGGTGAAATGATCAAAATACATTGTATGAGCCAGGCGTGGTGGCGCACGCCTTTAATCCCAGCACTCGGGAGGACAGAGCAAGCGGATCGCTGTGAGTTCGAGGCCAGCTAGTCCAGGACAGCCAAGGCTACACAGAGAAACCCTGTCTCATAAGACCAAAAACAAAACAAAACAAAACAAAACAAAACAAAACAAAAATACATTGTATGAAGGTTTCAAAGAATCAATGAAAATATTTTTAAATAGAGGGACAGTTTAATAAACTATGGTTGTGCCCGAAATTAAATATTCTTTAATTATTAAAAATCGCCTTTTAAAGGCCAGGTGTCCACACATACCTGTACTTCCAGCACTTATGAGACAAAGACAAGAAGTCACTCATAGGAGCAGAACCAGCCTGAATTGCGTACATTTCAGGCCAGCCTGGGCTACCTAGTACATACCCATCTAAACTCCTCTGTAGACAGTGCCTTATTATGTAGCCCTTGCTGGCCTAGATGCTTATTGTGCTGACAAGGCTGATCTGAAAACACTCAGAAACACACACTCGCCTCTGCCTTCTGAGTGCTGGGAATAAAGGTGCTCACCGTCATAGTGGAGAAAAATAAATGTCATTTTCTTAAGCGAGACACTTGAGATGCAAGTGTCAGAAGTTGGGATGCTTGCCTCCAAAACAAATACTGTTTTTAAAGAATATTTAAAGCCTATGATATCTTATAGGACCATCCTCCTCCTTGATTCTATTGTAACCCCTTTGGGTTCTCCAAGGCCAATTGTCTCTGTCCCCTCCCCGCCCCCATGGAGACTGTATGCTACGAGCCTCCATGACAACCTCTGGGGCAGTGTGTTTTATTTGATTACTCTTTATCACGTATTGTTTTGACTTGCTGCCTTGACTTGGCTTTTACATGTAAAAGATTTGTATGTGGATGTATGATCGTGTGTGTATTCGAGAGAGAACATTGGGCATTACAAGTCGCCTGCAGGCTGAGCCGTGGCTAACACACATCTTCCTTGACAGCTCCTCGGTCTCAATATACCTACGACAAAACTCGGTTTTGCTGGATTTGCTTCAGTCTCAAGAGAATCTTTGGAGGGTTCAATAGTGTTCAGACTGCCTCTCCCTGCTGCGCGTTCCAGTTGCGTCAAAACATTTCCCATCCTCCTCTGAGACACCCAGATTCAAAAGCTTTTGAGTTATTGGCTATGGGATTCTCCCATTGGGTTTTTCCATTCTCACACTTGATCTCATTTTGTTCCCGATGCTGCCACTGGGGACAGGGACAGGAGCAGTGACCCCTACCATCACTTTCCTCCTGACCACTGCCTCTGCTGGACCTTCTGTTTGTAGCCTCCTGTCCCTTCAAACCACCGTCTGCTCAACTCCACTGGCACTTTTTTTTTTTTTAATCTCTTCTCTTCTCCTCAGAAGCTGTCTTTTGAGATTTAAGGAGACCATTTTCAAACGAAGCACTAGATTCTTATCCTACTATGTGGATCTCTCCTTAATTTGATCCCAACCCATCCATCTTCCTGTTTTGTGTCACCAGACTTCCTAATTAATGTCTATAACTCCTGCCAAATTGGGATATGAGCCAATCCCAGGACACAGTCTGTATCCTTGTGACCTCTCCACTCACCACCTGTGTGACCTTGGGTAATTTATGTGACCTCTTCAAGCCCCGCCCCTCATCTGCAGAATGGGAGTAAAAGCTAACAATGCCTTCTTTATAGCCTTGTTGTGCACACAAAGCAGATGCGTGAATGAGGCAACTGTCACTTATCTGTTTATAATTCTGCAACTGGCTCAGCAAGGACAACTAGCTCAGCCCTACTCCCACCAGTGTATACTGTTGTATAAAAGAGAACCGAAGGCCCAGTCCCACGGCTCTCAAACGGCTGGCAACTCAGGGGCATGGTGGTCATGGTAGTGGCATCCCTGTTGTCCTCCACTGGAACTTTGCAGGTGTCTTCTTGGACTTAGTAACAGCATGTCATCCATGGTCTAAATGTCTGGGGTTTTTTTTTGTTTTATTTTGTTTTGTTTTTTGTTTTTTTGTTTTTTCGAGACAGGGTCTCTCTGTGTTAGCCTTGGCTGTCCTGGACTCACTTTGTAGACCAAGCTGGCCTCGAACTCACAGCGATCCGCCTGCCTCTGCCTCCCGAGTGCTGGGATTAAAGGCGTGTGCCATCACACCCAGCCCCATAAATGTCAAGAGCCTGAGAAGGGTGGTGCACGCCTTTAATCCCAGGACTCGAGGCAGAGGCAGGTGGGTCTCTGTAAATCCTCGGCTAGCTTGGTCTATGGAAGAAGTTTCTAGTACATGTGACCCTAGATCATGGGCTAGCCAGAGCTACATAGTGAGACTCTGTCTCAGAGTAAATAAGTAGAAGCCAGGCTGCGGTAGCCCATGCCTTTAATCCTAGCACCCAGAAGGCAGAGGAAGGGGGAATCTCTGTGAGTTCGAAACCAGCCTGGTCTACAAAGCGAGTTCCAGGACAGCCATGGCTACACACAGAGAAACTCTGTCTCAAAAAAAAAAAAACAAAAAAACAAACAACAACAACAAAAAAAACCAGTAGAGCACACCTTTAATCGCTGTGAGTTCAAGGCCAGCCTGGTCTACAAAATGAGGCCAGGACAGCCAAGGATACACAGAGAAACCCTGTCTCAAAAAAACCAAAACCAAAACAAACAAATGAACAAAAAAACAATAAATAAAGCTGGGTGTAGTGGCACCCCTTTAATCCCAGCTCTCCAGAGGCAGAGGCAGGTGGATCTCTGAGTTCGAAGCCAGCCTGGTCTATAAAGGGAGTCCAGGGCAGCCAGAGCAGCCAGGGCTATTACACAGAGAAACCCTGTCTCAAAAAACAAACAAAAACCAATACATACATACATACAAGGCAGAGGCAGATGAATCACTGTGAATTCGAGGGCAGCCTCGTCTACAAAGCAAGTCCAGGACAGCCAAGGCTCCAGAGAAACCCTGTCTCTCAAAAAACTAACTAAATAAATAAATAATAAGTACCCAAAGCAGACAATTGCCATCATCTTGAAGGCATGGCTGAAGTCTAACAAAGGACCACTCCCACCATCTTCAGTTTGGTCTTTGGTCAGATCCAACTAGAGAAGGTGGGGGAGATAGCATCTCTCTCCCAGAGGCCCTGACTTGACCACAGAAGGAAGAAAAGGATTGATATAGGAACAAGACAGCCCCCCCAGGAGTCCCGACATCCCCTATTTTGACTCGGGGAACACGTTGCACGTGGACTGAACGAGCCGGAACAGTGATTTGTCACAAGATGGCTTGGATGGCTGCCAGGAACCAGGATTTGACTTTTTCCCCAGCTGGGATTACTCATACCGTTCCAACCAAGCGTTAAGCTCTTTGAAGGCAAGACACCCATCCACGATATACACCTTTTTACTCCCCTGTGAAGATTTACACAGTGTAAACTCCCCCATACACACTGAGCCACGTGATTTGCTTTCCTCCAACAGCCCCTGGAGTCGGAAAGGGAGCACAAGGGTTGCTTTCATTGAATTTTTGTACCAGGGCAGGCTCAGCAGGCTCCCGGGAGACTCGGAGAAACAAGCCTTTGTTCTCTTCCCCTGCCCAGAGCTGGGCCAGAGCCTTCCAGAAGCGGGAAGCTCTGTGAGCAGGCTGAAGCCTGTTGGAGGGCGTGTTGAGGAAATTCCATTCAAGACCCTCATTTCCGAAACTGCTCCGTGATTAGTCTGGCTTTGTGCAGATCCCAGTTCAGCAGCAGAGAGGCCAGCTGAGGGTCATAAAAAACACCAGGCATATACAAAGGCAGGACCCTTTACAGCCCTGGGCTGGAGGCTAAAGGATTTGCTGTTTATTTACCTCAGCCTAAAGACAAGTATCCCAATTACAAAAAAACAACAACAACAACAACAAAAACCCAAAAAACTAAAAATTGTATTTTTAAGTTCATCTCTTCCCCAGAACAGGGTGCACATGTTTCCCCCCTTTGGTTTCAAGGACACACTCTATCTTGCTGGTGGGAAGGGTGACCTGTGGTTACAGGTTAGAGGCGTGGGGAAGTCAGGGGCCACCCAATGGTTGCCAAATTGAACATTGCACTAATGCTCCAGGCCTGGGCCCTGCATTGAGGACTAAGCCTAGGGGCTGGCACTGCAGTTCAAAGGCCACCAGTCTGGTTTCCCTTGGCTTAGGGTTTTTTCCGGCCTTAAATGGTCCTGTGTGATCCCACCAGCCTCGTGGGTGTGGAGGGCATGGGGTGGGACTAGAGCTAGCACTCTGCCACTCAAAGCTTCAAAGCTTGGGTACTCACACTGGTTTGGAAATGGAAGACCTTCTGGATGGGTGTCAGGGACCGAAAAGTCCCTGATTATAGTCGGAAACAGTAGACTTCTGTGCAGAGTGCCTGAGTGTGCCCGAGTGCGTGGTTACCAAGGACCAGCTAAGGGTTTGTTCCTCTAGGCCCACTCGGTGGGATGTAGTTTAGCTAAGTTCACAACTCAGGGATCCTGAAATGAACCCCGTGTTCTGCCTCCTAGAAAGGGGAGGGGAGGCATTAGCTAGAGCTTGAATTGGAAAGTTAAAAATCCCAATCATAGCCAGGCATGGTAGCACACGCCTTTAGTCCCCCTTCTCCGGAGGCAGAGGCAGCCAGTCCAGGAAAGCCAGGGCTGTTACACAGAGAACCTGTCTCAAAAAACCAGAACCAAATTAAAAGATCCCAAGTCATCCCAAACAATATCTCCACTGACATTTAAAAAGCTACTGTAATTCTGACACACATTTAATTTTTTTAACACTTATATTTAACTGTACATATTATATCATCTATTTTATATAATACATTATATCAATATAGTATATATTAATTTTTTTTCTTTTGAGACAGAGTCTTACTGACCTGTTTTGCTATGTAGACCAGGCTGGCCTTAAACGTACAGAAATTGGCCTGCCTCTGCCTCCCAAGTGCTGGCATTAAAGGCTTGGGCCACCACATCAACTTATTATTATATTTATTAACTATGCTAATGCCATGATTAATAATTAGATATAAGGTATAAGGTAATAATAAGGCACCTGATGCCAGATATTATGTTATATTAGGTTTATTAAATGAGCATGGGAGGGAGAAGGAAAAGAGGGAAGGGGTACCCGAGAGAGAGAGAGAGAGAGAGAGAGAGAGAGAGAGAAAGAAGAAGAGAGAGAGAGAGAAAAAAAAGTAAGAGTAGAGAGAGAGGGGCAAGGTAGGTCTGACCTTTTATATAGCCCTGGGCAGGGCCACGCCCTCTTTCTCCCCAATGGCAGGTAAGCAATGACATCACAGGTAGGCCGACTGAAGAACTCTTAACAGCTAAGAAACCTTGTTGAGCTGGCCGTGTAGTTCAATTGGTAGAGCGCGGGTCTAGTGTGAACGAGGCTGTGGCTTCCACCCCCAGCACGGCACACACACCAGCCTCTACAAGACGGAGTCCAAGGTCACACTCAGTTGTATAGCTAGCTCAAGGCCAGCTATCTAGAGGGGTGGGGTATCACAGCACTCCTGTGGAGAGCAGAGGACACCTGTACTTCTCTCCTGAGACCAAATTCAGGTCATCAGCGGTGGCAGCAAACACCTTTCCAGGGTGAACGTTCTTTCCAGGCGCTGTGAAATGTTTTAAACAACCTCTCTGAGCTCTTTGAAGGCCAAGGAATCGTCCTGCTGTGAACTGAATGTTTGTGTCCTGTCACAATTTATAAGTTGAAATTTCAGCCCCCAAAATTAGGAGACTGGGGGCTGGAGAGATGGCTAAGCGGTTAAGAGCACCATCTGCTCTTCCAGAGGTCCTGAGTTCAATTCCCAGCAACCGCATGGTGGCTCACAACCATCTATCATGAGATCTGGTTCCCTCTTCTGGTGTGCAAGGTATACAAGCGAGCAGAACAGACTGGGCTTTGGGGAGGTGATAAAGTCATGCAAATAGAGCCCTCAGTGGTGCAGTCAGTGCCCTTATGAAAGGTTCTGGTTTTGTTAAAAATCAAATCACTGTGTGATATTCTAATTACTAATCTTTTGTGTTTGAGATTTGCGTGGGTGCCATTGTTTGGGGCATGTGATTATTGGAATGCTGCTAAATTTTTATTCCCCTTATTTGATTTTTTTTTTTTCCTCTTTTGAGACAGGGTTTCTCTGTGTAGCCTTAATTGGTCTGGACTCTCTTTGTAGACCAGGCTGGCCTCGAACTCACAGAGATCCACCTACCTCTGCCTCCTGAGTGCTGGGATTAAAGGCTTGATTTATTTATTTATTTATTTTTAAGCAGAATTTTGTGCGTTAAAATTTTCTGTGTTAAAAAAGTAGAGAGTAGCCGGGTGTGGTGGCACACGCCTTTAATCCCAGCACTCGGGAGGCAGAGGCAGGCGGATCGCTGTGAGTTCGAGGCCAGCCTGGTCTACAAAGCGAGTCCAGGACAGCCAAGGCTACACAGAGAGACCCTGTCTCGAAAAACCAAAAAAAAAAACAAAACCAAAAAAAAAGTAGAGAGTAGCCGGGTGTGGTGGCACACGCCTTTAAACCCAGCACTTGGGAGGCAGAGGTAGGTGGATCTCTGTGAGTTCGAGGCCAGCCTGGTCTACAATGCAAGTCCAGGACAGCAAAGGCTACACAAAGAAACCCTATCTTGAAAAACCAAGAAAAAAAAAAAAAAAAGGAAATTGCGAGTAGCTGCACCACTGTTCGGACTGTAGGACAATGCACCGGGCTAAGGACTCACTCATTATCTTTAGTCTTCCTCAGCTAGTGAGCAGGATAAATTTTACAAACAACTGAATTCCTGCACACAGAAATAAAAGAAGCAGTCTCTGTGCACACAGCTCACACTTGTAGAAGAATAACTGGAGAAAAATTTTTTGGGTTTCTCTTGTTCCCTAAATTGCTACCTCCTTCCTGTTTGAAGAGTAAAATTAAGATGCACTAGATAGTGGTATAAACATGTAACAGTATTCACTAGCTTTTGGCTCTACTCACTTTTTTTGTATAACATTAAAAGAAGGTAAACTTCGGGGCTCGAAAGATGGCTCAGAGGTTAAGAGCACTGTCTGCTCTTCTGCAGGTCCTGAGTTCAATTCCCAGCAACCACACGGTGGCTCACAACCGTCTGTAATGTGATCAGATGCCCTCTTCTGACATGCCGATGTACATGCAGATAGAGCACTGTATATATAATAATAAATAAATAAATCTTTTTTAAAAATTAGTAAACTTTCTATTTGGTTGTTGTTGTTGTTGTTGTTGCTGTTTTTTAAGTTTCTCATTAAACTCTGAAAAATCTTTAAAAAACAGCTGGGCATGGTGGTGCATACCTTTAATCCCAGCACTTGGGAGGCAGAATCACTGTGATTTCAAGGCCAGCCTGGTCTACAAAGTGAGTCCAGAACAGCCAAGGCTACAGAGAGAAATCTGTCTTGAAAATTAATTAAATTAATAGTAATAATAATGATGATAATGATGATGATGATGATAGGGACATTTTACATGCACACTGTAATACTACTGAACCTTCCTGATTCCTATATCCTTTGTCCTTGGTGTAAGTCCCAGGATCTGGATGTAACCTACCAGCTCTGAAGCACAGAGTGGGCACCACCCTACAGCCCCACATAGAGAGCTTCGGCTTCTTCTCGTCCTCGATCTGGTCTTCTTTTGTTTCACAGGACTGTTCCCACTAGGCAGCAGGTTACATTGGCCGACTTGCATAATGATATAATCCAAAAATAAAAACAAGAACTAACCCTGTAGAGGAGTTTTAATCCAGCAACATGGCTGCTATGTCAAGGGATCACATCCAAAGACCTTCTGTATGATCCAGCTGGAACGTAGACATGCTCCAGATGAAATATAGACGCTCCCTCAGCACACACCTGTAATCTCAAACAATGAAAGTAGGATTGGTTTATAGAAGGAAATAGGCATGTTTGAAAGCGACCCCTAATTGAGGGGCAGACAAAGTGATGACTCAGAGAAAGCCGACAGAATGAGAGCAGAACAAAAAAGAGAGTTCAGTTGAAAGCAGTTGAGTTTGTAAAGGGAGCGCAGTTCATTTTGTGGGGTTCAGAGGCAGTTTTTCCAAGCAGAGAAATTCAGTAAGAAGCCAAGAGAAGCCACTTTAAATCAGTCATCTTGGAGAGGAGGTCGAGCCACAACAGCTGAGTTGAACCAGGCAGCCAGAGTTCAGAAATAACTAGAAAGGGTGAGTTTGTTCGGAATGTCTCAGAGGCTGAAAACGGTCTAGACCCAGATGAGATTGTATGGAGGCTAGAAGCTTGCAGGATTAGGGATAGTTAAAACAGAGAAATAAACATTTTGGGGTCAGCCCAAACTGTGTGTTTGCACAGCTTGGACATGGCTCTCATCTCCTCCCCTCATCTGAGGAAATAAAAACAACATCATGTAACATCATCAACCAAATTGGTGCACACCTTTAATCCCAGCACTCGGGAGGCAGAGGCAGGCACATCACTGTGAGTTCGAGGCCAGCCTGGTCTACAAAGTGAGTCCAGGACAGCCAAGGGCTACACAGAGAAACCCTGTCTCGAAAAACCAGGGGAGGAAAATAAATATATAAAGAAATAAAGAAATAAATACTAGCAGGCACCCAGCCGTGATGGTACACCCATTTAATCTTAGCACTTGGAGTTTGCTCTCCACATGTCTGTCATCCTTGGGCTAGCAAGTACCCAAGGCTTCTTTTCATGGTTGATAATATTCTGCTGGCCAAGCAAACGTAAGGCCACACCCAGCATCTTTCTGAGGACAGAACTGATACTAGCCACTGTCTTAGAGGCAAATGCTTTCCATAAACCAAGAGCCTACAAATTATGGCCTGCAGGCTTTAAATTGGGCCTGGAGTCTGAGTTTATATAGTGCCCAAAAGCTATGAATGGCTTTTACATTTTTTTTTTTTTTTTTTTTTTATAGGCTGTGAAGTGAGGAAACAAAGGGAACATTCAGCAGACACCCCTGTGGCTCACAAGGCCTAAGAAGTTTATAGCCTGACCCTTAAAGACAGAAGCGTGTTGATCCCTGCCGCGCGCGTGGGCCATCAAAAACGACAAGGGAGATTTCTGGACACAGCAGTACCTGCACAAACAGAGGTGGGTGGTTTTATATTTGTGCTTCTTTCCAAGTCAAGGGAAATTTAAAGATGATTCTATGAGCTGAGGGAGGGGTGTAGCTTAGTGGCAAAAACACTCCAACCCCAGGCTCCATCTTTATGACCAAAAAGAAAAAAAAAAAAAGGAAAAAAGAAAAAGAATTCTTAACAAGAGTAGGATCCAGTAAAGAAGGGTAGTTGAAAAAACAAATACAAACAAGCAAACAAAAGCCGGGCGTGGTGGCGCACGCCTTTAATCCCAGCACTCGGGAGGCAGAGGCAGGCGGATCGCTGTGAGTTCAAGGCCAGCCTAGTCTACAAAGGGAGTCCAGGACAGCCAAGGCTACACAGAGAAACCCTGTCTCAAAAGACCAAAAAAAAAAAAAAAAAAACCAGGGAAATAAAGAGGGATGTTAGGTAAATGTGAATGGTCCCAGTGAAGGATCTTTGAAAGTCAAGAGTAGGGGGAAGGTAAGAAATTTTTTCCAGCCGGATGTGGTGGCTCATGCCTTTAATCCCAGCACTTGGGAGGCAGAGGCAGGTGGATTGCTGTGAGTTTGAGGTCAGCCTGGTCTACAGAGCGAGTCCAGGACAGCCAGGGCTACACAGAGAGACCCTGCCTTGAAACCTCCCTGCTGCCCCCCACCCAAGAAGAAGAAAAAGAAATTGTTTTCCTTTTACTCATCTTGGGTTCAAGACTAAGGTCCCAGTGACAAAAGACAGACCCACAAAAGAAAAACACGCAAACTTAATTGTAAGTTTTATAAGATGAAAACACCTTCATGAGGAAATGACTCATACAGTTAAGTCAGCATGCTTATGTTATTTGAAGAGTGGCCTGTTGTATGATAAAGTTAAATGTATTGTCTAAAGGCCACACACTGGGAAAACTGGGCAATACCTGCTTGTTTGGATTCCTCTCTGTGCCCCTGGATGGTCAAAGGGGTGAAGATGGCGCCTCTCCTATGAGAATCTTAGAACCTGCTTCAAACGAAGCCCTACCTAGGCTTTTGTTTCGTTGGTTTTGTTTTTTCCCAGACAGGGTTTCTCTGTGTTTCTCTGGCAGTCCTGGAACTTGATCTGTAGACCAGGCTGGCCTTGAACTCACAGAGATCTTGCCGGCCTCTGCCTCCCAAGTGCTGGGACTAAAGGTGTTGGTCACCACCGCCTTCCTAGGTTTTATAACACTTTCCACAGGACAGAGGAAGATAGGAGAGAGCTCCCTTTACATGTTTCTCTTTTTAAAAACCCCTTCAATCATTATTTTTATTCCTTCTCAAGTCTCTGATGGGGTTGAAGACCAGGTAGTTTAATTTTACAGTTAAGCTTAGTTGTTTAGGGGTTAAGATGTTTTTAGGTCTAGATGGATGTTTTAAGTTGATAGAGATTAGATATTGATTTATATTAAGAAATTTTAGACTCACTAAGATAGGAAAGATGTTTTATTCAAGATTGCCAAATACAAACAGCCAAAACACTATGACTGTACCGTTTATATACTTCCTGATTGTTTCATGGTTCTTCTTGCTGTATGTATTTTAATGTATATATATGTGAATTAATATAAGTGTATATGTAAAAATAAATTTTAAAACATTTAAAATATTTTTTAAAACCTTTCAATTTAATTAAATATATTTTGCAGTTGTGTGTCCTGAGTCTTAGTGACAAGCACACAATTAATAGTTGGGCATGCCAACGGGCATGGGTGGGCACAAAAGGCATAAGTCCCTATAGCATGCATGACAGAATCATAAACCAGTTTAAGGGGGCTTAAGAGCTGGCTTAGCAAGCTGGGCATGGTGGCACATACCTTTAATCCCACAGCTTGGGAGGCAGAGGCAGGCTAACAGAGAGACCCTGTCTCAAAAAAACAAAAAATAAAAATAAAATAAAAGAGCTGACTTAGCAATTAAAAGTGCTTACAGCTCTCGCAGAGAACACAGCTCAATTTTCACTACACACACCCTGGGCAGCAAACAACTGCCTGTAACGCCAGCTCCAACCTTCAAAGGCTAGAGCACGCACGCACGCAAGTACACACAGAGACATAAATAAAAAGATATATATATATAGTCAGGGTTTCTCTGTGTAGTCTTGGCTGTCCTGGACTCACTTTGTAGACCAGGCTGGCCTCGAACTCACAGTGATTCCCCCTGCCTCTGCCTCCCAAGTGCTGGGATTCTTTGAAAGAACCTGGCCATAGAGAACCACACCTTTAATCCCAGCATTCAGGAGGCAGAGGCAGGCCGATCTCTGTGAGTTTGAGGCCAGCCTGACCTACAGACCTAACTCCAGGACAGCCAAGGCTATATAGAGAAACCCAGTCTGAAAAAACTGAGAGAACCTGGGCATGGTGGTACACACCTTTAATTCGAGTACTTGGGAGGCAGAGGCAGACAGATCTCTGTGAGTTGGAGGCCATCCTTGTCTACAAAGACAGTTCCAGGACAGCCAAGGCTACACAGAGAAACACTGTCTAAAAAAAAAGAAAAAGAAAAAAAACAGAGAGAGAGAGAGATAGACAGACAGACAGACAGAGTTAAAATTGAACCAGGAAGATATAGGAATCTGCCCCTGTTAAAAAGAAAGACAGGTATCCAGAAGTTTCTTCACAGAAATACAATCATAAAAAGAGAACACGGGGGCCGGGCGTGGTGGCGCACGCCTTTAATCCCAGCACTCAGGAGGCAGAGGCAGGCAGATCACTGTGAGTTCGAGGCCAGCCTGGTCTACAAAGTGAGTCCAGGACGGCCAAGGCTACACAGAGAGACCCTGTCTCGAAAAACCAAAAAAACAAAAACAAAAACAAAAAGAGAACACGGGCCCGTAGAAGTGTGGAGAAGCTGCAGGCATTGGTATGAAGGAAGAGTTCCAAATGTAAAGCCTCACAGATGGTCATGGCAGCAGGCCATGGAGAGGCTATTTCCTTCAAGCAGGCACTGTGGGGGAACCCTGAAACAGGCCTGAGCTACATTTTGCACAAAGTTACCCACAGGACACTTTTCAGGAGGGCAAAAGGGCTTATGGGAACACAGCCATGCCAATCAACACAACCTCATCCTGAGTTTACAACCCACATCCAAGCCCCCTAAACAGATGGACTCCTTGATACTTCAAGGTGCACATACTCCATTAAGAAGACGCTAAGAGATCCAGGTGTGCAGGTTAAAATATTTATGAATTTCACACACACCCCTCCCCGCCCTCCAAGGTCTGAGTTTTAGTGCTTTTGCACTGAGATATGGGGCTGGGGGGAAGGGGGGAGAGGGCAGCTTCGATTTTACGAATCTGAAGGAGAGACACGCAGGAAAACAAACTGTGAATCTGATAAGCCTACATGACAAATGTCAATGCATGTAGGGCAAGGTGTGCCAGAAGAGCCAGTGATCTGAGCACCCAGGCTGGAGGGAAGGGGCAGAGGTAGGGTGGCAAGGCTGGGGCTATCCTGGGCTATGTAGGCAGACTGTCTGGGGCAGGGAGTGGAGGGACCAACGAATACTCTTACGCTTTGATATCTAAATACCAATATCTTTGGGGAAATGAAAGGATGGGACTCAAAGCCAACCTTTCCTCCTGACTTTCCAAGGATCTCTTGGTCAAAATTCAGTGAACGTTGATTGCCTTAGCTTTTCCACTCGGCTGGTAACTCAACCTCCACTCATCCCAGGTTCCATTCTTGAAGTCTCTCCCAGAGAAGGGAATAGTCTGCAGGTGCGCTTTCTTTCTGACATCCACAGTTGTCTTGTGGTAGGGAAGGTTCAGAGAAAAAGTCTGCTAAGGTAAAAGAGAAGGCATTAATCTATCCCTTAGACAGGGCTAGCCGCAGCTGACAGCTTCATCTCCCCAGCGTTCCAAAACATTCATTTTATTTGAGCGTGCTGACTTTTATATAGCTCTGTTGGGAAAAAAACCAAAAACCAAAAACCAAAAACAGCATAGAATTTTAGATAATTGGGCAGTAGCAGCTCTTTCATAACAAGAAATAGCATTTTATTTTATTTTTTGTGTTTGGTTTTTCTTTTTATTTGGTTTTTTGAGACAGGGTATCTCTGTGTAGCCTTGGCTGTCCTGGACTCCCTTTGTAGACCAGGCTGGCTTCGAACTCACAGCGATCCACCTGCCTCTGCCTCCCGAGTGCTGGGATTAAAGGTGCGTACCACCACCGCCCAGCTGATACAGTCTTTTAATGTGATAAAAACAAATAGGGAAAAGCTTGTTAGTTTTTAGCAACAAAGGGCAATTAGTCCCAATTCTATTCCTTAAATAAAAATTCTTAGTCCTTTCTATTTTCCCCCTGCTGATTTTGGTGTTTAAAAGAGAGGGGGGAAAAGCCAGGTATGGTGGAGTACATCTTTAATCCCAGTACTTGAAAGGCAGAGGCAGGTGGATTAATGTGAGTTCAAGGCCAGCCTCGGGTCTACAAAGTAAGTCTAGGTCAGCCAAAACTACACAGAGAAAGCCTATCTTGAAAAAACAAAACAAAACAAAACAAAAAAGGCTAACAAAAGAGAGGGGGAAATTGCCCTCATGCACACATCCATCCCTCCGTAGGTCCCAGGACCATCTAAATGTTGGGGGTAATATCATTGAAGCTGAAAAGTTACCCCTGAAATCGCCCTCTTCGTGGCAACCCATAGCCCCTCTCTCTCCTAAGAACACCTCAGGAGAAGACTTTTCAGTGATTGCCCCTGCCCCCATGCCTCTCTCATTACTTTTCTTTTCAAGAATAGGCAATTGTGATCAAAGTGAAGCTTCCAGTGTAAGGACCAGACAAACTCCATTTGGAAAATGAAACTCCATTTTGTGTTAAACCTAGCCAAGGGCTGAACTCAGATTCCAGAAAAACCACAAACTAGTCTAAACAGAAAAATATTCCCTAGCAATACAATCAGCTCACCTTGGGAAAGTACAAATATACTCTCTGCTGGTCAAGCTGACCAGCAGGTGGTCTGGCACATAGCAACAACCAATTAGGGGAAGCCAGGCAAAGTTCCTAATGCCCCCATGACTGCTTCAAGCAATCTTTTCTATAGGCCAACTTGCCCCTAGACCTATTACCCAACCATGAAATACCAAGGCTTGTAACTCCCTGCTTGCGGTTTTTCTGCCCAAATGCCATCCAATCATATACTGTAAGACCCATTTCTTTGTCTAAAACCTATAAAAAACCCTCTCACTTGAGACTCGGGGCTGCTTCCCTGCATCTGCTGTGTTAGTGCATTGGAAATATGTCCCTGGTTCAAACCTGCATTAAGACTTCCTTGCCATTGCATTTGGACTTGGCTCTTAGGTGGTCTGTTTGGGGAGTCTCTCAAAATTTAAGCATAATTCTGGGAAGCTAGCAGCTCCATTCCTGTTCTAACTCAGGAAGTCAGGAGTTTGGATCAAACTCAGGTTCTCAGACTTTGCAAGCAGGCACCTTTACTCACCGAGCCATCTCACAGGCCTTGTTGGTTTTTGAGACAAAAACTCCCAGGCTAGCTTCCCACTAACCATTCCCTGGAGGGTGCCCCTTAGTTTCCATGCACCTGTCCTTATCCTCTGAGTGCTGCCAACTATAGCTACACATCATTGTGCCATCCTGGTTTGTGTGGTGTGAAGGTTGGAACCTAGAGTTCCATCGTGTGAGGCACTCAACCAACTGGTCTGTATCCCAAGCCTCTTGTTTGGTTTTTTTGTTTTGTTTCATTTTGTTTTGTTTCGTTTTGAAACAGCTTTTGATCTGTAATGTAGCCTGGCCTTGAATTGTGTATGTAGCCCAGGATGGGCACCACTCAATTCTTCCACGTCAAAACCTCCCAAGTGCTGGGGCTGCAGGCCTGTACTGCTTTGCCTAATGCTTTCTTTTCTTTTTTTTTTCTTTTTTTCCCTTTTACACTTGTGGCCTCGTAGGCCCGTACTCACAGCCTTCTGCCATGCCATCCATGTCTTTATCCCTTCCCCTATCTTCCACAGCTTTGAAAACCTTTCTTTGCCAAGAGCAGGCGTGACTAGTCCACGAGGTTAGTAGTCTGCCCCAGTCTGCCTAGCAACCTGTGATATCATTGCCTATCTGCCACGAGGTGTGGCCCTACCCAAGATTATAAATGGACAAACTCACCTACCCCTTCCTCTTTGTTCTTCTTTTGTTCTCCTCTTCCTCTCTTTGTCTTTCTGTCTGTCTGTCTGTCTGTCTGTCTGTCTGTCTGTCTGTCTCTCCATAGAATACCTCCGTTCACTTCCCTCCTCTTCCAAGCTCATATAATAAACCTCTCCACATCATATCTGTTGCCTGGCATCTTTGTTTTTTAATCATTACACACGTCCTACCCCAAATGCCTCTATTTCTATTTCTATTTCTCTCCACAGGTTTCTCTCGTGACGTGTAGCAGCCATCCACACAGAGTGTTCGGTTGAAGACAGCAGTGGATGAATGAAAGCGCTGGCGAATGAGTCATCTATGCTTTTTTAAAGTGTCTATTATCCTAAAATATCAGTACCACAGGCCCTATCTAATTATAGCACCTGTTCATCCATACGCGCATTTATCCATCCTTAGGGATCCGAAGATAAATATGAACAGGATAAACGTTTTTCCCAGGCTGTTAAAGAACTTGTGCTTATTAGGGAAACTGGGACATTCATTCCCTTCCTTTGGGATAAGGTTTGCCAGGCCAAAAACATCTTTTAAAAATCAACATCTAGAAGTACAAGCTACTGTCAAATTGAATCGTTAAGACTCTGGGTCTGCCAAGCCGTAAAGTGGTAGAATTCCTTGCCTTTGTGAAAAACAGCATTCTCATTGTTTTCCACTCAAAGAGACACTTAAGTTTGCTTCCCACCAGGTTTGAAGCTGGTGCCTAATGTGGCTGAAAATGCTTTGAGCCCAGAGAGGAAATCCAATGCCCCAGGGCTGTGGGCTGAAAGGCTGCCTTGTTACTGAGGGCCGTCTCCTTTGTCTGCCTGGGATCTCAAATGACATGTTTGGACACAAAGCCTCTTAGGTAGAAATGACTACATTTGCCAGTGCTCCTAATTTAGACCTTGGTTTATTATTTCAGAGCCTTTTTTTTCCCCCTTCTTCTTCTCATGATTAGAATTCAGTGAGGTTTTACAACTGAATCATGACCCTCAATTTAAAAAATGTGTTTATTAGTATTCTTGCTTTTTTTTTCTCCCCTTAAGGTTTTTTTCTGACAGACAACTGTCTGCAGTCTGCAGTGAAGAAGATTTCACCTTCCTGCTGTCAAGGTCATTTTCATAACCTCCCCAAGATATTTATCATGAAGTCTTTTAACCCGTTAGTATGACTTGGGGCAGAGAGGGTGGGTGATGTGGGAAGGCAGGCTCTTC
Source organism: Acomys percivali (assembly GCA_907169655.1). Taxonomy (NCBI): domain Eukaryota; kingdom Metazoa; phylum Chordata; class Mammalia; order Rodentia; family Muridae; genus Acomys; species Acomys percivali. The sequence goes on along the minus strand of OU015744.1, from coordinate 22,343,184 downwards.
AGGAGCTGAGGGAAGAGAGGCCAGCGTACCCACTAACTTCTCAGGCCAATAGATGAAGTAGTTGCTGAGTGGTGGGAAGGTTTGGACTAAGAGACCCAGGAGTACATGTATTTGAGACGTGGTTCCCCATTCAGCAACCATGTTAACTACTGTCATTTACAAAATAGTCCGTGATCCTGACACTCCTGCCTCTGAGGTCTCACTGACTGCCATTTCAGCAGAAAGTAGTTAAAGATGACGTCACTCTTTATGGCCCTTCATCCACCGTTGCCCTTTACCAACAACAAAGAGGCTGGGATATTAGGTGCCCCCATCCCCTAACTAAGGTGTCCACTAACATATCAAAGCTGATGCTGACCCCCAGGTTCTCCCAGCATCCCTCAGTCCCTTACCTGTTATAAGGTCCTTCTGACTGGCATACTCCACCCATTATCTTAAATTTCTCCAGCCCAGAGACTGGGCTGGGCTGCCCTTTCCCAACTATTCTTCTCTATTTAGCCCAACCATTTTGGCTGTGAGGTCCTTTTGCCTTTTGGGGGGCTCTTTTTAGTCTCTTGGCTTCTGATTCTTCACACCCCGCTCCGCGTTCCCCTTGGCTTACACAGCTGGGCTCGGTTTGTGCGTCTTGTTCATTCTGGATTCTTCCAGATGCCTCTGCCTCTGGCTATGCTCTCCCTCGTATCTACAATAATCCTTCTCCTCCACCATCCCTAGCAGCAGACATGTCCTCCTTTTATTTCTCTTTTTCATTCACCCACTCCACAACCGTGTTAACGTTGTTGTTGTTGATTTAATAACCTGTGATCTTGATGTCCCTCTGAGGTCTCACTGAGTGCAGAAAGATGACTTTCCCAGGTATAGCCAGTTCTTGGAGGTAACATGTAGCCCACCTTTCTTTCTTTTCTTTCTTTCTTTCTTTCTTTCTTTCTTTCTTTTTTTTCTTTTTTTTTTTTTTCTTTTTTTGTTGGTTTTTCGAGACTGGGTTTCTCTGTGTAGCCTTGGCTGTCTTAGACTCACTTTGTTTTTGTTTTTTGGTTTTTCAAGACAGGGTTTCTCTGTGTAGCCCTTGGCTGTCCTGGACTTGCTTTGCAGACCAGGCTGGCCTCGAACTCACAGCAATGTGCCTGCCTCTGCCTCCCGAGTGCTGGGATTAAAGGTGTGTGCCACCATGCCCTGCCCTAGACTCACTTTGTAGACCAGGCTGGCCTGGAACTTACAGTGATCTGCCTGCCTCTGCCTCCCGAGTGCTGGGACTAAAGGCATGTGCCACCACACCCGGCTGTAACCCACCTTTCATAGGTACTAACCAATAGAGATCCCACAATGGGAGCCACCTTCCCTATTTGGCTCTTACACTCCAGGTGACCACGTCCCTCCGCTCATCTCAAGTTCCACATGACTAGTGCCAGCCTCCCCCCCCTCATGCCTGAGGGTCATCAACCCTGCCCTTCCTGAGCCTATCCACCCTCTTCAGCTTGCCTCACCTGCCCTTCCTCTGAAAACTACCCACCACCAGGTCTCCCGTGGGCCCCGTAAGATACCGCATGGCATGGCATGGCATGCCTCCTGTTGCTAGGAAACTGTGAGCAGCCAAGAATTCCTTCTTGTTTCCCACGTATCCCAGGCTGGCTTCAAGCTTGCTTCTGCAGCCGATGATGTCTGTCTGAGTTTGTTGTCCAGCGCTGTGATGAAACACCATGATCAAGGGCAGCTTGAAGATTGTTTATTTGGCTTACACTTCCACAGTCCATTCTGAAGGGAAGTCTGAGTTGAACTGCCAGCATCCAGGCTTGAAAGCAAGCTTTTCTTTTCTTTTCTTTTCTTTTCTTTTCTTTTCTTTTCTTTTCTTTTCTTTCCTTTCTCTGTGTAGCCTTGGCTGTCCTGGACTCACTTCATAGACCAAGCCAGCCTCGAACTCACAAAGATCCCCCTGCCTCTGCCTCTCAAGTGCTGGGATTAAAGGCGTGTGCCACAACGCCCAGCTAAAAGCGAGCTTTCCCAGCAGTAGAATCATCGTCCTTGGCTGCAAATGAGCAGAGAAGTTCACTTTGAGGCCACAAAGCCACACTGGTAGGTGGAAGAGCTGAGGAGGAACCTCATGCTTTGTTACTACTGAAGGGCAACCCAACTTTACGCTTCTGGTCCCATTGCCTGCTTTTTACACCCGCCGCTTTTTAAGGTGGCTCCTCCTCCGTTCCAAATATATTGTTCCAAAATACCTTCGCAGTCCACTAAATCAAGGCCAGATTTAAGAGAGGATGATTTAGGGTGTCATGTTTCCTTCTTGTCTTCTCTAAACCTGGCAGCCATTAACTGTCTTCATCAGAAGCACCAGAAACTCCGTGCAAAAGACTCAGGAGTGACCTTAGTGGCAGTCCCTCATAGGAAGCGGGTGTGGTCTTGGTAGGTGCTAGGGCAGTGGTTCTCAATCTGTGGGTCTCAACCCCTTTGGGGGTGTTGGGGGTAGAATGACCTTTTCACAGGGGTCACTGAAGGCCATCGGAAATATTTACGTTTCGATTCATAAAAGTGGCAAAATTACAGTTATGAAGTAGCAACAAAAATAAGTTTATGATTGGGAGTCCCCATGAGAACCACTGTGCTAGACTACATAGAAGGAGGAAACCGACCTGAGGCGGGAACTCCACTAATCCTGCTACAAGGAAGTCATCATCCAAGATGAAGCAAGGCTTTCCAGGTGGGGCTGCTTGGGGTTCTCCTAAGGTCCTGAAGTTACCCAAACTCATTGGTTCACCCTGTATGGTGGTTTGAAAAGGTACGGAGCCCATAAACTCAAGTGTTTGAATGCTTGAGCCATAGGGAGTGGCACTATTGGGAGGTGTGGCCTTGTTGGAGTGGGTGTGGCCTCGTTGGAGGAAGTATGTCACTGTGGAGCCACGCTTTGAGGTCTCCTATGCTTAAACCATGTCCAGTGTGGGTCATAGTCTCCGGCTGCCTTTGGATCAAGATGTAGAATTCTCAGCTCCTTCTCCAGCGCCATGTCTGCCTGTGCGCTGCCATGCTTCCCACCTTGACAATAACGGACTAAACCTCTGAGCTGTAAGCCAGCTCCAATGAAATGTTTTCCTTTAGAAGAGTTGTTGTGGTCATGGTGCCTCGTCACAGCAATACAACCTAACTAAGACACCATGCAAGAGCCAGGTAGAGCCAGGTGTGATGGCGCACACTTCAATCCCAGCATTCTGGGAGGCAAAGGCGGGTAGATCTCTGTAAATTCGAGGCCAGCCTGGTCTACAAAGCGAGTCCAGGACAGCAAGGACTACTACAGAGATACCCTGTCTCGGAAAACAAAGCAAAACAAAAAGGAGACAGGTAGGATTCTTCGGGTCTGTGTCACATCCTTACTCTTGATTACCTGGGTTAAGTAGATACTTGTTTGCTTTCCTGCCCCCCACCAGGAAAAGTACCCAAAATACGTCTACTGGTAGTCTGAACCATCAGTGGTTTCTCCTGACATTACCCATCTTCTCAGTATTCTCTGAGCTGCGTGTATGCTGAGCATGGCATCTCTGAACACAGAGAATTTACTTTCTAATTCAGGATCTATGGCTAAAACAAGAGAAAGACTTACTCAGCTGACAAATTATATGGTTCAAAATATCCAGGCAAGGGAGCTGACAAGATGGCTCAGTGAATGAGGGAGCTTGCCGCAAAACCCAGGGACCTGCATTCCAACCCCGGCATGATGAAAAGGGAGCACTGACTCCCACAAGTTGTCCTCTGAACTTCACACATGCCCCTGCCAAACACAACAAAGTAAATCTGATTTTTTTTAGAAATATCCAGACAGAAAGACAAGAGGAGATCAGCAAGGATGTACCAGGATAAAAGCATCTGATTAGGAAGCTGAAGGATGGGGGAGTATTTGGATAAACAAACAAACAAAAAAAGATCAGGGGCTTAGCAAGCTTGACAACCTAAGTTCAACTCCCAGACCCCGTGTGAAAAGCCGGATGTGGAGGCACATTCAGGACGCCAGCACTCCCGCAGCAAGGATGGAAGCAGAGACAGGAGAACCAGCCGGAACACACAGGCTGTACCCTGCCAGAGCTGCATAGCCAAGTCTTCACTGGGATTTGCATATGTGCAGGGATTTGCATATGTGGAGGGAATGCGCTCCAAAGTGTCAGGCTCTGTCTTTTTAATCCCAGGATGGAAGGCAGTTGGCTTTTTATCAATGAACCTGTTTTGAAAGTAAAAGTATTTGGAGAAAAGCAGCTAACTGAAAATTATAGGTGGTGTAATTTACCTTAGATATAGACCGTTTAGTGCAAAGAACAAAAGATCATTTGTAATTTTTTGTTTGGTTGGGTTTTTTGTTTTTTGTTTTTTTTGAGACAGGGTTTCTCTGTGTAGCCTTGGCTGTCCTGGACTCACTTTGTAGACCAGGCTGGCCCCAAACTCACAGTGATCGGCCTGCCTCTGCCTCCCCAGTGCTGGGATTAAAGGAGTGCACCACCACATCCAGCTAAGAGTGCATTTCTAATTTGTGCACAAGGATTGGTAGAAAAATAAAATAAAACAAAACAGAGGAAAGGAAGAACAGTGGAAAAAAATTCAGAAACCCAGCGAGAAAGTTGGCTTAATGAGCAGTCTGTGTGAGGGAGAGCATGTAGTGGTGACAAAACACGTGGAGCATCATTCTGAGCTCGGGCTCAACTCTTTCTTTTTCCCAGTTACTATGCGATTTACATACATCACATTCCCAAGAACAGCGCAACAGATACCAGAAGTTTCCTTGAATAGACCAGCGAGGGACATATAACCTACTTGCAATGAAGACCCTGGCCAGCTTCCCTAGAGGTGAGAAACTGTTCACTTTAGCCAAGTACAGGAAGGCCTCATTCATTTTCGTCTTCGTGAAAGTAAAATTTAGCTGGCCGTGGTGCCCCCCCCCCCACCCCGCCTTTAATCTCAGCACTCAGGAGGCAGAGGCAGGCGGATTGCTGTGAATCCCAGGCCTGCCTGGTCTACAAAGCTAGTCCAAGACAGCCAAGATAACACAGGGAAACCCTGTCTCAAAAGAAAAAATGAAGTAAAAAAATAATATAAGGTCTCTTTGACTAGTTAGGTACAAAGGATTCAACTGGGCAGATTTAACATGAGGGTCCATGATCATCAGTAGCATTCAGTAATCCTGTTTGTCTCCTCCTTCCCCCAAGACAGGGTTTCTTCGTGTAGCCTTGGCTATCTTTGACTTGAACTCACAGAGATCAGCCTGCCTCTGCCCCCCAAGTGCTAGGATTAAAGGTGTGCACCACCACTGCCACCACTACACCCACAATAATACTGTTCTTACAAATACTGCACTAATACAAGTGGGCACTAGATTGTTGTGCTAGTTGAGACTTGTCAGCGTGACACAAACCAGGGCCATCTGAGAAGAAGTGAGAAAATGCCTCCATCAGCTTGACCTGTAGCAAAGCTGTGAACATTTTCTTTAACAATGATGGATGTGGAAGGACCCAGCCCACTGAGGGTGGTGCCACTCCTGGGCAGGTGGTCTTGTGTTATATAAGAAAGCAAGGTGGTGGTGGTGGTGGTGGTGGTGGTGGTGGCAGCTGCAGTAACGGCGGTACACGCCTTTAATCCCAGCATTTGGGAGGCAGAGGCAGATGGATCTCCGTGAGTTCGAGGCTAGCTTGTTCTACAAGAGGCCAGGACATCCAGGACTGCACAGAGAAGCCCTATCTCGAAAAACCAAAGAAAGAAGGAAAGAAAAAAGAAAGAAAGAAAGAAAGAAAGAAAGAAAGAAAGAAAGAAAGAAAGACAGCTGAATGCTGGGCAGTGGTGGTGCACACCTTTAATCCTAGCACTCTGGAGGCAGAAGCAAGCGCATCTCTGAATTCAAGACTAAGATGAGCTAATTCCAGGACAGCCAGAACTACACACACACACACACACACACACACACACACACACACACACACACAAACCTGACTTGGAAAAAGAAAAAAAAAAGAATAAGAATCCTTGTAGTTCCAGTAAATATGTTTAATTTGCTATTTGTAGTTATGGTGAGCATGTGATAGTTATTATTAAACTGCCCTGTGTGGATTTAGTGTTAATCCAAGTTTGGGAAGAATTGTTTGGAAAGGAAAAGTAAAAGAAACAAATGTACCAGGTCACAGTCACTATATTTGCACTTAAATTTCAAAAGGTAAATAGAGATTACAAACAGGGATTGTCCACTGGAGCTAGGGTTGCCAATGTCTTTCTCCTTAGCAATTGTTGGACGCAGTTCCCAGCGACTCTATTGAGAGACATGATTCTCCTTCTCTCTAGTCTTGTTCTCAGAAAGGAAACAACCTCTGCTTTCTGCTGCGGTTCCGAAGGAAGATGGAGCCACATTCTGAAGGACTGTGTAGACGTCATCCAGACCAGAGGCAGGTCTTCAGAAGTGAGCGCGCCCAGAAGGAGGCCAAAGGCGAGCAATTTGCAAGGAGCTTGGATAGTTTCTGCCTCCGGAGGAATTTCTCATTTATGAAGACAAGAAACAAATAATGGAATCTTTCGGCACAGTCATGTTCACCCAGATGGGAAGAGCTTTCCAGCCCTAGAGAATCTTATCTTTGAGGCTCTGCCAGGAGCTGAGGACAATACAACCAAGCGTTGGGTTAGAAACACGCCTTTCTACAAAGGCGTGGGATTCTTGGAGCAAAATCCAGACACCCTTTTGGGAGGTTTTTGTTTTATATCATGGAAGTTTTTACTCTACAGCTTTCTGTTCTTTGCTTTTGTTTAGATCCTAGCCCTCCTCTGAGCCTGAGATACAGAAATAGAACCAAAGATAGAGAGCAGAGTTACAGAGAGAAACAGCTCTCTGTCTCTGTCTCTGTCTCTGTCTCTCTCAATTTTGTTGTTGCTGTTGCGAGGGTGGGAGTTGGTTGTTTGGTTTGGTATCTTTGGTTTGGTTTGGTTTGATTTGAGCAATGACTTTGTTGATCCCTTGTTGCTGGGAACTCATCACGGAGCCCACACTGGCCTCAGACCTCATAGCAACCGTCCTGCTTAACCTCCCAAATACTGAGGTTACAGGGACACACACTACACCTGGCCAGACTTTCTCTGAACTATGACATGGGGTTTTGTTTGTTTGTTTATGTTTTCCTTTGCCTCTTTGTTGTTTGTCTGTTTTCTGTTTGTTTGAGACAAGGTCTCACTAGGCTGGCCTGGGACTTGCTAAATAGACCAGGCTGACCACAAACTCCCAGAGATCTCAATCTGCCTGCTTGTGATTCCTGAGTGCTGGAATTAGACGTATGACAATGACATGTTTTTATAATAGCTGTCAGGACTTCCTAAGAGAAATGAACCATTAAAAAATAATAGATAGTTTTCATGCAGCATGAGTTCTCAGAGATTTTTCTTTTCTTTCCTTTTTTTTTTTTTTAAGAAATTATTCAAAGCTGTCTTCGAATAATCTGTCAGTTGAAAGTGAAAACGGGCTCACAAGAGGGAGTCAGAAGTGGTCATTTCAGCACCAGGAGCAGCTTGTGTGACTTGAGAGCAGAAAGCAGTACAGTGTGCTGACAGTCACGGCCCTGGAGGCTTAGGAAGCACTTCCGGACTTCTAGAACTCACAGTAGAGCTCACAAGGCTCGCCTACCATGGGCTCCACACATGCCTGAGCATGCATATGGTGCTCAGAGGATGAGTTGAGAAAACTGCTTCTCTCTTTCCTCCATGTGGGTCTCAAGGCTCAAACTCGAGCTGCCAGGCTTTGCAGCCAGCAACTTTACCCACTGCAACATCTCTCTGCCCCATATCACCATATTAGAAGAATAACAGAACTCAGTCAATGGATAAGGTGCTTTAACTACGTGGTATCAACTGAGTGGCCTGTCCATTAAGGTCCAGTTGCTCATCGAGGAGAGACTCGAGCAGGTGTAAATAATGTGAAGTCAAGTCCAGGCCAAACTTACTAGGAAGATCTTGAAGCGACGCAACCACCCCAACAGACATTCGTGCTAACTCACAAGGCTGCACATTGCCCCCGTACTCTCACTAACAGTGTTCTGAGAGTTATACATGCTCTCCCCGGGCTATGGGTGAAGAACCTGAACCTTAGATACGGTCTGGATGCTTCCTGAGGTCCTGCATCTGCAAGCTTGTGTAGCTTAGACCTTGTTGTCAAAGCCTGCCCTCTTAAGGACACTAAGAGGTCACCATGCAGATGGAGCTGGCAGTCGGCAGTCTATTTGTGATGGCTGAAGGTAAATAACTGTTTTGAGGGCATCTTGTAGCTAAATCTATGGTAACCATGATTTGGGGGGCTCTTGCTTCGTTTTGTCTTGGGGATTTTTGTTTGGTTGGTTTTGTTCTGTTTTGTTGTTGTTGTTGTTGTGTGTGTGTGGTGGTGTTTTTGTTTTTTGTTTTGTTTTGTTTTTTGAGACAGGGTTTCTCTATAGCCCTGGCTGTCCTGGGTCTCTGTAGATCAGGCTAGTCTTCAACTCAGAGATTTGCCTGCCTCTGCTTCCTCAGTGCTGGGATCGAAGGTGTGTGCCGCCTTCGGCCCAGCATTACCCATTAACCATGGTTTTATGTCTGTACCTCACAATGTGGTTGATAAGGAGCTTCTGCATATAAAAGTGAAGTTTGCTTCTAGAGCAGTGAATTCCTAAAGAATTAGACAGGGGCCTATCCAGGTGGCATACCAGGTAAACGTGATTTCTTTTTTAATTTTATGTGCATTGGTGTTTTACCTGCATGTATGTCTGTGTGAGGGTGTCAGATTCTCTGGAGCTGGAGTTATAGACAATTGTGAGCTGCCATGTGGATGCTGGGACTTGAACCTGGTTCCTCTGGAAAATCAACAGTCAGTGCTCTTAGCCACAGAGCCAGCTCTTCAGCCCCCCAGGTAAAGCTGATTTCTGACAACCTGAGTCTGATGCTTGGAACCCATGTAGCAGAAGCAGAGAATCAACGCCCACACATAGTTCTCTGACCTCCACCTGTGCTCTTGGCATTTACACACACACACACTTAAATGCAATAAAAATAAATTAGGGATGGTCGGCAGTGGTGGCACATACCTTTAATCTCAGCACTTAGGAGGCAGAGGCAGGTAGATCTCTGAGTTCCAGTCCAGCCTGGTCTACAGAGTGAATTCCAGGACACCCAATGTCACAGAGAGAAATCTTGTCTCGAAAAGCCAAAATAAATAAATAAGTAAACAAACAAACAAACAAATTAGGGATCACAGCATTAGGGAGATGTCTCAGGCAGTAGAGTGCTAGCTGATACAAAAGCAGGACCAGAGTTTAGAACCCCAGTGCCTATGCAAAAGGGGGTGGAGGTGGGGGCTAAGGGCATGTATCTGTAATCCCAGCCCTGGCTAGGAAAACACAGGCAGATCCCTAGAGTTCACTGGCCAGACAGACCAGCTGAAATGGAGAGTCCATGGTTCAGTGAAAGACACTGGCCTCAAAAAAAAAAAAAAGAAGAAGATTGACTGAGGAGGACACCTCTGGCCTCTGAATGCCCTTACATACTTATGCACCCACACTCCAATACACATGTGCACATGTACCCACACACACACACACACACACAATTAGGAATTAGCCCATGAGTGTGCCTTTCACATATATACCTTTAAGTCCCAAATCTGCAGGAGCACCTACTTCTTATCCAACTCTCCCACCAAGCCAATGTTTTGTCTGCCCTACCTCATCCATGGCCCAGGTACCAGTTAGCTGTTGCATCTACAACCAATCCTGTTGAAAATATTCAAATCCTCTGACCCAGAGCTTGTTACCTTGCTCTGCTTTGCCTTACCCCTTGGGGGTGGAGGGGGAAGAAAGAAAGAAAGAAAGAAAGAAAGAAAGAAAGAAAGAAAGAAAGAAAGAAAGAAAGAAAAGGAGCCGGGCGTGGTGGCGCACGCCTTTAATCCCAGCACTTGGGAGGCAGAGGCAGGCGGATTGATGTGAGTTCAAGGCCTGGTCTACAAAGTTAGTCTAGGACAGCCAAGGCTACACAGAGAAACCCTGTCTCAAAAAACCAAAAAAAAAAAAAAAAAAAAAAAAAGAAAGAAAGAAAGAAAGAAAAGGAAAGCCCTGCCTCCATGTTTCATCTTCACATTCCTGCTAAACAAAACCTGGAATTCGTCCAGCACTCTTACCTGACAGGCGTAATGTCACAGGCAGCTGGGCGTGGTGGCACATGCCTTTAATCCCAGCACTTGGGAGGCACAGGCAGGCGGATCACTGTGAGTTCGAGGCCAGCCTGGTCTACAAAGTGAGTCCAGGATGGCCAAGGCTACACAGAGAAACCCTGTCTCGAAAAAAACCAAACCAAAACAAAACAAAACAAAAAGCCACAGGCAAGGCGCCTTTCCTGGAGGGAGGAGCCCAGCTCAAACTGAAAGGACAGCAGAGATAGAAGGATAGTGGCTGTTATTCACTGGACAAGGAAATGTGTGTGTCTATGTGCTTATGTAGGGACAACGTCTTATTATGTAGCCCAGGCTGATCTCTAATTCACGTCAATCTGCTGCCCCAGCCTCCCAAGAGCTGAGCTTACAGGTACGTGCCTACATGCCTGCTGTAAGGTTTCTTGTGTGCAAGCATTCACTCCTTCGAGTTTACGGGCCAAGGGCCATGACTCAATGCAGGAAGTGTCTCCTGTTTTTGATGTCACCATCTGTCACAAACATCCTGGCCTATGGTTTGTTTGGACCTTAGTGATCAGGCTGAAGGACTGTTGTTACCTGAGCTGCCAAGAAAGCACAGAATGGAGGGCTGGAGAGATGGCTCGGCAGTTAAGAGCACCAGCAGCTCTTCCAGAAGTCCCAGGTTCAAATCCCAGCACCCACATGGCAGCTCACAATTGTCTATAACTCCAGTTCCAAGGAATCTGATACCCTCACACAGACATATGTGCAAGAAAAACAATACAGAGACAAAAAACAAACAAAAACAAAAAAACCCACCAATGTTTGTAAAAATAAATGTCATTAAAAAAGAAGAAGAAATGAAATGTGGATTTACAGACAGAAAATAAAAAGGCAAGAAAGCACAGAATGAGGTTCATATACCAAGGCCAGTGGACAAAGTCAACTTAATCCTGTAGCAGGCTAGGCATGATGGTTTATGCCTGTTAATCTCAGCTCACACGAAGCTAAGCAAGAGCAACACCCTGAGTTATAAGTCAGCCTAGGCAAGGGTGACACCTTGTCTTAAAACCAAAAGAAGCCGGGCTGTGGTGGTGCACACCTTTAATCCCAGTACTTGGGAGGCAGAGGCAGGTGGATCACTGTGAATTTGAGGCCAGACTGGTCTCCAAAGCAAGTCCAGGACAACCAAGGCCACACAGAGAAAGCCTGTCTCAAAAAACCAACCAAACAAAAACAAAAGAAAGCCAGGAGCGGTGGCACATGCCTTTAATCCCAGCACCCGAGAGGCAGAGGCAGGCAGATCTCTGTGAGTTCGAGGCCAGCCTGGGCTACAAAGTGAGTCCAAGACATCCAGGCCTGTTATGCAGAGAAACCCTGTCTTGAAACACTCCCCCGCCCCTGAAAAAAATTGAGTTAAAGTTATTGACAAAATGTGTGTGTGTGTGTGTGTTGTATGTACTTGTTAGTGTAGGTGTGTGCAGGTTGCATGCATGTGTATAAACACAGGTGTGAAGGCCCAAGGCTGAAATCAACTGTCTTTCCTCCATCTACGTTTTTGAGATTGGCTAGGCTCTCTGGTCTCAGGGACCCACTTGTCTCTATGTCTCCCATGCTGGAGTTGCAGGCACATGTCTCCACACACAGCTTTTTATGTGGGCTCTGGGGAGATGAACTCAGATCCTCAGGTTTATAGGGCAGACATTTTACCAACTGCGACGTCTCCCCATTCTTCGGATACAACATCTGAAATGAATATCTTAAATGCTTGCCGCGTCTGCATGTAAAGCTCAGAAGAATTTGACCCCAGGGTTAAGGAGAAAAGGGAACAGACATGATATAAAGACAGATGCCAAGGCTTATATGTCAATTTAGTCATCCACCAGATGTTATCTGTAGGTTGCAGGAAAAAGCCAGTGTTTATCAAAGCTCTCCTTCAAATTCTGAGAAGTAACCTAGGCAATCGTTACGGTCACCCACACCCGAGGCGTCGTCTACTGCCGGTCACTGGGAAGTCAATAATGTTTTTCCCAGCTTTGGGACCTCCAAAATTAGGAATTTCCAGGTCAACAAAGAGCAAATGCTGTGCTTTTTATTTGACAGGATGATACTGAATTTGATTCTGGGGCCTCGCCGAGGGCATTTCATGGGACAAGGATTTTTCTAGATAATAGATTTCTGAGCTAAGCCGGGCGTGGTGCGCACGCCTTTAATCTCAGCACTCGGGAGGCAGAGGCAGGCGGATCGCTGTGAGTTCGAGGCCAGCCTGGCCTACAAAGTGAGTCCAGGACGGCCAAGGCTACACAGAGAGACCCTGTCTCGGAAAAAAAAAAAAAATTTCCTAGCTGTCATTGGGAGAGTGTGTGACTGCCATGAGCCACACTGTTTTAGTTTGGTTTAGTCCTGTGGAGCCCCTTGTCAGTAAACATTCCAGCCTTGTGACCTAATCTACCATCTTAGCAGAAAGCTATTGAAAGTATGCTTTCAGTAAGTTTCAAGGTAAGGGGCCCAGAGTTTATTTTCCGTGTGTCCCCTTTAAGTGGCTCCTGTCTCTTTGAGCACAGTGTGCCCCATTACAAACCTATGGGTACACATTCTAACATGGGGGCTGAAGACGTAGCTCCATTGGTAGAGGGCTTGTGTGGCATAGACAAAACTGTGTGTTCGGTCCCCAGCCTTGCATAAAGTGGACTTAGGGCACATACCTGTAATCTTTGCTTTCACGTGCTAGTGGTAGAATGATCAGTTCAAGGTCATGTTCTGCTATATAGCATTTCAAGACCAGATGGGTTACCTGGTTACCTGAGACCCCGCATTTTGCTTTGTCTTTTTTTTTTTTTTTTTTTAATATGGAACGCTTCAGAGTGAATTTGCCTGTCATCCTTGCACAGGGGCCATGCTAATCTTCTCTGTATCGTTCCAATTTTAGTATATGTGTTGCTGAAGTGAGCACTTACTTTGTCTTTTGTTTGGTTTGCTTTGGTTTGCTTTGGTGGTTGTTTCTTGTTTGTTTATTTGTCTGATGTGGGGGATGGTCATTTTAAGACCCCCAAGCTCATAGCAAGAGCTACTCTTTTCTGGCTATAAACTAGCTTTTCCAGTAAGACTACTGGTAAAATCAGATAAAGGCCAGCTGCCTGCGAGCACCAATTCTGGGAACTTTTTCCTGCTAACCAGATCTTTTACAACTTCCCTCTCTCTCTGGAATTTTTCCCCTTTCTGTGATTATAGCAGCTGTAAAGGTAGACACACTTGCTGGAGCAGTTCACAGTTAGGTATCCATAGCAGCCATCGCTTATGCAAATACCTATGCCCCCGTGCCTATAAAAACCCTGTGAAATTTTTCAATAAACAAGGTTTGATCAGAATCCAAACTTGCCTCCTGTTTCTCGTGTCTTCTGTCCTATACCACTCACACACCCCTTCCCAGATTCCATTTGAAGACCCTGCGGGCCAAGGCAGTTCGTTCGGTTGGTTGGTTGTTGTTTTGGTTTTTGTTTTTTGTTTTTTTTGTAGACAGGGTTTCTCTGTGTAACAGGCTTGGCTGTCCTGAACTCACTCTGTAGACCAAGCTAGCCTCTGAACTCACAGAATCCACCTGCTTCTGCCTCTCAGTGCTGGGATTAAAGGCATGTGCTACCACACCCGGTGATTGTTTTGTCTTTAAGAAAATTTTAAGTCTAATTGGTGGTGGTAAATGCCTTTAATCCCAGCCCTTGGGAGGCAGAGGCATGTAGATCTCTGTGAGTTCAAGGCCAGCCTGGCCTATGAAGTCAGTTCCAGGACAGCCAGGGCTATTACACACAGAAGCCCTATCTCAAAAAGAAAAAGAAAAACAAACAAACAAACAAACAAAAACCCCCAAAACTAAAAGAAACTTAAAATTTTAAATTAAATATTGTGTGGGCTTGATGATATGTGCTTTTAGCCTCAGCATTTGAGAGGCAGAGGCAGGAGGACTTCTTTGAGTTTGAAGCCAGCCTGGAACTACATGATGAATTCCAGGCTAGTCAAGGCTATATAATGAGACTGTCTCAGAGGCATCTAGAGACTGGGCATCTGGTTTAACCCAGGAGGAACTGATTTAGGAGACTTCCTATAGAATAAAGCATGCTTTCGACAGTTCCTTTTTTTATTAGGTCACAGCAACGCTTTCATAGCATTATGCACAATTTTACCTATTTCCATTCATCTGGGAGCTTGTGGCCTCTGAAAGCACGAGAATAATTTTGCGTGGCATGTGTTATGTTTGTGTGCATGTGTGTGTACTGCTATATTCACTCATACGTCAATCTATGGACACCAGAGTGTCGCCCTGTCCCCCCTCTCTCTCCCGTCTCTCTCCCTCCTTCCCCACTCTCCCCTCTCTGTTATTGCATTTGTTTATTTATAAGACCGTGTGAGTGTGAGGGTGCATACACCATAGCATGTGTGGAGTCAGAGGACAGCCCATAGGAAGTAATCTCATCTTTCTATTGTGTGAGTCCCAGGAATTGACCTCGGTTCATCAGGCTTGGCAGGAAACAGTTTTACCCAACAAGCCATTTTACTGGCCTTCTGCCTTGTTTTGTTTCTGGTTGGTTCGTTTGTATTTAAGATTAATTTATTTTATGCGAGTTGGTGGTAGCACACGTTTTGGGGTTTGTTTGTTTGTTTGTTTTTGATTTTTCGAGACAGGGTTTCTCTGTGTATCCTTGGCTGTCCTGGACTCACTTTGTAGACCAGGCTGGCCTCGAACTCACAGCAATCCGCCTGCCTCTGCCTCCCGAGTGCTGTGATTAAAGGCGTGCGCCACCACGCCCGGCTCCGTTTTGGGGTTTGTTTGTTTGTTTTTAGCACACGCTTTTAATCCCAGCATTTGGGAGGCAGAAACAGGTGGATCTCTGTGAATTAGAGGCCAGCCTGGTCTACAGAGTGAGTTCCAGAACAGCCAAAGTTACACAGAGAAACCCTCAAAAAACAAAGCAAAACAAAATGCCCAAGTGTATTTAGTGAGTGTGTATTTATGTGCACATGTATCAGCCTGACCGTGTGTCCCACATGTGTGCCTGGTACCCATGGAGGTCCAAAGAAGGTATCAACCACCTGGAACTCTTGTTCTGGACTGTTGTAATCCATGTGGATACCATGAACTCAACCTGGGTCCTCTGAAAGGATAGCAAGAGTGATTAAGCGCTAGCCCCATCCACCTTGGTTTTTGAGATAGAGTCTTTCACTGAACCTAGTTCACAGTTTGGGCTGGCCTGGCTGGCCACTGAGCCCATATGATCGGCCATCTCTATCATATTGAATGCACTGGAGTTACATGTTCTACCAGGCCTGGCTGTCTATGTGCATGTTAGGGCTCCAAATTCATGTCTTTGTGCTTGCTCAGCAAGCAGTTTACCCACCAAGGCATCTCTGCAGCCCTGAGTTGTTCTTCAAAGAGCTAAAGAATATGGCTTGGTGGTAGAATGCTTGGCTAGCAAATACAAGACCCTGAGTTTGAGCCCCAGCACTGAAAAAAAGTGATTTTTAATATAAAGCTATACCTATTAAAGGTTGATTTTATTTTTTTCTCTCTCTCTCAGTCAACATCTTGGTTGATTCATGGAACTGCAGAAGTCCAGCCTCTTGGTTCCAGCAATGTTTGCTTTCCTCATCTTTCCCAACAATAAACATTGTGACTGCACACCCAGCCACCCAGACGCTGATCTCTGGCTTCCCTAGTCCAACAAGTGTGGTCAGTGGACTAAATTGGGACCCACAGGTGGATGGATGGACATGAAATCACAGTGGCTCATAACACTTCGCTTTGCTCTTTTCCTTGCTTTGGTTTGGTTTGGTTTGTGGTTTGTCTGTTTTCTCTCCTGCACTGTCCTTTCTTACATCCTTACAGTAGGAACATGACGTCACTGAAAGGACTGTTCCCTGAAGATTGCTATTGTTCAATGTGTCTGTCCTGTTTAAGGATCTACTATTTGACTCACAGCCAAGGCAGATCATTACTAATTCAGTGGCAAATGGTGCAAGGGAAGAGAGTGAGGAGGTGGCACTTAATAGTCACATGGCTTAACCGAGACTGCATCCTAGGGCAATGGAAACAATACTACTGATAATGGCTTGCTTTGTAAAGTATGTGGCTTTGATGACTTCAAATTGTTTCCTCTTTGGATCCCTACAGTAACTACCTGGGTTAGAGAGATGAGGGTACTTCAGTAACACCTCTCAACTGAAGCCTTCCCCTGTTGGCCTGAGGGGCTGTTTTTTCTGTCCTGCCTCCCCATCTGGTCTGACTCTATTTAGCATTGACAGAACCTGAGTCCTCTGCAAGAGCAATGAGTGCTCTTAACCACTGAGCTATATCCCCGACCTTGATTATAATTTCTTTAATGATGATGAAGTCATAGTTCAGAGAGAGACTGAAGCGATGTCCCTCTGAAATTCATGTTTTGAAACTCCAGCCCTTAACAAGTGTGGAGCTAGGGCTGTCTGAAGTAGTCGAGGTCAAATGAGAACATGGAAGTGGCACCCGAGTGTGACCAGCAGCACCCTTACCAGGAGAGAAAGACAGCAGGGATTTACACAGAGAGCGAAGGTTCTGGAGAGACGATATCTGTCCATGCTTGACCTAGGGCTTCAAGTTGACAGAACCCTGATACGATAAAGTTCTTAGGCTTTTATTTTGTGTAGAAATCTCAGCTTGGCCACATCTTTAATCCCAGCACTTGGCAAGCCCTGTCACAAAAACCAAACCAAACCAACCCAACAAACAAAAAATTAAGGGCTAAAATTTTAATTCAGCTGGTAGAATGCTTGCCTAGCATGCATGAGGCCCTGGGTTCAAGCCCCAGCACATGCCTCTAATCCCAGCACTCAGAAGTTGGAGGGAGAAGAATCAAGAAATGAAGGTCATCCTCAGCTACATAGAGAGTTTGGGGCCACCCTGAGCTACATGAGATCCTATATCAAAAGGGGAAGGGGTAGCCCAGCATGTTACTGCACACCTATAATCCCGGTATGTGGGAGGCAGAGGCAGGTGGATCTCAATAAATTCAAGGCCAACCTGGTTTACATAGTTCCAGACCAGTAAAGGCTACATATTAAGGCAAGTCTGATTATGGGGGAAACAGAGCAAAGAGGGTGGGGAGATGGCACCGTTGGTAAATTGTTTGCCATGCAAACTGGAGGACCTGAGTTTGGATTCTTAGTGTCCACATAAAAGGCCAGCATACAGCACACAGCTGTAACCCAGGGTTGGAGAAACAGATAGGAGGAACCCTTCACTCACTGGCCAGCCAGCCTTGCTGAACCTGGGGAGCCCGAGGTTCTGTGAGAGAGCTGCCTCAAAAAATTAGGTGGAAAGTGAATGAGGAAGATGCCTGATTCACTGGCCTTCACCATGCACACATGCTTAAATACAAATATGTGCAAACACTCATGCACACATAACACACACACACACACACACACACACACACACACACACACACACACACACACCACACAGTTTAAATGGCAGATGATTTACACATCATGAGCCAGTCTAAATTTAAACCGGGTGTGATGGCGCACACCTTTAATCCCAGCACTTGGGAGGCAGAGGCAGGTGGATCTCTGGGAGTTCGAGGCCAGCCTGGTCTACAAAGAGAGTTCCAGGATAGCCAGGGTTATTACACAGAGAAACCCTGCCTCAAAACAAACTAACAAACAAACAAATAAACAAACAGATTTTCTGTAGCTATGATGGACACCATGACCAAAACAACTTATAGGAAGAAAAGTTGAGCTTACATAAAGGCAGGAGGGAAATGGTGGCAGGCATCCTGGCCAGGGAGCTGAGAGAGCACATCTGTACCAACAGGCAGAAAACTTGGAGGATTGACTGTATGTGGGGGTGAAGCTATAACATCTCCAGCCTGTCTCCAGCGTCTCTCCTTCCTCAAGCAAGACTTTAACCCCTGTGATCCCTTTACCCTTCCCAAATAGCACTGCCCACTGGGGGCCAGCTATTCAAATACTAGAGGCTATGGGGGACATTTCCCATCCAAACCATCACACACACCACTACCACCCCCACCACCACCCTGCCCCAGTGTTTTTGTTTGTTTGAGACAAAAAGCCTCAAACTTTTTACTTAATGGTTCTTGAGAGGAACAGAGCCCTGGACTCCCAGGCCTCAACCTCTTCAGGAGCTGGGACTGCAAGCACCGTGCCAGGTTTGATGTGGTTTCCAATGACAGAACATATCAACATATACAGAATCCTAGTTATGTTGCACTTCCGTGTACCTTTCACCCAGCCTTGTCAATGATGAACTCAAGGCAACATACCCTCTCCCTGCTTCCCTTTATCCCCCAAATTATTACAAAGCAAAAACTCAGATGTCCTCAAGTATTTGATCGGGGCTCTTTAAAAGACAAGGAATACTGTCAGTTTTTGTTTACTCCCATGCTGGTTGGATTTTTGTCAACTTAACACAAGCTGGGAAGAGGGAATGACACTGAAGAGATTGTGTGTATCAGGTGGGCCAGCAGGCAAGCCTGTGGGCCATTTTCTTGATTGGCAATTGATGTGGAAAATCCCAGCCCACTGTGGCTGATACCGTTACTTGGCAGGTGGTCCTGGGTGCTACTAGAAAGGAGGCTGAGCAAGCCTGTAAGCAGCATCCCTCCAGGGCCTCTGCTTCCTCTGTTCTTGCTTCTAGGTTCCTACCTTGAGTTCTTACCTGAACTTCCTTTCCTGATGGAGTGAGTGTGACCTGCAAACCGTAAGCTAAAACAAACCCTTTCTAATCCTAAATTGGTTTTGTGTCAGTGTTTATCATGGAAACAAAATGGCCTCACTAGGATGGTTTACTTCTCTGGGGCCACCCTAGCCTGTGATGAGCTGGGTGAGGACCTAGCCTAAGCCCTTTCTTGTCTTCAAGCAACCTGCTCAAGTAGAGAGAACACAGTACGCAGGAGGGGGCCCACGCTTGGTTAATGTTCTCTAGTTGCTATCTTTAGAGTCTTAACTTTGGAACAAGGGCTTGGCATTTTTGCTTTTTTAATTACATTTTTTTGGGGGGGGTTGGGGGGAACTGTGACGTGCATGTGGAAGTCAGGGGACAACTTGAGAGTGTTGATTCTCTCCTTCCACCATGTGGATCCCAGAGGTAGTTAGGCTAGGTGGCAAATGCTGTTACCTGCTGAGCCACCTCGCCACTTCTTTATTTCCATCCTGCCCTGGAACTCAAAAAAATCATGTGTCTGGTTCTGGCTGTAGTTCTAGCCACACAGTAAATACGTAATGAGTAAGGAGAACGCTGTGCCAGGCTCTCTCTAGGTCTATGCTAAACCGCCCATCCTTCAGCAACCTCCTAGCTCAGGAGCCGCACCAGAGTCCTTCCAAAAATGAGTAGATCCAAAACATAGGAATCAGACTGCGGATGTAGCTCAGCAGATAAGAAGAGTGTGTGCCACGAGCCAGGTGTGGGGCAGCACACCGTTAATCCCAGCACTTCGGGAGGCAGAAGCAGGCAGATCGCTGTGAGTTCAAGGCCCTCCGGGTCTACAAAGAGAGCCTAGGATGACAGCCAAGGCTACACAGAGAAACCCTGACTGGGGATGTGGGGGAGGGGGAGGGTGTGGCATACATGCATAGACCCCTGGGTTCTTCCTTCCCCAGTGCTATGTAAACCAGACACAACTGTGCCCACCTGTAATCACAGCCTTGGGGGAGGTACTGGAGTTCAAGGCCAACTTCTGCTACACCAAAAGTTCAAGGCCAAACTGGGGTATATAAGAGGAAATCCCAAAATGAATAATGAATGAAAACATAAAACCTAGTACCCTTTTATCTCCTCCGTCTCCTTCAGCCTCTCCCATGCCCCCACCATGCAAGGGACTGCCACATCCTGCCAACTTCTGTGAAAGATGAACAGGGAAGAGGAGCTGGTTTTGAGCCGTCTTTGCCAGGCAAGCTTCACATTTGCTCAGATTTCCGCTTGCCTGTGGGCCGGGGGCCCCCACGGGTGTGGCTTAGTTTTGGATTCCCCCAGGTACTACTACTGGTGGTTTATTCGGGAGGTGACTCCAGGAAGCATTGTGAGTCAATGGGGAAGTGAGACAGGGACCATAACAGAGACACGAGTGTGTGTTTCTGATGGGTTATCTCTTTACACAACTGGGGTTTCATCCTGTACGGTACCTCCTGAAAGACTCCAGAGGATGACGACTCATAAAGAATTGTCCCCCTGGAAGGAGAGGAAGCAAGAGGATGTATCCACCCAGTCCTGTGTCCTGTTTGGTTCCCTGGGGTTTTGCTGGCTGGTGCTACAGATTTCACCACTGTTAAGCACACATCCTATCACTGGGCTACCCCACCAGTGCCCCCGAAAGCCTGTGTATTTGTGTTGCTCCAGGGAACTTATCTCTGTAGCTTTTCCTGTCAGTGTGCATGCTAGCCAAGTATACATCTGCAGCCAAGAAAGGGCCGCAAGCTGGGAGGCAAAGGGCCTGAGGGAAAAAGCCTAGACAGCCTAGGCTGGTGATGTAACTCCGTTTGTAGAATTACTTGCCCTGGATTTGACTCCCAGAATCCCACAAATTGGGTATAATGGTGTATGTGTAATTCCAGCCTTGGTGAGGTGGGAGCGAGAGGACCATCTCTGGCTATGTAGCAAATTTGAGGCTAGCCTGAGCTACATGAGACCCTGTCTCAAAAGCCAAAATCAAACCAAAACAAAAGAAGGCATTGGACACAGGGGAACGCCACCAGTTGGCTATGTCTTCATCATTCAGACTTGCCTCTTGGCAGTCTGAGCAGTGGGACTGAGGTGACAAGGACATTTCTAGCCTTTATTTTGACAACAGTTTGTTTGGTAACGGTGAGGTGGACGTTTAGACCTCCACAGGGATATTTCCTTTTTTGGACTAGAGAATAAATATTTCCCTATCCAGAAAAGGGCCTGTTCTATTTATCCTCAGGAAATTCCTTCATTTGTCAAAAACACCCATGAGATTTTTGTGGGACGATATGGAGAAAATGGCAGTACTGTTTACTCTTCTGTCTTGCTGAAGATTTCTGGGTCATTCCAGACCCTACTTCCTCTCATAGGAAAGAAGTTGGGAGCCGGGCTTGGCGGCACATGCCTTTAATCCCAGCACTCCGGAGGCAGAGGCAGGTGGAGTGCTGTGAGTTCAAGGCCTGGTCTACAAAGCGAGCCAAGGACAGCCAAGCTACACAGAGACCCCCGTCTCAAAAAACCAGAAAAAAAGAAAAGAAAAGAAAGAAGTTGGCCTTACATGTCTACATTCATTTACACTTAAAGCAGGTACTATTGTTGCCTGGAATATTCTACATTTATCAGAAAGCAACCTGTTTTGGGTTTTTTGTTGTTGTTTTTGGTTGGTTGGTTTTTCTATTTTTTCTTTTCTCTTTCTTTCTTTCTTCTATCTTTCTTTCTTTTGTTTTTTTGTTTTTTGAGACAAGGTTTCTCTGTGTAGCTTTGGCTGTCCTGGAACTCTCTCTGTGGACCAGGCTGGCCTGGAACTCAAAGAGATCCTCCTGCCTCTGCCTCTCAAGTGCTGGGATTAAAAGCATGAGCCACCACCGCCCGGCTGGTTGGTTGGTTTTTCAAGACAGGGTTTCCCAGTGTAGCCTTGGCTGTCTGGACTCAGAGAGATCAGCCTGCCTCTGCCTCCCTGTGTACTGGGATTAACAGCACCTGGCTCTGTTTACCATTTTTTAAATAGTTTTGTTGTTGCTTTGGTTTGGAGACAATGTCTCACTCTGTTTCTTTTATATTTATTTAGTTGCTTGTTTTTTTGTTTTTGGAGACAGGGTCTGCCGATTATATAGCTGGGGCTGACTAGGCTGGCCTCAAGCTCACAGAGATTCACACACCTCTGCTCCTGTGTGCTGGGATTAAAAGCGTGATCCTGACTTCAGTTGTTTTTTTCTTTAAACTGTACTTATATATTTATTTTTAGTTGTTAGTTTTGTTTGTGACTCCCATAGTGGGCATGTGCATATCAGAGGACAACTTTGGAGTGTCGTTTGGTCCCCCTCTTCCTACCGTGTGGGTTCCAGGGATCAAATTCAGGTCAGTGTGAAAACCAGGTAAAAATTTCATTTGTTGTTGGTTTTTTCGAGACAGGGTCTCTCTGTGTAGCCTTGGCTTTCCTGGACTCACTTTGTAGACCAGTCTGGCCTCGAACTCACAGCAATCCACCTGCCTCTGTCTCCGAGTGCTGAGATTCAAGGCATGTGTCACCACCGCCCGGCGCAAGATTTCGTTTGTTATGCAGAGCCAGGGATTGAATCTGGAATCTCAAGCAATTAGAAGTGCTCTCATAGAGATACATCACCAGCCCTAAGTGTGTGTATGTGAGTGTGGGTGTCTGTATGTGGGGTTGGTGTGTCTGTGGGTGTCTGTTTGTGTGGGGTGTGTCTATGGGTGTGGGTATCTATTTGTGTGGGGGTGGAGTGGGGTGTGTCTGTGGGTGGGTGAGTGTGCCTGTGGAGGGCAAAAGAGGGCAACAGATCCCCTGGAGGTGGAGTTACAAGGGACTGTGAGTTGTCTATGCTGGTGCTGGGAACCAAACTGTGGTCCTTCCTCTACAAGAGAAGTAAACACTCTAATCACCAAGCCATCTCTCCAGCCCCTGCACTTACTTCTCTTTTGGTTGACATATGTAAGAGTTTTGTCAGATGGCAAAGCAGCGGAGGTAAAAGAGCGGGGACGCAAACCTTAACGGTCGGTGTTAGTACGCTTGAGTTCATAAAAGAGCTGCCGGACTGTCCTCGGGCAGCATGGCTCAGACCCAAGGTCATTCGTGCCAGCCCGTGTCGGGCTGAAGATGTGCTGGGTATATTGTGCAATGCCTTTAGAGTTTCAGGTTGTAAGACCTGGGGGGCTAGGTCCTACTTCCCGGAGCTCAGTGAGTCCCGAGGTTCCAGTCGAATGCAAACAGCAAGGGATGCTTTATTGATCCATCACTGTTGGGGACAATAGGCCATATGGCCAATGTTCTGCCATCTTGTCCAAGTCTGCACTTTTAAGTCTCTGTTTTTCCCTCTTGCCTTTCATCAGAAACTAACTGACCCTGTTGTGGGTCAGCAGTTAGACTAAAGACAGATAGGGATGGAGCGACCCTGTTGTGGTTTAACAGTTAGACTAAAGCTAGATGAAGACAGAGCAAGGTGCCCCGTGTGGCAGGACGTTATGACCCTGCCTGGAATTCCCTGCAGCTGGGTTGCTATAGCAATATGCTTCCCTGCCTTCTGCCTTATAAATACTGCTGCCTGACTAATAAAGTTTGAGAGCTTGATCAACGTTTAGACTTGCTTTCCTTTGTTTCTTGTATTTTATTGTCATACAAGTGAATATCCTCCCGAGCTTTAGTCAAACCTCCGCAGGCTGGGGCACATCATCATGGGATCCAGCAAGCTCTATTGAGCTGGAGACCTGGAATAAGCAAAGTTTGGGTCTTTTTTTTTTTTTTTTTTAAGATATATTTATTAAGCCGGGCATGGTGGCGCACGCCTTTAATCCCAGCACTAGGGAGACAGAAGCAGGTGGATTGCTGTGAGTTCGAGGCCAGCCTGGTCTACAAAGTGAGTCCAGGACAGTCAAGGCTACACAGAGAAACCCTGTCTCGAAAAAACCAAAAAAAAAAAAAGATACATTTATTTATTATTATGTACAGTATTCTGCCTGCATGTACCCCGACAGGCCAGAAGAGGGTATCAGATTACATTATAGATGGGTGTGAGCCACCATGTGGTTGCTGGGAATTGAACTCAGGACCTCTGGAAGAGCAGCCAATGCTCTCAACCTCTGAGCCATCTCTCCAGCCCAAAGCTTGGGTCTTTTATACTCTTAACAGAAGCAGAACTTAGTACAAACATGATTGGTTAGTTGACCTTTAAAATGATTGGTTACTAGTTATTTTATTCTTGAGGTAGCAAGCGCTCAGCTTTGGACATCACGTGCTGTCAGGTGCTCGGGACAGGTACAGGGTGTGGTTTTAGAACAGCCCAGAGGCCATCTCAGAAGGTACCGAGTGGCCAGGGTTGAAAAATGGCCATACCACCCTGAACGCGCCCGATCTCGTCTGATCTCAGAAGCTAAGCAGGGTCGGGCCTGGTTAGTACTTGGATGGGAGACCTCCTGGGAATACCGGGTGCTGTAGGCTTTAAAAAAAAAAGAAAAGAAAAGAAAAGAAAAACAACTTTTCTATCTTTTCAAGGTGGGTTGTGTGCAACCACAAATAATTCCTACTTTAATCTGATGGCTTTCTAATGAGCAAAATAAATGTCACCTAACAATAAGAAATTGAAGGCATCTCGTTTCTAGGATGTTGCTGAAATTATTTGCCTGGTTAAATTTAATTTTCAGCTATATAACTCATGACACCAATAAGAGACCCAAATTTTATGACATATTGGGTAGGACAGCCGTGTAAGATATTCTATCATGCGTTTAAATTTTTTATTACATTTATTCAGTTATTTGCCCAGAGGTGCTACAGTGTGCGTGTGTGGGGTGTGTGTGTGTGTGTGTGTGTGTGTGTGTGTGTGTGTGTGTGTGTGCGCGCGCGCGCGCGCGTGTGTGTTAGAAGAGAACTTGAGAGAACCAGGTCTCTCCTCCATCTGACTCTGGGGATCAGACTCAGTGCTCAGGCCTTGACAGCAGATGCACTTGCACACCCAGCAGTCTTACTGGCCCCGACTATGCATTTTTACAGTCCTGTGTTTGGGGGATCCAACGAGTATGCCGAGGAACATCAGTGCTAGGATTTCAAAGACAATCACACAGCAGGCAACACAACAATGTGGACTAACTCCAGTGTGGGGAAGAATGAGTGTGGTGGACACCCAAGTAACACCTACGCCAGGTCTACTCCGAGTCTG
The DNA here is from genome assembly GCA_907169655.1 of Acomys percivali. Lineage (NCBI taxonomy): Eukaryota > Metazoa > Chordata > Mammalia > Rodentia > Muridae > Acomys > Acomys percivali. Next base: position 22,318,169 of record OU015744.1, on the reverse strand, counting down.
CTAAGGAATCAAATCCAGGACCAAGCTTGACAGTGGCACTGCTGCCCAAGTTTCCAACTTGATTTTCTTAGAGGTGTGGCTGACCAGTAAGCAGTTCAGGACAAGGAGAGGTGAAAGGAAACTTTAGGAATTCCTGGGAAAGTTCTTCATTTCCCTATGAAAGGGAACAAGTGGCACTCCAACCTTTCCCCTTTGTCCCTTGTTCAAGTGGCGAAGTGAAGGTCTGGGCTGTGGCAGCTACTTTCCACCAAGGAAGGGCTGTAGGCCCTGCCCTGGGCAACAGTCCTGGTTGTATGCTGGCTACTTTAACTAGAGTGAGTTGCATAGTTGCTGACTCGGCGTGAGAAATTGAGAGGGGCTGGAATTACCTAACACTGTAAATATTCCAGAGACTGTCATAGACTTTAATGTCACCAGCTTCAAAATAGCTCCAGGCTGTGTTGCAAGCTGCTCGCCAGGGCAGCCTGCAGACTCACCCACATGGGCAGCACTTCTGTGTTTAGGAGGAATTGCAAACCTCTGAGCTGGTCTAGTGGGCCTCACAATTATTCCCGTGGCCCTCCTGAGCCCCTTTTGAATCAGACCTGTTGTCTAACTAAGCAAGGGAAGAAGGAGCAAATACATAGACCTAAAATGAAAAAAAAAAAAAAAATTTTTTTTTTTCCCTCTAGGGTTTTTAAGCCAAATCCTGAGGTTGAGACTTGTTAGCAGGGCCCACCTGCTATCCTTTTAAGTAGATAAAAGACTACATCCACCATTGCCCCCTTCTGCTCTCCTCCAGCCCACTCCTCCCACCCCAAACCCTATAATTAAAAAAGCTCTTTTCAGGCGGGGATACAATTCAAGCACCATCATTATGAAAACCCTGCCCGGTTTCTGTGGTTACTGACAACCCCCTTTGTGTAGATCTCATTAAATCAAACCAAGGATTCCTGATTTGGGGTGTGTGTGTATGTGATAATTTCCAGCAAGAAAAAGCTTATGTTGATCTAGGAAATAATGTTGCAAATACAGGTATGACACCACTTTGGATTAGAAAGTAATATTATTTCTCTTGCTGGTGCCGCTAGCAAATCAACCGTGAGAAATTGATAATGGCTTTACCCAGCATGCCCTTTCCCTGTCCTGGCAGCATTCTCTGTCATCACTGAGAGGGAGACTCACAGCTTTCTCTGAAAAGCTATTTCACTGTCAGATCTTTACGGAGACAAATGAAACTATTTTCATCCTGTACATCTTGGGTTGTTAAGAGCAATCTACTTTTCATAGATAAAGAAAATTATTCTTTGCCAAACCCTGAGTAATAGCAGGTTTTCCTTAAACCTTGAAAAGTAAAATGTGGCCGGGCGTGGTGGTGCATGCCTTTAATCCCAGCACTTGGGAGGCAGAGGCAGGTGGATCGATGTGAGTTCAAGGCCAGCCTGGTCTACAAAGTGAGTCCAGGACGGCCAAGGCAACACAGAGAGATCCTGTCTCAAAAAACAAAAAAATAAGTAAAATGTGGGCTGGTGAGATGGTCCAGCAGGTAAAGACACTTACCAGCAAACTTGATAACCTAAGGTGTAGTATTCCTAACACATGCGCGCACACACACACACACATGCACACACACCCTCACACCATAGAGAGAGGCATGAATGCATATACATGTACAAAATAAAATGTAAATTAAACTTTTAAACTAACATAACAAAGAAGAGGCTCCTGCATTTTACCTAGGCCTACTTTATGCTAGCTGCTATTATATTTTTCCCACCTTAAAGTTTGCCATACTAAGCCAGGCATGGTGGTGCACGCCTTTAACTCCAGCACTGGGGAGGCAGAGGCAGCCAGATCGCTGAGTTCAAGGCCAGCCCTGTCTACAAAGCAAGTCCAGGACAGCCATTCTAGGATTCCTAAAGTTCTTGTGATATTTTTCTTGACACTGAGACAAAATACCTAGCAGAGCAGCTAAAGGGAGAAACAGTTTATTTTGGCTCAGAGTTCAAGTCTTCCCCCGCCCCTTTGGTTTTTTTGAGACAGGGTTTCTGTGTGTTAGCCTTGGCTGTCCTGGACTCGCTTTGTAGACCAGGCTGGCCTCGAACTCACAGCAGCCTGCCTGCCTCTGCCTCCCAAGTGCTGGGATTAAAGGTGTGTACCACCAACACCTGGCTTCAGGGTCCAAGTCTTTGCTGCTGGGTGGGGCGAGGTGCTGGGGCTGCTCCATCATTGGCAGCAGAGCTCAGGGAACACACCATTTACATCTCGGTGGTAGCAGACAGAATACAGAAAGCTCTAACTAAAACTAGAGTCAGCTACAACCTTTAAGACCTTTCCCTCTGGGACTGGAGAGATGGCCCAGAGGACCAGGTTCAAGTCTCAGCACCCACATGGCAGCTCACAACTGTCTGTAACTCAAGTTCCAGTGCAGTGGCTCCAATGCCCTCACACAGATATTCATGTAGGCCAAACACCAAGTGTGTGTGTGTGTGTGTGTGTGTGTGTGTGTGTGTGACCAAGAGTTCAAAGGTAGGGGCTGGAGAGATGGCTCAGAGGTTAAGAGCACTAGCTGCTCTTCCAAAGGTCCTGAGTTCAATTCCCAGCAACCACATGAGATCTGGTTTCTTCTTCTGGTGTGCAGGTGTACAAGGAGGCAGAAGACTGTATACATAATAAATAAATAAATCCTTGAAAAACAACAAACAACAACAACAAAAAGAGTTCAAAGGTTCGGCTAAACAGTGAGCTTCATTGGCTACAGAGTAAAACACCATTACACACACACACACACACACACACACACACAGACACACACACACACAGTGTTTGTGCATAGCATATTTGACTGTGCACATTGTTACCGAACAGTTTCCTGTCAGGACATGGTCCACAAATGAAGCCCTGTGAGAAAACTCCAAGTAAACAAGGCAAAAAAAAACCCAAAAACAAAAAACAAAAAAAAGTCTTGCAACCTACTTCCCTAAATAACATGGGCTTGCTTTTGGGTTGTGGTTTTGTTCCCCTCCCAGATAGAATACAGACAGTGGGTTTTCCTTACCTTACCCATCATCTTACCATTATTATTTAGATTGATATTTCCAAGGGCAGTTGTCCTCATGACTGTATAAGCCTAAATTTATGCGACCTTGCCCTTGTGACTGTATAAAACAGGAACTTGAGTGAACTTTGCTCTCGTGACCTTGCCTAATCCTCAGAGCACCCTCAGAACGTAAATTGTCTGAGGCCCTGATTAATGAACGCTATGGCATGAAGAAGCCCCACTCTCCCAGGTTCACACTGCCAACAGAGCAGTGGCATTTCCCCCTTGTTTTTTGTTTTTGTTTAATTTTTATGTGTCTTGAGTGTTTCTGCCTGCTGTGCTACATTTGTACGCCACATGATGTGCAGGATCCACCACAGCCAGAAGAGTTTATCAGATCCTCCTGGAACTGGATTTATAGACAGTTGCGAGGTACCATGTAAGTGCTGAGAACTGAACCCAGGTTACCTGGCAAGAACTGCACCTGCACTTAAATGCTGAGCCGCCTGTTCAGCAACACTCCCACCTTTTGGGGGGAAGGGTCTTGGTGTGTCTCAGGCTGACTGGAACTCACTGTGTAGACCTGGCTACACTAGAACTTGGGAATGAATTAGCGATACAGGCCACTATGCCTAGGACCTGCTGCTTCCCTTGTCTTTCCTGCTGCGCTGTGTCCTGCTTCTGGGTGGCCCACAGCCCTAGCACCATGCTTAGCCAAAGTGCCCTACGGTGGACACATCCGCATTCTCCATCATAGGGAGTGTCTACAGGCACAGAAGCCCAAGCATGGCAAGGTGATGCACACCTGTGCTTCCAGGTCTTGGAAGGCTAAGGCCGGAGGATTGAGAAATGGGGGTCAGCCTGAACCACACAGTGAGACACTGTCTTTAAAATGAAAACAATGAGCAGTAGTGTCACAGGCCTTTGATCCCTTGGGAGGCTGATGCAGACTGACAGAAGCCAGCTAGGTCTAGAGACTGAGTTCTAGAACACCAATGGCTACACAGAGAAATACCAAAAATAGCCAGGCAGTGGTGGTACACACCTTTAATC
>OU015744.1:22263313-22301717 GCA_907169655.1 Acomys percivali | reverse complement strand
GAAAGAGATCTGAGAACAGCTCTGGGAGTGCACTGCAATCTGATAAAACCATGGTGATAAAGTTGCACAAAGGGGTTGAGAGTGTTTTACTGTAAATGGGGTTTCCTGTGGGAGTCCTAGAAAATTGCAGGCTTACAGCTAGAAAAGGAGAAAATCTGTTTAGCGTTACACATGGCTCATTACTATGTTAACAGAGCAGGCTCTCACTGGCTGCTCTGCCTGTCTCTACCTCCCATGTGCTGGGATTAATATTGTGTGCTACCACGCCTGGCCCTTATATATTTCTGAGACAGGGTCCCTTGTTGCACCTGAGTCCACCCATTCAGCTAGAACGGCTGACGACAGACCCCTGCCCACCCCCATATCCTATCCTAGCAGCCCTAAGATTTCAGATGCATGTCACGGAGCCCAGGTTTTTTCATTTTTTGGAGACAGGGTTTCTCTGTGTATCCCTGGCTGTCCTACACTCACTCACTTTGTAGCCCAGGCTGGCCTCGAACTCACAGAGATCCGCCTGCCTCTGCCTCCTGAGTGCTGAGATTAAAGGTGTGCGCCACCACTGCCTGGCTCAGAACCCAGTTTTTTTCTGTGTGCTGGGGAACCAAACTCAGGTCCCTCCTGTTAGGATTCTGCTTCAGTCCACCTACCTATGATGTCATTCCTTACCTGCCAAGGGGGTGTGGCCCTACCCAGGGCCATATAAAAGGACAGACTGTCCATGTCGCCCTTGCCTTCTTCCTCTCTCTCTCCTCTCTTTCTATCCCTCTCTCTTCCTCTTCCTCTCTCCCCCCTTCTTCCTCTTCTTCTTCCTCTCTCGCTCTGTCTGTCTCTCTGGGGTGCCCCTCCCCTTCTCTCCCCATGCTCATTTAATAAACTTCTCTACAATATAATATCTGCTGCCTGGTACCTTGTGTCTATCATTATCTTATTCTTATATACAAAACCTTGTGCTCATGTGACAGACCGAGCTATTTCCCCATTCCTTATCACTACTGTTTTTAACATCACCCCGGCCAACAGTTAGATCTTCGGGGCGGGGGGGAAAACCAAAAACCAAAGACCAAAACAAAAAATTCTAGAAATAGCCAATGTTTCCTTAGAGATACATAGCTCTTGGTCTTCTGTCTAAGAAGGAGCTCAAAATAGATTTCAAATATTTATCTAAAGTTTAGCAGAAAATTATAACGCATTTGATCATCTTTTATCTTTAAAATGCTTTCAGATAAGGAAAAACAAAAACAAAAAACCAAAACTTCTGTAGGTGCTAATCTCATGCTCCAAATGAGTACTTTAAAATGTTAAGCTAATTGTGATTGCACTGAGGTGTGGGGAGTTGGTGTGTGTGTGTGTGTGTGTGTGTGTGTGTGTGTGTGTGTGTGTGTGTACCCAATGTCATCTATAATGTCATCTCTGTCCTTAATAGGGTTCTTGTCTCATGATGACGGAGTCATACAAATTGTACATACCATGTAAAATGGCAAATAGTGAGTCTAGAGAGATGGCTCATTAGTTAAAAGCACTGGCTACTCTTCCAGCGTACCCAGGTTTGATTCCTGGTACCCAGAGTGTTAGTATACTGCCCCAGTCTGCCTAGCAACCTATGATGTCATTACCTACCTGCCACTAGGCGTGCCCCTGCCCAGGAGTCTATAAAAGGGCAAACCCACCTACTTCTCTCTCTTACTCTTTCTGTCTGTCCCCCTGGGACACCCCCTTTCTTCTCTCCTCATGCTTCTACAGTAAGTCTTATACCATGTATCTGTTGTGGCGAATATTTTATATATCATATTTCAAACATATGGCTGCCCACCACTATCTATAACTCTAGTTTCAGGGGATCAAACACCCTCTTTTGGCCTCCATAGGCACTAGGCACATACATGGTACACAGACATAATGCAGACAAAACACACACCTTAGGAGTGAGTGCAGGTTATGGGTACGCCTAACCTGAGAGGTCAGGGAGCGCTTCTTGGAATAACATTCATCTAGACCTAAGCATCAGTCAGACAAAAGTGTCTGGAGAAGGCCAGGGACTCTTCTAGAACGAGGGAACGACATGTATAGGCTTGACAGCAAGTTGAAGCCAGTCACATTCAAAGATCGGAATGCTCACCAAGCCTGGTTTTACAGCATTCAGTGGATGAGGCAAGGGAGGCTCTGTGAGTGGAGTGGATGATGGAAGCCCTTTTAAGTCTTGGTCCAGTCTAGACGGCAGTGAGGAGATGATCCAGGTCTGAGCAGAGGGATGATGGGCAGAGGCTTTAGAGAGACTCCTAGAGTATCAATGTGGAGGATGCTTTGGAAGCTGGCCAGACTGGAGTGGAGGAGACCTGGTAATGTCCATATCTCAACTGTTCTGATGGGTTGGAGAGAAAAGGTGGTAATGGATCTGGAAGGTGGGGGTGGGGATTCTCGAAGCATTTGTGATGGAGTGGATAAAAACAAACAGTGGACACTCCCTTGGTCTTGTTTTGTTTTTGTTTTTTTCGAGACAGGGTCTCTCTGTGTTAGCCTTGGCTGTCCTGTACTCACTTTGTAGACCAGGCTGGCCTCGAACTCATAGCGATCTGCCTGCCTCTGCCTCCCGAGTGCTGGGATTAAAGGTGTGTGCTGCCATCACCACCCGGCACAGTGGACACTCTCAACAAGGGCTGTTTCTGAGGATATATTGCTGGTGAGGACTTTGAGCTACATTACCTGGAAATAAAGGCCCAAACAACCTCTGATCACATTTGTCTGGGGAGTGACCAAAGCAGCATTAGAAAGGTGTTCACTCCCAGTGCTGTCCATGGTGAAAGGCCTCACAGGACAGCGCTCTGGAATGAGATGGCCCTCGGAAAGGGGGCCAGTGGAGACAGAGGGCCAAGTCCTCCTGGCACTGTATTAGTCAGAATTGGTTTTTCCTGGGACTGTGTTATCCTCCTGGGCCAGACAGTTCCCAAGGACTGTCATTAAACTGAGACCAAGGAAATTTGCCATGAGGGACACAGCAGTGAAATGACCAGAAGCCAGAGTTCCCGGAAGTGTGCTACAGAGATAGATGGCTTAGGGGGGGTCAACGTGCTGGCTGTGTAAGCCTGACAGTCCATGTTGGAACCCGAAAACCTACATAAAAGGCTGGATATTGTGGCAGCCATGGAAGAGTGTGCCAGAAGCTCCTGGGCCAGCTGACCTGGAGTACACGGTGCAGCAGCAGAGACGACAGACCCTGCCTCAAAAAGGTGGGTAGGAGAGAACAGACTCCTGAACCTTGTCCTCTGACTTCTAGAACCCAGGCAAAGGCTCTTTGTTGTAGGGGTGGGCATGTGGTGTTGGTAGAGGATTTGGGGGGGAGGGAATGATCAGATCTCAAGGGATAGAGCCCCCATGGGGTTTTCTTTTCTCAGATGCTTTCCCAGTATTCTCTCTCCCTTGTCCTAGACTCAATGGTTGGAAACAAGCTCGAAGCAATATGGGTTCTTGTCAAGGGGGTCATATGCTAAGGACTGGAGAGATGTCTCCAGTTCTCAATGGAGTTTTTTGCAGCATCATTTCTGAGCAGAATTCTTCACTTTCTCTGAAGCCCCATACTTCTGGGTCCCTGATGCTCCCAGGTACAGCTCAGAGACATTACCCACTCTCTCTTATCCCCACCTTCCTCCTTCCCTTGAATAAGGCCAGCTTTCTATCACTTATTTACGAGGCAGGCGGAGTTAAGAATTAATGTATTTAGTCACTTCTCAGGACCCTTAGGAGCTCTGAAGTGCTGCCCCCTGGGAAGGAGCCCCCACCCCCCTTTCAGGTCTTCTATTAAAAGATTAAAAAAAAAAAAAAAAAAAAAAAAGGCCTTTGCCACAGCTCCGGAAAGAAGGTGGTTCTATGGGAAGTCGGAAATCACTAACAAAGAGTTAATTTAAGTCTGGGATCTGCTTCTCAGTCCACTTCTTGCAGATAACAATGAAAAACTGGCTATGACTTCGTTTAGGAGTATATTTTTGGAAATATATATGAAAAAGAAAATCCCAATTTAATCAAGTTTGCTGTTTTGAAAAGAAACGCCTCCCCCCCCCACGACCATCTATGCAACTTCACTACATATCTGCTACAAACCTTTAAATTACTAATTTTGGGTCAAATATTCTAACTATTCCTTTAAAAACATGCTGACAAGTGTTACAAGTTAAACCCTCTACAAACTATGCATACCTAGGCCTATCTTGAGTTTGAGCTTAAAAAAAAAAAAAAAAAAAGAGTGCAGCTCAAAACCTTCGGCCACAATTGAGAAGTCAGTCAGCAAGGCCTTTGATGGTGAGATAAAGAAAAAGCTTTCCTCCACGCCCTCCTCCCTCCTGGAACACACCTTTTGTGTGCTCTGCCTAACAAAGGAATTTCCCAATTTCAGACTGGATGGAGGGGAAAGTATGGTGGCTTTACAGAGCTGGCTTCCAAGCACAAAAGATGAAATTAAAAACAAAAAGCAAGGCGAAGCTGGGATTCTCTGGTACCCTAGAGGAAACACCAAGGCGTTCAGCGTTGAGCAATAAAAAACATCAGTAACAAATTCCCATAGGAATTGGGATTCCTTTAGTTTCCATTTGGCAGGAGAAGGGTATGTTTTCTTTGTCTTTAGTTAGCTACTGTGCTCAGATAATGGTTTTACTTCATTCTTGTAGTCAAGATACTATTTTATTGCTCCTCAAAGCAGAACAGTATACAAAGTAAGGTAGCCTGACATTTGTAGCATAATAGAATCTACCATTTTGTTGTGCTTGTTTTAGAAGAAGGGTCCTGCTTCCCACCCCCAACTCGGAAGCTGTCGTTTCAGCTGTGAAACTCAAATGATTTTGCAAAAATGGATTCAAATGCTCGCTTTGTTTTTTAGCTGGCCGAGAGGTTCCTCCGAAGCCCTCATTGTAAAAATAGAAAGGAGAGAATTTGCTAGAAGTTGTTTCTGGTTTAAAAGCAGATGCAGATGATGAGTGGGGCCATGAGACCAAATCCCCCCCCCCCCCCCCCCCCCAGCCAAGGGTTGACCAAAAGACCAGGCTTTGACAGAGCCCTGCTCACAAAGTCTGTGGCATTACAAATCCGTGGGGGCAGATGCACAGCTGGATTCCTAGGATAAGCGAGTTAGACTCTGGTTTAAGGGGCACAACTCTTGTAACCATTTAAAAGCTGCTTCCCCGAAGCTTTCAGGGATAACGGTAGGGAGCGGGGGAGGGGCAAGAGAGCATTTTAAAGTACAAAAGATTTCAAACCAACTAACAATCTTCCTCTGGCATCTGCACGATCAAATTCCATGTATTGTCACAGGGCCCTAGCCTATCAGGATCTCAGACTTAGCAGGTCGTTGCATTCTCCCCAATGCACATAATTTTTTTTACATGCATATTAACAATGGCCTACCTTCAGAAGAAGGAAAAGGCGTCCTTTCAAATGAAATCAAGCCCAAGTAAGGTTGAAACCCAACACACTGTGTGTTGGATGGGCACTGATCTCTGGCCCCAAGACGATGAGTTTCAATTTCATCATCTGGTAACACTGGCAAACGCTGATGCTGTGGTTGGCAAAAAAAAAAAAAAAAAAAATCTGCAGACTGCATAGGTGCATCCTACACCTGTGCAGACAGGCACTGCAACTTGTGTGCACCGTGGCACAGTCGCAGGCTGAAACTAAAGGACTCTCCTGTGAGACAATAATCCAAGTCATTTGCATGAGGAGTCTTAAAAGAGCAAAAGATCTTTTACGGTGTCCATCCTACGGAGCCCTATCACAGAGAACAATGGCTTCCTCAACGGAAGTGAATGCAAGCTAATGCTGAGATTTAAAAGAAAACACTTCTCTGTGTACTTTGCAGACATTTCACCAGTCTAACCTAAAATAAAGACACGCAGGAATAGTTCTGCCGGGATTCTTCTCTGCTATTCCAGGGTTAGTATTGTCTTCAGAGTACAAGCAAACAGGAGGGAGCCTTTTTAGGAGGTAACGGTAGCAGAGTTTTTTTTTTTTTTTTTTTTCAGATCCTTCCATTTTGTCCTACTTCCAGTCAGCACAATTAGCTTGACATGGAGGTTTCTCCTGTTCTAAAAAAGAAATCTTTCAGTGGCGTGCTTGTCTGTGCACAATATGGACACCAGGACAGAGGGCTGGAAAACAGCATACTTCATCTGGCAGGGAAGGAAACGCAGTGTCTCCTTCTCGGATGGGTTATGATTATCTCCTTTCCTGGCCTTTGGCTGGGTTTCTGTATGTATCTTTTGCCTGTGTTCTGTAAGCTATGACCACCTGCTGTATGTACGTGTGCTTGTTACATGTGTACACCATCTCCCTTACAGAACGTAAAGACCCAGCTATTACATCGTGTTTACTCAATATCATCCCCCCCCCAGTTAAAAAAAAAAAAAAAAAACACCACCCTACGTGAACCGAACATGCCATGCTTCAATCTGGCCCCAGTGGCTTTTTCTCTGAAAGCAAAACGTGTGTCTTTTACACCAGGGCTTTCTCCCCACCCCAGGGGTGTCTTCCATTCTTTTGTGGCTCAGTTTAAGGCGAAAAGGGCTCCAAACCACTAACTAACAGAAGGGAGCCCTTTCTTCCACCTCCTGGGAGAATCTCAGATTGAATTTATCTGAAGATAGCGTGCTCTCTTCTTACTTATTTGCCACCATTACGAAGAGGACAGCACAACCACCACCTTGGCTTCAAGATCCTGGGTAGAGAGGCTCACGGGCATTTTTTTCCAACCATCTTTGGCGAGGCCTTGCTTCCTTCCACTCCAGTAAGTCGCGGCTTGGGGCCATGGAAAAGGACTGGGTGAGAGTCTCAAGTGTCGTTTGAAAAGACAGCAAATCAGCCCCCTGCTCGACCCCGTCCCCAGCACCGCCACCAGCACCTCCGGGCCGGGCCGAGCCGTGCGCCCGCAGCCTTCCACCCGGGCCGGCGAGGCGCCGTGGGCCGGTGGGGCGTCGCGGCCGCGGGCTTCGCGCTCCGCCGCCCGGCTCGGGCTCCCTTCCCCCACGGCGCCCCCTCCCCCTCGCCGCGCTCCCTTTTGTTCGCTCGCCGCCCGGGCGGCCCGAGAGCTAGGCCCCGGCGTGGCCCGGGCCGAGCCGCCGCCGCGCGGCCTAGAGCCCGCGCCCGGGAGCCGGGCCGGCGTCCGGGCGCACGGCGAGGCCGCGGCGGCGAGGAGCCCCGGGGCGGCGAGGCCCGGCTACGCTCTAGCACACAGACCCCGGCGGCGGGGAGGCGCGACACGCCCGTAGCATGGAAGCCGCCGCCGCCGCCGCTCGCACTGCAGCGGGCGCAGCAGCAGCAGCCGCCGGCGGCGCGCGGAGCAGAGGTCGCCCGAGCCGTGGCCCGGACACCCGGGCTTGAGCGCTGCGGAGGCCCGCCCGGCCAGGGGGTGGGTGTGCGCCCGGGACAGGGGACCGCGGGGGTGCGGGCGGACGCGGGCGGGAGGGGGCATCGGACCCCTCGTGCCACCCCACGGGTCACGGCGAGTGCGAGGCTCAGGCCCCTTGGCCTGAGTGCGGCGGCCTGTCCCACCCTGGCCTTGGGGACAGCCGGCCTTCGCGCCCAGCCAGCTTCTTGAGGGGGGGGCCCGAGGTTGGGCCGGTGTTGCTAGGCCCCACCGGCTCCAGAGGGGGCCACGTGAGCGCGGGCTCGCCTCCCCCGCCAAGGCTGGTTGTGCACAGATGATTTTCCCAAGGCCTGGGTGCCCCCTCTTCCCTACTGCCCCTTGACTTGTCCCCTAGCGCCCCACACCTCACCAGTGTACTACCCAGAGGTGAAGGGATTTGGACTCCCCCCCCCACCACCCCAGGTGCTTGAAAGAAGAGAAGGTTGGAGGAGGAGGAGACTGGGGGGGCTGCTGCTGCTGCTGGTGGTGGTGGTGACAGGGCTGGGAGAGAGAAGGACGGAAGAGAGGAGGGGGCTGGGTGGGGTGGGGGTGACAGGCAGAGAGGAGCCTGGTCAACAAGCCAGCACCACTCTGCTAGGAGGCCAGGCCGGCTCCTGCAGCCGACGCATCCTGTGTGAGCAGACACACATAGATTGCTTTCTTGGGGGCTCTTTGTCAGCCACCAACACAGGGAACACACACTGACACACACGTACACAAAGATCTGAGCCAGGTTGTGGGAGGTAAGTGGGGGAAAGCGAAGGAGGGGGAAACAGTGTCTGCGGTGGGCTTCGGGGTGGAGGGGAGGGGGGATGAGCCCTGAGGGGCTGTGGGGGGCTCGTGAGGTGAGCATTTCCAGGGTTCTGTGCTTGTGTGGAGGGGGCACACACAATGACCTTTTCCCTCAGGGAGCCCCACAAGGCAGAGGCAACCCCCCAGCGAGCTCCCACCCTGTGCTGCTGCTGATTTTTCAGGGACTTGTTGGCAACTCAGCGAGGGTTGCCATAGCTTTTTTATGTAGGGTGACCAGAACCGGCTGAAACTGGTTTGAGGCAGATCAGCTCCTGAACACAATGCAGTCACTGAGCTACTACAGTGGGATAGCAGCTTCCTCCCTTCATGGCAGCCAAAAGCAGAGAAGCTTGCAGGAAGGTACCATCCCAACACAGTATGTAAATACACACTTAGACACCACACAGCACTGGTACGTGACGAATGGAGCCCTAAAAGATCCTGTGTAGAGATGATGATGGGGGGAAAGGTGCAGGCTTGCAGGATCTGAGATTTCTTGGGCTTTTCCTGCCTTTTTCTTTTTGCTTAAGGGATGGACAAGGAGCTGAGATTTATGACCCTTATTAAAGAAAAAAAGTATGTGCCTTATTAGGGTGGGGACACTTGGTTTGTGCAGTCTCTCTCTCTCTCTCTCTCTCTCTCTCTCTCTCTCTCTCTCTCCCTCCCTCCCTCCCTCCCTCCCTCTCTCTCTCTCTCTCTGTCTCTCTTTCTCTGTGTTTTTAAGGAAACAAAACCAGAGTGAAGTGATGGATTTGAAATGGCAGGCTGTTGCTGGAGAGTGCTACTTTGCATGCCTTTTTCTCTTGCAGGCTATGTTCTGTTGTGTGCTTTTCCTAGTAGAAGCTACTAAAGGGTGTTGGGGATACTTGGGACTATTATGAAGGCCAAAAGGTAATAATGTTGTTCTAGGAACCGGGCATGAATGCGGTCCAGTGATGCTGTCAGCCATACATGCTGTCTTTTTTTTTTTTCCCCTTGTAGGCCTGTTGACTGGGGCTGCTTTTAACCCTTTCATATTTGCAGAGAATGCAACGGTGTGACAGTAACTGAACACTGGTCCAAAGTCTTTTCAAAAGGTCAAGGTTCACAAGGTGAGATAATGCTATTTATAGCATGACTTTATATATTAATTTTGGCCCATCCCTCCGACACAGACTGACAGTGAGTTGACACCCTGGAGATGGCGTGGGGTTCAGAGTGGAGACCAAATACCTTTCCTGTCATCCATGTTTAATGGGATTCCAGTGACTTTTTTTTTTTGATGGTGTTGCTATCAAGGAGAGATCCGGATGCGTTCATTAAATCGCATGTGCCTGGGCGTTTGGAAGAGTCAGGCCCGGAAAGGCATGCTTAGAGGGGTGGCAGGCGGCTGGGCCTTGTGGAGAATGCACTGTTTCTGCACAGAAGCAGTCCACACCGTGCTTTCTGACCACAGTTGTAAGAAACAGAAGAAAGGCTTCACCAATTCGAAGCAGGCCAGCCAGCTTTTTAGGGTTGGAGGAGCCTGAAGGTAGATTGTCTTTTGTTCACTCACCTCTCCTTTTCCCATGCTCTCTGAGCTGACCTGAAAGGTTTACTCAGTCAAGTGGTGGAATGTCTTATTGATTTTGGGGGCTGTCGACAGTGACTTTGCCATTGGATTATTTGTGGCATACGTTTGAGTGTGGATGACTAAGGAAGGGCTAAGAGGAACCCAGGTCTGTCTGGTTTTGTCTGTGGGGAAAAAAAAAAAAAAGCCCGACTCTTAGCTTACAGCTTTACTGCAGTGGGTGGTGGGAAATAGCTAATGCTTTTCTACAGTCAGAACTGGGCTGGGGAAAAAAAAAAAAGTAAACTAGAGCTTGGAAAGGAGAGGAGGGACACAGCAGAGGAGAGCAGCAAATTGCTGAAGAACAAAGGAGAACACTAGACATTTTGCCTTGGGGTTCCTTGGGCAAAGAACTACCACTTCCCCAAACAGGAAACCAGTCGCACCAGAGTCAGGTCCAATGTGATCTCAGCAACAGAGCTGGTTCTGCCTTTCTGCTGGTTTGCTAAAAGCACAGCCAAGAGGAGCCCATGGGAGACCTGATTGCAAATACATTTTCTCCCTTTGAAGTGCGTATCGAGTTCCTCTCCGGGTTCAGCTGAATAGACTATTCAGAAATGCGGAGGATCTTAGAATTGGTGAAGTTGTGTGCTATTGGTGGGCAGTGTATCTGCAGTGAAGGGTGTTAAGTATGCAGAGGTTTTTATTGTTGGGATGTTTTTTTGTTTTGTTTTGTTTTGTGTTTTTTTTTTTTTTCAGTTGGGCTGCAGAGAGTCGCCTATGTGCTAGCACTGGCCAAAAAGGGGAGACTGGAGTGCCTGGTTAGCTTGGGGTATCGTATGTAGTGTTTAATAGAGATAAATGTGATCGAGTCCACGACGGCACAAGGTTCTCTGCAAATCACAGTGCTAAGATTGGTTTTCAATTCTGTCTCATTTCCGACTGCTAGAGGGGTTCTTGCAGTTGACTGTCGTAGAAATGATGCTCGCCGAGCCTATTCGAATCTATACTGCACGGTGTGTTGGCCCCTGAGCTTCTGGTGCAGAGTAGAACTCAGATGGCTGATGCGATAAACCTTGATTAGCTTAATACAATAAGCTACTCTGTCATTTAGTCCTTTCGTTCCCATCTTTCCGGGGACGCGGGGGTGGGGGGGTGGGGGTTGATTTACCTTTTACAGCTAGCCCCTTGCAATGACCGTTTGTTGAGAATGTGTCTTTAAAAGCCCCTTTTAAAGGTGCTGCATGTCATGGAATGTTCTGGTCTGCTGTACTGTCTCGGTGGTTTTAGCTTTGTTCTTTCCCCTCCCCCCCCCAACCAAGAGGTCTCTCCTGAAAATAGCATTTGTTTTGCATTTAGGCCAGTCTTTCCAGCTGCAAATGCTGTTTGTTGGAGGATGGGGAGCTGGTTCTTCCAGGCAGCCTTCATGAGCTCATCTTGGAGTGGCGCTGGCCTCAGGTGTGGAGCTCATGCTGTGCTGTAACAAGGTAGCAGGCCCGCCTCTCTGGGGGAAGACGGACACAGAGACACAGAGTGTTCTGGAAATAAGCCAGGACATGTTCCTTCCTGGGAGAGCCAGGAGCTAACGCCATGGCACCCATGCTGGAGCTACAGCAGGCGCGCCTGCTTGCTGTTTCCTGAGGCAGTCTCTGAGGAGGACCTTCGGGCCTTCCCTGTCTGCAACAGGAATGTGCGGGTTTGGCGAGAGCACACTGGAAAGAAAGTGTAACTGGGTGGCGAACACTTGCTTGTTTTCATCCTTTGCCTGAAATTGAGTCATATTTTCCATGTTAAGGAACACTCACTCCAAGGTTTTTTTTTTTTTTACAGCTCAGTCTAACCTGGTTCATGGATTCATTTTGTGTTTATACTCTCTCTCTCTCTCTCTCTCTCTCCCTCTCTCCCTCTCTCTCTCCCTCCCTCCTTCTCTCCTTCCTTCCTGCCCTTCATCTCACTCTCTCCTCTTTTCTCTCAAACATCCCCACCTGCCTCAGAGACAGGGTCTTGGTAATTAGCCTAGGCTGCCCCTAGACTTCATCTTGTACCAGGACTCTTGAGTGCAGAGGTTACAGACATGTGCGACCATGCCTAGCCCTGTGGCTCATTTTTAAGAACAGCTTTTGAAGGAAGAGGATGACTTTTAAATGGATTCTTTTTCTTTTCTTTTTCTTTTTCTTTTTCTCTTTCTTTTTTTTTTTTTTTTTTTTTTTGAGACAGGGTTTCTCTGTGTAGCCTTGGCTGTCCTGGACTCGCTTTGTAGACCAGGCTGGCCTCAAACTCACAGTGATCCACCTGCCTCTGCCTCCCGAGTGCTGGGATTAAAGGCGTGCGCCACCACCGCCCGGCCTTTTTTTTTTTTACACATGCTAGGTTGAGTTACAGTGTTAGGATTTGTTCCCTGCCCCCCCTTTCTTTGAAATTCTTTTGTGAGCATCTGTGTTCTGTGGCTTTTGAGTGACCTTGTCCCTGTCCGTGGTGGAACAGCCTTGCTAAGTCTGGTGCAGAAGTTGCCCTGATACGAAACCTTAAGAAGGAGTGGGTAGCCAGGTGTGGTGGCACACACCTTTAATCCCAGCACTCAGGAGGCACCGGCAGGTGGATCGCTGTGAGTTCGAGGCCAGCCTGGTCTACAAAGTGGGTCCAGGACAGCCAAGGCTACACAGAGAAACCCTGTCTTGAAAAACCAGGAAAAAAAAAAAAAGGAGTGGGTAGTACAAGGTGACGAAGGGATCTGAAGAACATTTGGGGCTGCCTCTCTCTCAGGCCCCAGAGAACACTTGCTCCCTCGCTTGTCAGACTGTCTCAACTAAAACAGGAGCTGTCAGATAGCAGCCCAGAAGTCTGCATGTGGGTACTAAGTATGCGTTAGGGATGATCACTGATCTGAGGTATGGCTAAAGAATTTAAGATGTTTAATTTCTACCCAGTGACATATGGTATACAGCTTATTAGGTTTTGACATGTGTATAGAGCCACGTATAAGTTGATGTAACTCATGCAGAATAATTCCATCACGAGGAAGCTTCTTGCTGCCCTTTTGAGGCAAACTCTTCCGTCACCCAAAGCCCAGGCAGCCTCAGTCCTACTGTAGTTCTGTTCTTTGGCTATATTGTTTGGGTTTTCCCTGGATGTCCTATAATGGCTTCTTTCACTTGGCAAGATGTACCTGGAATTCATCCTTGGTGCTTTGTATGTCTTTTTGATTGCTGAGTACTATTCCATTGTATAGATATACCACAATTTGTTGATCCTTTCTCTGGTGTTGGTTCCAGTTTCAGGAGATTGTAGGGGATAAAAACCTACCACAAATATCTGTGTATAGGTTTTCGGGTCAGCACTTTTTATTTTATTGTTTGTAAACACTAGGTATTATTTGGTCTTATGTATGAATTTGAAGTTTAAGTGAGATAAATTCAGCTGATAGTATCATCTCTTTTTTTTTTTGGTTTTTCGAGACAGGGTCTCTCTGTGTAGCCTAGGCTGTCCTAGAATCACTTTGTAGACCAGGCTGGCCTCGAACTCACAGCGATCCGCCTGCCTCTGCCTCCCAAGTACTGGGATTAAAGGCATGCGCCACCGCCCGGCGAGCTGATAGTATCATAAAGAAGAGATTCAACCTTGGCAGCTACAGTTCAGACTTCCCAGAAGGAGAAGTGGTGAGGGTGAAGACACTGCAGCGCTGGTCGTGATGATGGAACGCTTTCTAATGGGATGACATGCTTTATCACCCTGAACTAATAGGAATTAGCCAAAATGGAAACAAAAAGCTGCAAGTGGTAAAACAGCCTTTTATTTCTTCCGGCAATTATTTTTAATCTCAAGACTAGTTTGGCAGTTTCATGTGTTTGCAGTTCAGTGAAACACCACACAAGAATAGATTTGAAATTTTGGAAAATGATACCAAAGATCTCTGTTGAAATCTTGGTGTCTATAGATAGTTTCTTCAAAAATACCACTGGTACCTACCATTTGAAGTCACTGGACATCTTGAAAGGAGGGGAATGTATTTGAGCACTGTCATGGCACTGGAGTGGAGACATGAAACAAGTCTCAGTCTCTCTGTCTGTCTGTCTCTCTCTCTGTCTCTGTTTGTGCCTGTCTCTGTCTGTCTCTCTCTCTTTCTGTCTGTCTGTCTGTCTGTCTGTCTGTCTCTCTCTCTGTAGTCCACACTGTCCTCAAACTCATTATGTAGCTGAGGCTGGTCTATAACCCTTAGTGCTAAATTTTTTTATTTTATTTTTTCTGTTTTGGTTTAACTCCTTTGAGATCTTGAGAAAGGGGAGGCTGAGGATAAAAATTACTTTTAGGTCAGAACAAGTAGGTGGAGGCAATCTGGGAGGTGAGACCAGGAAGTGCCCAGCCATATCATGTGAGGGCTCTTGCCGCCAGGTACTTGAGACTTCATTGTTTTGTTTGTTTGTTTGTTTGTTTGTTTTCTTTTGAGCAGCAGGCATCTTGCCAGGTTCTAGGAATGCTGAGCAAAGAGGAAACTGGAGAGCAAAGAGTAGGAAGTAGCCCACAGAGCTGTCATGGAAATGTGACTGGCATCTACTGTTATTGTCAGGGAGGAGCCCTGAAGAGGCCGCTTTGCATTTGACCATGGAAAGCCCTTGAGTGTATGAAACTGACCAGGGTTCGAGAAGACCAAGCCTGCAACGGAACAGTGATAGGAAGGTACAGAGAGAGCCTGGTGGGCATGTGGTAGCCATATTTATGCCCACGAGGCAGAGAAGGAAAAAGACTGATGAGGAGGAACTTTCTGGTAGCTCTGGATACTAGTATTAGCAGAAAGATTGAGCCTTCATCCCACAAGTCTTGTGGGGATACCTTGGGGATGGAATAGAAGCTGTTGAGGCTGGAGGCAGGGAGATCACGTGGGGTTCCGTGCAGCACTTTAGGGGAGAGAATCTGCATTTTACATTGAAGACCAGGCACACTGCCTGTGGGAATGGAGCGGAGGGGTGGTCACGCAGGGGCCAAGGAGCACGTGGTGCTACCTGACTAGACGTTGGGAGTGATGGAGCAGGAAGGATGAAGGAGGGTCCTGGAGGTGACATGTAGGTTACTAGGCAGCTGGTCCTTTCTGTTTTCAGATGTCCAAGGCAGAAGGCAGAAGAGATGGGAGAAGGATGGCAGTGAAGAGCCTAACTTCAGGTTTGGGCACAGTTGCCTGCATGGGGCCCTCTGCCCCTTAGCTGTATTGGCGTGGCTTAATGGGCCAGAGGTCAAATTGGGCAAATGGCAGCATCACAGTTCTCAGTGGAGGGACCAGTTCTTTTTTTTTTTTTTTTTTTGGAGGCACCAGTTCTAAGACTACCTGTGGGTGCCTGAAACTCAAGAGAGTACCAAACCTTCCATGTGGTAGGTCTTTCCTGTTCATACAGACCTGTGAGACAATGAGGCAGTTTTCCTGGCCACAAAGTGGAAGCAAGAAGGAATGGAGAGATGCTCTCGTCTTTATGTGCTCTGAAAATGAAGAGAAAAGCAAAGTCAATTGAAAGAGAGATGAGAATAGGAGGTTAACAATGGTCTCCAATAACAAGACAGGACATTTATAACATACTGTAGTAAATGGTATATAAAGCAGGAATTGTTTATTTCTTAGAATTTTCCGTTTCATATTTTCAGACTTTTGTTGACCTTTGTAACTGTAACCTTGGAAAGTAAGGTTGCAGGTAAGGGAGACTTACCACCAGCATTGAGCAGTGATAACAGGAAGACTGGCTACAGGCTCCCAGATCATGCCGGTGGGAGAGGCAGACTCTGAGGACATGCTCTCTACCACATGGGTGGCATTTGGGGTATGGTGGCTCGAAGGAGGATCTCCAGAGGTAGAGTGGTGCCAGAGATACTGGGGTGCTCAAGCTAGTGGGTGCTGTCCCTTGAGGCTGTAGTGATGAGTTTTGAGGTACACCAAGAGTTTTCCTGACTGGTCAGCACAGAGAGGAGGGTATGTTCTCTGACCCAGAGCTGGCTCTGGAAGTAGCACATTGGAAGGACAGAAGTTTTCTGGGGCACAAAGCAGAAGTGAGGAGAAATAGAGGGACACGCTGAAAAGAATGAAAAAGTGAATGGTTAGGCAAGATGAGGATAAGCTAGCCGTAAATAAATGGAGCTCAAAGAGTTCCTGGAATCATCTTTTTCAGGCAGGACGTTCAGAGGGGAGAGCAAATTCTGTTTGATCAGCTTCTGCAGACAGAAGTAGAATTTTAGAGAAACGCCGAGCAGCTTTCTTAGCTGTCACGCACCTCCTTACTAGGGCTGCATCTGCTGGATTGTCCTTGGTCCCCAACACCAGTGTTGTATGGTTTTTCAGTAAGGTTGATTATTACACCTTTACATACTGAGAACTTCCTGGCATGAGGAACACTTCTGGAGACCTAAAAGATAATTGTTTAACGTCAACCTTTTCTTTCTGAGAGACAGACTCGTTCTGGGGGCTGATTCTGGGGGCAGCCATGGGCGTCGTCGGTTTTGTGGCTTCTGTTCGAAGGGACAGATGATGGGGATCTGAGTGCTGAGGTAAGAGTGCTGAAGAGCTGCATGATTAGGTCACTCAAAGCCTGCTGCTTTACAGGATTCGTGACTGGGTATAGGTCAGATATAATTTGCAATTTCTGTCTCATATTTGACAGTTAGCCCAAACAAAGAATGGGCTTATCAGGTAGTTCAGAGCAGATGGGGATCTAGAACCAGCATCTAGACCCTTATTCTTGGACTCCTCCACCATGGCTCTCTCAGTGGGTCCCGGCTTTTTTTTTTTTTTAAATTTTAAATTTTATTAATTTATTCAGATTACAACTCAATTGCTATCCCATCACTTGTATTCTCCCATTCCTCCCTCCTGCTTTCACCCTATTCCCCTCCCCTAGGTATATGACCAAGGGGGACCTCCTCCCCCACTATATGGCCATAGGCTATCCAGTCTCATCTTGGTAGCCTGCTTATTCTTTCTTTGAGTGCCACCAGGCCTTCCCCACCAAGGGGAGGTGGTCAAATATGGAGCACCAGAGTTCATGTCAAAGTCAGTCCGCGCTCTCCACATAACTGTGGAGAATGTCCTGTCCATTGGGTAGATCAGAGTAGGGGTTCGATGTTTACTACTGTATTGTCCTTGGTTAGTGCAATAGTTTGAGCAGACCCCCCTGGGGTCCCGGCTTCTTATGTGTTGGTGGTATGTAATTCTGCACACATTTGGAATTTGTATCGGATGAACCTGAAAACGTGAGTTAATCAAGTTAGGTCTCCCTTGTGGATTCTTGATAGGTCGAGCTTTAATGGTTCTCATTATGGCTTACACAGGGCCGGGAGAGTAAGCGGGAAGGAATGGCGATGCTTAATGCTACTTTAGTTCTGGGTGGCAAGGCCATACAAGTGTTTAGATGCCTTTGTCCGAGTCTCTGAAATGGCTTGTTCTCATAATCTGCAGCGATGCAGACCTATGTTCTACTCTTATGAGCTGTGGGACCCAGAGCCAGTTACTTAAACTCCAAACCAGGCTCTTCCTGAGCCTGATTACGTGCAACAGGGTGCGCAGGAGGGCTCAGGCAGTGAGTCCTTCCCCAGAGGGGGCTGTTATTCTGTTTCCTAGTCTTCCCATTTGAGGAAAATGATGTTGTTTTGGAGAGTATTGTTTCTGTACTATCTTACCTCATTTGCAGGTAGACATATAAGTTTGACTATGAAAATAGAATATGTATCATGTGCTTGTGTCTGGGGCTTCAGCTATAGCTGCCTTTTAACTGGCTAGAAGTGGGTAAAACATAGGCAGGAAGGTGGTGTGCATGGCCCAGCTTGGGTAACTTCCGTTTGTAGTTGTAGTTGAACCTGGTGTTTCACCTCTTCACTCATGGAATGGCCCAGCTAGTTCATTGACTCTGGCCAAGATGTCAGATTAAAACAGAACAAAACTTACACACAAAGCTTTGCCAGCTTTCTTGGGTGTGCTGTCTCAGGCCTTTAGTCCAAGCACTTAGGAGGGAGAGACAAGCTGATCTCTTGAGTTCCAGGTCAGCCATGGTCACACAGCTTAGCGATGACTTTCCACGACCCTCTTTCTACATATTTGTATGACAGCAACTACATGTTCATGTTTGCACATGAACCATAAATATAAGATGCCTCCAGAAATTAGGCCTGGAATGCCTTGCCTGTAATTTTTTTTTTTTTTTAAAGACATGGTTTCTCTGTGTAACAGCCCTGGCTGCCCTGGACTTGCTTTGTAGACCAGGCTGGCCTCGAACTCAGAGATTCGCCTGCCCCTGCCTCCCGAGTGCTGGGATTAAAGGCGTGCGCCACCACCGCCGGGTTTTGCCTGTAACTTTTTAACACTCAGGGTTGGGGTAAGGGTTCAAGGTCATCCTCTCATACATATGGCGTTCAAGAATTGCCAGGGTTGAGAGAGACAGGAAAGGCACAGGATTGAAAGCCTTTTTTTTTTTTTTTTTTTTTTTTGGTTTTTCGAGACAGAGTTTCTCTGTGTAGCCTTGACTGTCCTGGACTCACTTTGTAGTCCAGGCTGGCCTCGAACTCACAGCGATCTCCCTGCCTCTGCCTCCCGAGTGCTGTGATTAAAGGCGTGCGCCACCACGCCCGGCTAGGACTGAAAGTCTTAAAGGAAATGTGAACTATCTCATTAATTTTTTCATATTGGTTACACAAGGAGTGAATAGTCCTGTTCAATGCCGTCAGACATTTAGCACAGTCTGCCACATCCCATGACCTGGTATTCAGATTCGTTTTACCTCTTCTTTTTCTCTTTTTCTTCTCAAAAAATATGACTAGGAATATAAAGCTACATACGTTTTTTATGTTTCTACTGGATGGTCTAGAATGTTGGGTGGACATGCCCTCTGTCATTGTGTGCTTAGTGGAAAACATCAGTACAATGACTGCCAGTGTCCCCTGTTAGGAAGCCTGCGCTTCCCTAGATGGAGCTAACTTTTCTCTCCTGTGTGTTTCTAATTTGTCTCTTAGCTGCAGCGTTTGCACAGCTATGCCTCCCTGTCAGCTCCAGGAACGAAAACATGGCTTACTAGGTGTGTGCATCATGGCTCAGACTGATATCCTGGAGGGTGTACTTGCATGCCTGTGAAGACTCAGCGGAAAGTGACTCGCTAAAATCGCACTATTCCTGCAGGGCGTGGTAGCACACGCCCTAATCTCAGCATTTGGGAGGCAGGTGGGACTCTAGTTTGAGGCCAGCCTGGTCTATACAGTGAATTCCAGGACAGGAAGAGTTACACAGTGAGACCCTGTCTCAAAAAAAGAAGGAAGGAAGGAAGGTAGGAAGGAAGGAAGGAAAAGGAAGGAAGGAAGGAAGAAATAAAAGATCCCATGCACTATTCCCAAGTGATGGGTGGTAGATTTGAACCAGGGTCATGTGGTCATATACTCAACACAACGCCCCTACTCCGCCCCACCAGTGCACTGCTTCTTCCTGTCTTTGTGTGCAAAATCCTTGCTTGCTCATGAAGTTCTGTACCTGTCACCCAGGGATGGCTGTTTAAAGTCACTTCTCACATTTTAATTGATAGCTAAATCATGGAGGGCTCTTGTTACAGTGTTTGCATTGCTTGATTGAACCTAGTGTCTCGCTCAACCTGGCATTCACTGTAGGAACTGAGTTACTTCCTCAATTCCTTTTTTTCTTCTTGTGTTTTTGTGACTGAACTCTAGTCTGAGCTGGCCTTGAATTTGTGGCAATCCTGCCTCATCCTGAGTGCTACAATTATAGATGTGAGTCACTGCACCCATCTCCCCTTGAACCCTTTAGCACGTGTAGTCTGATAAAGCATCTATCATAAGGGCTGTCAGGCCTTAGGCCAGCACATGGCAGTGCCTGCCAGTGTTGTTGGTTCAGTGGTTTGAGGTCTAGTGAGAGACAGGAATTCAGACTCTGCCATCAGTCACCATTTCTGTCTCTAACCCTGAGAAGCAGTTGGAGCGAGGGATGAGCCATCTCACTGCAGCCTTGGAAGGTGGCGTACACCCCTTTTCTAGCCCAAGGTGAAAGTCTACTAGCAGTGTGTCCTGGGGCCAGTTCTCCTGGGAAGGTTACTCTGGAATCCCAGCCACACAGGAAACGGAGCTGGAGGAAGGAGCTGATGTGGTAAGTGAACTGTGAGGGACTGGACTTTCTTACCTTGGGAAGACAGACACTGCTGGACAGGGAGATAGGAATACAGTGGTGTCAGATGAGGTACCTCACCCCATCTCTACAACAGCTTGCCTTAACACACAAACCATAGTGGAGTTTATACCATGTTGGGCATTTGGCACCGGTCTATGAAATATGAACCTGGGACGTTGACAGTGATTTGTTAGTTGTTGGCTGAACCTGAATCTGTCTGTTTAGTTCTTAGTCTTGCTCCTCGTAAGGCAGGAGTTTATTCTGGACATGTGGGTAGTAGGGCTGCTATGGGGCTGCCCTGCGATGGGACTGGACTATGGCTTGGTGGACAAGGCTGGCTGGGCAGCCCTGGAGAAAGGGAGAGGAATTGTGTCAGAGCTGTGGGGAGTTCAGAATGTAGCTGGGACAAGTTTAAGCCTGGCTCGGAGTATGACAAGAATCAAGATGAGCCAGAGACCAGCAGTCAGCCTGGAGTGGACATCAGAAGGTGGGCAGAGGTGATGGTAACAGTTCAGTGAGAAGAGCAAGAGCACAGGATGCAGGATGGGCGTCTACGTCAGAGTGCAAGATGGGGATTGGGCTGACCGGAGAGGCTCCCTGGTGCTAGTAACTGAACAGGGGGGTGAGTGAGGCTCTCAGGAAGGACCTACCACCTCCATGTGGATAGTGACAGGAGACACTGGTGTAGCAGAAGTGGAGTGTGTAGACAGGGAGCAGCAGGAATTTTTTGTAAGGGCGGTCATGGTGGAAGACACCGAAAGACCTGATTGGTTTGCTGTTTGTGTGGCCTAGAGCTCACATGACAAAAGACAGAGCTGCAAGACAGCTGGAAGCTGGCTGCTTAGTGAGACTGTCTCAAAACAAACAAGCAATCCCCCCACCAAAACAAACAAACAAACAAACAAAACCCAAAAAATCTTCCCCGTGACAAGTTGGATTTTCTTCCTTCCTTCCTTCATTCTTTCTTTGTTTCTTTCTTTCTTTTCTCTCCAGATAAGGTTTCTCTGTGTAGCCTTGGCCGTCCTGGACTCATTTGGTAGACCATGCTGGCCTCGAACTCACAGTAATCCTCCTGCCTCTGCCTCCTGAGTGCTGGGATTAAAGGCATGCACCACTACGCCAGACTTGAATTTTCTTTTTTTTAAAAAATTTATTTATTTATTTATTTATTTATTTATTTTATTATTTATACAGTGTTTGCCTGCATATACACCTGCAGACCAGAAGAGGGCATCAGATCCCATCATAGATGGTAGTGAGCTATCAAGTGGTTGCTGGGAATTGAACTCAGGACCGCTGAAAGAGCAGTCAGTGCCCTTAACCTCTGAGCCATCTCTCCAGCCCCAGCTTGAATTTTCTTAATTTGTAAAAATATGCTTTATTCTGAAATGCTCCTTTGGGTTTTAAAGTGAAGAGTGCAAAGGATGAAAAGGTTCTGAAAAAGATGTTTTTGGTGGAATTGTGAAGAAGATAAGGGGTAGAGTTTGACAAAAAAAAGGAAAGGTGATCCAGAGAGAAATGGTGGCGATGCAATACGCCACAAGAAGAAATGTGTGCTCGGCAGTCACTGAGAGAAAGGTTTTCCTAAGAAATGATAAAAAACAAGATGTGACTTCTTCGTGCTGGGAAAATGCTGCTAAGCCAACCAGTTGGGAACACTTGCTTTTGGAGTATTCCTGCTCTCAGCAGCACTGATGTGTGGGTGCCCTTCTGTTGCATTCTTCTGGAATGGAGGCTCAGCAGCAGCGTGGCTGAGACTGTGGGCCTCAGACCGGCTGCTCTCATCACGGCTCTGCTCTTCACCTTAGTTCAGGAGCTGAGCTGCCAAGCTCTTTAGTTTGCAGCTTGAGTCTATATCAAGCTGGACGTGATGGCTCAATGCCTGTCCATCACACCAGTCCAAAGGGTGAGTACAGTGCCTGGAGTTTGAGGCCAGCTTGGGCTATGGAGAGTTCCAGGCCATCCATGCCAGCCTGGGCTAGAGTGTGGGACTCTGCCCCAGTACAAAACTAAGAACCACACTACAGAAACCTAACCCAAGAGAGTCTGTTGTCTCTCACTCAACTCCAAGTATAATAGAGCAGGTGAGATGGCTCGCATGGTAAAGGCACTTGTCACCAAACTGCCTATTTGAGTTCAACCCTTGGGCCCCAAATGGTGGAAGGAGAGGACTGACTCCCACAAGTTGCTTTCCTACCTTCATATGTGCCCACCAACCAGCCAACCAGCCAACCAACCAACCAACCAGCCAACCAGCCAACCAACCAGCCAACCAGCCAACCAGCCAACCAACTGTGTAAGAAGTGTGGAGCAAGCAGTGCCTTGTCCTGAGCTGCTGGAGGTAGGAAGCTGGGCTGAAGTCATTTGTATGTGTATATGCTTGGAGTCCCCATAGGCACTGACAGAATCCAGTAAAGTCATGTCTGATGGTAGCTTGGCACTTGACATAGCAGCGATTGGACTTCCTGGTCTTATTGAGACAAGTCAGAATTGAAATTGTTCCTCTAGTCCTGAGCACTAGGGTATCCTTGACTCCAGCTGGAGTTTCAAATTGAGCTGTCGTGTCTTTGGTTACACTGTGGTCCAGTTTCAGGTGACTGAGAGTAGGAAACATTTTCTCTCGTCTTCTTAGAAGACCTTGCCAAAGTGTTTATTTGTTAAGGGGGCTTAAAAGCATTCTTTGTTACCCCATGGATTGCTGGGAATTCTGGTGGCATCTGTGTTGGTATTGTCTGTTGGGAGCATCACTATTGTGGTTTAGTTTGTTCTAGCACTCTCTGCTAGAGTCCCAACACTGATCTTTCGTTTCTATTTTGTTTTCCAGCGAGGGTCTTACTATATAGCTCTGGCTAGCCTTGACCTCCTGATCGCTCTGCCTCTGCCAAGTTGTCTGTCCCCCAGCCTGGCTACTGAACTTGTTCTTATATTGCAGTAACTCACATTTAGAAAAGGCTGTGTTGTAGGTCTTCTAGTGAGCACGTACTGGTTTCTTTTGTTGCTGTTTAGATATTTAGATTTAAGATTGTGGCTATTTACCTGCCTGTCAGTGCATGTGGGTATGCAGACAGAGACCAGAAGAGTGTCAGATCTCCTGGAAATTGAGTTACAGTTGGTGGTGAGCTGCCATGTCAGAGCTGGGAACTGAGCCTGGGGCTTCTGCGAGAGTAGCCAGTGCTCTTACTACTGAACTACCTCTCCAGAGCCCACTTGCTTGCTTTAGTTAACCCTCACAATAACTCTTTCTTGTTTTGTTTTGTTTTTTTAAGACAGAGTTTCTCTACGTAGCCTTGCCTGTCCTGGACTCACTTTGTAGACCAGGCTGGCCTCAAACTCACAGCGATCCACCTGCCTCTGCCTCCCAAGTGCTGGGATTAAAGATGTGCAACCACCACACCCGGCCCCAAAGAGTGATGTGACAAGACTGTAAATCATGTGCAGGGTGCTGGGTTTGGTCCTCAGCACTGAGAGTAACCATGGCTTCCTCAAAGTAAGGGACACCGCGCTCCCCTGGTTAGCTTTTCTCACCTGTCCTCCTTTACCATGCACTTACCTTTTTAAGATTTGTTTTCATTATGTGCATTTATCTGTGCACCTGAGTGCGTGCGTCCTTGGAGGCCAGAAACATTGGATTCCAGGAACTGGAATTTTAGGTGGTTGTGAGCCATTTGACATGGGTATGGGGGTCAAACTTGGGCCCTCTGCAAAAGCAGTATCCATTCTTAACCACTGAGCCATCTCTCCAGCCATTACTCTTTACTATTTGAAGATGTGGTCTCCTGCTTGTTCATGAGGTTGTCCAGGTGTACCTGGAGGAAAAAGCATGACGTTGTTAGAAAAATGGGTAGGAAGCACTTCCATCTCACTCTAAATCTAGAATTTACTTCTGTTCTCTAAAGAGAATCATTGCTTAAGCCTTACATCTGGTATCTGCAAAGTTGCTTAAGCCCAGGAACTCCCAGGAAGAGAGAGAGAGAGAGAGAGAGAGAGAGAGAGAGAGAGAGAGAGAGAACAGACAGACAGACATGGAGGTAAGGAGATTGATTGAGATTAATCCAACATTTCCTTATCTCCTTTAAAAATTATTTCTTTTGGCTAGGTGTGGTTGTGCATGCCTTTAATCCCAGCACTCGGCAGGCAGAGGCAGGTGGATCTCTGTGAGTTCAAGGCCAGCCTGATCTACAAAGTGAGTCTAGGACAGCCAAGGTTGTTACACAGAGAAACCCTGTCTCGAACAAACAAACAAATTATTTCTTTTTATGTGCATGTGTGTTTGGCCTACATGAATGCCTATATGTCACATGCATGCAGTGTCTGCAGAGGCCAGAAAAAGGTATCAGATCTGGAGCTGCCATGTGGGTGCTGGGGATTGAACCTGGGTCTTCTGGAAGAGCAGCCAGTGCTCTTAACCACTGAGCCATCTTTCCAGCCCCACTGCTAATTCCTTGATGCTCTCTTGTTCTTCCTCTGTTGAGAGGAGAGTCTGAGTACCTTCTGAGTGCTGAGATTAAAGGCATGCGCCACCCTGCTCAGTTTCAATTAAAAAAAAAATTAAGTATGTATACAATATTCTGCCTGCATGTATGCCTGCCCACCAGAAGAGGGAACCACCATGTTTTTGCTGGGAGTTGAACTCAGTACCTCTGGCAGAGTAGCCAGTGCTCTTAACCTCTGAACCACCACTACGACCCCCTCAAAATAGTCGCTGGGTGTGGTGGGCTACACCATTAATCCCAAGCACTCAGGGGGCAGAGGCAGGTAGATTGCTGTGAGTTCGAGGCTGAGTGTCGAGTCCCAGACAGCCAAGGCTATGCAGAGAAATCCTGTTCAAAAAAACAAAAAACAAAAACAGCAACAAAAAAATTTATTTGTGTGTGTGTGTGTGTGTGTGTGTATGTGTGTATGTGTGCGCGCGCGCGCACGCCAAGATCAGAGGACAATTTTGGGAAGTCAGTTTTCTCCTGCCACCATTATGAGGTTATGGAGCTTGAACTCACAGCTCTAGACTTGTATGGTAAGAAAACCTGTTGAGGGGCTGGAGAGGTGGGCTCAGCAGTTAAGAGCACTGTCTGCTCTTCCTGAGAGTCTGTGTTCAATTCCCGGCAACCACAAGGTGGCTCACAACCGTCTATAATGAGATCTGGTGCCCTCTTCTGGCATTCAGGTGTACATACAGACAAAACACTCATGTATACAATAAATAAATCTTGAAAAGAAAGCCTGTTCAAAGAAGCCAGCAGGTATGACCTTTTGTGAACTATCAACGCTCCAGAGAAGTCTAAAATTTCTGTGCTCCCCTCCTCTGCTCTCCTCCCTTGTCCCCTCTCCTCTCTTCCTCTGCTCTTTTTCTCCTTTCCCTTCCCTTCCCCCTTTCTGTTCTCTTTGAGACTATTGTCCCAGGCTGGCCTTGAACTTGAGGGCATCCCCCTGCTAACTCCCACCTTCTCACTGGCACAGTGACAGGTTTGCACCCACATACATACATAGAAGCACTTCTTCCCCCATATCCATTCCCCCCACATATCCATTCCCTTCCCTCTCCCTCCCCCCACCCCCACCCCACCAATTGCTGGCAGTACAGTAAAGGTCAAGTCTTGCTCGTAACCCAGTGGTCTGGAATTCAGATCCTCTTGCCTTATCCTCTCATGCTAGGATTATAGGTGTATACCATTGACTAGACCAGGCTTCTGTGTGTGTGTGTGTGTGTGTGTGTATACGTGTGTTTATTTTATGTGCATGTGTGCTTGAGTGGATGTATATGCACCTTGTATATGCCCATGTATATGTGTATGCCCATGGAAGTGGGCATTGGATCCCATGGCACTGGAATTTACAGGTGGTTGTGAGCTGCCCTCTGCAGGTGGAGCCAAACTCTGGTCCCCTGCAAGAGCAGCAACTGTTCTTAATCCCTGAATCATCTAGGGGTTCTCCTATATGTAACAACAACAACAACAACACAATTTAAAATTACATTTTCATGAATTTATTGTGTGCATGTGCTGCCATGTGAATGTGGAGGCCTAAGGACAATCTGTGGGAGTCGGGCCTTCCTTCCTATGTGGATCCTGCACTCAGGCTGCCGATGACAAGTGCCTTTATCTGCTGCGCTGTCTCACTGGGCTCCTTATCTATATTTTTTAATGTTGAAAATCTAAAAAATGTTTGTGAATATTTTAAATTTTTATTTATTTTTTGTTTTGTTTTGTTTTTGGAGACAGGGTTTCTCTGTGTAGCCTTGGCTGTCCTGGACTCACTCTGTAGACCAGGCTGGCCTCGAACTCGCAGCGATCCGCCTGCCTCTGCCTCCCGAGTGGTGGGATTAAAGGCGTGCGCCATCACCGCCCAGCTTAAATATAAGATCTAAAGGTTGTTAAGATGGAGAAGCAGATGAGAAGCAGCAGCCAATGTGAGTGACCTGGGATCAGCATCAGCTGAGGGCAGAGGCCTCCAAGCAGGACTTGGGGCTAGAAACTGGAAGGTCTGGTCTGTCTGTTCAGTTCATCAGGGAAAGTTACTTTGAACTTCTCATTGCTGTACTCAAAATATCACTTCTAATTTAGGAAATCTATATTTTACCTCAAGGTAGAATTGTGGAGAAGCCACTGCAAAGCATGACATTTATAGACACACCGGAGGAGTGCATCTGGAGTCTGAGTGTGCTCCTTCCTGACAGGAGTGTGCTGTTGGCTGCTTTTCACTTAGTTATGGAATACTACAATTCACTAAGTAGGTTTTACTAACTCAGAGGCAGTTCATATCTAAGACACGTAGGGAAAGTTCCATTGCTTTCATTGTGGAGCCACTTGAAGAGAGTCTGGATGGACCGGGTGACTAGCACGTGGGATGTGGAGGCAGGAAGCCTGCTGCAAGCTAAAGGGTAAGAGATGGCGCAGCTGATGACCATAAGGACCTGAGTTTGGATCCCCATCATCAACATTAGAAAATAAAAACAGCAGGCATTGTAGTGCATGCCTGTAAAGTCCCAGTGCTGGGCAGGCAGATGGAGCATCCCCGGGCTCAGTGGCCGGCCAGCCAGCCTCGTTGAAGAACTTGGTTCCGGATTCAACGAGAGACTGTCTCAAAGGACAAGATGGAGAGTGAGTGATTGAAGACGACACTAGACATGGGCCCTCCCACACGAACCCTATACACATATGCAAGCGTGCACACACACCCAGCACACACACACACACACACACACACCCAGCACACACACAAACCCATACACACACAAACCCATACACACACAAACCCAGCACACACACAAACCCATGCACACACACAAACTCATGCACATAGTCTTGGTGGCTTTTCCTGAAGTTTGTTCATGGAAGCAGGTCTAGACTGTTCAGTGTTCTAAAACTCATGGGGAAGCACAAGGAATGTGGTTTGTCCCTGGAAACAGCTGGTACAAAAGTACTTTCCAAGGAAGGCTGTGACTTGCTTCCTTTTAAATGCAAAGTCACATTTATATGAATGGGCTTTCTCTCTGTTTTGAGTCTGGGTCTTGAACGTGGCTGTGCTCCTGCCTGAGCATCTTGAGTGCCACCACAGCTTGGCTGTCCTTGTTTTAAGTTTTATAAGACTACAAATAGGATGGGAAAGAGTTTAGTGCTTTGACCATGTGATTAAAAATGGCTCAGGTAGGGCTGGGTGTAAGTCAGCCTGGTCTATACAGAGAGAGAACCAGGCTTGCCAGGGCTACTTAGGTAGATCATGTCTCAAAAAACAAAACAAAAGTGGCTCAGATGTGCTGGAGATAAAGCTCAGGGTTGGAGCATGTGAGTCTGATTCACTTCCCAACACCATCAAAACAAAGTGGTTATAATAGTAAGGGTTTCTGGGTGTGGTGGCTCCTGCCTTTATTGCCAGCACTTGGGAGGCAGAGACAGGCCAGCCTGGTCTACATAGTGAGTTTCAGGACAGCCAGAGCCACACAATGAGATCCTATATCACAAAACAAAACAAAACAAAACAAAAAACCCCAAAACCAAATAAAAAGGAAAGAAAAAAAATATATATATACTCAATGTTATATGTAACACTGTAACAAGGTAAACCATAGCTTTCATTTTTCTTCTTGTTTTATTGATGTTAATTTGCATACTTTTTAGTGTTTTCCTCACATATTTCTCTATAGAAGCTCTTTAGTTTGATTTTAAACATTGCCCTTGTACCACAAGATGGGCTTTTCATCAGGATGTATCAGATAGGGGTCCTTGCCATCAGTTTTCTTTGGGAGTATCTTAGAAAAGAACATCTTTCCTTCCTGGATTTTAAGAATTTTTTGGTTCTAGAAGCTGCTGGGACAGAAAGTGCTCCATTGTATCCTCCTTACCTGAGGATTTTCTTTAATTAGCTAATGAACCCTGAGTCCGGGCAAGTCCTGTCCTGTGTACTTTTACTAGTCAGGTATGTGCAGGTGTGTCTTTCAGGAAAGGTGGTTCATAGAGGCAGGATCAAGGGCCCCTGGGAGAGCAGGTACCAGGCACTCATGGCTGCATGGCTGGGCTGCCTGTCCTATTCCACAGTGTCCGCTGTGGACCCTGGGGGCCCGGGCAGACGCTGAACTTGCCTCTGCTTCCATGCTGTAGTTTAATATTAGGAAGCTATTGTCCAGTACTGGAGATTGCACCTGTGGTCATAAGAAAGGGCATTCATTGCCACTTAATCTGTTTCCAGAGCATTCTCATACTCTCATTCTCTCTCTCTCTCTCTCTCTCTCTCTCTCTCTCTCTCTCTCTCTCTGACACAGGGTTTCTCTGTGTAGCCTTGGCTGTCCTAGACTCAGTTTGTAGACCAGGCTGCCCTCGGACTCACAGCCATCTGCCTGCCTCTGCCTCCTGAGTGCTGGGATTAAAGGCGTGCGCCACCATGCCTGGCCCAGAGCATTCTCTTTCTCTCTCTAATTTTTATTTATTTATTTTAAACAAGGTTGTTCTTGTAGTCTTGGCAGTCTTGGACTCCCTTTGTGGACCGAGCTGGCCTTGAGCTCACAGA
The DNA here is from genome assembly GCA_907169655.1 of Acomys percivali. Classification (NCBI taxonomy): domain Eukaryota; kingdom Metazoa; phylum Chordata; class Mammalia; order Rodentia; family Muridae; genus Acomys; species Acomys percivali. Next base: position 22,272,887 of record OU015744.1, on the reverse strand, counting down.
GCTCTACCTGTCCCTGCCTCCTGAGTGTTGGGATTGAAGGTGTGCACCACCACTGCCCTGCTGTCTCTCTAATTTTTGAGCCAGGGGTGTCACTAAATGTAGAGGTTGGCCTTGGGCTCACTGAGTAGCCCAGGTTGGCCACAAAGCTGTGCTGGAATTTCAGGCCCTGCTGTAAATGCCGCCCCCTCCCTTCTTCTGGAAGATCAGTAAAAACACTCAACTGCTGAGCTGTCTCCAGCCCTGCAACTGTGAGCTCTAAATTCTGCACTTGAGTTTTTCTTGCCGACTGTTTCCTATGAAGTGCTAACCTGAGGGTAATCTTGCCCTTTAAATGTACTTACTGTTTTGTACAGGAAAACACTGGCAAGGTATATTTGGATACTGTTTCTTCAGTTAGTAGATAATGCCTGTTCTAGAACCTTTGTCTCGCTAGTCAGCCCAGTTCTATTTTGAAGTGGAGCCGAAAAAGAAAATATGTCAGCATGATGCTGACCCTGCCTCTCATGGGCTTTGCGTGGTGTGGTCTGAGGGGAAGGGAAACTGCAGAGTGTAGGACCTGTGTCATCGTCCACCTGGGCTGTGGCCCAGGGCCAGCCACCAATCTCCCGCAGCTGCCTGCTGAAGCAAGCCTGTTGAGGATTGCAGCTCTGGTTACCAGGCTTCTTAAGCCTGGTGTTGGGGACCAATCTGGAGGAGCTGCTGTGGTTGTACCACTTCCTGAGGAAGTGGCTGAGGCTCCAGCCTCTGGGAAGCTTTATCCTTGTGTTCCCCTGGGGGTGGGGGGTGGGGGGTAGGGAGGTGAGGGGGGAGTAGAAATAATATGCAAATAGCTTTCTTTGAGGCTGGCCTTGGAAGGCTTCTGCACAGCCTCTGGCTGGGTCAGTGCTTGCCTTTAATCACCTCCGCCTGCTCTGCTGTTCTGCTGTCACAATAGAAAGAAGAGGACTTTTGTGTCTCTGAAAAGGAGTTTTCAGGATTATGCTCTGATGTGACTGTTGAAAATGTAATATTTTAAAAGAAATCAACTTAATTGACTAATAGGACACAGCCTTCCAGGAGTATTTTCTGTAATCAGAGTCAGGGTGAAACCACAGGATGACTCATTAAAGGAAAATCAAGTATTTTGAAACGTACGAGCTTTTTAGAACCTACAAATCAAAGTCTAATGTTATGTCATTGTATTCCATGTGGGTGGGAGAATCTTCAGTGAACTCTAGGCTACATAATTTCTGATTTTTAAAATTAATATGAAATTAATCATATTCAGAGTTTTCTTTTCCTGTTTCAGTGTATGGAGTGTCGCGTCCTGCTTCTTTTTTTCCTGTCTTTCCCAAGCCTCTTAGACAGATGTGCTAGTGGCTAACGGCTTTGAGTGGACGGCTGTGGTTAGCTAGGTAGAGGTGGATAAACTCACTGTGGCTGCCACAGGAGAGGCACCTCTTTCCCGTGGACTCCAGCTCCAGCAAGTTGTTCATCCATGTAGTGTATATCCACACCCCTGTGTCTCCTGTACAATGCAGTTAGGAAGAAAATGGCACAAGTGAAGCAGGTGCGTGAGAAAGGCAGATGCTGCTGCCTAAATTAAGTACCTTCCATCCTTAACTGCCTCACCTGGGCTGACCTGAGCATGTGGGTTTTTTGTTTTTGTTTTTGTTTTCCTTTTGCCTAAGGGAAGTTATTCTATTTATGAACCCAGTGTATTCCTGGCTATTTAAAAACTTTGTTGTAAAAGTTACACTATTTAATATTTGTGTGGGTGCACACAAGGGACAGTTTGCATGAGTCAGTTTTCTCTTTGTACCACGTAGGTCCTGGGGATTGAACTGAGGTCATGATGCTTGGTGGCAGTGCTTTGCCCATTGAGCCATCTTGAAGCCCTGCTCCCTGCTCTTTCTGCTGAAAGGGTTAAAATATTAGGTATGGAAGGAAACCAGCTATATTTATGCCAGCCACTGGATTTAAAATATTGTGTCTGGAGCTGGAGAGATGGCTCAGAGGTTAAGAGCACTGACTGTTCTTCCAGAGGTCCTGAGTTCAATTCCCAGCAACCACATGGTGGGTCACAACCATCTGTAATGTGATCCGATGCCCTCTTCTGGCCTGTAGATGTACATGTAGACCATGTATACATAATAAATAAATAATTAAAAAAACAAAAAACAAAAAACATTGTGTCTGGCTAGGAGTGGTGGCGCATGCCTTTAATCCCAGCACTTGGGAGGCAGAGGCAGGTGGATCGCTGTGAGTTCGAGGCCAGACTGGTCTACAAAGTGAGTCCAGGACAGTCAAGGCTACACAGAGAAACCCTGTCTTGAAAAAACAAACAAACCAAACCAAACCAAACAGACAAACAAAACCTCCTAAAAAACCCACACTGTGTCTGTGTGTGGTATGTGATTGTGTGTGCCAAGCACATCCTCGTGCCAGTCTCTGCTCTGTCTTTCTCTTCCTTACCTTCGGGTGGGGTGGGGGGCCAGGCTCTCACACTGAATCTGGAGCTTGGCCAGCAGCTGTAAAGCCACAGTGGTTCTCTTGTCTCTGTCCTGCATAGCACTAGGGTTACAGGCATGAGAATGACCACACGTGGATTTTTCCAGGAGCTCTGAGGATTTGAACTGGAGTCCACATGATCATACAGCAAGTAATTTTACCTACCGAGTCATCTCTTAAGACCTCCAGCTACTGTTCTGTGAGCCCCCATCCCTCTCTCAAACTTGTCTTCTTTTTCCTCTTCCTCCTTTTTCTCTCTTCTTCCATTGAGCTAAGTGGCTCCTTTCTTTCCCTTTAAAAGAGACCTAGGACTCCTGTTCTTAGGAACTTTGAAAAATCACCAGATAAAATGGACCATGTTTTACAACCAGGGTTAAAAAGGTGTCTCAAGCTAGGCATGGTGGTGCACACCTTAATCTCAGCAATCAGAAGGCAGAGGCAGGTGGATGTCTGTGAGGTCGAGGCCTGTCTGGTCTCCAGATGAGTTCCAAGGCAGTTGAGGTTTTATAGAGAGACGTTGTTTCAAAAACCAAACAAAAAAATGTCTTATGGTCTGTCTTGGGCAAATGTCCTAAGGCTTTTCCTTTAACAAGGGACTCTATATTCTCACACCCTCAACTTTTCTGCTGCTGGTGATGAACCTAGCTCTTCTGTGAAGCTTTTCTTGACTTGGAAGTAGTTCATTATTTACATTAGGACATTTCCCTTTAGCTAAGATCCTCGAGGAGGTAGAAAGTGTTAAAATGTCAGGCTCTTCTTCCTACTCTCTTCACTCTGAAGTCCAGAGCACACTGTCACTTGGATGACTCCCCTCATGTTGTTCCTTGAGACATGGTAGGCATACATGTTACGATTTTTTGTTTGTTTGGTTTTGGTATAGCTCTGGGATGTAAATACAGGGCCTTATGCATGCTAGGCAAACATCCTGCCATTAGATCATGATTTAAGGGTGAGCAAATTATTTTAATGTATCCATGATTTAAGGGTGATCAAATTATTATTATTATTTTTTTAAAGATTTATTACATATACAGTGCTCTGCCTGCTGTACCTCTGCAGGCCAGAAGAGGGCATCGGATCACATTATAGATGGTTGTGAGCCACCACGCGTGGTTGCTGGGAATTGAACCCAGGACCTTTGGAAGAACATACAGTGCTCCTAACCTCTGAGCCATCGCTCCAGCCCCCCAAATTATTTTAATGTATCCATTTCCCCAATTTTTCATCTTATCCCATGAGTTAAAAATGTGAATCTGAAGCCGGGTGTGGCGGTGCATGCCTTTAATCCTAGCAGTTGGGAGGCAGAGGCAGGCGGATCGCTATGAGTTTGAGGCCAGCCTGGTCTACAAAAGACAGTCCAGGACAGCCAGGACTGTTGCACAGAGAAACCCTGTCTCGAAAACCTAAAAACCAAACAAAAATGTGAATCTGGGCCAGGTGTGATGGCGCACGTCTTTAATCCTAGGATTTGGGAGGCAGAGACAGGCAGATGTCTGTGAGTTCTAGGCCAGTCTGGTCTACAAAGAGAGTTCCAGGACAGCAAAGGCTATACAGAGAAACCCTGTCTCGAAAAACCAAAAAAAAAAAAAAAAAAAAAAAAAGAATCTGGGTTAAAGCCAGTGTGTGAGAACTCAGAACTGTTTGCTGAAGGTTGTTTTGTTTTGTTTTGTTTTTTTGACATTTCTTATTTGTGGAAGAATTCTGAGGAGAAGTTTCATCAATGTCCCTTAGAAAAGTCTCAGCCCCTGAGTCTGAAAGGCACTCCTTGATAACTGCAGCTTTTGTGTTGACATGGAAGAGTGTGTGTGGCGTGGTGGAAGCACACTGACATACGAGGTGTGCCTGTGACACATTGTTGAAACGTAGAAAGGTCTGTGGTGTAATTCTAGCACTCAGGAGGCCAAGCCAAGAGGACTGCGTTTGAGGCTAGCCGACAAAATGGAGAGAGGTCCTGACTCTACAGAGCAACGGCACAGAATGGTGTGGGATGTTGAGTGTTACATGGGGTATGTGCGTATGTGCTCATGTATGGGTTCAGAGCTCCTTGTTTCAGATGTTACCAGAGCTTCTCTCACGTGAATTGGCAGTCCCTCGGCCTTTTGCTGGGTTTTAGAGTATTGGCAAAGAACGTGTTGTACCAGGTTGGAGAGATGGCTCAGTGGTAAAGAGCACTGTCTGTTCTTCCAGAGGTCCCGAGTCTAATTCCCAGCAATCAGATGGTGGCTCACAACCATCTATAATGAGATCTGGTGCCCTCTTCTGGTGTGCAGGTTTACATGCAAATTGACCACTCATATACATAAAATAAACAAATTTAATAATAATAATAAAAGAACATGTACAGTTATAATCAGAGGAAGCTCAGCACATTTGAGTCAGTGGGTAAGAAATGATCTCTGTGGCGATGCAGCATGGCTGCTGAAGGGAGAGTTGCTAACAGAACAGCTACTGTATCCATTGCTGAGGCGGTTGGGAAAGGTGCAGGATCTCCCCAGCTGCAGTAGAGTGAAGATTTAGGATTTGGGTCTTGCCACAGGCAGGTGAGATGATGTGTGGCCTGTGGTTTCTGTAGTGCTGGTGCACATGGCATCTCAAGGAGTGCCGTGTCAGATAGCTACAGGCCAGCCCAGCTTATCAGCCCAGCATTTCTGATTTGTACTTCAAAGGGGAAAAAGAATAATTAGAAGTTTCCATGAGCTGCTTTAGACTCTAGTGACTATTTCCCTATTATTAAGTTAATAATTAGCTTTTAGAATTGAGGTAATTGGGAGGCTGCATACAGTTTGGGGCCCAAGTGCTTATTACTTAATATATTTATTTCTTGAAGACCTAATTTGCTACCTGTGAAACGGTTGCCTTGGTATTTTGTGTATCATCTCCAAAGGGTTTGCCCTGGGCTATTGGTGGCATAAGCCAGAGAGAGCTGTGAGTCCAAGGGGAGAATGGTTCCCGCTTTTACCTAACCATAGATCCCTTGGGTCATCTGAATATTCTGGTCCTTCAGGGATATCAAGGAAGTGTTTGTTGGCTTGATCGGGGCTTTTCCTGGCCTCTGCAGTCTTTGAGAGTCGGGTAGGAACTCAAAGCACGAGGAAGAGAGTGCTCTGCAGTGTCTGTCCCTGCCGCCTGCGTGCTGCACTGCTGTCCTGTTCTGGCCTGTTCTCAGCCTGTGGTTCCCTGGTGCATTTTGTTTTCTTCTGTGAGGCTGAGTCTTGCTGTGTAGGTCTGGCTGGCCTGAAACTCACATTGTAGACCAGGCTGGCTCCGCCCTTGTGGCTTCCTGAGTGCTAGGATTACAGGTGTGCAGAAGTATATAATGTGATTTTCATCTTGCCGTTGAAAATGGGAAGAACACCTCCTGCCCAGGAAGCTAAGCGGAAGAGTGATGTGTGCCGTTGTCACTGCTCCAGCCAGGAAGCCCGTGCTTGGCTACGTGCTGAGTGCGTGTATCCCAGCCTCTTTATTCCTCCCCAAGGCGGTGACCATCACCAACTCCTGTTGCAGCTTTGAGCTCTTTCTTACTAGCTACTAGCTAACTCCTTGGAGAGTTTCAGACATTCTTTGGAATGTTTATAAACAGAGCTAGCCTACTAGCTGTTTTTTGGTTTTGGCTTTGTTATTTCAATTGTATTCCTTACTTGGGGCATTTTTGCCTGGCATGGTGGTGTACTCCTTTAGTCCTAGCACTTGGGAGGCAGAGGCAGGTGGATCACTGTGAGTTCGAGGCCAGCCTGGTCTACAAAGCAAATCCAGGACAGCCAGGGATACACAGAGAAACCCTGTCTCGAAAAACCAAAAACCAAAAAACCAAACTTGGGGTGTTTTAGAAACTAACATATATACCTTGTGCTGTCTTCCTGGTCGCCTGCATGTCCATGCTGCTGGTGTTTCCAGCCTGGCACCAGACGCCAGCATGCCGTCTTCCTCTTCTCTTTTGCACTTTCAGTCTGCCTGCCCCAGCCTTCTCAGTGCTAAGTTGCAGGTTTGTACCACTGTGGGGCAAAACAAGGTCCCTCCTGGCATGCACCCCTCTGCCTTTCTGTTTTTCGTGATGTTGAGGATGGAACCCAGTTCCTTCCATGTTTTAGGTAAACGACCTATCACTGAGCTTTGTCTCTACCCTGGGTGTTTTCTGTTTATCTTTTTTTTTTTTTTTTTTTTGATTTTTTTGAGACAGGGTTTCTCTGTGTAGCCTTGCCTGTCCTGGACTCACTTTGTAGTCCAGGCTGGCCTCGAACTCACAGCAATCTGCTTACCTCTGCCTCCCGAGTGCTGGAATTTCTGTTTATCTTTTATTTTTAGACATTCTTACTGTGTAGTTCTGGCTGACCTGGAACTTACTATGTAGATCAGGTTGGCCTCTAACTTAGTGGGTATCTGTCTCTGCTTCCCTAGTGCAAAAGGGGTGTGCTCCCATACCTGGCCTCATTTAGTCATTTAGTGGTGTGTGTGTGTGTGTGTGTGTGTATGTGTGTTTCTAGAATTTTGTATGCTGATGACTGAATCCTGGGCCTTGAGCAAGTTGACAAGTCCTATATTGCTGAGATTTTTGTTTTGTTTTTTGTTTTTTGAGACAAGGTTTCTCTGTGTAGCCCTAGCTGTCCTGGAATTCACTCTGTAGACCAGGCTGCCCTCATACTCAGAGATCCACCTGCCTCTGCCTCCTGAGTGCTGGGATTAAAGGTGTGTGCTACCACTGCCTGGGTTAGTTCCCCCCCTTCATTTTATTGTAGTTAAATATACATAACTTAATACTCATGATATTTAACCATTCATGAGAATATAGTTAAATAATATGATACAGGTTACTCACAGTAAACTTTTTTGGGGGGATATTAAAAAACACTGAGCTAAACAGACCATCAGTCTCTGTCTCCATTTCCACCAGCCTCTGTAGGGTTTCCTGTAACCTCGCCAGGCAGACTACCACCTGTATGAGAAGGTAGGAAAGGAAATAGGGTTATGGGATATACCATGTCCACCCATCTGCCCACACATCCACCTGTGCCCTTTGATCTCAGTATGAGAGGAGAGCTTTCCACACCACTCTCCTTGCCTTTCTTTTGTTCCTCACTGATTTCACTACAGACTGCCTAAAGTTCTTTTAAAGGTATTTAATAAATTAAGTGACAGCTCTGCATGCTTTATGTCAGGATTCAAAGTACCTGGAAGTTGAAAGGACCGTGAGCAGGTTACAGCAGGCTGGTGGAAGGTGCTGATGCGATAGGCTCTGGACAGAGGAGGAGGCTGACGCATGAAGCAGATGATGCTGATGGTGACGAGCACTGGGAAGAGACCCCAATGCTCTGTGGCTGTTGATCCAGGGCTGGCAGCCTGGCCAGGTGCAGTCATGAAAGATGCAGACTCGCCTTTGTTCTGGGATCAAGTCTTAGGTTGTAAGCCATTTTCCCTTTCTGTTCTCCCCAGCCTCCCTCAGGGCTTGAGCAGATACACAAAACATTCTCTAGGTTGGATTTTCCCTTTGATTTGGGCTTGGCCTAAAAGGGAATTCTTTTTTTTTTTTTTTCTTTTTCTTTTTCTTTCCGAGACAGGGTTTCTCTGTGTAGTCTTGGCTGTCCTGGACTGCGCCACCAGGCCTGGCTTTAAAAGGAGATTTGCTTCTTATTCATGTTTCATTCTGTGGGCTTTAGATTTGGTAGGTTCGATACCAGAGCATTCCTGAGCCTGGAATAAATAATCTAAACTGTGCAATTTTCTGGGTTATAAAGAGTCTAAAAACACTTAGCTCTTTAGAGCGCCCCTCTTTCCCCATCCCCTTCTATTTATTCCCCAAGGCCCTCCAACCCTCACTAGGTAAATGAGCTTTAAATGTATTGAAGTTGGGAGGGAAAATATGTGTAATAATCTTTTCCACAGATTGATGAGATTTGATTTTTCAACTAAACTCTATTTCTGAGATGTCGGATACTTAACATTGTCTGACAAATGACAGGATTTGCTTTGCTTCTTTGTGAAAGCTTTGATACAACGCTCAGGTGCTCAAAGGGCTATAGTGGGAACGCCACAAGGTGGATTTGCATTGTCCTGGGAAGAAAACACGAGTCCCACATCAAGTTTTGGAATGAGGCTGAAGAGCAGCAGTTTTTACATATGGACTTAAGCTTGTTAGGTATCTTTTTCAACACTTTTTTTTTTTTTTGGTGGGAATAATGCATGTGTGGATATTAAAAAATGAATACAACATGCCATTCATATTCCCATAGGTAGTGAATGTAAACTGCTTGTCTGTTCTTCTGTTACTGCTTTGTATACTTCTGTTTGGACTTGGTTGTGACGTCCGTGTGATGAGCTGGGCCTGGATCCTCACACATCTGCTATCTCTTACTGGCCATGTGTGTCCTAATAAGAGACCTCCTCTGCCTGGGGCACTAAGTAAGAGTCATAGGAAGGAGGAGAACAATAGTATCCCAGCCTGCTTGGCCTCCTCACCACCCAGGACAAGAGCACAAATGGAGACCAGATGGCTAAATATTTAAATGCTGTAATTAAATATTTAAAGCATACCTTTAAATATTTAAAAGGTATACCATATGCCTAAATATTTAAAGAGTTTAAATCAGGCCCTCTTTGGCTGGGCCTGGTGTCCACCTGGGACTAAAGCCCCCCAGCTCCCACGGTGCTAGTGTCTAGTGACTGATGGCTTGACCAGCGCGCCTGGATTCCCGTGAGCTAAACGGACAGTGGGATCAGTGGGGTGGTGGACAGTGCGGTTGGAACCCCGAGACCAATGGGCTGTGAGCAGAACAAGCCTTCTAGGGAGCCTGGAGGTTTCCACTCAGGATAGCTTCCTCGTGTCTTCCACACTTTGCCCTCCACCTGCCTGCTTCACGGATGTGAGGCCAGAAGCTCAGTTAGGTAGGGTTCCCAGCTAGGGTTCCCAGCACGCCAGGGGCTGCATGCCCGCTCCCAGCTCTTCTTTGCTGCTTTTCTTTCCTTTCATCTCCTTCCTTCCCCCGCCTCCCTACCTCTTTCTTCCCTCTTTCTTTCTTTCTTTCTTTCTTTCTTTCTTTCTTTCTTTCTTTCTTTCTTTCTTTCTTTCTTTCTTTCTTTCTTTCTTTCTTTC
>OU015744.1:22210364-22256804 GCA_907169655.1 Acomys percivali | reverse complement strand
AGGCAATGCTGTGCTCCCACCCCGTGCTAGGCAATGCTGTGCTCGCAGCCCTCCTGTAACTGTGAGACACTTAGACGCAGTTGCTCTGTGCTGAGAATTGAATATTCCTGTCATTCCTGTCTTAAGTATTTGGTATCATATGTGTTTCAGAGTCTGGAAGCCCTTGGGTTCTGTAATGCTTTCATGAACTTTGCTGGTTTGAACACCCAGGGTAGTCAGTTTGACGCTGTGATGAAATACCTGAGAAACTCGGCTTAATAGGAACCAGGCTTATTTTTATTTTGGCTCATGGTTTAAGAGATTCTTCTGTCTATGGTCCTATTACTGTGGACCTATGATGAGGCGGAACTTCAAGGCTGGAGGCATGGGGCAAAGCCACTAATCCCATTGTGACCAGGAAGTGGAGAAAGAGGCTATCAGTGTCCTCAAGGTGATGCAGTTCTCCATTAAGTCCCACCTCCCTAAGGCTCCCGTCCCCTCTGAACAGTGTTTCCAGCTGGGGTGAATCTTTCAACATATCCTGAAGTTTCTACTACCAGATGAGGGTGAATCCTCCAACACTTGCAATCCAAGCTATTCTATTTCTAACCTTAAAATCCTTGAATCATGCTGGGTGGTGGCAGTGTCACCTTTAATGCCATCATTTGGGAGGCAGAGACAGTCCAGTCTGCTCTAGAGTTCAAGGCCAGCCTGGTCTACAAAGCGAGTCCAGGAACAGAGAAACCATGTCTTGGAAAACAAACAAACAAACAAACAAAAGAATCCCCACATTGCAGAAACAACAACAACAACAACAAAAACAAAAAACAAAAAAATACTTTCAGTTTATGTGTGATGCTCAAAATGCTTTGGGGTTGAGAGCATTTCAGATTTTGCGTTTACAGATTAGAACCATACACCCTGCGCTCAGCGATGGGCACGCTTGGCTTGTGCCTGTCTAGAAGTGCACTGTGATGCTGCTTTGATGGTCAGCGTGGCTCTGTCAAGAAGGGCTGAGGAGCCTCTAGGTGTGTCCTTGGGGGACTTTCCACGGAGGACCGAACAAGGGCAGCAGCATCTTGAGGTGGGAACTGTAGGGAGGAAGGCAAGAAGGCCCCCGACACCGTGGGGCGAGTAGCCTCTCCATGTGCTTCTGTCACCATGATGTTGTTTCACCGAGGACCCATAATGAATGGAATCTAAAGACCATGGATGGAAACACACTGTAGTTGTCACAGGTGTGCTCAGGGAGGTACTGGGGACCACCCTAGTCACCAGCTGGTTATAGTGTGTAGTACAGCCAGATCACACAGCTTAGAGTTCCTGTTTGAGACAGGGTCTCCCTTTCTGTCTAGCCCAGACTGGCCTTGACTTTGCAGTCCTGCTCCAGATCCTTGCAAGCTGGGATTTTTTTTCTTTTTTCTTCTCCCCTCCACCCCCTCCAGACAGGGTCTCTCTGTGTAGCCTTGGCTATCCTGGACTGGCTTTGTAGACCAGGCTGGCCTCAAACTCACAGTCATCGCCTGCCTTTGCCTGTGCTGGGATTAAAGACGTGCACTACCACGCCTGTTTTTTGTTTTTTGTTTTCCCCTTTGAGACAAGGTTTCTCTGTGTAGCCTTGGCTGTCCTGGACTCACTTTGTAGACCAGGCTGGCCCAGCTTGTTTTTTGTTTTTAAAGGAGATTTGGCAAAGTCTTACTAAAGAAAACCTTTTCTTGTTTACTTTTCACCAGTCTGTTCTGGCAACTTCTGATAATATCAGAATCCTCTGGGTCAGTGATAGCCAGTGCGCATACTCTGTAGTGTTTTCCACATGCTGTGCTGATTCAGTATTATTGCCACTGTAGTGATGGACACCAGTTTTAGCCAACATGGCACAGTATTCTATTTCAGATTTCATCAAAGCTGGGCAGGTATTGGTTTCACTTTGCCCTGTCTGATCATCTTCAGAGTCTGTTTGTATTTCAGGACATACTTTCCTCTTTTCTTTCTTTCTTTTTTTTTTTTTTTTTTTTTCCGAGACAGGGTTTCTTTTTGTAGCGTTAGCTATGCTGGACTCGCTTTGTAGACTAGGCTGACTTCAAACTCACAGTGATTCACCCGCCTCTGCCTCCCGCATGCTGGGCGTGCTCAACCACACCCGGCTCATAATTTCCACTTTTCACAACAAGCTGGCGCCTAAAGTTGATCAACTCCAGAGACTTTTCCATCTTCTTTGCGGCCACCATCTTTCCTACCTTAGGTGTGAGACAATCCCCAACCAAGATGAGCCGCCAAGATGGCTGGGGAGGGAAAAAGCCCAGGTTGTTTTTAAAAATTTAATATTTAAATAATTTTTATTCACAGAAAAGGTGTAAAAAACAGTAGAATTTCCATTATACCTTTTATTCCCTTTTCCCTACAGTGTCTTCTATTAATTATAACATACTTATTAACAGCAGAAGAATGTCATTTTATTTAGATTTCACTGGTTTTTCTAAGCAGAGGGCAGCCTCTGTATTGGGTCTCCTTTTAGCCGCACAGTGTACAGTTCCGATTTGGTTGTTTAGGTGATCACTCTATTGTGGTCATGCTATTCCTCCCCATCCCCCCCTTTGTGTGTTTTTGGTTTTTTGAGACAGAGTTTCTCTGTGTAGCCTTGGCTGTCCTGGACTCAATTTGTAGACCAGGCTGGCCTCGAACTCACATTGACCCACCTGCCTCTGCCTCCTGAGTGCTGACATTAAAGGTGTGCCAAGCACGGCACCAATCCCTTTTGGTCAGCCCCCTCCTACTCTTTCTTTTTTTTTAAAGACAGTTTTTCTGTGTAGCTCTAGCTAGCTGTCCTGGCAGTTGGCTGACCCTGGACTCACGGCGATCCGCCTGTCTCTGCCTCCCTGGTGCTGACACTACGCCTGGCTCCTACTCATTCTTGATTGTTGTTGTTTTTAATTTGCGGGGTATATACTGTATACTATACAGTTATTTGGATTCTGACAGATGTATGGAACCGGTTTCCATTACTCTGTCTGTGATACAAAACAGTTTTGTCATTTTCTTCCACCAATTTGTCTTATATTGGGTTTTCCTGGAGAGTGGATTGCCAAGGGCTAGGAAGTTGTGGGATTTACCTGTGCTGAGATTGAGCCATAGAGGCAGCATGACAGGGACACGTGGGACAAGGGGACAAGTCCTGAGTAAGGCTTGGAGCTCTTTTTGCCAGCTGCGCTACTGATAGAAAGAGAAGGGACAAGGTTCACTGAGAGACGGACCAGCAAGACTAAGCATGAAGGACCAGACACCCTTTGACATTTGACTAGAGGCAGGAAGTGCCTGGGGAGAGTTCTTGCCTGGTGACTTATTTGAACTAACAGTAGAAAGACTGAGGGCGGAGTCCGGAAAAGGGAAAGATTAGAAACAGCCTCTATTCTGTGGCAGGATGAGTTAGTAAGGAAGACAGAAAGGGATTTGGCCCACGTGGCCTTCCTTTCTCTGGAGCTTCACCCAGCAGCTGGACGAAAAACAGGAGGCTGCCCTGCCTGTGCTTCCGTTTGGCCCTGGCAGCAGTGGAGGAGGGGAGGACCTCCTCCAGAGGGCAGGAGGGCAAGTGGGACCAGCACTGGTGACCTCTTGGGTGGGCTACGGTTTGTACGGGCCTTTGCTTCTGTGGAAGGCGTTTTCTTTGCTGTTCCTGAGGAATGGACAGGGCAGGGCCTGTTTGTGGAGCCTTGAGGGAGAGGTAGAGAGCTAGGGCGGGAAGGGCTTGGGGTAGGCATGTGCCTGGGCGTCCCCAGGCTGTGACTAAGGGCTTAACGAGCAGACCCTTGTGTGTTTCCAGAAGCAATTGGAGGCTATGTCTGGTAGGCCTAAATCAGGCCTGCCGTAGCTAAGAGGACAGTGCGCTGTCTGGGCAACTGAAACAACTGGCTTGTGGCCAAAGCAATGTGCCCTCTGCGTGGCAGGAGACACAGATGTGTGACCACACTGACTTGGTGTTGGGGATGGAATTAGAGTGAGCAGATGCTTTTCCCACAGAAACCGTGGGGACTGAAGTCAGATAGAAGCAAGAGGTTGGTTGGTATAAAAGGATTAATTTCTTTTTTCTTTTGGTTGAAGACATGCCATGTGGTTGTCTCTAAAAATCTTCAAATGAAAAGAAGCTGGAGGTGGAAGGAGAGCTAAAGCTTCCCTCGTGGGGGAGGGGAGGCGGGCATAGAGCACGCAGGGATACTGTTCCGTTTGGTACTTTGCATACTATAAGCATGTGCTGTTAAGAACATTTTATATCGGGCGTGGTGGCCCATACCTGTAACCTCAGCACTCTGGGAGGCCAACCTAGTCTACAAAGCGAGTCCAGGACAGCCAAGGCTACACAGAGAAGCCCTGTCTCGGAAAACAAACAAACAAAAGAGCCTTTTACATCTGAAGAAAAGAATGATAAAGCCATGTGGCCCATTAGTCTAATTTAGTTGCTTTGAAAATTTGGTGGAATAAAAATCATCATGATGACACAGCACTAGCGAATGTCGACGAGAGAGTGCTGCCTCTACGTGATCACAGTTTTATGGGAGTTTGCAGAACCCCGTGGACACTCAGTTTGTCAGCTAGTCTTAAAACACCACTGTTATGGTTTACAGTGTTGACTGATTCTCATTAACAGGAATGTCATTGCTTTTCACTGTGTGGGTAATCTGATTGCCTTCACTGGTCAGGCTAACTTCTGCTCTCTCAGGGGCACACACCTGCAGTAGCACACATGTGCTACAGCCTGCAGGTTGGGTCCAGGGACTGAGCTTAGGTAGTCAGGCTTGTAGCAGGCACCTTTATGCACCGTCACTTCTAGCTCCTTTCATGTTTATAGAACCAAGGCTGGTCTTAGGCCTGCATCTTTCCTCATGGAACTAGTGGAATTTCAATTTAGGGGTCAGATAATCTGAGCCTTTTAACTTTGGGTCCCTCCCCATTTTCCATCTTTCCTTTCTTTGATTGATTTATTTTTGAGATAGGATCTCACTGTGTAAACCTGGTGGTCTGGAACTCACAGAAATCCATTTATCACTGCCTCCCAAATTCTGAGATTAAGGGAGTGAGTAGATCCCTTTATTGGTTTTCAGCCTGGGTCTCTTTAGGCTGGCCTGACCTCTCTGTGTGTGTATGGCTGGCCTTGTCTACTCTCCTGCCTTTTTTCCCTGAGTGGCAGGATCGTAAGCATGTGCTGCCATGCTCCATGAACACCTCTTCTAGTTGGAAATTGCAAAGCAGCTTTTATTACAGATAAAAATGTTTTGAATTTTTGTTTGTTTGTTTGGTGTTTTGGCCTTAGCTGTTTTGAAGACCATACTGACCTTGAACTCTCAGAGATCTGCCTGCCTCTGCCTCCCCAAATGCTGGGATTACAGGCATGCGCCACTGTGCTTGGCTTGTTTCATTTTTATCGAACAGCTTTTTATTGTAAAGTATAAGATAGCCAGGTGTGATGGCACACGCCTTTAATTCGAGCACTCAGGGAGACAGAGGCAAGCAGATTGTTGTGAGTTCAAGGCCAGCCTGGTCTATACAGTGAGTCCAGGACAGCCAAGGCTACACAGAGAAACTCTGCCTCGAAAAAATCCAAACCAAAACACCCAAAACCAAACCAAACCAAACAAACAACAAACAAACAAACAAAAAACGAAGAAGAAGAAGCAGAAGAAAAAAAGAAAGAAAGAAAGAAAGAAGTACAATTAAGGGGCAAATGGGTTTTCTTTTGATTTGGTAGCTCTTAGCTTGTACCTACAAAGATGGAAGATTTTCCTTTAACTCTAAGGCTTTAGCAGGAAAGGAAGCATATTGTCTATCTGGGTCACAGGAGGAAGCAGAGTAGGAGCTGGGCAGACTAAGTTCTTTCCTTTTGATTGTTTAAAGTGTAAACCGGCCTACCATTTTTCTTCTGGCAATATACATTAAGTACACTGCTATTAGCAAACTATGGCCATGTATAAATGATCATTGGCCCTTTGTTTGTTGTTTGTTCTTTATTTTTGCTGCTTGAGACGGGGTTTAACTTTGTGACCCTGGCTATCCTGGAACTCACTATGTAGACCAGGCTGGCCTCAATTCACAGGTATCCCCCTGTCTCTGCCTCCTGAGTGCTGGGATTAAGGATGTGGTACACACCACCATGTCCAGCCTGATCATTGGTCTTTTTTTTTTTTTTTTTTTTTTAATGAATATAGTATTCTGTCTGCATGTATGCCTGCTCACCAGAAGAGGGCACCAGATATAGATGGTTGTGAGCCACCATGTGGTTGCTGGGAATTGAACTCAGGGCCTTTGGAAGAGCAGCCAGTGTTCTTAGCCTCTGAGCCATTCTCCAGCCTAATCAAAGGTCTTTTTAAGGAAGATATATTTTATAAGGTAGAAATGGAATGCAAAATTATATTATAATAAGCTGATTCTGTTTGAGAAATCAAACTGTTGAGCAAGCGAAGCTAAAATGTGATAGCGCTATGTAACTTAAACTTTTTTAATTTTTAAGTCTGAGTGTTTTGTATGTATGTATGTGTGTGTGTATGTATGTATGTATGTATGTATGTATGTATGTATGTATGCCATGTACATGCCTAGTGCCTATGAAGATCAGAAGAGGATATGGGATCCCCTGGAACTGAGCCACTATGTGGATACAAGGAACCAAAAATCTTGGTTTTCTCTGCAAGAGCAGCAAATACTCCTAACCCAAGCCATTTCTTTAGCTCTTATGTTACCTTTTGCTTTTTAAGTAATTTTTTTTCAAATGTGCATTTAGCTGTTTGTCCTCTATATCTGTCTATCTGCGTGATGGCATCAGAACCCTTGAAACTGAAGTTAGAGAGTTTTGACCTGTCATGTGGGTGGTGGTAATTGAACCGAGGTCCTCTGGAAGAGCAGCCAGTGCTTTTAACCGCTAAGCCATCCCTCCAGCTTCAGCTATATTAACTTTTAAAAGGAGAACAAAGGTGTTGAGAGGGCAAGCAGAGGCACCTGCCCAACCTGAGCACCCGAGTTTGACTCCCAGGACTCATGGTGGAAGGAGAGAACTGACTCCTAAAAGTTGTCTTCCGACTTCCACACACTGTGCCACACACTCATATGCATGCGAGTGTTCACATGCACACACACACACTCTCACACACATTCACACATACACACCAATGTAATAGTTTAAAAAGCTGAGATTTATGTTTTGTTTTTTGTTTTGGCTTTTTGAGACCAGGTTTCTCTTGTAGTCCTGCCTGTCCTGGACTTGCTTTGTAGACCAGGCTGGCCTCGAACCCTGCCTCTGCCTCCCAAGTGCTGGGATTAAAGGCATGCACCACCACGCCCGGCCTGAGATTTATTTATTTTAAAGATTTATATTTTATTATTATTATGTATACAATGTTCTGCCTGCATGTATACCTGCACACCTGGAGAGGGCACCAGATCTCATGATAGATGGTTGTGAACCACCATGTGGTTGCTGGGAGTTGAACTCAGGACCTTTAGAAGAACAGTCAGTGCTCTTTACCTTTGAGCCATCTCTCCAGCCCTTAGATTTATGTTTGAAATCACTTTAAGGAAAATAATTTATTTCTAAGGTGGTCATGCTCAGCAATCGGGGTGCAAGATGACACCTGAGATAGAAACACCCAATTTCCCCTCTGCCCTTGCTGCCCAGACTGTAGGAATGGTCAGGGTAATAGGCTGAGTGATTGTGGCTATGAAAAACATTTCTATCAACCAAAAAAGAGGTGTGAAGTTACAGAGTGGTATTTATTACATTAATTATACAACCCAGGGAGACGAGTCTGCCAGCCACAGGGATCTCAGGTTTCAGGTGGTGATGTACAGGCCATTGTACTTGCTGTCCCTTTTTAGCTCAGGTCAGGCTTCCTGAAGGTGAGCCCTTGGTAACTAACCTTTAGATCTGAAAATTGCCTGACTGTTTCTCCTTGGGTTCCCTTTGCTGTTCTCAAGAAAAGAGGGTAAACCATAGGTAGGTGGAATAGGGGCCAGGGAACTAGGCGTGGCTAGGCTTCTGTGAGGCAGGACCTTCTGTGCCTCTGAGGGATGTGGGCTGCAGACTGATAGCTCTTTCTGAGGCTGTCAGAACTTAGCTAGCATACAGGAAAGCATGGGGGAATGTGGGAGCAGCAAGCCATGGGCGACAAGACGGTCTAGCCCCCTGAACTGTGTGAGGCAGGTCCCTGTACTAATAACAGGACAAGGCAATGGTTGACACATTTGATTCTTAAAACACTCATACGGACACCTGCCAGCAGCACTTCTGAGCATCTGCCAGCAGTCGCACAGGTTTGGTTTCTGTGGTGACCTTTCATCATTTCTTGTGATTTTCTGTCCTTGGCCTAACCCAGTGCGTATTTGAATTATCTCCTGCTGCTGTTTCTGGACCTATTACCCTCTGATGGACAGTGTGGAACTGTGATGTCTTTTGACTACATCATCATAAAGACAGGGTGAGACACAAATCTCATGTTCCTATAAAGAAAGCCTAGAATTCTTAGGGCCCAGCTACTGTGGGGGTGACTAAGCTTTTGGATCTTTTCAAAGATCTGCCTTTCAGATATGGTGCTGGGGGAAAGGCCAGAGTCGAGCATAGCATGCACTAGAGAGCTGCACCCCAGCCTGATTCCACACACTGAGCTCTCAAACGCTGCAAATGTAAAACATGGAGCTGCCTAGCTGGTAGAGCTGGCCAAGGGCCGCTGCAGTAGTACAGCTTTAGTATGGGCGTTCAGTCCACAACAGCAGAGGTGAGGACGTTCGGTGCTGTTCTGAAGCTGGTGAATTCTGTTATGTGACTAATAGCTGGCAGATTGCTTCTCATCCCTTCCATTTTGCAGTTTGAATGCTCAATGCCATTTTTAAAAAGAAAATCACAACCACAGGCTTCCCTCCCATGGATGGCTTCTTAGAGACATTTTAATGTCAGACTGACTTTTGGAGTGTTTGTGGTTTGTTTTGTTTTTGTTTTTGTTTTTTTTTCCTTTTTGGTTTTTTGAGACAGGGTTTCTCTGTGTAGCCTTGGCTGTCCTGGACTCGCTTTGTAGACCAGGCTGGCCTCGAACTCACAGCGATCCGCCTGCCTCTGCCTCCCGAGTGCTGGGATTAAAGACGTGCGCCACCACGCCCTGCTTGGAGTGTTTGCGTTTTGTTTCTCGGGTGCAGTCTTTCATGTTGGAGGTAGTTTGATTGGGCTGGGGGTGCTATGTCATTCCTTGTCTGATGCAGTGATAGAAAATATAGTGACCACAGTTTGCCTCGGGGTAAGGCGACCACCAGGAGAAAAGTCCTTGCGGCGTTCCAGCTGTGTGGAACTGGCATGACATGCTTTTGCACCGCTGAGTGTGTTTGTGTCTTGTCCTTGACCTAGGAGTTCTCCAGTGTCTTAGCGGCATTTAGATCTGTCCTCGGAGTGGTAATATGGTGAGAGTCTTCTAAGCTGTGGCGCATCTGAAGCCTATGTGGGTTTCCTGGATGTCTGCTCTCACCTGTGTTGCATTTTACCCAGCTCTGAAGATTGTTGCTCTCATCAGGAATGCATAACCTTTTACATATTGTAAGAAAAATATTAAATAGTTGAATAAACTGTAGAAGCCAGCATCTCAGAAACTAGTAGAGCAAATTTAAAAGAAGAACAACGTAGTAAACACTGAAGAGCGAAGAGTCCAGGGCTGGACGGGTCCATTGCCCACTGCAAGCTCCCAGGCCAGCTTCGGCACCGTTCCTTTTCAACTTCTCATCTTGGCTGCTTGCCTTCACTGCTGAAGGAAGGACCAAGTCCAAGATTAATTTCCTTCCTTCCTTCCTGGGGTCCAGGGCTACTGAGTGTTCTCTTACAGCTCTTG
Organism: Acomys percivali; assembly: GCA_907169655.1. NCBI lineage: Eukaryota > Metazoa > Chordata > Mammalia > Rodentia > Muridae > Acomys > Acomys percivali. The sequence continues at coordinate 22,246,977 of OU015744.1, read as the reverse complement.
TCCTGGGCCCCTGCTGTGCCGCTTGTTCATTCTGTAGCATTTATGGTGTTAAAGGTGATGGCACATTGCCTGTCCTCAGCATGGTAGGTGACAAGAGACAAGTGTACACACAGTGGATGTATCAGAAAGTAACAGAGCCATAAAATGGAACCATCCAGGTTCAGAGATGGGGGTGCCTCCCCTGTCCCCAGCTGTCTTTATTCTTTGCCAGTGGGTTGAGGGATTTCCTAAAGAAGGGCTCCAGCGCTGCTGCATTTGCAAAGCTTTCATTTCTGCTAATGGCTTTACTTACCTTATTTTTCTAAAGCTCTCCATCCTACCCCAGAGTTGCCCTTTCTTTCCTTTCTCTTTCTTTTTCTCTTCTTCTTTCTCTCTTCTTCTTCCTCCTCCTCTTCCTCCTCCTCCTCTTCTTCCTCCTCCTCTTCTTCCTCCTCCTCCTTCCCCTCCCCCCCCTCTTCTGAGACAGGGTTTTTCTTTGTAGCCCTGGCTGTCCTGGGAATCAAGTGGTGGACCAAGTTGGCCCCAAACCCAGATATCTATATGCCTCTGCCTCTGAGTGCTGGGGTTAAAGGCATGTGCTACCTCCATCCGGGAAAGCTAGAATTAAAAATGGATAGGATTACTTCCTTAGGGTTAAAAAAAAAAAGCACCACGTGAATTTAGTGGACACCTTGTGAGAGTTGTGTGTAGGCATTGCATTCTTCTGTGGATGACCTTTGAAGCCTGGAGCTGTTTTTATTGTAATCTTCTGTTAGTTTAGTGTCCTAAACCTGATGGTGACTGAAGTTATCAGACTGTGCTAGTGGAGTTAAGTGTTATCAAGATGAAAGTACTTAGAGAAGTAGCTTTTTATGAAAACAGTGTGATGAATCTCGTGGTAAATAAGTAGCTTTTTCAGGTGTTACACTAAACTAGATTTTCTGTGCTACATCAGAGCTACTCCACTGAGCTGTGTGCTGCTCATCCTGTGCTACAGGTGGGAGCAGATGCCTTTGAAGCCGTAATGGCGCTAGTCTGTACTTGTCTGAACATGACTATCACTCTGGCTCAGATTTCCATGGTTACACAAAGTTAGAGTTCCTGCCTTACATACTTTCTTGATGATCATCACTGGTAGTGTGAACTCTATGGTAAGATTGACTTCATTATCAGTGTTAATTGCTGATGGAATTCTTTTCTGTCCCTTTAACAGAACATCTGATCAAATTCATGACCATGGGGGATATGAAGACCCCAGACTTTGATGACCTCTTGGCAGCATTTGACATACCAGATATGGTAGATCCCAAAGCAGCCATTGAGTCTGGACACGATGACCACGAAAGCCACATTAAGCAGAGTACGCACGTAGATGACGACGCTCACGCTCCATCATCCTCAGATGTTGGCGTTAGTGTGATTGTGAAGAATGTTCGCAACATCGACTCCACTGAGGGAGTAGAAAAAGATGGCCACAACCCCACGGGCAATGGCTTGCATAACGGGTTTCTCACATCATCCTCTCTTGACAGCTATGGCAAGGATGGGGCAAAGTCCTTAAAAGGGGACACACCTACCTCAGAGGTGACTCTTAAAGACCCAGCATTCAGCCAGTTCAGCCCTATCTCCAGTGCTGAAGAGTTTGATGACGATGAGAAAATAGAGGTGGATGACCCGCCCGATAAGGAAGATACAAGGTCCAGTTTCAGATCAAATGTATTGACGGGCTCAGCTCCCCAACAGGACTATGAAAAACTGAAGGCACTTGGAGGGGAAACCACAAGCAAGACTGGAATCTCTACCCCAGGCCATGTGGATAAAAACAAAGTCAAGAGAGAAACAGAAACCAATTCCATAACTCTGAGTGTTTATGAGCCTTTTAAGGTCAGAAAAGCAGAGGACAAGTTGAAGGAGAGCTCTGAGAAGACGCTCGAGAACAGGGTCCTTGATGGGAAGCTGAGCCCTGAGAAGAACGACATCAGCATTGCCGCCGTCACATCTTCCAAAACAAAGTCGTCCTCCAAGCTCTCGTCGTGCATAGCTGCCATCGCAGCCCTGAGTGCTAAAAAGGCTGCCTCAGACTCCTGCAAAGACCCTGTGGCCAATTCGAGGGAAGCTTCTCCATTACCGAAAGACGTGAACGACAGTCCCAAAGCTGCTGACAAGTCTCCAGAGTCCCAGAGCCTCATTGACGGCACCAAGAAAGCCTCCCTGAAGCCACCAGACAGTCCCAGGAGTGTATCCAGTGAGAACAGCAGCAAAGGGTCCCCATCCTCTCCTGTGGGGTCCACCCCAGCAATCCCCAAAGTCCGCATCAAGACCATCAAGACATCATCTGGGGAGATCAAGAGGACAGTGACAAGAGTCTTGCCGGAAGTGGATCTGGACTCCGGGAAGAAGCCTTCCGAGCAGGCAGCAACTGTGATGGCCTCTGTGACGTCACTCCTCTCCTCTTCAGCCTCAGCTGCTGTCCTTTCCTCTCCCCCCAGGGCACCTCTGCAGACAGCCATGGTCACCAGTGCAGTTTCTCCAGCAGAGCTGACCCCCAAACAGGTCACCATCAAGCCTGTGGCTACTGCTTTTCTTCCTGTGTCTGCCGTCAAGACGGCAGGGTCTCAAGTCATCAATCTGAAACTCGCTAACAACACGACGGTGAAAGCCACGGTCATATCTGCTGCCTCTGTTCAGAGTGCCAGCAGCGCCATCATCAAAGCCGCCAATGCCATCCAGCAGCAAACCGTTGTGGTGCCGGCATCCAGCCTGGCCAATGCCAAACTTGTGCCAAAGACTGTGCACCTTGCCAACCTTAACCTTCTGCCTCAGGGTGCCCAGGCCACCTCTGAACTCCGCCAAGTGCTAACCAAACCTCAGCAACAAATAAAGCAGGCAATAATCAATGCAGCGGCCTCGCAACCACCTAAAAAGGTGTCTCGAGTCCAGGTGGTGTCATCCTTGCAGAGTTCTGTGGTGGAAGCTTTCAACAAGGTGCTGAGCAGTGTCAATCCAGTCCCTGTTTACATCCCAAACCTCAGTCCTCCCGCCAATGCAGGGATCACGTTACCGATGCGTGGGTATAAGTGCTTGGAGTGTGGGGACTCCTTCGCCCTGGAAAAGAGCCTGACCCAGCACTATGACAGGCGTAGTGTGCGCATCGAAGTAACGTGCAACCATTGTACAAAGAACCTTGTTTTTTACAACAAGTGCAGCCTCCTTTCCCATGCCCGAGGGCATAAGGAGAAAGGCGTGGTCATGCAGTGCTCCCACTTAATTCTAAAACCAGTCCCAGCAGATCAGATGATAGCTTCTCCGGCTAGCACTACTTCCACTCTGCAGAGCTCTGTGGGAGCTGCCACACACACTGTAACAAAAGTCCAGCCTGGCATAACTGGGGCGGTTATTTCTGCTCCTCCGAGCACACCCATCAGCCCAGCTATGCCCCTAGATGAAGACCCCTCCAAGCTCTGTAGACACAGTCTCAAATGTTTGGAGTGTAATGAAGTCTTCCAGGATGAGACGTCCCTGGCCACCCATTTCCAGCATGCTGCAGATACAAGTGGACAAGTAGAGTATCATTTACGTTTCGGTGTTTCGGTGATGAGGGTGTAGCCACGAGTGCTCCATCAGATGCCTTGACTCTGTGGTGCTGACGTTACGTGGAGGGGTGTGTGTGTGTGTGTGTGTGTGTGTGTGGTGTGTGTGTGTGTGTGTGTGTATGCACGTGCATGCGCGAGTGCATGTGTAAGCGAGCACAGGAAAAGGGAAAAGATTGCTCTCATAGTACAGGTGTGCTGATGAAATACAAGGGTGATTCTTTAGTCATAGAGAGTGTATGTACGCTCTGGTTGGGTTATATTAGATACTTGTTCAGACACTGGAATATACTTAGAAATCTGAGATTTAGTTGTAAATTGAGAGTGTCATCCCATCAAATTAAATGTTTAGTTTGCATTACATTGGCAAGTATCTGAACTTTCTGGTTTCAGAATTTTAACAATTACTGGTATTTATAGCACTGAAATGACTTAACCATCCACCGGTTACCTACTTTAAGGCACGTCCACTTAGCAACTGTGGTTCAACAGTGTGTTCAGTAGTGGTCAAGGCAGTGACTTTAGCTGCACATGGGAAACCATCTGGCTCAGTAAACCTTTGTATCTGCACCTTTTTCAAGATGAAGTACAGGTCGCTGTTGGTGAAATACATTTTATAATTTGCATCAATTCATTATCTCTCATTTACTTTCGCCATGAAACATTTGGCTGACACATAGCATGCACAACAAGCATTCCTAATGGCTGAAAAGGGAGGAGACCTAGGTCTGGCTCCTGTCTGAGGGTCTCCCGCTCGTTGTCACGATGCTCTGGTGGTAGGCTGTCCTCCTCCCGTTGTTTCCCCAGCATTTTGTTATCTAGGAGCCGTGTGTTGTGGTCCAGAAGCTGGATACTGTCTGTGTAGGTTTTCAAGGTCAACTACTGACTTATACCATTTGTAAGATTTTGAGTTTGGGGAATGAAAAAACAAAACCTGTTCTGTTTTGCCTTTTGGTTTTCTTCTGTGTTTTCTGTCTAGTTGAAGTGGGGCCAATGAGTTTTGACCACACTTTGCATGTTTGGGTGTTTCATGTGTCCAGGGGGATGGAGGAGTTGCTGTACTAGCTCTGCCTTGGAGCACGTGCTGGTGGCGGTGACTGGGTTCCGTCATGTGCGCACCTTTACCTTGTCAGCAGCCCCATTAAGGGGGAGCTTCCTTTTCCTCACGAAAAGCAAAGCCCCAAAGCCATTTCCTGAGTTGTTTGTGCTGTTGTTGTGCTAGTGGACACTGTGGTTGGAGAGCTGGCTCCTGCAGGGCCCAGACTTTGTGGTTGTGGGCTCTCTGGAGTTGTCCTTATCTGTGGGACAGGGGTAGAGTGGTACCCCGTGCTCCCCAGCTTTTGTTCTCAGGTAAACATTTTCAGGATTGACATTTGGGCTAGGGTCAAACAGTGGTGAAGCTCTCCCCTGGGAGAAAGAGATGACTGTCTCCTGTTACTTGGTCATCATTTTTTTTTTTTTTCTTTTTTCTTTTTTTCTTTTGCTGGGACAAGTAAAACTTGCAGGTCACCTACATTATCCGGAATCCAAAGGAATGAATCATGGCAGATGTACATTAAGTAAAACACACATGCCCTTCCTCCACTTACGCCTTAGTCACTCACCCAGCTAAAGAGCTGTTCATTCAGGAAGATTTTGCCAGCTGTTAGCCAGCTCTTCAGGGCTGCTGTCTTAGCAGTGCCCTGGGCTACATTCTTCTCTTGGTCCTCATGCCCGTCTACCATTGCAGTCCTGCTTCAGAAGACCTGTGCACAGCTCCTGCTGGGCGCTGACAATTGGCTCACCTCCCCGGTCCAGGAGAGATGGATGTTTCTGCCTCAGCAGCTTGGGCCTGTCTAGCTTTGCATAGAATGACTCTTCCTCCTGCACCTAGTTCAAGCCGCCTTGTGATTTTTTTTTTTTCCTGCAGCAGGAAAAACAGCATAGCCTCATAATGTAGTGGAGCATGGGTGGCCCTTGGGTGGCTATAGCAGCAGGAGGCAGGGCTGCAGTATTCAAGAAGAGATCACAGTTTTATCCATTTTTGAACTTGCCAACATGAATTTCAGTCAGTTTTAGTTATAGAAATACCTACCTGTTAAAACAGTGACCTCTCTGAGAGTGATACTTGTTTTTTTTTTCCTTAGAAAATTTGGAGGTTGACCAGGCAGTGGTGGGACAGACCTTTCATTCCAGCACTATGGAGGCAGAGGCAGGTGGATCTCTGTGAGTTCTAGGCCAGCTTGGTCTACAAAGTGAGTCCAGGACAGAGAAACAGTATCTCAAAAAACAAAAACAACAACAAAAAACACAAAAACAAACAAATAAACAAAGCCCCCAAAAACAAACCAAAGAAAATTTGGAGTTGAACAAGGCACCTCTGGTACTAGAGGCTTTACCAAGCCTGTTTCCTGTTTTCTGCTGTGTCCATGGATTCAAAGCCTACTTTTATTCTCTATTTCCCACCTTCTTGGTTGCTTGTTGGTGAATTAAGAAACAGGATTACTTCCCAGCTGTAAAAGCTCCCCTGTCCTCATGTCCTAGCATTGCTCTCTGAAGCAGGTTCCTGTGACGTCACAGCCTGTGTTCTCAGCCTTGGCTTCCCTGAGATGTCCCCTCGGCTGCATGTTGTTGTTATGTTTTTGGTTTTGGTTCTCTCTGTGTAGCCTTGGCTGTCCTGGACTCGCTTTGTAGACCAGGCTGGCCTCCACAGAGATCCACCTGCCTGTGCCTCCCAAGTGCTGGGATTACAGGCATGAGCCACCATGCCTGGCTGCACGTAAGTCTTAAAGAGTCATCCACAGTAGATTCCTGAATGAGCTGTTGTCTCTGTTAGATTCTGAAGGTTTGAAAGTGTCCATGGGGCCCTAGACCAGCAGGTGCCCTACACTTTGGATGCTACCTTTCAGTTTGTTGTAGCTGGGCCTGGAGAAGGGGCACTACTGGTAGCGGGATCTTTTTTCTTATTTTGAGATAATTGTAAACCCATGTAAGAAATATGAGAAGTTCTGTGGTACCCCCAATGGTAACAGCCCACAGAAACAGACTGGAATCAGAGCCAAGACATTGACATTAGCATGGTCAGGCAGTACAGTAATCCCACCCTCCTAAGCATAGCCTCCTTGTCACCCTGCTGTGTCTTAACCCCTGGCAACTGTTGTCTGTTTGTAGTTCTATATTTGCCAGTGTATGAATGTTAAAACAAGGAAACCATGCAGTATGTAAGTGGATTGGCTTTTTTCACTCAGTACAGTTCCCTGGAAATGCATCTAAGTGCCTGGATCAGTACAGATACTCTCTGACTTAGGACGGATGAGGTTATGGTCCCAGTAAGCCCATCGTAAATTGACACTATAAGAAAATGTCTAAGATTGGAGCTGGAGAGATGGCTTAGCAGTTAAAAGCATTGGCTGCTCTTCCAGGGGACCTGGCTTCAATTCCCAGCACCCACATGATGGCTCACAACTGTCTGTTACTCTAGTCCTAGGGGATCTGACATCTTCACTCTAATGCACATTAAAAAAAAAAAAAAGAATTATTTTAAAAATAGAAGAAGAAGAGGCCCAAGAAAGGCCCACATATCGTAGCTGAAGTGCTACTTGTTTGCCTTTGGGATCATGTGGCTCCCTGGCTGACTGAGGAGCACTGAAGACATTGTAGCCTGTATGGGGAAGCTCGTCAGGACTGAGGATCCCAAGCGTGCCTCTACTGCAGTGTGTTACTTCCCTACATCAAAATATTTTGAGCCAATCACAGCTAGTCAGGACCCTCTGTAGCCTGTTCTGTTTTAGTGCCGTGTAGTAGTGTAAGCATATGGTTGTACCATAGTTCTTTTTTTTTTTTTTTTTATTACAAAAATTTTGGGCTGGGGAGATAGATTAGCAGCTATGAGTGCTTGCTGCCCTCGCCCTTAGGTGGGACCCTGGCTTGCTTCTCACTCATGTGGTCGCTCACTAGTTCCAGGGCATCTGATGCCCCATCTGACCTCTGTGAGTACTTCATGCATGTGGTGCTCATACATACATGCAGGCTGAACACTCATACACATTAAACTTAAGTATTTCCGAAAATACTGTACATGTGCTCAAGCACATGCAAGTAGGGTGTATGCTGTCTGGTGTTTTCCTTTATTGCTTTCTACCTTACTGTGTACATTTTTAAAAACATGTATTTTATGTGGAGGAATGCTTTGTGTACATATGCATGTGGGTATCCCATACATGCCTGGTGTCCATGTAGTGCTAGGGATTGAACCCAGGTCCTTTGCAAGAGCAACAAGTGCTCTTAACCCCTAAGCCAGCTCTCCAGGCCCCTTCACCTTATGTTTTGCTTTTGTTTTTATTTTTTTGAGGCAAGGTCTCCATACACTTATACACGGAGCCCTGCTTGTCCTGGAACTTGCTATGTGGACCATGTCGAACTTAGAGAGCTCCACCTGCTTCTGCCTCTAGAATGTGAGGATTAAAAACATGCGTCACATGCCCGGCACCCCAAAGGGTTTTAGTTTAGGGTTCACATTTGTGCCTGTGTCCCATTTTGAACTTTTGTAGGGGTTCGACTGGGTTGTTTATTTTTTTATCCCATGCACGTCCACTTTTTCTAAGATCATTTGTTGAAAAGGCCGTCTTTCCTTCTGGGAATGGTGTGTACCTTTGTCAGGTGTCACTTCATATTTGTGGGGGCAGCTTCTGGTCTGTGTGCCTGTCCAGTTACCCATACTTGAAGTTCACGGTACCTAGGGCCCTCAAAAGAGTGCATGATTCTTCCTCGGGGTTGCTTCCAGGGTTCTACTTGGCCGCCTACAGGAAGTAGGAATAACCCCATCTGCATCAGCAGGAAATCATACCAGCCCCGTGACAGGAGCTGTGTGAAGGTATGAAGTAGGTTGAAGGGAGAATGTACGGCTTTATGTGCTGAGTCTTTTAGTCCTCAAACACAGCCTCGCCCCACATGGTTACGTCTTTAGTTGCTTTGTGGCTTCTAGCATGTAAGTTCTGTTCATGTTTTGGTAGATTTTGGTTGCTTGATTGATCAATCAATCAGTCAGTCATTTGTGGTATTGGAGATGAAACAGAGCTCAAGATATGCCAACCTGAAGTGCACCCTACCTGAAATTTATTATTTTAAAACAATTATAGCTTTGGGGTATACAAATCCATTGATAGTACATAGAGAAGTTAGTGTTGTTTATTTGTTGTATATCCTGTGTTCTCTTCAACTTACTGGCTTCAGAGTTTGGGGGTTCAGCTACTGATTTTTCAGGTATGGGCCTTAAACTCACCTGCTGAGTGCTGGGATGAAAGGTGTTCCCGGCTCTTTGTCTCCTCTTTAAGATGAGATCTGGAATTGCTCACCTTCTACTCCACCTGAGGCTTTCCAGACGCTTCTGTGGGTGAGATTGGGTTCCCACTGAGGCTCTTTTTTAAGTTTTTTGATTAGTATACAAAGAAATACATTCATGGAGGCTTTTCATGTGCATCATTCTGTTGTGTTTTTATTTGCCCCTCCTCCACTCTCCTCCCAGGCTACTCCGCGCCATCCTTGCAGACACTTCCCCTTCTTTCATGTCATGTATCCATTTGGGGAGAGGCCATTCTCCACCCAGTGTCAGTTTCTTTCCCTCAGCCCCATCTTCCCAAGGAGAAACAACTTCTCTTCCCTCTCATGGCCTGTGATTGGCCCTCAGCCTTTCCCCTGAGCTCGCAACTCTGGCTCCCGTGCTCGCCTTCTGTCCAGTGCTGGGAATGGAACCAGAGCCTCCTTTCCTAGTAGGCAGCCTCTCCAGCTCGGCGCCGCACCCCTAGCCACAGGTCTTCCTTCTTTTTACCTTTCCTCTTCTCTTAGATCTTGTCCCACCTGCTTTCAGAACAGACCTTATACTTCTCTGTGCTTCTCTGAGCCCAGCAAGGATTTCTTCCTGAGGATTCGGCTGTGGCTGGGGCAGCAACAGCCCCTCCACCAACTCCCACTCACAGTGTTCAGCCTTTGCAGACTGTGTCCGTGTCATTTTGCTGACATTTGCTGAACCTGCCTCTGCTAGTCTCTGTTGTCCTTCCCACAGTCACCCCAGAGCAGCCCCACCTTGTCAGGAGCTGGCGCTATGCTCAGCTATGCCTGGTAGTCTCTGGAAAGATCTGGCTTGCTGTACAGGGTGTGCAGACTTCTTTGCCTTACACTGCTTATGTCTGGGTCTGAGTCATGGGATCTTATTGTACACTGGCAGGTGATGTGGTCCAGGAATCCCAGCATATGCTTGGGTGGGTTCTGTAGCTGAGGGAGAGAATCGTGTCTCTTTCTTGCAGCATGGAACCAAGCAGTGCAATGAAATAGAGCTGTGGGCAGGCGACACATTCACTCATGCACTCAAATGCATACACAAGATACACACTTCTGCTCACACACACACACACTCAGACACACTCTTGCACTCACATGCACACTCACATACTCACATCTATTCATGCACTTATGCCCAGACTACTTGTAAGTTCCCTTATGTCCTCACAAACACTCCCAGGGTGCAATTGGGGCTTCTCACTGCCTGATGCACAACACCGGCTATCAGCACCTTGAGCAAGGCAGCGCACAGAGAGGCCAGAGAAGCAATCCTGTGGGCGATGTGTTCAGGAGCCGACGTCTGCAGGTGTAGAAGTTGATGCTGAGATGCACTGGGATGCCATGCTTCACCTCTTAGTAAAGCATGACAAAATTTGACCAAGTGCAGGCTGTACCATCCCAGTGCTGGGGAGGTGGAGGTAAGAGAACCCTGGGCTTGCTGACCTGTCAGTTCAGCCATATTAGTGAGCTCCAAATCCCAGAGAAAGGCCCTTAAAAAGAAAGTGGGAAGTGATTGAGGAAGGTGCTTCATGTGAACCTCTGACTGTCACAAAGTACACGTGTGTGCATCTGTTTCTAAATAAACTCTTAGTTATTAAAGCATGTTTCTTGCTATACAGTCCACATTACTGTAAAACCAGAGACTGTGACAGGCTCTTGGTAGACTCGTTGATTTCACCATTGGAAAAACATTATGTGTAACTAGTGGCAGAGCTGGGACTTGGGGCCAGTGTCCTTCATTGTCAGCTCATTCTCTCCTTAATGTTGTTGCTTCCCTAGGACATAGAAGCATAAGACTTCGCCGTTGGGGACCTGAGGAACCTAAGAGTAGGCCTTGGGCTTGTTTGTGCTCTTGTCAGGAGTGCAGCAGAGAACAGACGGCCTACCTGCTTGGCCCTCACTTTTAGAGGTTGATTACTCGGTTCAGTTTCAAAAATGTTGTGGGCATTACAAGTTTTCTTCTTAATATTTAAAATAATGTTATGTGTTTGGTGTCTGTGCACTACCTGCATGCCTGGGGTGCCCGGAGGTCATAAGAGAGCATTGGATCTTAGAACTGGAATCACTAATGGTTGCAAGTCAATGTGGGTGCTTCAGGAGCCTCTACAGAGCAGCCAGTGCTTTTTTTTTTTTTTTTTTTTCCCAAAGTGTTGAGCCACCTCTCTTGCTCCTTTGAGAAATTTTTTTTTTTAAAATATTTTTTGGAGCTGTGAATTGGCTCAGCAATAAATGTACCTGCCACACCAACCTTGAGGACCTGAGTTCAATCCCTGGAGCATACAGACTAGAAGGAGAGAACCAAACCCACAAGTTGTTTTCTGATCTCCACCTGGATGCTGTCGCACATGCGGACCCATATTCCTATACTTATACATATGGCACACACACCTGTGCACGTGGATGCACATACACAAGTAATATAAAAGAGGTAATTTTATTATGTATGTATGTAGCATCTGTATGTATGCAGATGTAGCAAGCCAGATCCCCTGGAGCTGGAGGTGCATTCAGTTGAGCTGCCTGATATGGGTGACAGGATCTGGTCCTCAGGAAGAGCGGAGTATACTCTTAACTGCTGAACCATCTCTTCAGCTCCCTTTCTCGGCCTCTAACCCTGACATAATATATGTTAAATTCTTTTGAACAGTCTCTGTGCGTTCTCTTCTGTTCTGTTCTGTTCGCTCGCACCTTCTAGAAGTCACAGAGCACCCCACCCCCACCCCACCATTATCAGAAGACTAAGCTTCCTGGCCTCCACTTTTCTTGTCCACCCCTGTGGTGATTAAGCCCAAGCCTTAACGCACTAGGCAGGCGCCCCTCTGCTGAGCTGTACTCGCGGCCCTCGGCTTTATTATTTTGGACAGGCTCTTGCTGTTAGCTTTATTATTTTGGACAGGCTCTTGCTGTTATCCAGACTGACCTTGAACTAATGACCCTCTTGCCCAAATGCAGGGATTATAGATGTGGGCCACTGGCTGTCAGCTCAAGACCTTTTGACACCGCTCCCCAAACTGTTCATTTTGTCTCACCCCAGTTTACACGGTGGTGTTGCCAGCTCTCAGAGCTGTATTCTTTAAGTCCGTGTGTGTCTGCCGTACATCTGTGAATTAGCTCACTGAGCCAGCCCTTGCTAGGATTGGACTGCGCAAGTGATCTGGAAACACCTGGGAACCAAGGATACACGTGGTCAGTGTGTGTGGTGTGTGTGTGTGGTGTGTGCTTTGAGTCATTCCCATTTAGGTGAGCTCTGAAAAAAGTGTTTTCTTCCTGTGCTGATTGTGAAAACGTGAAAGCCAGGAAAGAAACTGCCGCTCTTCACTATGGCTGTTAGAAGCATCATTTCCCTGTAGATGCAGTGTGTGGAGCTGGGGTGAAGGGCAGCAGCAACTGACTTTGCATCTGGCCCCCCCACTGAGCTGCAGTGGGCTGGCTTCTGGATCTTATTTTGCAGGCTTACCTGTGAGTGGACTCTCTGTGTAGTGATGTTCTCTAGCCTTTCTCAGCCTTCCCTCTTTAATTTTCTCAGGCTGTATTTTTCCCTAAAAGAACAAATTGAAACAAAGAATTGTGTTTCTTACTCTGTTAATTCCTCACTTATGCAAAGAGGGTGCTGAGCCCCAGAGTCTAACTTCTTAACAGGACACCAGCCCTCCCCCCCACCCTCCACCCCCAGCTTCTGCTGTTTTGCCAGCTGTCATTTTCAGGCCACTAGCCCACGAGGCTCACAGGGGACTGTGATCCTTTCAGCTTCCTTTTCCTACTTTTCTAGTGTTGATTTACAGACAAGTAAAATTAATTAAAAAGTAATTCCCCCAGCAAACGAAGCTGCCCTGGAGAAGAGATGAGTTGCTTTGCCAAAGCATCGAAACCTTTATGCGTGTTCTGATGGCGTTAAGCCTAATGTTCAGAGATGTAAGTCCACGTGCATGGATTTCTTTCTTCTAGGCCATGCACTGCTGGCTAAACTGCCGCTTCTCCTGCAGAGCTGCTGAGCAGCCTTTGTTTGTGCCAATTAGGAAACATTTCTTTGACTTAAATAAAAAGGAAGGGAAAGTCAGATTCTGTTAGATCATAAATTATCCATACCACTCCAGTGCTCAGTGTGTCATCCCCACAGCTCAGAAAGTGTGTGTTTTGTCATGAATTCAGAGCATCCCAGAAGAGCAAGTGGAGTGCCCCCTTGGCACTGTGGAAGCCCACCTCTGCTATCTGTAACAAGGACAGTTATGCAGTCTGAGGCCAGATAGTTAAGTAAACAATGTCCAGTGAGTCCAGGAACACGGGCACTATGCAAGCATCAAGGAGGAGAGTGCTTACAACCAAGATGGAATGGAGGTGAGGTGTGCAACAGTAGCCAAGGTAGAAATACAGGGTAGGGGTTTGGTTAGTACACAGGTGTGTGCACACCAGTGTAAGAGAAGGTAAGATCCCTGCATGTCCGCTGTGTCAGTGAGCACATCTTCCCATCTCAAGAGCTACAGGATTGAATGTGTTTGATTTGAGGCTGGGATCTTGTCATCCTCTGGATCAGGTCTGGGTAGTTGGCCTCAGCTGGCAGCTGTGGTGGTTGCGGGGGTGGGGTGGATTGTGATGACGGTAATGTCAGTGGTGGTGATGAGTGTAATAAACTGTGCGTTTTGTAGTTGTTGTAAAGAGTTACCTTTTGTGATTATATCTTGATGGATGATAATGTGTTTTTGTTTTTAGCCTTGTTCTTTTAGATTTCCTTTTGTTTTTATATTACAAAAGTACTATAATCACATTGCTTGAGATAGAAGAGAAGCTATAGGGAAAGAAAGACTAATTTCTCATCTTAGCATAAACTGTTATCTTTGGCATTCTGGTTTATTTGTTCAGGTTTTTCAACTCTTACTTTTTGTGGTTGTCCAATTTGCACGACCCCATTCCATTCTTTCACTGCTCCTCCACCAGTGCCTGGCTGACTCCTGGGATTTGCACTTGGTAGCTGTGGGGCCTAGGGCACGTTTCCTAATACCATTAAGTCTTTTTTCCTTTTCTGTAAAACGAAGATATTATTGACTTATGAGAAATAAATGATATAATGTGTTTAAATCTATATAAAGTTCCTAATGTATTTAAAGGACTTAATTCACTGCTTGGCTCATAGTGAAATGGAGTCAGTCCATACCTGTATCTTTATATCTCTATACATACATGAGTTCGTATGTATATACTCCATACCTTATATCTCTATACATACATGAGTTTGTATGTATATGCTCCATACCTTATTATATCTATATACATACAAGAGTGTGTATATATTCCTATGGATGTGTGCATATGTGTATGTGTAGACATATGTATAATGTGTTTTGACTTCTTTTAGAATTGAAAGCATGAGTTTTATTTTCAAGTAAGTGCGCCTCCCAGGATGCCTGTGGGAATTCAGACAGCATGGTTCTCACCTGGGATAGCTTGTGAAGGAGTAATTGTGATGACCGTGTGGCTAGCAGGCTCTTGTAATTACTGACTCTGTTGTTGTGTCATGTTTTAACCTTTGAAGAATGTGTCACCAGGAATAGCATCTTTTAATGACATTAATCTCATCAATGCTGCCTGTAATGCTCTTGTTTTGTGACTATAATAAACATTTTATAGGTTAAAACTTGTATTTTAGTACTTTCAGGAGAAAAAACAAGAAATAATTTTCAAGTGAGTTTTCTTTCTTTTTTTCTTAATATAAGTCACATCAAAGCTTAAGTTTAAACTTTTGGGCTTAACTTAAAATAACTATGAAAACTTAAAAATTATTTTTTTAAACTGCTGTCAACCTGAAAGTGTTTTTAATCTCAGAAAAATCTATAGTTTGGGACTTTCTTTGACTTTAATACAAATGTTTTATTTTCAAATGCAAGCAGTACTTGTTTTTGCTGAAAAGGGTATACATTTTATCTCATGCTCTCTTGGACTTCCTTTCAGTTTGGTGGTCAGTTAATATTGACTGGGTTTTTGTTTGTTTGTTTGTTTTTATCTTTTTTATTGTGTGTTTTAGAGATATACTTAGTACTGACACTTAAGGGGATGAAAATTGGATATTTAGGTTTTTTGATAACTAATGAAATATTTTCTTCAAAGATGATTTCAATCTTTATATTAATTCAGTCAGATTTTAAGCTTTGTAAAGTTCCTTATGCTTTACAAAATTCATTCTAATGGCTAAATTTGTGTGTGCATCAGAGCTTGAATGCTTTGATTTCAATTATAAATCATATTATGGCCAGTTTATCCACTTAAAGGCCAATTTAGGTATAAGAAGAAAACCAGTTCCTAAGCCATACCTTTTGTGTTCCTGAATTTAAGATTTAAATAATTGAAATGACTGGGGAAGAAAAAGAAGAAGCTGGATTAACCCCGGTTAATTTCTGTCTTCCGGAGGCAAGATCTGGATTGGGGGCCTGCAGCTCCTGGTGGGCCTGGGTGCTTGCAGTGTGCAGGAGAGTTTATCCACCAGCACAGTCTGCAGGAGGGCCTCCTCTAACCCTCTGTCCTGGGACAAAATTGCAAAACAAACAGAACTGGAAATATTCAACGCTGGTGTTTTCTTTAGCTCACATTTTGGCATGAGCCTGCCTACGTAATTCTAATCATTTTTATTTTACAGGGTGCAATTTTTCTATTAAGCATGTAATCTTCAGGTTTGCTTTTCCCTTGGGCTTTAGAGTCGTTTAAAGCGGTGTTTAAAATGAGACGCATAACTAACTGTACAGCTTAAGTAAGGTGATGTGCATATGAGCCGTGCTTAGCAGGACCAATCGTGTTTCCCCCTTTGGTTTGTTTAGAAGACTTGCACTGTCTGCCAGATGCTGCTTCCTAACCAGTGCAGTTATGCTTCACACCAGAGAATCCACCAGCACAAATCTCCCTACACCTGCCCCGAGTGCGGGGCCATCTGCAGGTCGGTGCACTTCCAGACCCACGTCACCAAGAACTGTCTGCACTACACGCGGAGAGTTGGTTTTCGGTCAGTATGTCGTTCACTTCTGTGCAAGTACAGCTTGTTCATGATAACTGCACTGCCATTTCACGGGCCCGTGCGCAGCTAACTGCCAGGGTTCTCTGGTGATGCTGTAGCTCGGAGGTCCTCCGGGAACCTAGCTCATCTGTAGTCGAGCTAATCCATATGAGTCCTTTCGTGTCATGTTGGCCTTGCCAAGCCACACAGATGAGGAAAACCGGGTGAGCGATCCTTTAGGTAAATGTGCATGTCACAGGGGCTCGGCCATGACCAACAGCCTTCACAGCCTTTCTCCCTTGCACATACAAATCCTCTGCAGGAGTGTCTTGCATTTCTGTACCTCCTAGTTCCTTCTAGTACACACAGATATGATGAATTGCTGTACCAACACGCAAGGGTCGAGTGAACAACCTTTTTGGACTGTTGGAGTTTGCCCTTCTGCCTCCTCCACCTCAGGCCCAGCCTCCTCATCTCTTCACTGGCCCTGAGGGGCCTGGGTGTGTATTGCTTGACATCTGTCAACTTTAATGTTACTTTATGCAGTGTTAGGTGAAGATATACTTTGTTCTCAAGCTTCCTTATCTTCCTAAATACACTCCCGTCCCACTGTCACTGACGTGATGGAGATCCCTCTGCGGAGAATGTCTTGGGTAACGGAATGTCTTTGTTCTAGCAGAGGTGTGACCGTGGCACACGCTTATCTTACTGTTTGGCTAGATTGTTAGTTACTGTGCAGTGGTCTTTCTCAGTCCAGATTCTGTCACATGTTTTGTAAAGATGAGGTATCATTGCTGTGGTCTGATTTCAGTTTAGTCTGGTTGATGTTCCCAGTGTGTGTGTGTGTGTGTGTGTGTGTGTGTGTGTGTGTGTGTGTGTGTATTGCCTGAGGAAGTCAGAAGAGGGTCTCAGATTCCTTGAAACTGGTTGTGAGTTGCCGTGTAGGTGCTCGGAATTGAACTCAGGTCCTCTTGAAGAGCAGCTGAGGCATCTCACCAGCTCCCTGCTTCTTGGTTTTCTAACACTAGAATAGCTAGATCCCTGTTTCCATCTTATGCCTTTAAATGTGTGGCGCACAGATGCTTTATGGGTTGAGATCTAACCTGGTTAGGAAGCCTTTAGAAAACAAGAAGCCAGGGTTTTTTCTTTGTGCCAGATTTGCTTGTCACAACTTGTGTGACATTCTTATGTTCCCCTCTGCTCTGTTACTTGTCCTGTCACTTGGGTGTTGACAGTTAAACAGGGTGGTCCCACATGTGTGGAAACTGTGAGTGGACCCTGTAGATGCCACCAAGGCAGCTGTGCAGCTTCTCGATGCGGTTCTGCACTGTCGCTGTGTGGTACCATGGGTTTGCTCCTTCTCAGTGACAACAGGCTAGGTTGGAGTGACCAGAGGACAGCCTCCTGCGCTCTGACTTACTCCTGCTCTCTTCCCACATACAGAAATCTCACATGCAGCCTGAAAGCCTGCACCTTGCCAGGGGAAGGCTGTTTCACTCTTCATTTGCTCCAGGCAGACTCCCTTAAATTGGATGCTTTCAATCTTACATTTTGAATTTTATCAAGTTTTTATTAACTATAGATTTTTCTCCACTAGACTGGAGGGCATTCAGACTGTGAAAACATCATGTTCATGGATTTGGTGTATTTGCTTTTGACCCAAGGTCCTACTATGAGGCTCTGGCTGTCTTAGAACTTGCTATATAGACTCTGCTGGCCTCATTCCTGCACCTGACTCTCTAGAGCTGGGTTATTGATAAGCATCATTGTCAAGTTTAGCTCATGTTGACTCTGACCTCCATCTCCTCCCCCTCCTCATGTTTTTGAGACTGGGGTTCTCTGTGTAGCCCCGTGCTGTCTTGGAACTCTAGACCAGGCTGGCCTTGAACTCAGAGATCTGCCTGCTTCTGTCTCCTGATTGCTGGGATTAAAAGCCTACTGCCTGGCTTATGTTAACTTCTTTAGAAAAAATTATAAAAAGTTAAAAACATTTTCCTGGCCACCTTCTTCCCCCCCATCCCCATCCTTTCTTTTTCTTTTTCTTTTTCTTTTTTTCTTTTTTTAATTTAAGGGTCTTATACTGTAGCCCAAACTGGTCTGAAACAGTTCAGCCTGGGACTAAGAACCAGTGCTACCGTGCCTAGTCCTCCTGCTGTTTTAAATAATGGGGTAGCTGATGCTTGGGCTTGGCAACCTGTTGGTCCTGCCCTGTTCCCTCCTTTCCTCCCTGTCTCTTCCTCTCTCCATCTCCCTCTCTCATCTCTGTAATCAATAATTTTTGGTATATTCTTTCTGTAGCCAGAGGTTTTCTTGAGGCTCCCATCCCCCTCTGTCCTTCAGAGGCTGATGCTTATCTTTTTGATCCTATTGTGTCTTTTCAATCCTGACCAACCACGCCTGGGTCCTGCTTAACTTGTAAATGTCAATTATGAATAAAAGCTAGTATTTTTCTGATTTTTTTTTCTTGCCTCCAGATACATATATTTAGGAAGAGATTATTGTAGGATTGTATACTGTAAACATTTTTTAAATTAAAAAAAAATAAATAAAGAGAGCTAGGCACTTGTCTGTCATCCCAGAACTTGAGAGGCCAGTGCCTAGTAGCACTGAGGTAATAAGGGGTCTTTCGAGTCCCGGGTTCCAGGTGTCTGGCTCACTTGTTGGCCTCTGTTGCCCTGGACCTCTCCTGTCTTTCTTCTTTTTGCTTTCCCTTGGCCTCTATGGTACCTGTCACCTCTGCTGCCAACTCAAAACCATAGCTTATTTTGTTTGCAGCCAGTGAAGTTTTTTTCTGGCTCCAAAGAGGCTCTGGACCATCTGGAGCATCAGCATACTTCTCTTTGCTCCTTTTTGTCTTAAGTTCAACCCAGCCCTGTGTTTGCTGGGAAGATGCGTGTGTCTGTGATGAAGTCAACTGTTGGGCAGTATTTGGGTGGCACTGGAACAGGTGGCAACACTAGACCCCAGTGTCAGAGTCTAGCTTACCTGTCATCAGTGGGCATCCTCCTTAAGCCAGGAACCGAGGACCTTGTAGTGCCCTGACCCTGTGGTCATTAGCTTCTAGGAGAAGGTGGGACTGAAAATGGCCTGTACAGTTCTTCTTACCTTATAAACAAGCAGCAGTAGCATTAGACCTGTTAAGGAAGAGTCTCAGTGTGCTTGCTTGACTCCTGTGAATAGGACAGGAAGCTTTCTTATACTCCTGTTGTACAGTGTTTTCATTTTGTATTGCTGAACACTGTGCCCTAAGACAACGAAACTGCCGGACAGTGGTAGCACACGCCTATAAACCCAGTACTTGGAAGGCAGAGGTAGGCGGATCTCTGAATTCAAGGCCAGCCTGGTCTACAGAGCAAGTTCCAGGACAGCCTGGGCTGCACCGAGAAACCCTGTCTCAAAAATGCAACCAACCAACTAATCAAACAAAAAACTCAAATCCAAAAACCAAAATACAATGAAACTGAGAACACCTTGTGATTTTCTAAAACTGCTTGCAAAACCTGCCATTGCATGCCCAATAGAATATACGCCCTCTGTGTGCTTTGCAGGAGCTAGCTCCGCGAGTCCATGTATGCCTCTAGGAGTGCCTGGCATGGTGTCCTGGAGGGCAGGCCCTGCCAGCAGATTTCTTTCCCAGGTGACTTGCGTACACATGACTAGGAACACGTGTGTCAAGTCACATGAAAGGTGTGTTCTTTCAGATGGTGCTCATGGGCATTCTTAAATGTTTTCCGTATGTGAATCAAGAAGACTCCATTGTCTAATGGAAGTGTTACAAGTACTGCTGAGTGTTCTTGTACAATGAGCGAGGTGGGTGGCGGGGTATCCTAGTTTTGAGGTGTGTTTCTGTGGGATTAGAGTTTAACAGGGAATGAGCTAATTGTCATACACAGAAATTCATAAGCCAGTTGTTTCAGAGATGCTGACTTTTGAGAAGCTTGTGGTTGGTGGGGTTTAAAGGCCAAATACAGGCACATTCAGATTGGTTTTCCAGTAGACAAAAACAGGTGGCTGACTTTTACCGCCCTCTGGGTCACCATGCAGTGCAGATAGCAGATACATGGACCACATCAACGTACACCAGGATACCATGGGTCATGCCCCTTTTTGTGCCTCTGTTGAGGGCATGTAGATGCAGATCTGAAGGCCTCTTTCATTGGAAAGGTCTTTTGTTTGGCACTAGGACAGATGAGAACCTCAGGCCCTAGTGTCAGTCCAGCACATGAACGTCCTCCCCTGTCCAGGATCCCCAGGGTCTTGCTGTGTCCCTGGTCCTGATCTGGCCCTCATGGTTCAATGGCCTCACTACGTATATCCTTCCTTAAGACATTAAAGATGCTCCAAACACTGACCATTTGCACATCAATTGTCTTTGTGATCTATCCTCTTAATCACACAACATTATCTGTACTCTGTTGTAAGTAAAAAAGACAAAGTACTTTCCAAAAGCCATGAGAAACCTCAGTGGGCTGTGAGATATGTTAATTTCCCCCTGTTCACACAGTGATGTCACTCACGGTGTTTGGTGGTCTGTGCTAATGACAGTGTTGTTTCTCTAACAGATGTGTACATTGCAATGTTGTGTACTCTGATGTGGCCGCACTGAAGTCTCACATTCAAGGCTCTCACTGTGAAGTCTTCTACAAGTGCCCTATCTGTCCAATGGCGTTTAAGTCTGCCCCAAGTACACATTCCCACGCCTACACGCAGCATCCTGGCATCAAGATAGGAGAAGCAAAGTAAGTTACCCCATGGCTGAGTTTTACTCTGCTACTCTAGTAGTCATTTAGAGGAGGTTGTCATTGTAGCAAATAAAATTTAAAATCAGAGCATTTGTCAGCTATGTTAATTTTGATGTGTGACGGTCTGCTCCTAGGTCACCATACCATTCTGCTTTTTCCAGGTAAAGTCTTTGTCCCAAAATGTCACCTGTTATTCATGCTTCCAGCATCAATTTCTGCTCAACAAATGCATACTTACCCATTTTATTCTTAAGATGAGTTTTAGCAAGTAAGTGCTAGGAAAATTATAAAATATAGAAACAGAAAACGTAAACTATTTCATGTTCAATATTTCTGTAGTCTGTTTATCGAGTCCACCTTTCCCAGCAATAGTCAAAGGTGAAGTCAGCTTGATAGATGCATTACCGAATCTAACTTCATAGCGAGGACAAGTCATTGATTAGTGGAAGTAAATTTAATTTTATTTAGTATTGCTTTTGCTTTAGGGCTTTTGAACAGATAGGTCTGGTGCAGGGGCCAGTCAGCAGAGGGGAGGGAGGAGTGTGGGTGCAGGGGCAGGTCAATGCTCCACCATCTGCCACTTGTGAAGCCTGGGGCTGTGACCTGTCTCAACGTCTCCTGCAAGTGCCTGGCATGCTTGTGCCTCCGTGTCTGGGGTTAGAATGAGGTGAAGCTGTTGGAGTTTGTAGCCTGAGGTGCCTGTGTGGGATGTGGAGGAACTCCATACGCGTTGTTCTGTATGTGCTCTGTCCCTTGTTGTGTGAGGAATGTGTGCACACACAGTGTAAATTTGGTGGTGTTCACCTTAGCTCTGGGTTCATTATGGCCAAAAAATGTGATGACTATGGGAGGGTAGATGAGCTATTCTGGCATTTGGTGCATTTTTGTGTGTAACTCCATTATCAGAGATCAACAGGGGAAAGAGATTTAGATACACAATATAATACCTGTACTCCTGTGTGTGTGTGTGTGT
The DNA here is from genome assembly GCA_907169655.1 of Acomys percivali. Taxonomy (NCBI): domain Eukaryota; kingdom Metazoa; phylum Chordata; class Mammalia; order Rodentia; family Muridae; genus Acomys; species Acomys percivali. The sequence continues at coordinate 22,225,401 of OU015744.1, read as the reverse complement.
GTGTGTGTGTGTGTGTGTACGTGCACATGCACACAGGCACACACACAAATGGCACACAATGTCCAGTTTTTCTCCTACTTTTAGGGAGATATGATTAAATATGTACAAATGACTGTTTACTAAAACAGTATTAAAATCTATCCAGACAGGTGTGGTGGTGCACGCCTGTGATCCTAGCACTCGGGGAGGCAGAAGGAGAAGGTTCTCTGTGAGTTTGAGGCTAGCTTGGTCTACAGAGTGAGTTCAGTACAGGCAAGGCTAACCAAAACAAACCCCACAAAAACTAAAATCTACTTATTCACTAGATCTTTCTCCCTGATGTTTTGTGTATTGATCTTCAAAGGCAGGCAAATTACAAATTAGGGTATTCACATTCCACTGGAAGTCTTCATGCAGAGATGGGGTTAGTGAGATTGGTGAGTGTGTCTCCAGTGTTCACCATGGGAAACTTGTGCACACTCACACAGCCTTTTCCTCATGATGAACATAGATAGCTATTTGATTCTTCATCCAGATAAGTCAAATACTCTGTCTGAATGTTTATAACATTCCAGTTATAAACTGGAAACAGAGGATAGTAGATTATCAAGATAAGTTAAAATAGTATTGCTCAAGTTTGAGCACAGTAGGTCTAGAATTTTCATAGCTTTACTTAAAAGAAGATTTTACAGGGTGCAGTATCCCCTGCCCTTTATCCACAATGTTAATTTCTGTTATTTCTGTTAACCAAGATCAGCCATGGACTCACATTATTAAATGGAAAATTCCAGAAGTAAACAATTTGTAGGTTCTAGATTATATACTGTTGTAGATAGTATTACAGGATCTCTTACTGACTTGTTTCATCACAACACAAACATCCCTTTGTCCTGTGTGTCCATACTGTATATGCTACCTGCCCATTAGCCACTTAGTAGCCATCTTGGTGAGAGTGGTGGTGCCAGTGCTGCCTAAGAGACGCTAACATGCTAAAGTCCAAGACCTTAGTAAAGAAACAGGAAACAGTCATATGAGAGCAGATGTTTTCCCTATGAAACAGTGAAAGAGAAGAGTGAAATCAGCGCTAATTATCTCTCACACCCAAAGAGAAGTGACAGTGTACAACATGCTGTTGAGATGGAGAAGGCATCAAATTAGAACCTGCAGTGTTTGTGTGGTTTCTGGATATCACTGCGGGATGTGTGTGTGTGTGTGTGTGTGTGTGTGTGTGTGTGTGTGTGTTAGAATGGATCCCCCTAGATGAGAGGGAAATTGCAAAGAAAAACAGTACTCTGGTTCTTTTCTTTTTCCTTATTTTGGAGACAGGATTGAACTATGTAGCCAAGGCTAGCCGCCAGCTCACTATCCTCTAGCCCAGGCTAGCCTCCAGCTTACCATCCTCTAGCCCAGGCTGGCCTCCAGCTCACCATCCTCTAGCCAGGCTGGCCTCCAGCTCACCATCCTCTAGCCCAGGCTGGCCTCCAGCTCACCATCCTCTAGCCCAGGCTAGTCTCCAGCTCACCATCCTCATACCTTAGCCCCAGAGTGCTGAACAGCCATGCAACACCATGTCCAACTTTATTTTTATATATTCTTTAATTTTTTTTTGCTATCAGGTTTCTTTAATAAGCAAAAAACCTAAAATTGGACATAAGGTTACTGTGTCTTAAATTGTAAAATACAGATAGCATACTGATGAAATGATAGACAGAAGCCCTAAACCAGTGTGGTTTTGTCAGCAGCATTAGCTTGGTGCTGGCCCCACCCTGCAGCCTCGGCTCTTGTCTGACTGCAGCGCTGCCCTCGCTCTGGCTCTCCAGTGGGCGCTGCATCAATTCCGTGGGTTCTTCAGGCCTGTACACTGTGCCCTCTTTGCCACCTCCCCCATGCAAGCTACTGTAAAACTTCTTGTGGCCATTTTGGAATTGACTGAAAACAAGCCAGTGGTCCCCGAATAGAGGACTGTCTGGTGCTGACCCCTCGAAGCTGTGTTTGGATAGTCATGGTGATGCAAATGGTTTGCAGTTACCCAAATGACTTCTGTCAGTTTCATCTGTTAGCATCCATCTCACTCCCATTTTCTGTACCAGTTACGTAGATGTCTGAGCATATACCAAAAATTCTACAGTTTTAGCACCTCATTTTGCAAAGTACCAGGCAAGCTGTAACATGTTTATTGTGTCTCAAACACCCCTGTAAGCGCTTTGTTTCTTGTTTTCCAGGATGTGGGTGGGCATAATTTCCCTGCTGTCTAAAAGGATACTTTGAACCATCTTTAATAAGTGCTGGATAACATGTCATTTTGAGCGTGTATCAGGCAGAAATTACAGTTCCCAAATTAAGAGCGGTATAAGAAGCAGATTTGGAATAAGCTCCTGAAAAATAAAGCCTACGGTATTGCACTATTAGCATGGAAGGGGACCTCTAGGTCTCAGGAAAGACGCCTCAGCATTGAGATTAGTTAATTAATACATCAAACAAATGACCTCATGTCTCTGCCTCTTACTATACCACACGGGACCTGGAGGTGGTGTCAGTTCACCTCACCAGGGGTGTGAGAACCATTCACATTGTGGAGAGCAGTGCCTCCGCCTGCTGGGATTTGATCAGTTGTTCACATTGGCAGTTGCAGGGCACATTGGCAGTAGCAAGTCCCCAGCTTATCTGTTTTTGTATCCCACACATGTACAGCAGTGTGTGGAGAACTGTGGCTGCAGCCTCTGCTGCTTTAGTACCCCACCCACCCCCAGTGATCGCCTATCCAGCTGTTATGTTATACACAGGATTTCAGAAGTACCCTCCCAGCCTTTCCCAGCTCTGCATTACCCTCTGCCCCAGATACACACAGCACTGTGGACCTGAGGTCTCACAAGCTTGCTGATCTCTGTCTTTGCATCAAGGGGGTTATTCCTCCCATCCTCAGTTTGGAAAACCTTCCCTTTTTACTTGCAATGGATTGTTTTTTCCCTCAGGCTTTTCCATTGTCGTCAGGAGGTTTGATCCATGTTTGTGATTTATCCCTTAAAGCCATATTTATAAGTCTGTTGTACTTTTGTTACTTGCTGTTTCTAGTTTTTAGTTTTAATGGTTCTTGCCCCACAAAAATGTTGGCAGTATGTACTGAGAACTCACAGGTGCCCTTCCCCAGAGCCCCTGAGTGCTGGCATTTTTACATGATCTGGTCCAGCCCATCATTCTTATGTCCCATCCTCCCTTTCATTCTTGGGAGTAGCAGGGCATTATGATCTGAGTTCAGTGTATTCTTTTCCTTTAAGAAAAGCACGCTCATTAAAAATCACCACCATGCAGCCGCTGTTCAGGATGTTGGTGATGATTACCACACCAGCTGGTTCACAGATTGGCTTCAGACCTTTCTGCTGCCCAGACAATGTTCTTTTCCTGTCTTCCCAAGATCCTGACCAGGGTGTGCCTTTTGGGTTTATCTGTCCTGTCTCTGTCCTCCCTCTGAGACAGCTGAATTCAACACTACCTGCCCACCCCTCAAAGGAAGCAGCCATTCATTTTGGGATGACTTTCCCTGTCCATTCCTGCATTCTCAGAGTTGGCCTAGGAGCTGGCTCTCATCATGAGAATCTTCCAGAATGAGGCTGCACATGTCCTCAGTGGGCTGCAATGGGCACTCAGCCAGTAGCCACCTCTTGTGATAGTGGTCCTGTCAGCTTTCCTTGAGCCTAATTAGTTTCTGCCATATTTCTCTAAGAGGTTTAGGGCTGCCTCTTCCTGATGCTTTTTGGTGGCTTTTGCCTTTTGAGTTGCGATCTTGCTGTGTCACCAGGATAGCCTGAAACTTCCCATCTTCCTGCCTTTGCTGATCATAGCAGCACACCAACACTCCTGGCTTGTTCGTGTTTCCTGGGGAGCTGTTCTGATAATATACCAACAACTTGCTCCTCAGTTTCCTCAAAAAGATGCTAACTAACTCTGTTATCTGGTTTTTATATTTTTCCCCAAGAAGAAAACGAAAGGAGCCATACTTGTTGTGTGCGTGCGTGCGTGCGTGCATGTGTGTATGCATGCAGTGACCAGTGGTGTTGAGTTTTTGTGGAGCTGGAGTTACAGACAGTTGTGAGCTACCTGATGTAGTGCTGGAAACTGCTCTCCAGTCCTCTGGAAGAATAGTATGAACTCTTAGTAAAACTAAGCCATCTCTCCAGCCTCCCATGCCTGGTTTATGAAATAATGAGAAATAGATACTAAGTGAATAGTCTGTCCCCCTAATAAATCTATTCTTAAAACTCCCTTCCCCCTCCCACTTGTTTATTTCATGTATTTTTTAAAATGAGACTACAAAATGACAGGTCTCATGGCATTTTCATATAGATGCTATTATTAAGCTATTCTTTTTTTTTAAAACTAATTAATTTATTACATATACAAGGTTCTGCCTACATGTATGCCTGCACACCAGAAGAGGGCACCAGATCTCATTATAGATGGTTGTGAGCCACCATGTGGTTGCTGGGAATTGAACTCAGGACCTCTGGAAGAGCAGGCAGTGCTCTTAACCACTGAGCCATCTCTCTAGCCCAAGCTATTCTTTTAAAAAGATGTATTTTTTTATTTTTAAATTCTCCGCCCCTCCCCTCTCTCTCTCTGTGTGTTGACACATTTGACTGCAGGACGCCAGAGATACCTTGGAGCTGGAGTTAAAGGCAGTTGTGAGCTGCCTGACATGGGACCAAACTGACCCTCTACAAGTACATTCCATCCTCACAACTGCTGAGCCATATCTACATCCCAATCTTTCTTCCCTTTTCCAAATGGTTCTATTTTTGTTATAGAATATGTAAAATAAAGAGAAGCAGAGTAGTAGAGTGTGCACATATACTGTCAGCCCTGGAGGCAACGACAATTTATGTTTTCTAATTTTTTTCTCTACCTGTTAAGAAATGTGATCTTGGGGCTAGAGATGGCTTTACAGTTAAGAACACTTCCTGCTCTTTCGGAGGACCCAAGTTCAGTTCCCAGTACTCATGTCTTGGGGTCCTCAACTGCATGTAATTCCTACTCTCAGAGATCCAACACCCTCTTTTGACCTCCAAGGACACCCACATATATGTGTCATATACATACATATGTGGCATACACATATACACACAAAATAAAATAAATCATTTTAATAAAAAAGAAATGTGCACTTATCACAGTGTACTGCCTTGTTTTCATTTTCCTGAAATCTTTATAAGCAGTTTCTTTCTTTCTTTCTTTCTTTCTTTCTTTCTTTCTTTCTTTCTTTCTTTTTTCTTTCTTTCTTTCTTTCCTTCGAGACAGGGTTTCTCTGTGTAATAGCCCTGACTGTCTTGGAATTCTGTTTGTAGACCAGGCTGGCCTCGAACTCACAGACATCCGCCTGCCTCTCCCTCCCGAATGCTAGGATTAAAGGTGTGCACCACCATGTCCAGCTTAAAAGCAGTTTCTTTAAAACCATCCTTCTGTGGTTGCTCTGTGTGATGGTTTGTTTCGTTGGATAGCAAGGCTGTTCACACTAAGCAATTTGAAACAGTAAGGAAATGAGCATCCTTGGATACCAATTGCTGTGATGGTTAAGTGCCAGAGGGGACCAGCCCTGGGCTGTGTTGGGAAAGCCTACGAGGAACCAGCTGGATCTTTTTCTCCATCTGCAGTTGAAGGTGAAAAGTGACTGCTTTGACAATACCTTAGAAAAACATGTGGTCATCTGTGAGAAAAGAGAGTTAAAACTATGTTTAGTGCTGACCAGGATGATGTTTGCTATATACTGGGCTGGCCTTGAGCTCATAGCAATTCTCCTGCCTCATCCTTTCAAGTGCTGGATTGCAGGCATACACCACCATGCTGGGCTGAGTTACAGTTTTTTGATAGCATAGCCCAGTGGAGTTTGAAGCTGTGTGAGGAGCTGTCCAAAGAACGTATTCAAGAAACACAGGCTCGCGGGGCTTCCTTCCTTAGCTCTGCTGTACAGTTTTTGAGTTAAACTTCTACTTTACCCAGCTCTGGCCTTTCTCTTCAGCTAGCTCACCTCCTTTTTTCAGCTACTCCTAGACTCATATGGTGCCTGTTCTACAGTGCTTCAAAGGGGCCAGGTTCCATAGGCTCTCCCTAAGGACTAGCGTGACCTAGAACAGTCAGGAAGGGATGCTGTGTCCCAGCTGCACACCAGGGGAGTGTTGCACATCCCCCTCCCCCAAATCTGTATTTGAGCTTTGGGCTTCTGGAAAGAGATTTGTTTACAAGATTCCAATCTGCTGAATATTAATTTAAGGAGATGGGTTGGGATAATGTGTTAGGTATGGAGATCGTGTCTGGTGTGTGGGTACTGCAAACCACTTTTAGGGGAGCATTGGGTTTTCCTGTGGTGTGTGTTTTTTGTCTTTTTATCTCTGTAATTATGTACTGGCATACAGCTTTGTGCGTTAAAACTGGCATATAAAGGTTGATATTGAAGTGTAAAATTGATAATTTTAAATGCAAACTCAGAACAGGTTCTCCAGGTGTTAGAATTTGTGTGTCTTTAGTTCACTAATCAAATTCCTTTTCTAGTTAGGGTACTACCTTTAAGCTGAATTGCTTTCTTTGACCTCACCAAAAAAAAAAAAAAAAAAAAGAAAGAAAGAAAAAAAGAAAAAATCACCCTACATCCTTTTCTGGTTAGGATGCTATTATTCAGTTGTATTGTCCTTTTCAATCTTTTTTAAAAGAAGGGAGGGAGAGAGGGAGGGAAAGAGAAAATTTCATGTTTCTTGCTGTGTGTTATAGCACTGGAAAGTCTTGTATAAGCATGTCCATCGTAGCCTTGTGAGGCGGAAAGTGGTCACTAATTGAGATTTCTGAACAAATGTTGCTGAATGTGTCTCAGTCAGAATTGAAGACTTATCTGTGCTTGAAAAGTTTGTATCACAGCTAACCTGTTCTCGTTTGTGTCCTCTCAATGGCTTCTCTCTCTTGAGTTCCTTAGATGCTAAGTAGTAGCTTTGACTTGAGACGAGGCTGACTGACTGTATTTCGCTGCGCTTCTTCTGTTCTAGAATAATCTATAAGTGTTCCATGTGCGACACTGTGTTCACCCTGCAAACCTTGCTGTATCGCCACTTTGACCAGCATATTGAAAACCAGAAGGTGTCTGTTTTCAAGTGTCCAGACTGTTCTCTTTTATATGCACAGAAGCAACTTATGATGGACCATATCAAGGTGTGTGTGCGCGTCTCTCTTCCCGTCTTCAGTGAACCGCAGATACATGCATGGTCGTAGGTCATGGCTGAGCTGCAGATTTCTATAGAGCATGCTGCTGTCTAGGGATAGAGATAGACAGCCGGTCCGCGCCACATGCTGGCCTCATGTTCATTTGGCCTCGGGGTGCTCTTTGTCCTGGAGTCCTGCTCTGTGTCTCAAACACTGCTGAAGAGGAACAGGTGTGCATGCTCTGCTTTAAAAGAATAATGAAGTCATTAGGGTGCTTTGTATGTACATGAAAATGATGGCTGAAGTTGTCGTTTAAAAATAAGGTCTATTCTTGTTTTAATTATGTATATATATGTCTCTGTGTGGGTATGTGCATGTGAGGGCAAATACCCTAGGAGGCCAGAGGTCAGATTCTCCTGGCATCTTAAACGATGTATATGGGTGCTGGGAATTGAACTCGGTCTTCTGCAAGTGCAGTATGCGCCCTTAATTGCTGAGCTATCTCTTCTACTTCTATTTTTTCCTGTTTTGAGAGCTCTGTCATGGGATTAAGAAATAGGAGTTTTGATGAGTTCTGCTAATTTATACAAATATTGGTACATTCAGAAAAATTGAGGTTTCCCCATTGAAATCATATAAGCACTCAAGTTTGCATTGTATTTGATACCCTTTGGTCTTTTGCCCCACCCCCACTCCTAAATATAGCATGCGATTTGGGTATGATGGCTCATACTTTAAATTGGAGGCAGAGGCAGGAGGATCCCTGTGAGTTCAAGGGCAGCCTGGCCTATATGGCAAGTTCCATGCTAGCCAGGGCTACATAGTTATACACTGTTTGTTTGTTTAATTTTATATTATTTGTGTGAGTGTTTTGCCTATGTGGATGTATGTGCACTATATGCATGCCTGGTACCCTCTGAGGTCAGAAGAGGGCATCAGTTGCCCTGAAACTGGAGTTATGGATGGCTGTGAGCCATCATGTGGGTGCTAGAAACCACACCCAGGTCCTCTGCTCGAGAGTAGTAGGTGTTTTTAACCACTGACCGAGTGGCTGTATTTAGGGTAGCTTGGGTGTTGAATCCGGTGTGGGAATTCAGTGTAAGGGTCTTGTTTGGATTCTCTGTCTCCAACCCTTTAAAAGGCACCAACCTCCATTTTTAACCGCTAAGGCTGGTACTTAGTTATAAATTATAGCTTGCTTGCTTGCTTGCTTGCTCTTTTTGAGACAGGGTCTTACTGTGACACCCTCGTTTGTCTAGAATTTACTAGGTAAACCGTGTTGGCCTTGATTTCCAGAAGTCTTCCTGCTTCTGCCTCCTGAGTGATGACCCATACCCAGTCAGTTTTAGCTTTTAATTTTTCCCCTGTGAAGGTGGCCGGCAGGGAGGCGGAGCTTCTCTTACGCTTCTGAGATTTGGTTTCTGGAACCTATTTTCTTGTACTAGTGAATGTAGATGAATGAGGTGAGGCAGGAGGGTATAACCCTGTGGCCATAGCAGGACAGGATTGTTTTTAGTTACCTGAACCTTTGCGCAGCCTATGTGATAAGAGAACAGTGGGACTGTTTCCTCTTTAAGTATGTCCTGTTGTCCTAACTCTTCCATCATGCTTGGTAGGTGAGAGTAAAGACAATGCTTTAGAGGCGCCTTCATGTTTAAAGTGATGCGTCTTTTACTTGTTCCATATTAACCTTGCCTGGTACCTGTGATGTTGTGTGATGCAGTCATGAAGGAGAGCTGGAGTGGTGATGTACGGGAAGGTGGCTCTCGCTGTCCCTCTCCTCCCCTCGTCATTCTCTCTCTCACGCGCTCCCCCCCCCTTCTCAAGTGGCTCTTTATTAGCTGACTCATATCATGTCCCAGAACACATGTTTACTGTAGGTCCACACACTCCATGTTGACATTTACGTTCAGGCAAACCTTTAATTTATGGTCATCCAAATTAGCTTCTGTTACAAGAGCTAAGGGGAAAAAAGGGTTGAAAGACTTAAGTTGTATTACCTTTTTTTTTTTTTTTTGAGACAGTTTCTCTATGTTCCTCTGGCTGTCTTGAACTCACTTTGTAGACCAGGCTGACCTTGAACTCACAGCAATCTGCCTGCCTCTGTCTTCCCAAGTGCTGGGATTAAAGGCGTACACCACTATACCTGGTGTATTACTATTTTTTTTAAATGGGTCTAGGGATCAAATATAGGGCCTTGCACATGGTAGGCATGTTTGTATTCCTTTATTAAGAAGGCAGTTGACTTTTGCCTTACTTTTACTAACAAGAAATAGATAGATATATAGACAGACAGACAGACAGACAGATAAGTAACTTAGAAACCTGCATTTTAGTGCATGTCCAGTGCTCTTGTCTTGGCAGAATCTCCATTCCATTCCCCCCATGACTTCGGTCTCCAGGGTTATTTTATGTCCCTGTTCTCTCTTCCGTTGGCATGGAAGCTTATGGAGAGTTTAAGGCTTGAGGCTTTGTCCCCTGCATTTAAAATGGTTAGAGACATTAAAAACTCGGGCTGGAGAGAATGTGTAGTTGTTAAAATGGAGGGAAGTTGTCAGGGGTTGACCTTTGGTCTCCACATGGACACATGAAACCTGTGCATGCATGACTCTGTGTGTATGTGCAAACATACAAATGTAAGCAGGTAAATTGTATACTGAGGCACAAGTCTAGCATATACATGGAGGAAAGCAGACATAACCATAAGGAAACTGTCTGTCTGCCCTGCTTTCCCCTGAGCAGAGGGCCTGGTCAGACATTGCTTTCAACCCTTTGGGTGGGCCAGTTGACTCTTAATTATTACTATGTGTATGGTGCTCTGCCTGCATGTACTCCTGCAGGCCAGAAGAGGGCACGATATCACATTACAGATGGTTGTGAGCCACCATGTGGTTGCTGGGAATTGAACTCAGGACCTCTGGAAGAGCAGTCAGTGCTCTTAACCATTGAGCCATCTCTCCAGCCCAGCCACTTGACTCTTGTGTGCATGGAGACCTGTGTCCTTTCCTGGTGAGAATACCATGTAGCTCCTCATTCTCCCTGAGAGGAACAGTGTGGAAGAAGGCCACATTAGCATTAGCTGGTGCTGTTTAGCTAGCCCTTTCTTAAGAAAGGATCCTGGAGGATAGACTGATGTCCTCCTTGACAACTGGGGAACTTGGGGCCAAGCCTTCCACAAAGCCAGTCTGTGTGACCACGGGGATATCATGTCAGAGCTCCTGAAGAGACAGCTCCTGTGTTTGTACTCTTGTAGGCACAGGGCTTAGGGGCAAGCCACCAACTGCCTCCTTGTCAGGAGAGAAGGCCCCACCCACAGATATGCTGTGTCACAAACTTGCTGCCTTTAGTACACAGACAACAAAGTCAAAAGTGAACCAGTCTTTAGAATCAGCTGTATCAGTTGGGCCTAGTGGTACTGGGCTGTAACCTCAGCTACTGGGTCATAAGTTCAAGGCTTGCCTGAGCTATAGAGTGAGTACAACTTGATGGCACTGTCTCAATACAAAGTGGAAAGGCACATCTCTCACTGTGGAGTGCTTGCCTGGAATGCATGCAGCCCTAGACTTGCTGTTTAGGACTGAAAGATGAAAAAAAAAAAAAAAGGTCTAATTATACTGATTCTTCTCCCTCCCACATTTAAGATTCTGTGGGTTTAAGATGGGTGTTGTTGACTTGTATTAACGATAATAAACAGCTACACGATCTTTACTTTTTTAATTTATTCACTTTATGTCCCAATCATAGCTCCCCTCCTTCCTCTCCTTCTGGTCCCACCCTCCCCTCCCCTTCCCTTCAGAAAAGGGGACCACCCCACCCCTACCAACCCACCTCAGCACATCAAGTTGCATCAGGACTAAGTACATCCTCTTCCACAGTGATGTGACAAAGCAGCCCCGCTAGAGGAAGTGATCGAAAAGCAGGCAACAGAGGCCATGTCACAGACAGCCTCCCCCCTTACTCCCCTTATTAGGGTACCCACAAGAAGACCAAGTTGTCCATTGGGTACATATGTGTGTTGGGCCTAGGTCCAGTTCGTGCCTGGTCCTTGGTGCTTCAGTCTCCACAAGCTCCCATGGGCCCAGGTTAGTTGGCTCTGTTGGTCTTTTGGGGGAGTTCTTGTCCCTCCAGGTCTTTCTGTCCTTTCCCTCACTCTTCTACAAGGCTGCACGATCTTACAATGCTCTTTGAGTACCCGTGGGGTACACTCACAGAGGCTGTGCACTCCTAGTACAGGGGCAGGGCTTGGGAGGTGAAATCATTCCCGAGTCCTGGCTTGCACTTGTACCCAAAGGTTACAAGTATTCCAAGAATATGAAAAGCAACGTGGCATGTTGGACCATGGGCCTTGGATCCCCTTCTGCACATTAGTCCTCCTTCCATTTTACAACATTGATTTATTTTGTGTGCATGTGCTGCGCTTGTATTTGTGGATGCACGTGTGCCACAGTGGGCATGTGGAGGTTGGGGATCTGTTGGAAGTTAACCTTATTCCACCAAATGCAATTCAGGGTGGTCCTGCAGATCACGCTCAGGTCATTGGGTGCCTTTACCCACTGAGCTGCCTCAGTCTCGTAGCTTAGAGCAGTCATTAAAGTTATTTGTATGCTCCTTTATGTGGCTAGTGAGTGAGGTCACTCAGTGGGCGAAGGCACCTGCTGCCATCTTGATAGCCTGCGTCTTGTCCCCAGGATCTACATGGTGGAAAAAGAGAACCGACTCCTGTAAGTTGTCCGCTGCCCTCCACACATGTGCCATGATGTGTGAGGCCCCACAGGTAGAAAAGCTAATGCCCCTTTTTCCTCCTTCCTGTTTTTTTTTGAGACAGGGTCTCACTATATCACTTTGGCTTGCATAGATCTTGCTATATAGACCAGACTGGCCTCACATTCACAGACGTCTGCCTGCCTCTACCTCCTGAATGCTGGGTTTAAAGGTGTGCACCACCATGCTCAGCTCCATTGTTTTTTATTCATCTTGATTTATTTAAGTGAAAAGAGCCTCACTCTGTGGCCCAGGCTGGCCTAGAACTTGCTGTGTAGAGATCTTTCTGCCTCTGTCTCCTAAGTGCTGGGGTTATAGGTGTACAACACCACGTCTGACTTCTCTATGTTTTTTAAAATGTATATTTTTAGTTTAGGAAATAATATTTTCTGAATGCTTGTCAAATTCTGCTGAAAGGGTGTGATTTGTGATAGGCATTTCTTTTCTTTTTGCAATGCAGTCTATGCATGGAACATTGAAAAGTATTGAAGGGCCTCCAAACTTGGGTATAAACTTGCCTTTGAGCATTAAGCCTGCAACTCAGAATTCAGCAAACCACAGCAGAGAGGATGCCAAGTCCATGAATGGGAAAGAGAAGTCGGAAAAGAAGTCTCCATCTCCTGCAAAAAAATCCACAGAATCTAAGAAGATGGCCAGTCTCGGGTGGACGTGTTGGGAGTGTGACCGTCTGTTCACACAGCGGGATGTGTATCTCTGTCACATGAGGAAGGAGCATGGGAAGGTCAGTGAGCGTGACATCCATGCTCCGGCACCAGGGGGGAGTGCCTGTGCTGGTGACTCACTGAGACTCAGTCATGTGGCTCTGTCGGTGGTCAGGACCAGTGTGACTCCATGTCTGTGTGCCTCACTTGCTTTATCCATAGAACAGACATTCACAAACCCTCCAATCCTACTACCTTTCCTTGCATACTCAGCAGTAGGAGTGACTACCCAGCATGTCTGTTGATAGCTGAGGACGCTGTGGATGAGGGCATCCGAGAGAGTTCTGTTTAGCTCTGTGACCAGCAAGGAAGAGAGGACGTGGTGGGGCAGTAGAGGTGCCGAGCACTGCTGGTGGCTTACGTCCCCTGCCCTTCCTTGAGACTGTAGTATGGGGATGCCCCTCACCGCTTCTGAAGCTCTGTGGTCTGACATTGAGGCCAGTCACCAGAGGACTGTATGCTCTCTCTTTTATGATTTATTTATTTTTATTTTATGTGTATGAGTGTGTGCACCATGTGTATGCAGTGTTCACAGAGGACTTAAGAGGGTACCAGATTCCCAGGAACTAAGTTACAGACACTTGTGAGCTGTGGGTGTTGGGAATTGAACCCGGGTCCTATAAGAACAGCCAGTACTCTTAACTGCTGACTCATCTCCTCAGCTCCTGCTTTCTCTTTTTAAAATAATAACTATACATTTCTAACTGAAGAATTTTTGTAAGACCCCCCCCTAAAGGGTCCATGAGATACGGCTCAGCCTGAGTTCAATCCCCAGGACCTCCATAGTGGAAGGAGAGAACAGACTCTTGCAAGCTGCCTTTTGATTGTGACACTCGTGGACACATGCATGTGCTCAGGCGCGCGTGTGCATACACACGCACACACACACAGAATAAAGAAATGTTTTTTAAAAAATCTCACTATTAGACTTAGTAAAATTAGACTTAGTAAAATAAGCAGATTCATTTTTGGTATTAGCTCTTACTGTATTTGCATACCATAGTTGGCTATGTTCACATTTTCTGGTCAGTTGAGATATAGAAAGAATCTGTACTACATTTAGTCCTTGTGATTCCATAGCAGGATTGTCTCAATTTCAATTTTGAATGTGCTATCGGATTATTGTGAAAATGAAGTTGTTTGACTGACAGCTTATCTCTGACGTTACGGGATTTGGAATCTTTGTGCTTGTTTCTGTGTTCTGTGTATGAGTGTGCGTATGTAGGTCCATGGCTCTGACATAGAGGTCAAAGGTAAATCTTGGGTGGTGGTCCTCTCCTTCTGCCTTATCAGAGACAGGGTCTGCTGTTCACTGCTGCACACACCAGGCTAGCTGGCCCACGAGTTGCCAGGAGATCTCATATCTCTGTCTCTGTCCCACCTCATTGTAGGAATGCTGCTGTATGCACTGCTAGACAGGTCTTTCCATGGGTCTGGGGGTGCAGGCGCAAGGCATGGTGACCCACTGAGCCATCGCCTGAGCCTCAGGTTGAAATTTTTAGTTAAGAATATGTCCTAGGCACTTTATTATCATTTTTATATCACATCATGAGGAATATAGCTTGTCTCACTTTTGATGATTCTAAAGTTGATTTGTGGGTTTGAAGGCATAATATTTTTAAAGAAAAAAACCCTGTCATCGTATTGCTTTAACCTTCATCTTGCTTTTTCCTTGGGAAACTGTATAAAGATGTGTAGGAACTGATTAGCAGCAACTGGTGTATACGGGACCTTGGGGAAGTTATTATATGGAGTATTAGCCACATTTATTAATCTCATTCATTTGTACAGTTTATTTGAGCCACTCAAAAAGCTAATGTGTTACTTTGACTTTAAATTCTTTACCCATCACAGGGATCCTAAGGTACGACAGCATTTTTCCTCGTTTGGCTTAGTACATTGTCTCTTTAGATAAAGTAAGAGCTCCTTGTGGGATGTATCTGGTTTTGTCTACGCAGCTATGAGCTCTTGTGTATTATTCTCACTGGCAGCAGAGAACATCTTCTCTCTTTCTTTTCCGCTGAGAACATTTTCTAAGGTACAGACCCAACCATGCCTCGTCCTTTCATAAGACATCGTGTTCATCACTCTTGACAGCGCAAGTCATTGTACAGTGGCTTCCTGGGTCTGTTCCTTCGGCAGCCCTGTTGTGACTTCATGACTTGCACCCTGGGCAAAGGATGTCCTTCAGTGTTTCGCATACTGTTCATTTGTTTCTGGGGCTCTTCTGGTGATAATTCAGTAGCATGGAGACCGCAGCACTCTGGTGGCTAGCTTCTAATTCTTTAGGTCTGAGCTTCGGCAGCGCCTCATCTGGAAATTCCTTCTCTGTCTCCTAATACCAAATGATTCTTCTTCTTCTTCTTCTTCTTCTTCTTCTTCTTCTTCTTCTTCTT
>OU015744.1:22163747-22209500 GCA_907169655.1 Acomys percivali | reverse complement strand
TGTGTGTGTGTGTGTGTGTGTGTGTGTGTGTGTGTGTGTGTGTGTGTCAGAGGACAACCTTGTAACCTTTACCTGGTGTTTTGCTTTCCTATTGCTGTGATGAAATACTCTGACAAAAGCACTTTAAGGAACTCAGGGTATATCCTAGCCCCATCATGGCTGGTTAGTCAGGGCAGCCAGCAGGAGCTTGAGGCATACTTCAGAAGCAGAGGGTGATACATGCTCACTTCGATTCAGCTCCCTTTCTCCATTACACAGGATCCTAGTGAGGGAATGATGCCACCCACAGTGGACAGTCTCCACCTTAAGTAATGTGATAAAGATAATCCCCCTCAGGCATGCCCAGAGGTCCATCTCCTTGGAGATTCTGGATGCTTTAAGTTTGACAGTTAACACTTGGGCTCTGGGGATTGAACTCAGGTAGTCAAGCTTGCATGGCTAGCACTCTTCCCTGCAGAGCCTTCTTGCTGGTCCCTGGTCATGACCGCTCGAGGGTGAGTCCTGCAGTGGTTTTGCTCAGCTCTTTGTCTAGTAATGCAGTACATTGCAGAGTATCGATGACGTCACTAATTGAAGTCATTCTCTTTGGATCAGCAAGTGCTTCATGTGAGGAAAGGGGCTTTTGTGTTAGTCAAAGGCACTGAATTGAAGTACAGGTTTGTGAATCTAAGTAGTTTTCTAACCCTAAAAGGCCTTTCGTCTTTAGGCCCTCTCTGTACTCTGCCATAAAGTTAGCTGGACAGTGTCTTTTACCTGAAGATCTCGAAGCTATGAGCCCTTCCTCAGTTTCAGTGGGCTGTCTGTCTCCTGATGGTCTTTTGGTTGCTCTGTGGGATGTTTCTAGGGACCTCAGGGTAATATTTACTGAATGAGATTAACCCATTTGCAGTTATAAGAACTAATGCTGTGTAACACAAAAAGTAAGTTATCTATATTTGTTCACACCTTTAAGATTAAAGTGTAATGTATGATAAGTGTCATTTTCTTATTGGTTGTCTTGTTGATAAAAAGATTCTGAGGGGCATGTATGGGTTGTGAAACTCAGATCTGTCCAAATGAAGCCATAAATTCTGCCATGTGGACATGGCTCTGTTCTCTCTAACTGGGGAGGAGCCTAGCCGACTCGGGCTTGGCTGTTGCGGTACCACCTACCAACAGTGTGGCTTCATAAACAGTGACTGCCTGGCTCCACTTTACCCAGCCTGGAGAGCGGAAGCAGTGATGGTCACCACACAGGCTCCTTTGAAATTGATGGCATGACAGTATGTGTCTTGGATGGTACAGTACTATAGCTATTATTTCTCTGAACTCTAGAATAAAAATATTTTTAATTGTACGTGTGTGTGTGTGTGTGTGTGTGTGTGTGTGTGTGTGTGTGTGTGCGTGCGCACGCGCTATGCATCCACAGGGAGGTCAGCAGACAGTGTGGAGGAGTCAGTTCTCTCTATCATGTAGATTCTAGGGACTGAACTCTGGTCATCAGGCTTAAACGGAGGTGCCCTTACCCACTGAGCTATCCTGCCAACCCTAGAATCTTTGCCCCCTCCCTGAAACAGGGTCTTGCTGTGTATCCCGTCTCTATGTCCTGGGATTATAGGTGTGCACCAATAGACCAGCTTAGGTTTTTAAAAATTAAAGTTTATAGAACAGAATCTTTGGCATTGATCAAGACAGCCAAGAATGGCCTTGAGCTCCTGGTCTTTCTGCCCTGGTTTGAGAGTGCTGGAATCACCGGCATGCACTACCATGATTGGCTAATGCAATGCTGGGCTCTACGCTGGGCTTCATGTGTATTTCATACATTTATAACATTTAAAAGTTTTAATTTTGAAGTGATTTTTAGACTTGCAAAAATTGAGTAGAACTTCCATTTGGCTTGGCCACTGTTAACAGTTTTGTGATTAGAGAATAGGACCTGGCATGGTTGCACACGCCTGTTGATCCCAGCACTTGGGAAGCAGAGGCAGGTGGAGCTCTGTGAGTTCAAGGCCAGCCTGGTCCACAGGGTGAGTCCAGGACAGCCAAGGCTACACAGAGAAACCTTGTCTTGCAGGGAGGGAAGGAGGGAGAGAGAGAGAGAGAGAGAGAGAGAGAGAGAGAGAGAGAGAGAGAGAGAGAGAGAGAGAATGAATATGAGAGAAACTTGGACATACATCATCATTGATAAAATACAGTTTATAAACCTTCTGGCATATTCTAGTTGTTCTACAAACATCCCCTTTCTCATCCTATACCTACTCTAGGCTGTAACTTTGTGTTCAGTTGCTTGGTCTTCCTACTGTGTGCATTTGTGATGTCTTCATCATGACTAGTTATTTATATGATATGCTACAACTTGGGCTTGTCTGGTCTTTCCCTTGTGGTCTGTTACTTGGTTTTGGTAGGGATGTCAACAAAAGTGATACTGCCCTCAGTGCATCCTACTAGGACATACCTGGTGGCTCTATGATTCACTCCACCGTTTGTCAGCTGTAAGCCATTGGTTATTGTGGTGACTGCCAAGTTTCTTCACTGTAAATTGCTATTTTCCCATTGTAATGAATAAATGCTTTGTGAGGAAATAATTTGAGATTATCCGAATATTCTGCTTCCCATCATTTTTATACCCTTTGCTGAAATCAGGCATCTACCTTGTTTGTGTTGGCAGCAGTGGCCATTGTAAGGTTTGCCTTGTGGGGACTTCCCTCTGTCATTGTTTCTACATTTACTCATGGGGGTCTCTTGTAAGAAGAAACTGTTTTTGTCAGGGTCTGTATGGGCTGCTGTGCTCCCCTCCCCAGTGGTTCTAGATGTTGAGGCTACCAGAAATGTGGTCAGCTCCCGTGTCTTCTGGGCAGGCTTATTCCAGGGACATCCTCTCTGTCATAGTGTGTGCCTCCTGTCCAACCGTGCCGCCAGCCATTCTGTTGGGAGCGTGGATCCTTTCACAAAGAAGGCCAGCAACATGCTTAATTTTAATTTTTATTATTTTTAAGTGTTTCAGTATTTTGTCGGCATGTATGTCTGTGCAGCACTTGTGTGCAGTGCCCACAGAGGCCAGGAGAGTGTGTCAGATGCCCTGGAACTAGTGTTATATACAGTTGTGAACCACCCTGTGGGTACTGGGAACCAAACCTGGGTGGGTCTTCTGCAAGAACAGCCAGTATTTTTAACCACTGAGCCATCTCTCTAGCCACAGCAACAAGTTTTTTGTTTTTTCAAGACAAGGTTTCTCTGTGTAGCCTTGACTGTCCTGGACTCACTTTGTAGACTAGGCTGGCCTCAAACTCACAGAGATCTGCCTGCCTCTGCCTCCCCGAGCGCTGCAATTAAAGGTGTGCGCCACCATGCCCGGCTCACAGTAACAAGTTTTTAAGAGACTTTTATGTGTATATTGATTTTTATTGAGCATTGGAAGCTATAATTGGGAAAATTGTGTACGGAAAGGGTAACGGGAAGAATTTAGTTATTTAGTGTGAGGCAGTGATGTGTTGGGGTGTTTATTCTAAGTTCTCAGAATTAGAATGAGAATTCTTGGGCAATATGTGCAGCTATTGGAAGGTTTGTGTCTGTGTCTGTGTGTGTGGGGTGTAGAAATTGGTTATTTAGTATAATGACCTACAACTTGGACTGCCCAATGACTACATACACACACATTCTTTTTTGGGGAGGTTAGTTTTTTTGAGACAGGCTTTCTTTATGTAGTCTTTGCTGTCCTGATACTCGCTCTGTAGACCAGGCTGGCCCTGAACTCAGAGATCTGCCTGCCTTTGCCTCCTGAGTACTGAGATTAAAGGTGTGCGCCACTACCATCAGAGTACACATTCTTTCTTTAATCTCTCTCTCTCTGTCTCTCTGTGTGTGTGTGTGTGTGTGTGTGCGTGCATGCTGTAAGTTCACATGCAGGTGTACAGGTCGTGGAAAGCCCCCAGTGTTGGTGCTGGTCCTCATATTTAGCCATGCTTTAGGCAGGATCTGTTTTCTGCTGCATTTACTAGGCTGCCTGCCTTGGGAGCTCCCAGGATTGTCCTGTTTCTGTTCCCTATCTTGCCCTGGGAGCACTGGGATTGCAAGTAGGCGCTGCTGTGCCCAGCTTTACACGAGCTCTGGGAATCTGAACTCAGGTCCTCACCCTTGCACCACAAGCTCTTCATCCAGCCCTGGAAGGAGTTTTTGATAAGTGTGTTTAGTTGGAGAAGACAGACTTGGCAGAATGCCTTAGCATTACGTTATTACTGGAAGAAGAAGAGTCATTGTTAGCACTTGGGATTTAAGGTCGGGCTTGAGGCTCACCCTGTGGTTCAGCACTTAGAAGGCAGAAGCCAGAGAATGAGTGCAGGTGGGAGACCAGCCTGGTCTGGAGAATGAGTTTCAAGTCGACCAAGGTTCCACAGTGAGCCTCTGTCTCCGAGCCCTGCCATCTCAACACCATACGTGTTAGTGCTGGTGACATTCCCACCCCTGCTCTGATATGTGACCAACAACCGAGGTCTCAATATGTTCAGGGAGGGTCGATCCCAAGCACATTTGTTCACAAAACTCTACCCTGTGTTTCCGCTTGATGGTGACTTGGGAGACCCGAGCCCGGAAGAAGGACAATTCAAAGGAGTAGTTGGGCAGGGTCTGCTTTCTGCTGCATTTTCTTTTCTTTTTTCTTTTATTTTGATTTTTTGAGACAAGGTTTCTCTGTGTAGCCTTGGCTGTCCTAGACTCGCTTTGTAGACCAGGCTGGCCTCGAACTCACAGCGATCCGCCTGCCTCTGCCTCCCGAGTGCTGGGATTAAAGGCATGCGCCACCACGTCCGGCTTCTGCTGCATTTTCTAGGCTGCCTGCTTGGGAGTTCCCCAGGTGATGCCTGACGATAGGTGAGTGTTGGGTGCCTTAATGCTGCTCCCTAAAGGTGCAAACCCCAGTTTAGGGTAAAGATACTCTGACTGAATGATATTTTTTGCATGTATGTAGGGCATGTGTATGCTGCTGTGCATGTGTGGAATCTGTTTTCTGTTTCTTTCACGTAGGGCCCAGGAGCTGAACTCTGGGCATCAGCTTTGGTGGTTGGTACCTTTACCCACTGAGCCATCTTGTCTAATGTCTCACATGTCACCTCCCTTTCCTGTACTGGGGTGGGTGATTTGCAGTACCTACCATTTTTCAGTCTTTTGTGGAATAGGTTTTTCAGATGAAGGAAAAGGTAGCAGGAGAACGGTAGGCGGCATGCTGGGGCCTGGGCAAAGCTGAACCAGCATGTGCTGTCCTGTGCCTTTTAAAAGGATGGTTGAGTTTGTGTTCCAGCTTGCAATAGCCATGCCCAGACGTCCTGCAGTCCTTTGCAAGCTTTGCTGTCTCTGTGTGTGGTGTGTGTGTGTGTGTGTGTGTGTGTGTGTGTGTGTGTGTGTTTGTGTGTGTTGTGCATGTATATATGTGAGTATATAATTTAAAAGTAATCTATCCTACCTGGGTCCCACTCATGTTTGTAGAAGGGACAGGACACAATTTCCTCTCTCAAGCTTTATTAAATCTGTGGAGTAAATATCATCTTCCTTCGTCTGCTGCAGGTGATGACCTTGGTGACTTATGAACAGAACAGTATCATCTGGCTTGCACATTTTTTTTTTTTTTTGTCCAGATGGTTTCATTTTCTTTCTTTAATGGTTATGGTTTATGCAGCTTCCACAAGGCATGAGTTACTTTTATGTGTAAATACAGGATGAAAATAGTTTTTCTTTTTTCCTTTTCAACTTATGTGATAATGTTGGCTTTCTGCGAAACTCATATTACCTTGGCAATGGGTTAAAAATTCAGTTTTCCCTGTCCTTTCATTTAGAATTTGTGATCACTCGAAGTTTAGGAGAAGTGCATTAAAACTAAGTGCACGAGCTGGGCTTTGGAGTGTGGTATAATGGCGGTGTGCCTGGCATACTCCAGGTCTGCGTCCATCCTTAGCTCAGAAAAAACGCAGCACCAGGAAAGCTGCTGTGGCTCAGCTCTACCCCTGCGTCACTGGGGCAGTGACTCCTTGATGCATTTTATGTTTCTGTCAGATTTACATTGATGATTAGAAAAACACATAAATTGGCTTGCACATTAATGCTTTGTGCTAGAAATATGTATCCTATGTAATGCTGGTTTTATAAAAAGTCATTCATTTTGGCCACAAACCTTGATATCTTTTTATTAATTTATTCATATTACATCTCAATGGTTATCCCATCCCTTGTATCCTCCCATTCCTCCCTCCCTCCCATTTTCCCCTTACTACCCCCACCATGACTGTGACTGAGGGGGACCTCCTCCCCCTGTATATGCTCATAGGGTATCAAGTCTCTTCTTGGTAGCCTGTTGTCCTTCCTCTGAGTGCCACCAGGTCTCCAGGGGACATGGTCAAATATGGGGCACCAGAGTTCGTGTGAAAGTCAGACTCCACTCTCCACTCAACTGTGAAGAATGTCCTGTCCATTGGGTAGATCTGGGTAGGGGTTTGAAGTTTACTGTATGTATTGTCCTTGGCTAGTGCCATAGTTTGAGCAGGCCCCCAGGACCCAGATCTGCCCATCATAATGTTCTTCTTGTAGGTTTCTAGGACCCTCTGGATCCTTCTTTCCCCATTCTCCCATGCTTCTCTCATCTAGAGTGCCAATAGGATGTCCTCTCCTCTGTCCCACTTTCCTTGTAAGTGAAGACTTTCATGGGACATGCTCCTTGGGCTAGTGTCTCAATATAAGTGAGTATATACCATTTGACTCTTTCTGCTTCTGGGTTAACTCACTCGTTATGATCATTTCTAGTTCAATCCATTTGTCCACAAATTTTGGGATTTCCTTGTTTTTAGTAGCTGAGTAGTATTCCATAGTGTAAATGTACCACAATTTCTTTGTCCATTCGTCTACTGAGGACACTTAGGCTGTTTCCATGATCTGGCTATTATGAATAAGGCTGCTATGAACATGGTTGAACAAATGTTCTTGTTGTGTGCTGGAGCATCTTCTGGGTATATTCCCAGGAGTGGAATAGCTGGGTCTTGAGGAAGCCCTCCCCAGTTTTCTGAGATAGCACCAGATAGATTTCCAAAGTGGCTGTACTAGTTTGCATTCCCACCAGCAATGAAGGAGTTTTCCTCTCTCTCCACATCCTCGCCAGCATGTAGTGTTGCTTGAATTTTTGATCTTAGCCATTCTGATGGGTGTAAGATGGAATCTCAGAGTTGTTTTGATTTGCATTTCCCTGATGACTAAGGAGGTTGAGCATTTCTTTAAGTGTTTCTCAGCCATTTGATATTCCTCTGTTGAGAATTCTCTGTTTAGTTCTGATCCCCATTTCTCAATTGGGTTATTTGGTTTGGTGGTATTTAATTTCTTGAGATCTTTATATATTTTGGATATTAGACCTTTGTTAGATGTAGGATTGGTGAAGATCTTTTCCCAGTCTGTAGTCTGTTGCTTTCAAACCTTGATATCTTATCAATATATTTTGATTATTTTACTTAGAGTATTTTACAGTTACATGGAACTTTATGGTTAATGTAATATTTATAAGAATTACTAATTATTTTATTTTTTTTCAAGACAGAGTTTCTCTGTGTAGCCTTGGCTGTCCTGGACTCACTTTGTAGACCAGGCTGGCCTTGAACTCACAGAGGTCCGCCTGCCTTTGCCTCCTGAGTGCTGGGATTAAAGGCGTGCGCCACCATGCCTAGCTGAAATCCCCAGTTTTTAATATAGGATCTAAATGCCTTGCAAGGATGGTATTGACAATTTTTAGATTAAAGAACACAAAACACACCTCTAGCTATTGGTTTTGGTAACTTGTGAGTAAGTTGAAGAGTTAGTTACAGTGGCAAGAGCCAACACTAGTCAAGGACTGTGTGGCAACACTTCCTCTAACTTGACTTGACATGAGGCTATTTTCACAGAGGGACAGCAAGGCTAGGGGGCAGCTCAGAACAGCCTGGTCCTGCAGCAGAGGTGAGTCTGAGGTGTGTTTCTAGCTGCTGTTCCAGTGCCATGGGCGCCATGCTGAGCAGTCAGTGGCTGAGGGCAGGCTAGATCCTGGTGGTGGATTTTATTCCCACTGACGCTGAGTGGCTTAGGGTACAAAGACAAGGGTTTCCTCCTGGCATTTCATGTTGGTATTCATCCCTTCTCCCTCTACCCTTCCTTGCCCTCCTGCCCTTTTGCAGTGCCTGCCCTTACCCACAGTTGCGCCTCTTCTGCCATCATCACCTGTTAGTTGCTTACCTCTCTCCTCTGTTTCTTTTTTCCCTTCCCCTCCATTCAGCTCAGGGGCTCCTCTGCTCTCACAACTACTTTTCTGCTTTCATGACCTGTGCACCCTCACACATAGACTGAAATCTGGAGTCACCTATGAGAACTCTTGTGATTTTTGTCTTTCCAAGTCTGGCTCCTTTTTCTTAACATAATTTCCTATTCCATTATTCTGGCTGCAAACTAATTTTTTTCTTTACCGGTGAATAAATTTGCGTATGTACATTTTCTTTATATACTCATCTTTTGGTGGACACCTGTGCTGTTTTCACTTCTCAGCTATTGCGAATAACACCAGAGGTAAGCATAGGTGTGTAAGTATCCCTGTGGTGGGATTTCAAACCCTTTGGGGTATATATCCAGGATTGGTATAGCCAAGTTGTATAGTATAGTTCTGTTTTTAGTTTTCTGAGCCTCCATATGGACATACATAGTGGCTACACCTATTTACATTCCCGTACTCTTGCCAGCGTTTGGTTTTGTTCCTGGTTGTAGAGGTGTTTACTACAGTTTTTCCTAGTCATTTACTTGGGGTGCTGGCAGCTATGTCAGAGGGAGTCTTGGGAGTGACACCCACTATTCTCACCTGATGTCCAAGGTTTTCTGGGGTTGTTTGCACTTGTGGTGAATAGCACAGTAGCCTGTCAGTTACCTGGAGGATGTTTTAGAACTCTGTGTCTTTCTTAGCAATTGCCCAGAAGTGTTTGAATGTTGTGTGGATTGTGGTCATCCTGGGAATGGTTTTGAGTAGTTTCTGGGGAAAGCAGCTCCTTCTACAGAGTGTATGAGAGCCGTAGAGAAGTGCACTGGGAGGCCCCAATCTAGGAGCAGGGTCCCTCTGTCACCGTCACCATCACTGCCGTTCGAAGGTATAGTTGTGGGTGTTGAGTTAGGGCTGGGCCACCAGGCTGGCCTGGGTTGGCCACTGTGATATTGCATACCCGCATCTTCCCTCTTGCTTGACTGCTCCTTCTTTCCCCAAAACTCTGCCGCAGGAAATGGGGTCAATAGTCTGTAGAGAAAGACTATGCAGGGGATCGGCTCTCATCCGCAGAACTTGGGAAGCTGTTCCAGCAGGAAGGCCGTTTGAGAGCATGACTTCAGTTTTAGGATCAAATAATAAGTATAACTTTCTCTACTGCTGGAGATGGAACACAGGTCCTTGAGTTATTTTGGGATTATCAACCAGAATCTGGAAAGCTCCAAGCCTGCCCGTATATTATTGTACTGAAGAGGGTGGCGCTGAGTGCTGAGGATGTAGCTCAGTGGTGAACAGTGTGCTGGCTTTCACAGGGTTCCGGGTTCAGTCACTACCCCCTCCCCCAAAAGAATGCAAGTGTTGAATTGCTTTCATCTAAAGGATACCCTATGAGCATATACAGGGGGAGGTAATCCCACTCAGGAACAGTCATAGGGGAGGGGAATAAGAGGAAAATGGGAGGGAGGGGAGAATGGGAGGATACAAGGGATGGGATAACCATAGAGATGTAACAAGAATAAATTAATAAAAAAAATTGATGAAAAAAAATAAAAAAAGGAGAAACAAGGAGACCGAGAACACTAAGTTGAAAGAAAATGAAGTGAGAAGGAAATGATCAATTTCTGTTTCTAAAACAGTGATTATTCTGAGGCATTGAAAAATAAAATGACAAAAATCTCTCAAGTAAGATGAAGGTATTTGAAAATGTGACACAGATAAGCCTGGGGCTCTCACTCCACTTCTAGCTTATAGCCAGGAGAGCCTCGTGTCAGACAGGATTTACCGTTGGGATAAGCTGTGTCTGGTCAGATGTCTACTGGAGCAATGAGAGAGGCATTTCCTGTAAACCCATGTGAGTTTCTTGCAAACAAGGTTGAGTGGAGATAGATCTATATTTACTGGCATGATTTGTGAGTCTTAAAGGGAAGGACACAGCTCTCTTAGCAGATTATGGCTGTGTCCCGATGACATGTGTGAGGGTTTATATCAAAGTGTATTGTTATTGACTACAAAAGCTCCAAATCCAAGGATATGCTGTCAGGTTACACACAGAAAGCCCTAAAGCAGACATGGTGAGTCTGACCCAGTCATCAAGTCAGTCCCTTGTGTTTTAAGCCTTAGAGGCTGGGATGCCTAGAGCTGGAGTTGTTGGGGGTCCAAAAAGGATCTCTCAGAGAACCAGTCCCTGTGATTGGAACCCAGTACAGCAGCCCCTCCATGTCTGTAGGAGCTGGTTCTGGGGTAGACTCACCCTTTTCCTGCCAAAGTCCAAGGATGCGCTAGTCCCCTAGGCAGTAGCTGTGCACTTGATTGGCACACCTCACCCAGGAGTTTGAAATGGTCTCAAGATGACTGAAAAGAGCCCACACCATGAAGTAACTTGCAAATGGCAGCTATGCTAATGGCTGCTATACTGTTGCTTAGGACTAGTGACAAGAAACACATGTCCATGCTTGTTCAGAGGGGGTGGCCATGGTTTTTTCCAAGTCTTGAGTTTGGTGCTTGTTTGGAGCAAAGTGGCAAAACCTCTTTTTTTGGGAGCCTGTCGAAAATGCCCCTGGCAGATCCCAGAGTGCTCTCTGGCTACCCGACAGAGCTGCTAGAGCAATTCTGCATGTGTGAGGCATTGCTGAGGCCTGGGTGTGTGGACCTTGCCTTGCTGCTGTATCAGGGCCATAGGGTCGCCTGTAGCCTCCTGACATGTGCCATTGTCTCTGTCATCACTGCTGCCTTAGTTCCTTCA
This sequence comes from Acomys percivali, assembly GCA_907169655.1. Lineage (NCBI taxonomy): Eukaryota > Metazoa > Chordata > Mammalia > Rodentia > Muridae > Acomys > Acomys percivali. Next base: position 22,198,536 of record OU015744.1, on the reverse strand, counting down.
CCCAGGAACTTGCTCTAGCAGGAAGCTCCTCGTTTCACTCTGTGTATCTGCTGCAGCCTTGGGGGTCTGGGATGACCTCCAAGATTATGCTTGTGTTCTCTTTGTGGACCACAGTGTCCTCAAGGAAGCATCTCTGGATTAAAATGAGAGCTTGGTAGATGAGGAAGGGAACAGTCCAGCTGTCCAGCTGTCAGTCTCTCTGGTGTGCTAAGCTGGCCAAAGTCTGTTACCGTGGCCATCTGTCATCCAATCTGGTAACCATAGATTTGCACCTTTAATTTTATCTTCCTTCTGAGCAGACTGAGGTCTTGACCAGAAGACCTGGCTGAAAGGGCCTGGGTAAAGCAGTGTGGGTTCAGCAGAACCAGACAACCCTAAGAGCACTCAGCATTAGGCATGGAGTAGCACTTTTGCACACAAAGTGCAGAAGTGCACATGGCGCTCGCTCCGAAGGGTCTGCACCTCTGAGGCATGAAAGCGGGAACCACTTAGAACTGGGAGCTCTCAACACAGTTGAATAAGATGTTTACAGACATCCAGACTCGCCTGCTGTGTCGCCCACAGGTCTGATGCAGGAAGAGGCTTTCCTGTTTATTTCTAGGATGCTCCGGAGGTGGAGGATGTCTGGATTCTGGTGCCCAGACAGGCATCCTGCCAGAGTCTGCTCTGGGTCAGCACACCAGGCAGGACTTGCTGGCGTAAGGACAGTTCTTATTAAAAACACCACCCACAGATAGGCACTGAGTTCAGCTCCCTGGCACAGAGGGCTGTTTGTTTTCGGCCCTGCTTCTGCCATGTGTAGCCAGAGTCTCTAGCTTCCTGGTAGCTTCCTTGAGCTTAGGCTTTGCTGTCTGTGTGATGTGCCCATGCTGGGCTTATCATATAGCAAGGCTTTGCCTTCCTACTTTGCCACACACATATATCAGCACTCCATCTGCCACCCAAGTGTCTCATCTCTATTGTGCGTCAAGTGGCCCCCTGTCCCTGAGACTCTTGTAGCCGTAGAATCTGGCGGCAGGCCCCACAGAGTGTAGATGAAGGAGAGGCTGGGCCTATGTGCCTAGAAGAGCTTGGTGCTGGAGATGCTTGTCTGCTCTGTCGTGTCCCAGGATTGGGTTTCCCCCACAGTTGGGGGGGGGGAGTTTGTCTAAGAATGCAACCATCTTCTGTTGTTTCTTCAGGAAAATGTTCTTAAGTCTAACTGGCAGACCAGTTAGTAACTCTGTGGCATTTAACACACATTTCTGCCTATAGATCGACACAAGGTTGGGAATCTGATGTTCTGTAATAGGGACGGTGGAGGAAATGACAGGCTATGTTGGGTCAGGGAGGATTTAATAAGGTTTTTGGTTTTGCTTTTATTATTTTAGTGGCACTCATCAGTCTCTGGGAGGCCATAGAATTCCACTCAGCTCCATTTTTAAACCGGACAACTTTTGACCTAGAGGTGTGCAGCCCCTGTGTGAGGGCCAAGGAAGGCAACAGTGATCACCCTGTTAGGAGATGAAGACTTACCTGGAGGCAGAGGCTCAGGCATTGAGGAAGGTTCAGCAGGACAGTAGGAATGTCTGGCATGTATCCCAGGGTGGTTCAGGGGAGAAAGAAAGGAACCCCGTGGAGGCCATTGGAGGGGCTGCACAGCCAGTGCAGATGGTGCTCTCTCACAAGGCATGTGGCACTGGCCAGGCCTGCATCCGGGGGTCCTGTTTCTTTACGCCTAGTGTGACAGCTGATTGCACCTACCAGCAGTACTTCATCACATAGTCTCTTTGGACATCTGGAAGAGCACTCCATGATGTAGGGCTAGAGTACATCTGTGGGCATAGCCTGTCGCCAACCACGTTGAATGTTCACTTTGGGCACATTTAAGATCATTTTCCTCTTGGCTTGAAGATGAATAAGTCTACATAGGCCTCTAGACATTTAAAAAAATCTATTTAGATCATTTTAAATTACAAATGATAAAAAATATCATATGAAAAATTGTATTAGAAGGCCAATGGGGGATGTGGGTGTAGGATATGTGTGTACCTAGCATGCCCAAGGCCCTGGCTTCAGGTTAGCACTTCATAAACTGGCTTTGGTGGAGCTGGAGACAGTAGGATCAGAAGTTGGGGTCATCTGGCTATATGTGCATTAGGGCTTGATTGGACCACAAGAGACTCTGACTTAAATGAAGGAAGAAAGGAAGGAAGGAAAGGAAGGAGGACAGGCAGGAAGTTTCTCTATTTTTTTTTTTTTTCAACAATTCCTCTTTGAAGATGGGTTCTCTTAGAATAGAACATGTGTTCCCCATCTGTAGACATTTTAGAGATAAAAGACAGTTTAGAGTCAGGACCAACCCCTGTGTAGAGGGGAAATAAGGCTGAGATGATTGGCAGTGGAGAGAGAGAGACTTCACAGTCATGTGGTATTGGCAAATTTGAGAGTTCAGAAAGCACACAGTGCATGGCTGGGGCCTTGTCTGTGCCCCATCCGTTCTTTCAGTGTTCACCTGAAGGAGTCTTGCGAGAAAGTGTTAGTCCTGTGCACTGTGGGCAGGTCTCTTGTCCAGGGTTTATGAAGAAGGATGTAGTTAAGCATCCTTGTAGTTAAGGAGCGTCCCTGACAGGGCATAGAAATGATTTGTTTAGCCTGTGAGAGGAACCTGAAGCCACGGTTCAGCAGGGAAAGACACAGGGAGGGAGCCTAGGCAGGCATTGGTGGTTCTATCGCTGCAGCCTGGGCTTCCCTGGAAGTGGATCGACCTTTCAGTGCAAGTGTGTGGCGCTGTCTTGCCTCGATTGCTGTGGTCTGCATCCTTCTATTCTCTCTGCTCACCATTCTGCACTGCAGTTTAGTTGTACAGCGTCACCAACAGACCAGACGTTTACACTGATTTATTTTGTTTGTTTATGTCGGGAAGAGCAGGGGAGATGGGGGACACAACACAGTATATATGAGAGGACAACTTGCCTGGGTTCTTTGCTGGCTCATTTCAAAGCTGCCACTTCCATAATCTAGATGACTTTGAAAGATAAACCTAGCTTGGAAACCTGCATAGAACGTGTTACAGCAAACAATAAAAGCATTTTCCTTGTGTTGTAAGTTACAACTTGTGTTACTTTGCTCTGACTTGGAGGTTACAATTTGTGCCCCAGGTCAGGCCTGGCACCTGTCTTCAATAAGACAAATAAAAGAACCAATTTAAAAGGGGGAGGCAGAAAGCAATGTATTCAATGTGGCCACCTTGGGCAAAGGGACAAATCAAGAGATCCAGCAAACTCTCCAAAACTGTTTTTGGAGGCCCTGAGTGGGATCAAAGCTTAAATAGAGAGTCCTAGTCAAGGTATGGTCCCACCTACAATTGAGGGATCATTAATTATCATTAATTATTAGCTGGTCTGACAAACTGTTAGAACTGTGTAACATCTTTTCCTTGGGAGACAAATTCCCCTCTGGCTGGTGCCTCTTTTCTTCTTCCATCAGGAGATTCCTGGGGAAATTCCCCTGGTGCATGGGTCTACTGTTCAACAGTCTGACAGGCATACTGAGAGACAAGTACGGACAGAGCACCCTCATTTCTGCTGGCCTGTTACACTACCTACATTGACTAGCCACTTTGTCAGATAGATTTGATTCTGCAGGATATTTTCTATTGAATGTGGGATAATCGGTCTAAGTCGAGGGCCAGGAAAGCACATTTCACATCTTAATGATCTGAAAGCGCAGTCCTGCTGTTGATGCCTCCCTGCTGCTCTCACTCAGGCTGAGTGGTCACAGTGGGAGTGCTGTGGCCTGAAAAGCTCATGTGCCCAGAAGAACTGGGCTAACCTGCAGTCTGAATTCATGCTGTTTTCAGATGCCTCTTCAGAAACACTCAGTTTCAACGTGCAGAGACCTGGAAAATGTGATTAATTTTAACACTAATTATATTTCTCAAAGCTTCTGTGTGTGGGCAGTTTGTGCAGTGTGCACCAAACACACTATTTTGTTCTATTCTTAGAAATGATGGAATTGGAACCGAAAACTCACATCAGTTCCCAAGGAATTAATGTCTCCCTATAAGGGTTTATTGACCATTTTTAAACGTTACGGAAGGGATATTCCTTGTCCATGGACAGGGCCATCTGCCCAGTGAGCAAGGGAGACTCGGGGCAGCAGGTTCATTTCCTGTCGTTTGCTGTTTGTAGCTGGAGTTAACATTATATGGGGGGACTCAACAAGAAAAAACATTAATACCCACACGGCATTAATTTTCACTTATCCAGACATGAACCTTAAAGCTAAGCAGTAATTGTAACACTTGCTTACTTTGGTTTGCAAACAATTGATTTAAATGAATTTAAAAATGAACTACTGCGGCATCATTTAGGTGAATATCAGTGCCTACCTTATAAAAAAAACCTGATTTATTTTATAGAAGACTTGGTCTTTAGGAGTATACTAGATTTTAGACTAGATTTGTCAGTGTATACTGTAGTTTGAGTATCCCTCGCCAACAGTGCTGAGGATCAGAAGCATGGTTCAGATTTGGGGTGTTTATCTTATCCCGTTTTTTTACTTTGGAGAATTCACATTGACTTTCTTGATTGATTTTCATATTGGGGATGCTTGATCCTTTTCTTTCTCCTTTGCAGTACTTATGCATTCTGGAACTGTGTACAGAGGGTGTTCACATGCCATGGGAATGTCTAACTTGCAAGCATTTCTTTTATGTAGGCACCGCTGCTCTTCAGTAACATTTACCACACTGCAGAGTAACTGCTATAAATAGTGTACGTCATGACAACTGAAGCTGGATTGTAGCGGGAAGGCATCTCGGAGGAACCTTAGGCAGTATGAAAGCAAGTGTTCTGTGAGGGCTACTTTGAATTCAGATTCCAGCTAGGATTTGCCCTTAGAGGCCCTGTGAACACAGTCAGTGATACAATGCCAGCCTGCCGTTAACAAGGACACAACTAAAAGTTAAAATCCCTGATGATGCTTAGAGAAGTACTGGATTTGTATCTAAGTGCGAAGACACAGGGGTGAAGGGCTATACCTTGTTGGGAATTGGTGAGGGTCAGAAAACTCCAGGACAGGCTTCCCAGAAGAAAGTCTCCCCTGAGCATCTTTGAAGGACGTGTGGGAGGAACGTGAGTCTATGTGCATCAGCTTTGCATGTGTGTGGATGTGGCACAGGTGATGCGCCTAAAAGTGTCTGTGGGGAGATCGGGACTGGGAGGGGGCAAGTCCCAAGACTAAAGCTCCAGAGTACACTGTATGGGTTTGCCCTTTAGCTGGGCAGGATCTAGAGGAGAAGGGGCAATGCTGGGATTGCAGAGATCTGGAAGACTCCAGAGCTAAGAGATGATTGCTGTTTGTCTAGAAAGGTTTTGAGTGGGCCTCTGGGAACCTGTGCAGAGCACCAGTGTGCCGCTGTCTGCGGTAGCCGGAAGTGAAGCTTGGATTTTGCCATGAGCTTAGGAAGAGAGGGCCACGGAGGTACTCCCACACCTGAGTTCACACACTCAGTCTCTCTGTTCCAAGGGTGATGGTGTCCATGACCCAGCCCCTCTGCAGATGTTCAAGGACTTCACAACCTCTCCCACTCTCATTTGCATCTTCAGCTTTCCCCAAGCATCTGTGAAACCATTAAAGCAGGCAGTGGTATCTCTCGCCGTACGGCAGAACAAAAATCCTGATAGCTCAGCTGTTTTCTTCTCTGACTCTGTCTTGAAGATGACATAACATCACAGAGGGGTCAGATAGTCAGGTGTCTTTTTCAAATGCAGACATAAAAAAGGGAAACCACTCACAGAAATTATTATTGTTGTTGTTGTTATTGTTATTGTTACTATTGCTTTTTGAGACAAGTTTCTTCGTGTAGCCTTGGCTGTTCTGGACTGGCCTCAAACTTAGAGATCTACCTTCCTCGGCCTCCCAAGTGCTGGGATTAAAGGCATGCCTGGAATCACAGCAAATAAATTTAACAACCTAAGTTGTGCCACCATGCTCTTCTGCAGAGCTCTCTCATGGACAGCTGGTGGAGTTAGCGCTTACCTGGTTGCAAGTCCCAGCTCCCCATGCACAGCAAGCTACAGTGTCCTCATCCACTGGTGAGAGAAAGACAGTGCATGGGGTGCTGCGTCTGCCGGAAGTGTTCCTGGAGAGCAATGGAGGTGAGCTGGCCACGGCCTCAATAGAGCTTACTCAGGTCAGCAGTGTCAGAGACAGGCCAGAGGTAAGGGGTCCTGGTGTGAGCCTGGTCACTGGAGGGGTTCCTTGTTGCTAGAGTGCCAGGTGTTGAGTGTGTTGAAGAGTAGTGTCTGCTGAGCTGCCTGGGGCCTTTTGAGGCTTATCTTGCCCTTGTAGGCTTTCTGTCCTTGTTCCCAACTGGTGCAGGTTCCCGCTCCCAGGGGCCTTGCTGGTTATACCCTGGTAATGGATTCTGTTCTCAGAATGTTGGGCAGGAGTGTCTCCATCTTTCCCCCTTTGTTTTTGTCCTAAGTGTTTACTACAGTGTCTCTTTACAACTACTCTTCTCAAAGTCGGTTTCTCTCTTCTTAAGCTCTGGCCTTCCAGCTCGGCCTGAGCCTCCCATCCCCTCAGTGCTGACCTGTGGAGGTCTCCCGGGCCTTCCAGCTCGGCCTGAGCCTCCCATTCCCTCAGTGCTGACCTGTGGAGGTCTCCGGGCCTTTCTTGTGATCATGTCTTCTTGTCCAAGGCCCTAGTCTGCCCTACAGCATGCTCTTTTCTCTTGGTTCCCTTCCCTAGTGACAGCCCCTGCTCATTCCTAACCCTCCAGCTTTGAGCAGTGATGTGTCCCTCTCTCAGAAGGTCCTTTTTTAAAGAACACATTTATTTTGTGTGTGTATGCACAGGTGTGGAGGTCGGAGGACTGTGGGAGTCTGGTCACTCCTTCCACCATGTAGGTTCTGGAAATTGAACTCAGAATGTTAGGCCTTGCTGCAAGCACCGTTACTTACTAAACCAGCACACAGGCTCTCAGAAGGTTCTTTCTCAGTACTGAAGTAGCTTTTAATGATCCCAGGTCTGGATCTCTGATGTGGCTCTCTCTCCAATCCCAGCCTTGACCAACTATCTGTTTACCCCCTGTGTAGACCTTCGAGGCCTTTCACAGAGTACCTAAAACGTAACTTTTTAAAAAACCCAGCCTCTACAGGACATCAGGCAAATCCTCTACCACTGAGCTGCACCCCCAACTCCAAGTGTGACGAGTCCTCTATGTTCCTAACTCTACTTTTCTCCAAACCTCCCCTAGTTAGTAGTGGGGAATTTTCTTCTGCCAGGTGCCCATGCCAAAGAGTACGGACAGATGCTTGATTCATCCCCCTCCCATTGTCACCTACATCAGCCTGCCCACCAAGGCTCCCAGCAGCTCACCACCTTTGAGAACTGCCAAATCCACCCATCTTCCCTTTCCTCCTTCACAGCCCAAGCCCAGGGCCCATATCTGTTCCTTGGAGTCAGAATGACCCATTTACCATATGTTTACCACGTGACTCTCGCCTTCAAACTTCCTGGTGTCTTGTCACATACCTGGTAATCTCCAGCTCTCAGCATGAGCCCAGGCCTTCCAATCTGTTCTGTGGTCTTGGTTCTCCCCTACCCTCACTCCATAGAAGACTGCATCAAAGGCTTGATTAGGCAGTTTACATATGGTCACTCCTCCTTCCTGAGGAGTGAGGGAAACAGAAACCTATTACGTCCATTACTGGCAGCACTGGACAGTAGGGGTCTGTCCTGGAGATGGGTGCATAAGCACCCATTTGTGCTGATAGGAGCTGACGATAATATATCAAGGAATACCAAAGAACCTTAATATTTTCACAGCCTTTAAGCTTCATAGATGATGTTTAGAATAATTGGTTAGCTACAGAGACATGTGTCTATAACTATCAAGAAGTTGAAATAATGTAAATGGTTAATAGAAGATAAATTCTAGCCCACTTATGCAATGCATATTCTGTAAAATGTCTCTGTCAACATATATTGTATATATTACAAGTAAAAATAATTGTTTTTATAAATATAAGTAAAAATGAACATGTATATTGCAAAAAGAAGTCGTATGAAGTATAGCTTTAGCCTTGGCCACTGTTCAGTAGATGAGGTTAGAAGCAATCATTATTCTATTTTGAAGTAAGCATTTGTTTTTAATTTTTACATTGATTAGGGAGATGTTTGTGTGCTTGCGTGTGCCGTGGTGTGTGAGTGGAGGTCAGAAGACAACTTGTGGAGGTCAATTCTCTCTTTGAAGCTGAGGCATTTGGCTTGGCAGCAGGGACAGTGCCCACTCTCCTTGTTACTTTCCCTTTGGGGGTAGGGGGAGGACAGGGTTTCACTTGTAGCCTTGGCTGTCCTGGAACTCACTATGTAGATCAGTGACCCTAAACTCACAGAGCTTTGCCTGCTTCTACTTCCTAAGTGCTGGGGTTAAAGGTGTACACCAGCATACCTGGCCCTGTTATATACAGTAAAACTAAGAGAAGTAAATGTAGGCCAGATAATCTAGAGGTGCCATCTTGGGGATGGATGGGTATGAGCACTTCATCCCGATTGTTACCGTGTGACTACTTGGCAGGGCTTACTGATGTTTCTGGTGCGCGCGCACACACACACACACATGATTGGCATAGTTTCTGTGTTCCAAGGATTTCTGAAAAAAATAAAACCAAGGCTCCCATGATGTGTAACTGGCAGCTTCTGTTCCCGGGGAGCCTTTGGAGGATAAAAACACCTACTCCTTTAAGAAAACCCAAAGCATTATGGGTTAGATACACCTGCAAGTAAATGCCGCGTCTATTAATTGAAAAAAAAAATGACATTGAACCTAATGTTTTCATTAGCTTTATTAATCATTTTCTTCAAACTGGCAATCTTGATGCCCATCAGCTGGTAAATGGGTCAGTGAACTAGGGTATAACTAGAGAAGTAGGACATTCTCTGAAGTTAAGCAGGAATACACAGGAGAATTAGCTGTGTTTAGGCTGGGTGCCTGTTATGCTGTGGGGTGACTCATTTCCATGACAGGTACACAAAGCAAACCGAGAGGTATGGAAAAGAGGGCGTGGGTGGGCAGGGCTTGACATAAAAGGCTCACAGGACTATGGAGAGTAACATACCTGTTCTGTATCTTGACTGACATGACCTAACTCAACTGTGTCCATGTTTTTTTTTTTTTTTTTTTTGTAACATTTAATTTATATATATGTGTGTGTATGTGCCCCAGTGAGGACAGAAGAAGTTGCAGGCAGTTGTGAGCTGCCTGATCTGGAGACTGGGAGTTGCACTCCAGTCCACCGCAAGAGCCCCAAGTATTCTTAACCACTGAGCCAGTCTCGCACAGTCCACAGTAGCCTTGACCTCCCTCTTTTGTCTCCCAATAGCTGGGATGGAAAGTGAGCTATGATGCTTAGCACTGCACAAAATAGAAAACTGTGCCTCAGTAAACCTAACTTTTTTTTTTTTTTTTTTTAAGGCAATAGGTCAGAAAAGGTTTGCTATGAATGAATGCTGCACATGTCACAAAATCTAAACACAAAGGAATACAGTGGAGTGTTATTTCTACTTTTACGTGTCTTAAGGTTCTTTAGATAAAAGCCCTGTAGTAGTCCCACCTCCGTGGCTTCCCTTTCTATGTTTTGTTACCTGTGGTCAACTGCAGCATGAAAACATCAGGTGGAAAATCCTAGGTGTGAACAACTCATAAGTCGCATGATGAAGTCTTGTGCCGTCCCACGCTGGAGCAGCTGTACCATCCTTTGTGCCCTCCGCAGCTGCTGCCCACATGACTCACTTGGTGCCACCAACTGCCTTGGTGATTAGACTGCAGTGCTCATGTTTAACTGACACCCTTTCAGCACTGCTGGTCTCAGAGCACATGGGTAAGGTGCTCCCAGTTCCAATAAGCCAAAGAACGGCCATGACACATTCTTTAAATGCAGACATTCTCAGAACTTTCAGGAGCATGCGTTACAGCTGTTGTTTTATTAGTTCATCTCTTACTCTACTTAGTCTGTACACTTAACACAGGAGGACGTGTATAGCTTGCCCCTGGCTTACTTTGGTTTGCCATAAGCTTTCAACTTTGTAATGGGTTTGTGAGGTTATTAAGTTCGCTTTCTACTTTTGGACAGTTCATTGTAAGTCAAAGAAAGATCAACTGCCTGTAGAGAAAAGAGCAGCTCCCACACAGCCTCCATTCAGGTATCCTTTGGGAGACTTAGGAAGGTTTGGGGGAGCCTGGGGGTTTGTAGGGAAAACTGACTGTGAGGTGGCCCAGATCCTGAGTAGACAGGTTCAGAGTTTAGACGTTAGCAATGGGGGCTGCTGCTGTTATGTGGTTCCTTTCTCGGAAAGCATTGAGCTGGAGCTGCAGGGGTGTGTCAGTGTGCCTTGGGAACAACCGGCACCCTTTAGTCAGTTGGCATGCCACTATTTCTTGATGGCTGTCACGGGGGCTTCTTGAACATTGGCGGAGCATGGGCCAACCTTGTTTTCATTAAATTGTGAAACCCATGTTTTCATTTAATCCTGAAAGCAGTTTTGGTCATCCTCTGTGCTAGTGGGGGAAGGCAGTGGAGTGGTTGCCTTCAGATTGGCCTGTCCCATCACACCTGGTTATGTGAGGCTGAGGTACACACCGAGTGAGCCACGTCCCCAGCCTTGTATGTCATCTTGAAGTACAGTTCAGTTTTACATGTTTTCCTGACCTCACAGGTTGCTAGCTCTGTGAAAATAGACTCAGCAGGCTGCTGCTCACCTCATCCCCTGAGGGCCTCCCCACTGGCATTTCATTATTAAGGGTTGTTTTTGATGTTAATATATTGGTGTGATGAGGGAGAAAACATGGAAGCCGTTGCCATGGGAACAGTCCAGCTCTCTGTCCCTGTGCTGTCTGCTGTGCTGCTCTGGCACATTGACTTCCCTTCTCCGTCTGTCATTTGACAGAGCTTTTAGAAAGCCGTCTTGTGTGTTTTAACTCCAGGTTCATCTGACATGTACAAGATTTTGTAGAGAAATTAGGTCTTTGGCTTTTTAAGTACTGTTATTAAAACAACTATTTGTTGATGATTCTGTGCTTAAAGCTTTATTCTGAAGTGGTTATTTGTTCCCTCTCAGTCTTTGGCTACATGAATAGATGAAGTAGGGATTACTAATGGTTTGCTCTGTGTAATCAAAATTTGCTATGGTGTGTGATTATAATCCCAGAACTTGGAAGGAGAAGTGTGCATTTGAGACCAGCCCAGACTACATAGCAAGAACTTATTGTCTCAAAAGAAAATAAGAATTATGAGGGGGGGAAAACTCTGGCGATGTCTTAGCTGCTTTTCTATTGCTGCGACAAAACACGTGACCAAGTCAGCTTACAAAAGAGAGCATCATAAATGGGCTCATGGTTGATATGGTGGGAGCCAGGATCAGCTGAGAGGTCACATCTTGATCCATATTTAGGGGGCAGAGAAAGGCACACTGGAAGGGCACCTGAAACCTCAAAGCCCACCCCCAGGGATGGCATGTCTTCTAATCTTTACCAGACAGCTCCACCAGTTGGGGACCAAGTATTCAAACAGGTATCCCAGATGCCTGTGGGGCCATTCTCATCCAGAGCGCCAGGGAGAGATGGCAGCTTGTCTGTGCCAGAGGCAGTAGATGTGTATACTTTATTCTCGCTTTCCCCATGAAATCTTGCCCACAAAAATACTTTTAGTGTTAAATGGAGATGAGAATCCTCTCCTTCACCTTTATGTGGGCTCAAGGCTCTTCTGAACCCCCACCGAACTTTTCTGTTTGGTTAGAAATCCAGCTGTGGCAGTGAACATTGTTAACCCTAGCCCTGGGGAGGCCGAAGCAGGAGGAGTGCCATGAGGTTAGGGCCAGCCTGAGCTACATATCTTATTTCATAAACAGAACAAGCCTGACTCTCACTATGCTGATGTAGCCCAAGATAAGTAGAGAGGATTTCCCAGTGTTCCCACAGCACTGCGCAAGGAAGGCACTGTGGTGACTTTAGTTCACAGCTGGGGAAGGAGTGGCTTTGTTAGCTAAGTACAAATCTGCCTGGGGCCACATAACTTCCAATCAGAGAGACAGGTGCCAGCCCTACTTTGGTTCTATAGAACCAGACTGTCACTAGTTAAATGGGTTTGATGTTTATATACATCAGATGATTAAGTTTTAAAAAGTGTTTTCTATTGTTGGAACTGTCAATAGTAATGTGTCTCGCATGAGAACCGATTCTCCACAGCCTGACTTACTGAAGACTGAGACAAATTTGGTTCCTTTTTGGAGAATAACAGCCCTTAGAGTTTAACTTCCTTGTGATACGGCAGTGTTTGGTTTTGGACTGCTTGGACATGCCCAAGGCTTTCTCTTAAAGCTTAACCTCAGTTTGCTTCAAGGGTCCTGCACAGAGGGACATCTGACTGGCATGACTGTGTCCCTAGATGTAACAGGATGATTTTTCTGTGTGTAGTACTTGGAATTTATCTCCCAAGAGCCTCATGTGCTAGACAAGCACTCTACTACCACGCTACAGCCCCCACCTGGAAACTTTTAAATATGAAAAGAGTTATGTTTACCAGCTTTTAAGCATAAAAAGTTTTTAAAGCATTTTTATCAAGTATGATAGCTCATATGTAAATACTCTCTCATATACATTAAAAGGCAGCCCACTGGAAATGCCCTTCAAGCTTCTGTGTTTCCAGGATAACTACAAGCAGCATTGCAAAAACAAGGTCTACTAGAAAACTCCTCTTATAGAATGAGTGGGCACTTAGTCATCGAAGAGCAAAGGTTTGAAACATTTAAAATCAGCCAGTGATTTAACATAGCACATTGAGGAAGGGCAAATTTCCTACTGACAACAAATCAAGTGATGCTTTTACTTGGTAGTTATTGAAGTAGTTGGTGTTTTCATATATTGTCTACTTTTAAAAACAGTAATTTTCAGCCAGGCTTGGTGGCACATGCCTATGATCACAGTACTCTGGGAGGCAGAGGCAGGTGGATTTCTGTGAGTTTGAGGCCAGCCTGGGCTACAAAGTGAGTCCAGAACAGGCAAGGCTACACAGAGAAACCCTGTCTCTAAACAAAAACAAAAACAAACAAACACAACAACAACAAAAACCCCAAAACTTAGTAATTTTCTTAAAAATAATATTTCTATTCTATAACAAATATCTGGATATTTGGGTTAGATCAGAAGTGTAAGTATTTAAGGAGATAAAAAATTCCACCCCCTAAAATGAGCTGCTTCCTGGATGGCCCACTAAATGTGTATGAGTGTTTTGCCTGAATGTATGTCTGTGTATCGTGTGCATGCAGTGCCCACAGAGGCTAGAAGAGGGTGGCATATTCCCTGGAGCTGCATTTACAGATGGTTGTGAGCCACCCTTTGGGTCCTGAAATTGAACCCTGGACCTTTTAACTACACAGTAATTCTTAACCACAGAGCCATCTCTTCAGCCCTGTAATTATAGTTTTTCAAAGAACCTTACAGCTTTGTTAGTCTTTATGATGTTTTAGGGCTGCTGTAGCTCAGTGCTAGAACAATTACTTGCTATGCCTGTGTCCCAGCATTGATCAGCAGTGCTGCAAAATGCCAGTTTAAATACACGAGGTCACCCGGGCATAGTGGCTCACACCTGTAATCCCGGCACTCGGGAGGCAGAGGAAGGCAGATCGCTGTGAGTTCGAGGCCAGCCTGGTCTACAGAGTAAGTTCTAGGACAATCAGAGCTACATAGTGAGACCCCGTTTCGATAAAAAAAATGTATCAGGTGATTTTTGCCTTCATGCTGTTAAGGGACCCTTTCTTCTCTCCTGCACAGCAAATGAAGAAGCACCCCTGCCGCCAGTGCGACAAATCTTTCAGCTCCTCCCACAGCCTGTGCCGCCACAATCGTATCAAGCACAAAGGCATCAGGAAAGTTTACGCCTGCTCGTAAGTCACCGTGTCTGCTACGGGTGCACGGAGAAGGGTTGTGGCCCAGAGAGCTTCTTGGGTTTTGTCACTTACTTTCGGTTCCTCCTTCCGCTCTGGTGTCTCTATACTCTGCTTCAGTGGCTTTGTTTCCATCTCACGTGTGAGAGTGGCATTCTTTACACACGCATACACTGTGTTTGTATTGGAGTGCACTGGGCTTGCCAGGTGCACAGGGGATGAGACACCCCTCCCACAGTGATTGGACCCTGTGGCCATGTCCATTTGGGGTTGATCTACTCAGTGGGAGGTGAACAAGGGGACCCTTTTATACACTTAGCTCCAGCTGATTTATTAATAGCCACAAACCACAGGAGGAAGCCAATGGGATGCCCCAGTGAGGCAGAGTGCTTGCTTTATAAGCCTGACAATGCAAGACAAATCCCCAGGGCCCATTTAAGGGTGAAAGGGAGCACTGACCCCCCAGGGTTGTCCCAGGCCCTATGCACACATCATGGTATGCACAAGCACTGTGCACGCACACTGATAGGGTCTCACTCTTTAGCCTAAGCTGGTCTCGAACTCATAATCCTTCTGCCTTTGCTTCCTGCTTTTAGAATTACAAGCATGTACCAGCACACTGGATTGTTTCAGTGCTTTTCCTGATATCTGACACAAAGTGACCATAGTCACTATGGTCCCTAGCCTATCTAAACTTGTTTTTGGACTGTTTTCTTAGGAAAATAGTCAATTAAAGCCTTTCTAGGAAATCATTTTTGTAGTGTACAAGACTTAAATAATTTACCTCTCATGGATAGCAAGCTTTATGCATTTTAATCCGATGAGTGAATAAACATTGCCAGGTGCAGGCACAAGTTGAACTTTGAGGAATCTAAGCCAACATTCCATCTTGACATGCAGAGGGGACAGAGGCTCAGAAGGGGTCACCAGCAGCCGGAGGCGTTGTCGCTCGCATATATTCCAAGGGCTGCTCTGAGCCACTGTCGAGAAAACTTAGAAAGTTCAGCAGTCTCTAGTTTGTTTTAAGATTGAGGCCATCTAGAATTACAAATTAAATAATGCTTACACAAACCTAGATAAACAGATACTCTGCCTGAACCAAAGTAGGCTGCTCCTGTGAAGGCATAAAAGCCACCGAGGGCTGGAAAGAGGGCACGGCACTTAGGCGCCCACGCTCCTCTTCCACAGCCTCCGCTACATCCAGCTCCAGGCTGGATGTACATGGAGCATGCTACATACACAGACATTTTATTTTATTTTATTTTATTTTTACAAAATCATTTACAAAAGACTAGGGGTAGGACCTTTTCACAATAGGGAGTGGGAGTCATAGCAGCACTGTTTACTTTATTTGGAGGCCCCAGTGTTAGTTTGCCTTTCTGAGCCTCACACGTGTGCTGTTATCCAGGCCCCTCTGCAGTGAGCAGCCCCTGGCAGCCACAGCTCCCGTCTCTGTCTTGTGCTCGCAGACACTGCGCAGACTCACGGCGGACCTTCACGAAGCGGCTGATGCTGGAAAAGCACATACAGCTGATGCATGGGATCAAGGACCCTGACGTAAAAGAGCTGACTGACACGACCAATGAGGAGGAGGAAGAGGAGGAGGAGGAGACAGAGATAAAGGAAGATGCCAAGGTCAGACAGCTCAGCTCTGTTCCTTCACTGTCACCTGTGCCAGCGGGTGTTCCCTATTCATTCTCATCTGCATTTTGTGTGGTCGTAGCTTAAGGGGCCAGATCATGTCAAGCACCGCAGTAATCCCCTTGCAGCCCTTCCCAGCTCCTAACTGCTTCTGACAAGTATCACTTCATCTAAGTCATAAAATTACACATGGACTTAGGGGAGTTATCTCTTTGATGCTCGTCGCTGCCTGTGTCAGCAGTGGCAGGTGTCAAAAGGACTCTTTCATTCCCTTTGGAATGATAGAAGATCAGACCCCATGCCCAAGCCACATTCTCTGTATGTGTAGTAAGCCTCAGTCAGCTGACAGTGTGTATACACAGGGGCTCACACACGAAGCGCTGAGTGTTCTGCTTGCTGTTGGAGTTACGGAAAGCGGTACACAGCAGTTATTGCTGGCTTTGGTGCCATGCAAATCTATAAGAGGCTAACACAGTTTCTCAAGACACACATTAACAGTTAATCACTGAGTGTGCACCTTAGCTCAGAGACAGAGTCAGGTAGGCGTGGCATTAGAACAGGCCTTCCCCACAGGAAGTTGACTATATGCTAAAGTAGCTGCAGGTGTAGGCCATGAGATCGGTGCCGTGGTGCACAGGGTGCAGAAGAGGCAGAGACATGTGGGATTTAGAAAGCTAGGGAGAAGGAAACAGGCATCTCCAGAGGGCCCACAGTGTGACAGGGAAGGCTAGAAAGGTAGTTGCCAGGCACAGGAGCAGGTGCAGGGTCCATGGAGTCTTTTAGTAATCTGTCCAGTCACAGTGAAAGCACGTGCCCATGGCCTCTCCTGTGAGGTGCTCTACTCCACCTCCCCTGGCCTAAATGTGCTATATTTCCCGTCTCAGTCCAACCTGGCATCCTCCAAGCGTACAGGCCTTGCTCCTGGCTGGCTTTTCCCACTCAGCTTCTGTTAGCTGAGGCAGATGCACTCATTGCCTGTCGTCATGGCCCCACCATGACCGTGCATGTCCTCAGGACCCTTGCCATGGTTTTCCCACGTGAGCCCTTTTTGCCTGTCCTTGCTTTGTCTTCTGAAGGCCACAAAGGCACTGCTATGCGCAGTGACTCCTGGAAACAAAGAAATCAGAGAAATGCTTCCTATTTGTGGGGTGATGGTACAGTGTGAATTCACACCGTGAAGGCCTCCAATCCAGCGTCTGCTTTCCTTGCAGCCTCGGCCTTCCCTGCCAGGCATAGAACCCACCATCTCCCGAGGTATCATTTTGTTTGCTTTGTCTTGGTTTCCCCCAACCAAGGTTCCCAGTCCCAAGCGGAAGTTGGAAGAACCGGTTTTAGAATTCAGGCCTCCCAGAGGAGCCATCACCCAGCCACTGAAGAAACTGAAAATCAACGTCTTCAAGGTTCACAAGTGCGCCGTGTGCGGCTTCACCACCGAGAACCTGCTGCAGTTCCATGAGCACATCCCCCAGCACAAGTCGGACGGCTCCTCCTACCAGTGCCGGGAGTGCGGCCTCTGCTACACGTCCCACGTCTCCCTGTCCAGGCACCTCTTCATCGTGCACAAGCTGAAGGAGCCTCAGCCTGTGTCCAAGCAGAACGGGGCTGGGGAAGACAGCCAGCAGGAGAGTAAGCCCAGCCCCGAGGACGAGGCCGCGGAGGGCGCAGCGTCAGACAGGAAGTGCAAAGTGTGCGCCAAGACTTTTGAAACGGAAGCTGCCTTAAACACACACATGAGGACACACGGCATGGCCTTCATCAAATCCAAAAGAATGAGTTCAGCTGAAAAATAGCCACAGAGCTTCCACGGGAAAAAACCCCAATCCACGTAGGAATTGAAAACAAGACATTTTTGTTACCAAAAGTTTGCAGTATAACAGAATTAACAGTACTGTCTCAGCTGTCACCATATGTTCTCTGTCCTATTCCCTTACTCCTCAGATGTATCCTTCCCCATAAGTATTAAGGCAGTATTTGAGTTTTAAAGAATTTGTATATATTTAAATAACTTTTTATACTCTTTGTTACATGTTTGTATCAGTATTTGGTGGAAAATGTTTTGAGGGTTTTTTTTGTGTGTGTTAGGATTTTACTTTTTTGTACTGTTTCTTTAAAATGGAGTTCTTAGTACCAGGGGCAGTTCCTGAATTCAAACCAACCATTTTGTATGTTACAAATTTGAATGAGTTCAGTAATTACAGGCTATCATGCCTTTTTTAGTGTTTTTAATTTTTAGAACTCACCACATAAATTGTAGGTGATTGTGGGTCTTACAACACTAGCAACTTTAAAGTGTCTTAGCACCACACTCTGTGTGCCTGCTCCTAGCAACCGAGGGCTTCGAGGACAACAGCACCCGGGTGAGGGCATGGTCTGAGCCATCTCAGACAGCATCTAAAACAGCCTTGCAGACCTCTTCTTCCTCCACAGTGGGTAAAGGAGGCTGGGAATCCGGTAAGGCATCCAGGCATCCTTGATTCCATGGGAGAATGAGGAAGAAGGAATTCATAAAGGGGAAAATGGAGCTGGCGATTTTTTTTCTGAGTGAATTTGCAAGACCGACTTACAGGGCACGAGGAGACAAGCTAGGAAAAGGCCAGCCTGTGGTTAAAGTTGAAAGTCGCAGTTAGACCTGTAGCTCTCTAGTCAGGTTTTGTCATGGAAGTCACCAACTATTTCTGAGACACACATAATAAGAGCATCAAGTATTTCTCTGGCTCTTGATAGGAACAAAAAGGCATGATTGACTTGACCCTTTACTGTCTACACAGTCAGCGTTTCCTGTTCTGGGTGCTACTGCCAAATGTTCTGGTACTTAGAGTCGGGATGCACAGCCTCACCACCGACCTAGCAATGCAGCAGCCTGTACTCTGCAATTGGCCATAGACGAGCCGCCAGGCGTCTAGAGTCATTTCTGCCCCCCTCACGGCCACCTGCCTGGAGCACTGCCCAGGTGCTCTCTGGTCACTTCCCTGTATAGTTCTCTGGGAAAGCTATATATCTTGGTTGTTGTTTTGTGTTTTCCGTTGCATTTTACATCTTGTATTTATCTCCCGATATGTTTTGTACTTTTTCGTTTTGTTTTTCTAAGCGAAGAAATTCATTTGTGTATATAGATACTTGCATGCTAGACTTTAGTCCTGTTCAGTCCCTTGAAAGGTCTTGCTGCTGTTGGGTGTGCACACTACATCCATTGTGACTGTATTCAGCCCATTTCACATGTAAATAAACGAGGAACATCTGGCCCTTGAGGTTCTTCAAGAAAGTTATTGGTGGGTCTCTGACATGGAATTTGGGAAGTGACTCATTACCAGGACAGGCTACCGAATCTTGCAGAATTCTTTTCACTCCGAAGAATGGCTTACTCATTCTCACCAGTGACCAGCTAGCTACTCTACCACTGTCTGTTGACTACATCGGTACAACCCAAGGGTGTGAGAATATTCCTCAACTTGAAGTTTGAATTGCTGTCACTTGCTACATCTGTATTGATCCCACTTGTGTTCATGGCACTTTCACACGTTCCTGCATTTGAACCTTGCAATAAGCCTGCGTGGTGGCCACGCAGGTCTGTACAGCCTACAGTCGAGGAAGTACAGCCGAGGAAGCTGAGCTCAGGTCCAGCTCCTCGCCTGAGCCCTCATAGCTGGTAAGTGGCTTTGCATATTAGAGCCCAAATATTTTGCTCTCAATCTAGTACTTGCTCTTTGTGGTTATGTATATACTGACAAATATTCATTTATTCAATAAATAAAGTTATGTGCAAAGTACAGTCAAACTTCTGTTTGGGGCACTATGGCTTTTTAGAACCTATTTTTACTTACGTGTTTGTGTGTGTCTGCGTGAGGGTAGCACACAGGCGGGTAGCAACAGGTGCTGGGGAAGCCAGCCTTGTCAGTCTGTGAAGCCAGAGTTCCTGGAGGCTGCAAACCACTTACCTGGCATGGCGCTGGGGACCAGACACAGGTTTTCTGCAGAGCAACACTGTAAGCTCTGAAGCACTATAAACCATCTCCAGCCTGCACTGCAGTTTTTATAAGATAACCTGGAAGTGTTTCTACTTTTAAATAACCAGAATCATTAAACAATGTGGAATTAAGATCTGCTGAGTGTTTAAGGGCCAGAGGAATGGCTCATTAAAATGCCCCGAGGTTCAAAACAGAAATGGAAGTCCTGTACCCACAGGGAAGCCTGGCCAGTCAGTGCCTCTGAAGAAGGTTTAGGGACAGGTCTTGAGGAAGTTTCCCAGACTACAGCAGCAATTAGTTGCGGTAGTCTGTGGCAGTCAGGGAAGAAATTAAGAAGGCTTAGACAGGAGGATCAAATGCTGGTTTAGTAGACATTCCAGATAGAGGACTAGAGTCCTGGAAAAGACAGAATGGACCATTCCTGACCATTAGTTAAGTCATGCACATTTGGGTTAACACAGTGCTGACCAAGAATCCATATGCGGCACTCGGTCCCCATCCATCATCCACTGGTTACTGCATGCTAAGTATAGGTATTTGAGAGAGAAGGTATAGCAACTAAGTGTCCATGGCTTTCTGTTGTTTTGTTTTGTTAATTTCCAGTGTCGGCCATGAGCAGACTAAGGGAGGTGTGGCTCCCTAACACCTGACCCCCATTTTCCCACTGGCTCAAAAACCTGAAAGGTGAGCCAGACGCAGTGGCACACACCTGTAGTCCCAGCACTTGGAAGGCAGAGGCAGGTAGATCACTGTGAGTTCGAGGCCAGCCTGATCTACAAAGTGAGCCCAGGACAGCCAAGGCTACACAGAAACACTGTCTTGGGAAAAGCAAAGCAAAACAAAACTGAAAGGAGAGTGTGCAGTTAAATGCAGTGGCCCAGACGTAACGGTGAGGAAAAGTAATGTGTCCCTAACTCAATAGCCAAAACCAGGCACATGATCCCTAGAGAGGCAGGAAGAGCTACCTTCCCATGTGCTTAAAAGGCTGATAAATAGGTAGGCAGCACAGTGGCAAGCTCAGTATAAGGACTGGACACAGGATGTGGTAACAGCTGGCCACAGGCTTCTGCTAGTTACTAGGCAAATGTCTAAGGTAGGAAGGAGAGGGTTTTTATACAACTGTGGAAAAAGAAGCTGAGTCAGGAGTTTCAAACTCAGTATTTCTCCTGGAGATTTAGGTTGGATTACATTGAAGGGTTGTCTCTAGTTTGACAACTTTGTTTTATCAGTAATAGTAACAATACCACCCAAGGAAAAATAGTAACAAAATGATACCAAACTAGAAAAGGGAAAATGTAGGCTCGCTTAGTCAACATTTTCAGCAGATGCCTTCCAGCCACAGTGTGAAGTTTGAAGACACCTTCACACCTCCTGCCCTGGCTTTGATAGGTCATCACCAGCTTCTCTGGGCTTGTGTGATCCCATGTTTGGATCTGACCAACAGTGAAATTCCTACTTGACAACTTGGAGCAGCCAGTATGAACATAAAATATATTAATAGGCTCATTCTATGAGCACTTAAAAAATAATGCCCACTTGGAAGGGGAAATGAAATGTACTGAGGAACTCACCATGACTTGTAGGTCTCGTAACCCAGGACCATGGTCTGATAATACACTGTGCCAGATGCATGGGCAATCTCGTGCTGTGGTGCAAGCTCTGAACCTCAGAGCTTCTGGTAAAAACTTGGCTCCTCTTCAAGCGTCCTTAAGCTCCACCCTCCTTAAATGGCTCCTTTGACCTTCGTCTCCTTGGTGCTCCCCCCACTGTGAGCCTCACACCATTACAAGTCAGTTGTGAGCATATGGGTGTGATTACAAAACTCGTAGATGCACAAAACATGAGTAGGCATTCAAAGCCACAATAGAAAACCGGTAGACCACAAAGGAAAATGGGGAGGAAGATGGTGAAGTAGAAGGAATCCACAAGGCAGAAAACAAATCTGGCCCACCGCAACCTCAACTTCTCAACTATCACTGTGGCTCTGTGTGCAGACATTATATTCCTCAATGAAACAGCCAGCTGAGAGGCTTTTTAAAACCTCGCCTGGATGCTGCCTCTAGGAGAATCACGGTTACAGGCACACAAAGACCGGAAGTGACGGGTGTTTGTGCAGGAGAAACAAGAGAAAGTTGGGGCTTCTTAGACAAAATAGACTTAAGTGAAAAGCTAAAGAGACAAAGATGCTTCGTAGTGGAAAAAGTCATTCATCAGCAGACTCTGCCAACTATAAATGTAAATGTGCCCAACACTGAGCCCCTGCGTAGCCCTTGAGCCCCTAATAAAATGTTAATGGCTTTGGAGGAAAAGATATTATAATACAAAATAGCAGGGACCGTATTCCCCACGGTCTACAAGGGCCATTCCCAGACCAAGCCATTAGGGAAATGTTGAACTTTTCGCTACTCTGGATCAAATGGACCTAAAAAAAAAGCACATTTTATTCCATTCCGTCCATCACCAACAGCATACACATCCTTTTCAAATATGCAGGAGCCACTCTCCACGACAGTTACTACATTAACTACAGAACAAGTCTGAACAAGTTTAGGAGGACTGAGAACATCAAGTGTCCTTCCTGACCGTCACGTATGAAGATAGTAACGGAAGTCTTGAAATACTCACTTTGAAATTAGAAAGGAAACCATGAAGTTGGATACGTGAAAATGGAAACAATAAACCCAAACCCGTGGGCTACAGTAAAAGAGCAGTTGTAAGAAGGGAGTGCATAGCACTAGACACATCTCTACTGTTACTGGGAACTTCTGGGCCCGCCCATTGTAATGCTGTAGCTTGCACCACCCCCAAAATGCTCATTCTGGGCCTCAGGCTGTGTGGCTTGGACATGAGCCTAACTTGAAACTTGGTTATAGTCCCTAAGTATTCAATTCTTGCCCATTTTATCCCTCTCCACAGGCCTAGTGGGTCCTCGTGATTATTTTAGTATGTACTCAAGACATTACACACACCTGTAACCCTAGAACATGGAAGGCTGAGGCAAGAAGACAGCCATGTTTTTTTTTTTGTTGTTGTTGTTTTTGTTTTTTAAGCTGAGCTGGGCTAAGTAATGATTTCATAGTCAGCTAGTACTACCCAGAGTGACACCGTGTCTCAAACAAATATAAAGCCCCCTCAATATATTATGTGAGGAAACTTATAACTAGCACCTATTTTTCTGGGCATCAGCTCACTGATGTTCTCTGTCTTCTGCAGAACGGCAGATCTGGGGTATCCAGTTAAGTAAGAGTTTGTTCCAGTAAATTTCCCAGCAGGTCACAGCAGTTTAGAAAAGGTTTAATTTAGCTAGGTGTGGTGGCACACACTTATAATCCCAGTGCTCGGGGAAACAGAGGCAGGCAGATCTCTGTGCGTTTGAGGCCAGCCTGGTCTACAAAACCAGGATAGCCAAAGCTACACAGAGAAACGCTGTCTTGAAAAGCAAAGCAAAACAACAAGAAGAAAGAAAGGGGAGAAAGGAAGAAAAGGTTTAACTTTAGTCATATTTAAGAAATCTTATTAACATTAGGATGAATCACATCCGTATGTGTGGGTTTGTACTGTGAGTGCAGCACCAGTGGCTGGAGTCTTATGTGGTCGTGATCCACCTGACATGCGTGCTGAGGATCAAACTCCAGTCCTCTGCAGGAACGGAATGTGCTCTTAACCTCTGAGCCATCACGCCAGTCCTGGAAAGGCTTGACTTTAAGAGAGTTCAGAAAGCTGTGCCCTGACACAAGGGCTGCTGAGGAACTCAAGGGCTAGAGTACATCTCTCCCCTCAGGCACGAGACAGCTAAGCAGTTCTGGGCAGACAGCCATGGAGCAGGGCCCCGTCAGTAGCAGGCATGACAGGAACAGGCCACATCCATTGCCAGAACGAAGGGACAGAAGGGGGCAGAGGCGGTGGCTGAAGGCTGCCTGTGTTCTTGTCAGCATGTATTGTATCCTTTCAGGTAGGCTGAGGGTGGACACAGTATCAGATCACCAGGTTTGTTGTGGATAGTTTTACTTGAGGAAATAGAACAGCGCTTCTCAGAAAAACTCTTCACCAACTTCTAAATTCAGTCCGTGAGGCTAGCTCTGAGTCACCACATGACCCTGTTTATATTACTCCAGATGTTTAGAGGAACTGTTATTCAGCAAACTGCTCATCCCAGAGTTTTCCTCATAGATGTACCGTGTCACATCTGTCTCTAGACACAAGAGCAACTACCAGGTTTTGCAAGACTATGTTGGAAATCTCTGTATTTAGAGTCCCCTGTGACAGACGTTCCTCTCAGTTCCAGAAACGATAGGCTTAGTTCAAGCTATTTTTTGATTGTCATGTCATGTCAGGCTTAATGAGACCAGTTATTTCTGAGAGTATGTGTGGCCGAGACCATGCAGGCACAGTTCTGCTGATTGGAGGGGACAGCGTGAGACTGACCAGAACCAACCAAGCAGAGCTGCAATAGGGAGCTCGCTGTAGTATGGATCGTGTCAGGAGGCAGACGTGGACCACTCCTACGGCCCTCCTCCTCCTCCTCCTCCTGCTTTAACTCTCTGCATTTTAAACATTTTCATTTTGGTAGCCATGGCTGTGGTGGCTGTCCTTGTTTGGTCAGAGGACAAGAGGCTGGCCACCTTTAAGGGATGCGTGAGCCGAGGTTGGAGAGATGGCTCGGTTGTTAAGAGTGTTTACTCTTACAGAGGACTTGAGTGTGGCTTCTAGTGCCATATGTTAGGTGGCTTATACATTGCAGCTCCAGGGGACCTGACATCCTCTCCTGGTCCCCAGGGACACCTGCACTTTCCATGCACGTAGTCACACATAGACACAAACACACATTTTTTTTAAAAATAAAAATAAATTCTTAGTGGGCTCTTCGGAGCCATCTTGGATGCCTACATTTGTGGAACACAGAAGTTTAAACTCTGCTGCCCTCTGAATAAGGCTCCCAACCAACATACCAGTGCTGGCTATTTTAGAAGAGACTTCAGGATAACTGGAAATGAAGCTGATCCCTGTCTCCTTCCCCCACATCCTGTCACAGGAAGGGCCTCCTGTCCCTCTGCGTCCTCCCACCAGCTCCCCTAATTTGCATTCATCTCCTACATCCCCATCCCACAAGCATGTCACCACTGGCCCCTCCTCTGCGATGTTCTTCCACAGTTATTTTCAGGAAAGCTTTCCATACCTTTCTATTCAGTGCAGAAGAGCTCTGCTACAAGAGCCTTTCCCATTTCCGTTCGCTAAAACGTGAGCCTGCCAGAGGGTGGTTGTGTTGCACCCTTGAAATCCCATCACTGGAGACAGGAGGATGATGAACACAAGCCTAGTCTGGGCCATTTAGCAAGATCTTGTTTTGAAGAATGTGTGAATGAATGAATGAACGAACGAACGAACGAAGCATTCTGGCCAGCTGCCCACACACCTGCTACATTAACCTGCCTCTCTGTGCTTCATCATTTCTCTCCCCGACGTCACCCCTGCCTGATGCTGACAAGTTGTCCATTTACTAACCGTCACACCCTGCGTGAGCCCTCTCAGCGTTTCTACAGCTCTGCTTGCCTCTTAATACAAAGACCCATTTCTTCTCATGTCTCCACCTTGGAGCAATAGAGGCCAGCTACACTTTCTCTGACACATTGACGTGTACTTTTGTCAGCAAAGACAGATCCTTGATTCCTCAGCCCATTGCCAAAGGCTGAGGTCTCGTGGCTGCTCTTTCATTTCGCATAGCCAGCTCTGGAAGGAAATGGCTTTGGCGTTCACAACATTAGTCAGCTGAGGGTTGCCACTTTAGGAACTGATGAGGGCCTCTTGGCAGGAAAGGAAGGCAATATTTATTTTCCTGTCCTATTTTTGTGCCAGCATGGTGGCTTGCATAAATCGGGGGCCTAAAACATCCTTGTGAAATGACTGAGTTCCTTTAATTTTGAATAGTCATAATTTTATTCTTTTTTTTTTTTAAGGAGTTGGGACAAACATTGGAGGGATCTTAAACTTTTAATTATCCAAAAGTAAGGTTGTGTTTGTTTGTTGAGACTGTGTCTTGTTGCTAGACTGACCTTGACCATCTGATCTACCTACCTGTCTCCTCAGGGCTGGGATTCCAGGCATGTGCCGTCATGCCTTGTGTATAGGGTGCTGGAAACATAGCCTAGGGCTTCTTGTATGCTAGGCAAACACTCTCCCAACTGGGCTATAGCCTCCGTCCCTGTCACTGTGATTTTTGGAGTGTACACCAGCAACTATTTTATGACTAGATGCAAGGTTCAGAGACATTTCTGTTTAATCATTCATAAATATTCAAATGAGCTAAGCCCCCTTTTTGTTTTCTTTAATTTAATTTCTTCACATTTTGGTGTTGGGGCACAGTTCTTGATATTGAACCTAGGACATCATTCTTGCATGGAAGGCAAGCAGTCAGCCATGGCCCTGGCCCTGTACACACTTAAAAACAATGACAAACACTAAGGATGTGGTTAGCAACTTTACTACGATACTTATGACTGAAGAGTTTAAATGTTTGTGTGTCCTGGGCTCTAACTTAACTCTACAAAAACCCCCGGGAGGTCAGCGATTTCATGATTTTCACAGATGGCAAAAACCGAGCTAGCTTTTGATGGGCCTGACTCACAAGCCTGTGATCCCAGCTACTTGGGAGGACGGGGTGGACCGCAAGCTAAGGGCTGTTTAGGCTACACAGTGCGCTCAAGGCTAGCCAGGGCAGCTCGGTACGACCCTGCCTCAATGTCAGGAGTAAAAGGCTTGCCTGCAGGTATGAAGTCCTAGGAGCAATCCCTATAGCCACACCAAAAAAGAATTAAAAAAACTGCGCCAGCGTCCCACAGAGTTAGAGAGTAAAGAGTAAACCTTGTCGTGTGGAGTAGTGAGCAGGAAGAGGCAGGTGGTGGCACAGAAAGTGGCCATGCCCTTCTCTGACCTGGGAGGGAGCCCAGGAGGAGCCAACAGTGGCTTAAAGAATAAGTAGAAGCTGCCCTTGAGGTGGCTGGGAGGACGAGGTACTCAGCACAGAAGCCTAACAACAGGAGTCTGATCCCTGGAACGTGAAAGGAGAGAACAGATTCTGCCAAAGTTGCTCGCTGACCTCCACACGTGTGCACACTGTGAATACACACATCTTACACACACACACACACACACACACACACACACACACACGCACACGCACACGCACACACACACACACACACACATGCACACACACACACTCACACCCCTTTAACTTCATTTAATTTAATTTTTCAGACAGGGTCTCACTTTATAAGCCAGGTTGGTCTTACACTCACAGATCCACTTGCCCGTGCCTTCCAAATGCTGGCATTAAAAACATGCCTCCTCTGTCCGGATATAAATACTATACTTAATTTTTTTTTTTTTTTTAAAGAATAAGAAATAGCCGGGCGTGGTGGCGCACACCTTTAATCCCAGCACTCGGGAGGCAGAGGCAGGAGGATCGCTGTGAGTTCGAGGCCAGCCTGGACTACAAAGTGAGCCCAGGACAGCCAAGGCTACACAGAGAAACCCTGTCTCGAAAAACCAAAAAAAAAAAAATATATATATATAGATGAATACTCCTTCTGAGAAGGCTGGTGAGAAAGATTCTCCACATAGTGTGTCCTGAGGGAACAAAGGAACCAAAGTGGAGAGTGTGTGTGTGTGTAGAACTACGTACACACGTGTGCATTCTTTTGAGGCCAAGTCCAGCAGCTCTGGGGTGCTATAAGATGTTCTAAACACACAGTAGAACGTGCAGATGAGCCACGGCTACCCACAGCATGTCAGGCAGTGTGAACAAGGTGTGTGGACGTGTCACTGTGCAAGTGAAGACGCAGCAGTTTCTATTCGAAACACAGCCTTTCCGGGGTGACTGTTTACTTTGTGACCCACAACATTTTGTTTTCTTAAAGCATATGAACAGTCAGCATCACTTCCCTTCCCTGATGTGCGTTCTAAACCTTGGGGTGTGGGTGGGTGTGCATCTGCCTGGAGCAAGAACTCCTTTCCCGTGGTCACGCGCGTCACTCCCAGGCTGACGCAACTCTCAGGGCCCAGTGAATCCATTGAAGGTTGCATAACCTTTCCCGAGGGTCATAGAGAAGCCAATCTTTTACAGGTTGGATTTATCATCAGTCTTGGGCGACACCCTAATATTGCTACTCCACATCATCAACATGTTTTGTTCTTTAACCCAGAGAGAGGCTCGAGGCCATGTATCCAGAGAGAGCCCGAGTCTTGTTCCTGGGAGCTGGATATGTTAATCTGCATAACTAAAGGGAGCCAGGTGGCCAATGGCACCCCATCCAGGAGCGCTGTCTTACAATGACAAATTGTATATAAACTGGTTTCCATGGTTTGTCTGTCCGCTTTGCAGGTGGCTGAGGAGATGCGGTTTGTTTCTCTGCTTGTTAAGGAGTGAGAAGAGTCACATTTACAGCCCCCTGCCCCCCCCCAACACATTATAGACAAGGGCTTCATAAATATCAGGCCCTTTGTCTAAGAAGGGAGGTCGATCCTGACAGCTTGAGAAATGACGGCCTTCACTTTGCTGGCTTGCCTGCACTGTCTGTTGCCTTTTGTTTCTCCTGCAAGAAACATTTCTCTCAAGTGCAAGCAAGACACTGACAAATTCCTTTCTGATCTGAATTCACTGAAGCCCAAAGAATACGCTCTGAGAAGTAAGTAGGTTTCCTGCCCGTCTGGGTAGCTGAGCACTGAACAGGCTGCGGCACTTGCTAGAGGCATACTAGACCAACCCATGAGGAATTCCAAGCGGCAGCAAGCTGAAGAGATGACAGAGCTGTGGTGGGGGAAGGCTGTAAAGCCAGTGTAGAAGCGCTGTTGTAAGGAGAGAATTGTTCTGATACGTTGTGCATGTTACTAATGAAATCAATAGCATTTTATTTTGCATGATGTGCCTAAATGTCTTTCTTTCTTTTTGTTTTCTTTTTTTTTTTTTTTTTTTTTTTTTTTTTTTTTTTTTTTTTTTTCTTTTTTTTTTTTTTTTGAGACATTTGATCTGCTTTGATAGCGAGTTGCTTTCTTATTTAGGGAACCCAGCTCAACCATTCTGTGCTGATAGGAGATTCTAAGGCGCATGTTGGAAAGGGCACGAGCTCAGGCGAGCAGTGAGACTTCTTTGCGTGTGCTTTGTCTGGACTTCAGATACTTGCAGCTTGGCTCTTGTGTGTTTCTCAGAATTATACACATACATTTCTGCCAGAACAGAGGCTGAAATCAAATTAGTTTTCAACAGGGCACCTCTCCCAGGATGAGATTCATTCTTATTGCTGATGGAAATCACGAACGAGAAAAATGTAAGAAGTCTTAAAAGCCAGTTAGGCTAACAAAGCCATTTCTATTTCTTTTTAGAATGCACGTACTCTGTTCTGTATTTAAATCTACCTGTATCATCATAGAGAATAAAAATAGAACACTCAGATAACTCAAAATACCATAACATTAGAAGCAAATCCTGTTCTAGACAAGGTCAGACAGCCTGGAATTTGATGAAAGGTTGACAAAATATAACCCTATTTAAATTACTAGATTATTTGGTTAAGTCCTATTCTGGAGTTGACTATGTTTCATAACAATTCTTGGTGAGAGCAATAGGGGATGTTGCAACTGAGCCAGGCAACTGGCCAAGAGACTCCAGAAGGTGTGACAGCAGGCACAGCTTTTTGGTATTGAGGCAGCAAGTACACAGCCACCAGCAGTCACGGCCACATGAACACTGTCGGTCCTGCAAATTTTACAACCCATGTGCTTTCCGTGTTCTGCCTGCAGGCACCTGGAAATGTAAAACCTTCATTTTTCTCTTCATTAAAATAGAAATTTCTCAGGCTAAGGAGACATGGGAAGGTGCTTTACTATGCAAGCAGGTAGACCTAAGTTCCATCCCTAGTGCCCACACAAGAAATCTGGGTGTGGTGGTCTACCCTTGTAATCCCTATGCTAGAGAGGCAGAGACAGGTAGATTCCTGAGGTTTACTGGACTGCCAGTTTACCCAGGCCAGTGAGAGACCTGTTCCCAAAACCAAGATGGGTGACTCTAGAGAGACAACACTAGGGTTGACCTTTGGTCTCCATATTTATATACACACATACACATGAGCCTAACCCCCCACCACCACTCCCCTACCCCCGCCACCAAGCATATACACAAAGTTCTCCCAAGTAAATGGTTCAAGGAAGAACTGAATAACTACGTGGGTGGATGGGTGGCCGTCAGTTTACTGCAATGAGCAGGTGTATCTCTCTGTGGTTGCTCTGACTTGGCCTCAGCTCCTTTGACATCTGTCTGAGACTTTTGAGCACAGAATGTGTGATCGATCTCGGTTCTCATCAGGATTTTCCTGGCGGACACATGGAAGGGAAACTAAGAAGAGTGAAGAGTGAATATTTGGGTGTAAATAGTGGCACTTTTCAGAACCTTGCACAGGATTTGTCCCCTTTGGGCTCCTCAAGCCCCCTCTTTATGGGAGGGAGAGTTATTGCCGTCTAGTCTGTGAAGAAAGAAATAGAGTCATAGAGTTGCAAAGGGTTTTGTGTGAAATAAGTTGTAGGAATACGGTTTGAGTCTGTGTCATCTGATCCCCAAGCCCTTCCCTGCCTCTGTCCACACAGATATAACTAAATACATAAACACAGTCTTCTCAGTCTGCATGGTGTTACCTGTATGCATGTTTTGAGTGCTGAGCATTTGGTATTGGATAGCCAGTCGGTGCACTGTTCCCTAGGGAAGACCACTCCCCCTGCCCTCAGCACTCCTTAGTTGCCTGTAATTCTTTGTGTAGGGTTAAGGGCACTTTAGCATGTCTGTTGGTGTCATCCTTGCTCATCTCACATTTAGGCAGCCCTGTTGGTGAGAACTTGTGGACGCTACCAGGAGACACATCTCAGGGCAAACCTCTCTGACCCTCTAGCCCTTCCAGTCTTCCTGCCCCTCCCCTTGCCCCCCCCCCCCTTCCACAATGATCCCCGAGCCTGAGGTTTGGGAATCATATTGTCATGTATGTATTGGGTGTAGGCTCCGCAACTCCACATTCTGATTGGTTGTGTGGTCTTTATTGTTGTTTTTTGTTTGTTTTTGTTTTGTTTTTGCAGTGGTCTCCTTCTATTGCAAAGAGACGTTCCTTGGTGAAGGATGAGACTTATACTCATCTGTGGGCATAAACACAGATATTTAGTATGTACTATGTTGGCTTAGTAAAGTGGTGGTTGTACCCACTGGCCCTGAGTAGGTGCCTAGGTTTCCAGTACTAGGTATGATTTCTCTCTTATTGAGCAGGTCTTAACTCCAATTAGAGAGCTGTTGGTTACGGTCAAGTGTACATGCCACTACTGCACCCTGAGGGTCATCATGCCGTGCTAGTTGCTACTGTGACTCATGGCCTCGTAGCTGGGTAGGATTGATGGTTAGTTCCCTCCTTTGGTAGCTTGTATGGTGTCTTCTGATACCATGAAAGATAGTCCTCTGGGAGGAGGCTATTTTTCTTTTCTTTTTTTAAAAAAAGATTTATTTGAGTATACAGTGTTTGACCTGCATGTACACCTGCATGCCAGAAGAGGGCACCAGATCTCATTATGGATGGTTGTGAGCCACCATGTGGTTGCTGGGAATTAAGCTCAGGGCCTTTGGAAGAGCAGACAGTGCTCTTAACCACAGAGCCATATCTCCAGCCCCTGGGAGGAGGCTTTCAAATCACCAAATCTTTTGATCATTGCCCAAAATAAGCAACCACAAAAGAACCCAGAAAAGGCCAAGACAAGAGGTGGATCCAGCCAGGCAAACAGCATCAAAAAAGAACAAACAATTGAAGTATCTAAATATGAACCAATTAAGCAAATTAAGGCTGTCTGCTGCTGCTAAATGTATGCAGTAGAAAGTGTTAAAGGCATATGATTAACAGCACCCACACATAGTCTGGGGTGGCATGCAGTGGTGGTGAGCGCGAGATACAACTGGGAATGCATTAGATTTCAAATAATTGGCCACAGTTGTTTGTTTCAAGCAGAGTTATGGGAGCACAGGTACTGCTGTTATTCTTTGTGCCTTTTATTACATAACTACATTTGGAAACAACTTCTCCAATCCAAAGCAGAAAGACGGGAATAGATTGTGTGTGACTAGATAACACGCCAGGGCCAGAGGGGATAGTCTGGCAAGAGGGCCCTTGAAATCTATGTGGCAATGTGTGGCTATTTTAGAAAACAAAAAGCAATGATTTAGAGAGACTCTGAGTGGGAAGGATGCATTAAAGGGCATGTTCCTTTTCTTTTTAGCAGCCTCACCGTACTAGCCAAGTGCTCTACCACGGGGCCATACATGCAGCAACCTGCTCTTACCTATGCTTGGGCAGCTATTTGCTCGCACTGTGTTGGTATAGGCAATCGCTGCTGCACTGGCGCACTTGCCTTCTTCCTCCACAGTCGGGTACATCACACTGGGAGGCCGAGTCAGCCTGTTGGAAAGGAATTCAACAGCTGTCACAAGTCAGGACTTGTGTCTTGTTTCGTTGAAGGAACTGGCGGAGCCATTGTAAAGAACACGAATTAAACTTAATGTGCTGTCTATAACCAGCACGCTTTTCAATACCAAAACAAACAAAACTGAGAGATGCTCTAGTGATCAGTCTCTTACTGGATCCTGCACATAGGTTGTTCAAGTCACAAACAAATGCACATAGTTTTAGCCTACGTCTTGTTTCAATTCCATATTACTTATTAAGGCAGTGAATCAACTACCAGTATTCGTGCTGGGATCATACCTGCTGCTGAGTAGAAACCAT
Source organism: Acomys percivali (assembly GCA_907169655.1). Taxonomy (NCBI): domain Eukaryota; kingdom Metazoa; phylum Chordata; class Mammalia; order Rodentia; family Muridae; genus Acomys; species Acomys percivali. Next base: position 22,166,198 of record OU015744.1, on the reverse strand, counting down.
ATGGTATGGCTGCAAGAGATACAGGAAATTCAATGAGAGCAGGCTGTGAGAACCAGTTGGCTGCCCCAGAGCATTCCCAAACAGCACTTTTCCTCTAAAACATTTCTTAATGCTACACGTCCCTGGTCCCTGCCTCAAGCCTCTTAGCTCACACCACAGCAGGATGCCCAGTGTCCGGTTTGGTTGCGTGGTCTCTTTGGCATCATCATTTGCTTCCTGTAGTCGTTGCTTTATCTTGTCTGTGTGCCTCAACTCTTTCCCAGACACCAAAGCCCACAGGGGACCATTATCAGAGGAGGCAGTTCAGAGTGGCCACTCCACAGGGCGGCACCTACCTCAGTGAAGACGTAGGTGTCTTCTGGGAGGAAGCCTGTTGTAGTCTACCACAGCGTGGGTGTTTTGTTGTGTTGTTTGGAGGTGTGTGTGTGGTATGTTTGTGTGTGATATGGGTAGTATGTGTGTATATGGTATGTGGTGTGGTTTGTGTGTAGTGTGTATATGTGTGTGGTATGTTTGTGGTATATGTGTATGTGTGGTGTATGTGTGGTATGTGTGGTGTATGTAGTGTGTGTGCATGTGTGTGTGGTATGTGCGTGTATGTGGTGTGTGTGTGTAGTATGTGTGGTGTGTGTATGTGGTATGTGTGTGGTATGTGTGTTTGTGGTATGTATGTGTGTGGTATGTGTGTGTGTGTGTCGGGGTGTGGTGCTGAGGGTTGAAGCTAAGGCTTTCCACATGCAAGGCAAGGACTTTACCCACCAAAATACAGCCCAGCCAATCTATGACTGTTCAGTGTTTGGACAGTGTCCGTTTTACCCACCCAGCTGTTGTCAGGAAGACTTTTTGCTCAGGACCAATACCGCCACAGAAATCTAGAAACCTCTCACTAGAGAGAGGGTGACATAGTGGATCCCACAGAAAGGTCTACACTCTGCAACTATCACACACATCTACTCAGGCTGAGGCAGGAGGATCTTGAGTTCCATAGGCAATTTAGAGAAACCTTGTTAAAAATGGCTCTGTGGTAGAATGCTTTCCTAACTTGTACCAGGCCCTGGGCTTGCTCCCAGAGCTGTGAAAAAACAAGCTCAGAAACCGAATGTTAATATCCTATAGGAATATTAGGGAAGGGAACATCTGCCATTCAGTGCAGCTGATCAAAACATGTTGCTTCTAATCATTCAGACATGAAAACTCAGAGCAAGTGTGGGGAGGTGCGGTGTTGTGTGCCCACTCCCGACCCCGTTCCTCGCTTCCTGTGATAAGGCATTTCTATGTGGGCGGTGTCTTTGCCCTAGTGCCCATCGGGGACTTGATGGACACTCATTAGGGTGGTGGACAGAAAAGAGCAGTTTGTCCATGTGAGCCATGATCAGAAACCAATGCAGAAACAGTGCAGTTTGCAAACCAAAGCAGCTGAGCCGGAAAGCCACCAAGGCAGTCAGAAGCAGAAACGAGATCGTAGGCTTTGATGAGGAACTGGGGGCTCCCGACTCGTGTCTCGCCGAGCCTGTCCCAAGGGCTTCAATCTCAAGAGCGCTACCCCTGCTGTTTCTCTCCTTTCGACTCCTTCCATCCCAGGCCCTTGTGCCTTACTACAGAGCCCGGGAGACCCCGCGATGGGAAACGTATTTTGAGAGTCACTCTGGTCTATTTGTAACGAACACATGTAGAATTTTGTGACGCAGGGAAAACATCAAAATGGTGTTTTTTGGAGCCGGATTTGGACATTCGGACTCCCCTTGTCAAAGTTTAATCCCATTCAGCCAAGGTCCACAAAGTTTCTTCCCTGAGGTACGCTGACTAACCCAGGGTACAGCCTCACCCCTATGGGAGACACACACAGTGTCACACCTTTCAGTGTGACACGTGACATGTTGAGCAAGGGTCCTGAAGCCATGACTCAGCTATTGCCAGCAGACTGGGAGGAGGGACAGCTCAAGCTGGGAGGCGACAAGTCTTGACCTGGTGAGTCTTTAGAATGGAGCAGAGGGAGTGCTCTGGTGGGGTGGGGGTGGGTGGGGGTGGGTGGGGAGGGGGGCATGGGGTGGATATGGGGTGTGGGGTGTGGTGGGGGTGGGACTAGACCAGAGGGCAGGTCAGGGCCTATTGAAGCCCTTCTCAGGCAGGAGTCCAGCAGAAATCCTAGTGGCCGAAGAAGTAAAAAAGGCTACAAATTGGTATCACCCAGGAAATATTCTTGTCCAACCTCACCCTTGACCACAGCTGACCTCCTCATGCCCCATCCCCTTACCACAAATAAAGGCATAAACTGTAACTAAAAAATAATCTGGAGGTAGTAAAAAGGGAAAAAAAAAGGGGGGTGCTGGGGCTACATCTCATTTGGAAGAATGCTTGCCAAGCCTGCAAGAAGACCTGGGTTTCATCCCTAACACTGAATAAAGTGTGTGTGTGTGTGTGTGTGTGTGTGTGTGTGTGTGTGTGTGTGTG
>OU015744.1:22129864-22150280 GCA_907169655.1 Acomys percivali | reverse complement strand
AGAGGCAGAGGCAGAGGCAGAGGCAGAGGCAGAGGCAGAGGCAGAGGCAGAGGCAGAAGAATCTTCTGTGGTTTTGAAGCCAGCCAGGACTAGGTAGTGCAACTCTATCTAGAAAAAAAGAAAGAAAGAATATTGGCTTCATTTCCACCTTCCTATATGGAAGGGAAAAACATAGATTGCTATTATCACCTATTAATCTATATCTATTAGCTACCTATCATTTGCATGTCATTCAAAAATTGCCTGCTTATGCAAATGCCTTTTATTGATATGGAGTAATAAATTGCCTCAGGTCTTTACATTTGTCTTTTCTTACTTGAGAGAGAATTAAAAAAAAAAAAAAAACTCAAAGTCTTAAATATCTCAGGGAGTTGGCAGGGAAAATATGAATATGTAATTAAGTAGCTTCAAGGAGTATGTCCCACGTGAAAAGCACAACAATGAGTTTTTTTCTCTGTTCTTATTTGAATTTTACACAAAATCAGCATTGACAGTAACTTAAAACCCCAACATCAAAAGCACAATAAGAGACAGAGATACGCTGAGAGGGCACTTGGCAGGCTTAGAGTTCTGAGGACCAGTTCCTATGCAGAATGGAATGCAGATCTGCCTGGCAGGGGACATGGCTCTGTCCCTGCTGCCCTTCAGTATCTACACAGCCTGCTCTGTTGGATATATTATATCCCCATCACATTTTAAGTACAGTAACGATGGACTTGCCCAGGTCCCAGAAGCCTCCAGCGACCTCTTGTGATGTGATGTGATGTGATGTGATGTATCTGCACCTCGGTGCCCTGTAGACAGGCTCAAGTTAAGCATGATAGAAAAAGGAGGCGCTTAGCTATTCTTCATCAAATCTGCCTTGACTGCTAACCTGGACCTTGGCTAGATTTAATGATCTCTATGAACCTCAACTTCCACATACATGAAATAAGAGACAACATGGGAAAAGGTTGACAGAGTTCAATGAAATAATATGTACTCGCCTCTTAAATTTACCTTTTCCTTCAGTCTCAATATTCTAGCAGGAAGTGAGGAAATGTAGGACTGTGCTAAGACCTACTGCTGGGAGGCCCTGATCTTGCTGACCAAGCAGCAGGCCCAGCTATGTTCCAGAGGCTTCTGTCAGAGTGTAGTGAGCCCATAGGCAACACATCTCCATTGCTCTCAACAATGCCAGGCTGGATCACAAAGGCTCATGCTTGGGACCCATCTCACACTTAAAGCAGATGTATGTATATGGTGTCAGGCATCAGTGTGGGCCTTAAAATTTCTCCCCCAAACTGAGATTTCTTCTGATCTGCATGAATTTTATTGGCAGCTGCTTTTTACTTTGGTTTCAAAATGGTCAGTCTGTGTTCAGTTGCCATAGCAACATTTTCCTTTTGTATTTAATACTATCAGAGACAAAGTGTGTCCTTGAATGTTAGGAAGTACAGATCAAGATGCACTCACTGCTTTTCCTTCCTCACTTTGACATTCCCTTGTAAAACAAAGCAATGTAAGACCAATACATCTTTTAGAAGGCTGGAGTCCACAGTTTGGATTCCTGGTTCTTTAGCATTTTGATAACTGTTGTATGGTTAGTACAGCTTCCTGTTGAGTGGACCTGTCTTGCTATTTGGAACAGGCCATACATGGGAGCAGAGGTGTAAGAAATTGTTTGTGAATTAAATAGCTATGGATTGTAGCAGTTTCTCTAAATGAAAGAGCGGGTGCCATGACTGTGGCAGGGGGACCATCACAGGGAAACTCAGATTGACTTCCTGAATCTCAGGATGCCAGGAAATTAAACTTAAAGCAACTGACTTCATGACTACATTTTAATTGTGTAAGGACGCATCTGCACCCACAGTGCTTTGGGTTTGCCCAGGAGAATGTAAGCCTCTCAGAGCTGGCTTGGACCTTGGAGAGTCTTGTGTTCCAGTTCTGTTCATTTGATTGGCTCTTGGGTTTGATTATATACTGTGTGTGTATCCATATCCCTTTCATCCCAGCACTTGGGAGATTGAGACAGGAGGGCTATCATATATTCAAGGTCATCCTGGGCTTTATAATCACACTGTCTAAAGAAAAAAAACACTCTAAAGATAACAACAACAATAAAATAACACCAAGACATAAATTAAGTCGGCAAGATTAGCCATTCTTAAAATGAAAAATACTGATAAATCTCAGAGATGATCTTGTAAATGCTTACTATTGGGTGGTCTCTATTCAGAATGACTTATAACATTATTTCATTTGTTGTTCACAATGTCCTGTGGTTACAAGATCTACCTAGACTCTTAGTTTGCAGATATGGAAATTGGAGCACAGACAGAGAAGTTAATTCACTTGCCAAGGGTTACAAGGCAGACCTAGAGCCAGGAGGATCTAACTTTAAGGAGCAACTTTCAGAGTATGACTTGACATATCACCTCTTCCATTCTAATGCCTGCACCTGACCTGTGTTGGAGACATTAGCACAAAATGAGAGTCCTTGGTGCAGGACTATGATGCTGTTTCAAGTGAAAAGCCAGTTCTCTGGGTTCAGTGGCCTCACAGATGTTTTACTTTTTCCTGATCTTTGTAAAGCAGATCTGGAGTCAGGGGTTGGCATCCATGGTGCCTGAACTTGGGCAATACAAAGCATTGTGGGATACCAATGTCAGTTCAAGACTGGTGGGGGGGAGTCAAGGTTCAAAGGCCAGGTATGAGAGGAGCCCAGAAATAGGCCTTGAAGGACGGTGGAAGCCTGAGATGAGCAGTCCAGGTTTTGAGCCAGAGTCCGAGGTCTCCGCATGAGCTTGATTCACGTTAGGGTGGTGTGTAGATACATCCGGCTTTCATGAGGGTTAGTAATAGCTCCACTCTTGCTCAGGGTTTCTAGGAGCCGTGGATGGAGTTCTGCAGTGCTTTTCTTGGCAGAAGAACATGCCAGCCATCTGCACTCCAGAGCTGCCAGGAAGCACCTGCCAGACACTGAATGGGATCCGTGTCCTGAGCCTCCTCTGGATTGTCTCGGGACACACCAGTCAGATGACCGCTTGGCTATCTTTGGGTATGGGGAGCTGACAGACTTCCTCTCCAACATCCATGGGAAAGAGAGCTCCTTCTATGTGGGCTAGCAGTGGGCCGTGGGATGGGAGCCTTGACAGCTATCTCATGAACAGCCAGCCTGTTCTAGAGTCATGCTGAGACTTGCCATGGCATGTGACCTCCAATGCCAACGTTCCCAAGGATGCAATTAGTGGCTTCTTTCACTGCTACTCCACTGGGTAGAAATCAGGTACCAAAGGGTGTCTTGCCAGTGTGTGTTCCTCTGTCAACTAAGGAATACAGGAAATAGCTTTCCCCCCATTCTGAAAGACTAGGCAAGTATAAAACCAAATGTGGAGTACCCACAGTACGTCACCATTTCTGGACCATTGCTCACTGCTGCTCTCTGAAATCTCTCATCCATAAGTCAGTGTCTTCCACTCAGTGACCAAGGTCATCTCTCAGCAGAGGACCAAGCAGGTGATGTGGAACTAAAGGCCGGGCACTGAGGGCTGTTACAGGGAGCCTTTGGGTGACAGGCACCTGTCCCAATTCTGTGAGAGTCCCAGAGGCATCTTATGAGTACAAAGAAGCACACAGCCTGAGTGATGGGGGCCTCAGTCACCACCCTCACCCCCCACTGTAAATTCACCCCTGGCGTTGTTCTTACAGACAAACGGAAGTTAAAAGTACGCGTCTTAATTTTTCTCAAAGAGAAGTCTGTTGGCTTCCTTCGGCTAAAGTAAAAGACATTGCTTTTCTCTCTTTTCTTTTAAACGTGTCTGTTACAGATAATGTGCTTGAGTGGAAAGCCAGAGTGCCCGGGAATCCGCTGTACCTCTACTCTCGGAGTGGCCCGTTCTATCTCGGGGTGGACACATTTTTCCTGATCAGGTGATGAGGTTGCAGTGTGGTCTCTGCAGTTAAGGGATGTGTGGGTGTCGGGGAGGGTTGTGAGTCTCACCTTCCTGTGAGAAGGCAATCATCTTCTGTTTACGTCTAGATCAGCAGGTCTCAGCAGGTAGGTCGCAAGCCCTTTCGGGCATCTCCTGTCAGATATTCTGCATAACTGACATTTACTCTAAGTCCATAACAGTAGCAAAATGACAGTTATGAAGTAGCAATGAAATAATTTGATGGTTGGGGGTCCCCACAACATGAGGGACTGTATTAAAGGGTCGTAGCATTAGGAAGGTTGAGGACCACTGTACTAGACAGTGCTGTTGCCGCAGGCTCCTCTCTGTGGTATCTTCAGTTTCATAGATGAGTTAGGATGGTGCTGAGAAATGGGCCTTTTATAAAAGTTGATTTTTAAAAGTATTTTTAGTTTTGGTTGTGAGCCTAGCCTTTCTGGCCATCTCTCCAGCCCTCATTACACTTATTTATTTATTTATTTATTTATTGTGTGTGTGTGTGTGTGTGTGTGTGTGTGTGTGCGCGCGCGCGTGTGCGCGCGCCAGTGCCAAATGTGTGCTGGTTAGAGGACAACTTGCAGGAGTTATTTTTCTTTTCACCCTGTGGGTTGCAGGGTTTGAACTCAGATCACTAGGCTGGTAGTAAGTCATTACTCTGCTAAAGCCATCTCGACAGCCCACTCAAGTTTATTTTATTTATTAAAATCATGCATTTCAGCGGTCCTCAGGCTCTGGAAAGTGGTGGAGACTCATACTAAAATTTCCAATTCTCACTCCAGCAAAATGTGAAGAAAACAGTGTTAAGGATAACAGTCACACTCCCTTACCTTATCCCAATCTCTTTTTCAATTTCCTACATTCTTAAAACTAATAAGAGTTTGATGTAACGTTCTTCTTTTAAACTCTACTTTACTAGGGGTGTTTAGGCCTCAACTCCCTTCCAACCTCCCAACTCTGCGTAGGACAAAGGTTAGTGGGGAGAGGGGTCCCCCTTACTTCTCCCAGCTGTTTAGGGTCAGTTGGGTTCTTTTGGGCTATACCCGTCTCTGTCAACAGCAGACACAGCCAGCAGGCACTTCCAAGCTGTTGAGCCCTGAAGCGTTTCTCTCTGGCTGTCTGCTCCAAAGCATGACATCTTCTGTCTCTCGTCTCCTCAAACTGCTCCATGCCACACACCAACACCACGTGCCACGCCCCCCTCTCTGTGCTCTTACGTATATCCTCAGAGCCCTTGACCACGCCCCTCCCCATGCTGCACCAGGAAAGCCATTCATTGCCAGCTGGTAAAAGCCATGCCCCTCACAAGACAATTAACCAGTGTGGGACAAGGTAAAGATCAAAACATATTTACATAACACAACTGAGTTTACAAAGAAGCCAGGGTTGCAAATACTCAATGTCCTGGGATGCCGCAAGCAGAGGGAGATAGCATCTGCAAATCCGTGCTGGTTGACACTGAGCCACTTGTTACTGGACGGTTGCTGGTGATGCGGACTCGCAGGCCTCTCCCTGGATGTGCAGAGCCAGCAGTCTGGGTTGTCATGAGCCCCCCAGATGTACCCTGATGACCACTTGGGTCTGAGGAGCACAGGGCAAGCCTGGGTGTCAGGAGCTGAGGAGAGCAGAGGTAGTGAACATGCACAGACGCTGACACAGGTCAGAGCTATACAAAGACCCTGACACAGGTCAGAACTGTAGAAAGACATGTCTGTGTTTGTGCTATTTGTTTCCATTTTTCATCATCAGTCTGTGATTGCCTTTTTTTTAATCTCTAGTTTTTTATTTTATTTGATCACTTCAGGTGGTTCCCATAGTCTTTCATTTCATTTTTAAAATTTTTAAAAAAGTATTTTATTTAATTTATGTGTGCTGGTGTGAGGGTGTTAGATCTTGTAGTTACAGACAGTTGTGAGCTGCCGTGTAGGTGCTGGGAATTGAACCTGGGTCCTTTGGAAGAGCAGGCAGTGCTGTTAACCACTGAGCCATCTCTCCAGCTCCAGTCTTTCATTTCAGATTTACATTGTATATGACATTTGTGCTCTGCAAGCATAATGATCTGAGTTCGAATCTCCTATAGCCATATTAGAAGTCAAACAGGGGATAGACACACTGGCTTGTACATGAGCACCTGCAACACACACACACACATCACACATGCCATACCATTATGTGCCACAGACATTTACATACATATATCACACACACACACACACACACACACACACACACACACCATACACATTTTATTTATTTACTTTTTATGTGTAAGGTTTATTTTTTGCCTGAATTTGTGTCTGTGTACCACACATGTGCCTGGAACTTGAGTTACAGACAGCTGTGAGCTGCCCTGTGGGTGCTGGGAATCGAACCTAGGTCCTTTGGGAGTGCAGCCAGTGCTCTTAACCACCAAGCCATTTCTCCAGCCTTACACATTTACTCTAAAAATTATTTTAAAAAATTTTATGTTAATGGGTGTTTTGCCTGCATGTATATTTATGTACCATGTTTGTGCCTTGTGCCCGAGGAGGGCAGAAGAGGCCATCAGATCTCTTGGAACTAGTATGCTGCCACATGGGTACCAGAAATTGAACCTGGGTCCTCTGGAAGAACAGTTGCTTCTCTTGTCTGCTGAGCTATTTCTCCATCTTCCATCTTCCACCTTTACTACTGAGCAATGGAGTATCGGCCTCATTTTTACAGATAATAAATTCAAGGTCCAGAGACAAAAATAATTAGCCCCCCTCCACATACTATTAAGATCAGAATCAGAACTTAAGAATACAAATTGAGGATCCCTGGAAACCTGAAAACCAAAACACTTCAAAATCTGTAGCTTTTTAAGTTGCTAACAAAAATACCGTAAGTGGAAAATTGCACAGGTAATAGGTCCCAGGCAAAACACAGGTGTGCCAAAAATACCGTCTACAGTTTTCTCCAGGCTGTGTGCGCAGCAGTGTATGAAACAGATTAACGCGTTCTTAGACTTGGGTCTCATCCCCAACACCTCATTGGGTGCACACAAACGTTTCCAAATGCCAAACCACACTGGGGTCCACACAGTTTGGAAGAGGGGTGTCCAGCCTGCCGTTTGTTCCACGTCTTAGCCAGCCGATCGCTGAAATTTACACAGGAGAATCAGGGTTCCAAGCGACCCCTAAGAGAGCTGTGGAGCTCTGTTTAGGAATCCTTTCCTACCTCTTGGGCTGGCTTCATACTGATCTGTGGTGCATGACCTTCCTTTCCTCCGTCCACTCAGGACTCTGGAACCACAGTCTATTTTTCCTCTCCCCCTCGTGCCCCTTCCATGTGGGCTAAGCAGTGCATGCCCACACATGGAGCAAGACCCAGGCTCTGCTTAGCGAAGGCTGGTGGTCAGTGCCAGCCACCCTGAGAAGAAAGGAGGGCCCAGGCTCATCCTTCCCTGAGATTAAGAGGAAGCCAGAATCAGACTTGGCTGCCCTACTTCCAAGAAGCTCTCTGCGCCTTCGTTTTGATGTCTTTATGCATTTGGTTCCTATTATAAGGAATCTGACTTGCCGCTTTTCAAAAGAAGTCTAAGAGGCATTCCCCAACCCACCGGGATCCCTTCCAAGTAAGGCCCAACACAGGCATTCTTGCTGGGCAACAGAGAACACATTTGCTACGCAGAGGAACTCCCATGAGGATCAGTGGGCTAAATGCCTAAAAATCAAGGGACACAGACACGCCCACCACCAAGCTAGAATTCAAAGCTGAACATTGGGATGGTGAACTCAACACAAGAATGTGCCAGTTAGGAATCCTGTGGTCTTCCTGTAATACCAGTACTTGAGAGGCGGAGACAGAAGGGTCAAGAGTTCAAGGCCATCTTCAGCTACATCAGGAGTTTGAGGCCCTTGGAAGCTATGTGAAACCGTGCCTCAAAATCAAAGAAACAAAACTGGAATTCTGGGCTTTTTTGTTGTTGTCCTTTTGTTTTGTTTTTCGAGACAGGTTCTCTTTGTGTAGTTTGGCCACCCTAGAACTAGCTGTGTAGACCAGGCTTCTCAGGAACTCACAGAGATCTGCCTGCCTCTGCCTCCCGAGTGCTGGAGTTAAAGGTGTGTGCCTCCACCACCCAGCTTGGAATTCTGTGCTCCTGAGCAGCCTGGCTAGTGATCTGAGCCTCTTTCATTGTGTGGAAAAACAGGACTAATAATGTCTTCTCTTTCTCCTGGTAGGATTCAGACATCCAACTCAACAAACGTTCATTGAGAAGTAGTTGGGTATGATTGGAGATCTGGAGCTGTTAGGGAAAGCATACTGAAAACAATGTGGTACTGTAGCAGTGGGGGTCCTTCACGGTATTTATTACTTCAGTAGACTAATAGGGCAAAGGAGCTGCCTCTGTGTGGAAAAGTGCTTGCTGTGAAAGCACTAGGGGCTGAATTCAAATCTGTAGCATTCATGCAAAGATCTGGGCTTGACTGCATGTGCCTGTAACCCCAGAATTGTAGGGCAGAGAATGGAGCTCACTAGCCAGCCAGTCCACCCATAATAGTTGCCTTCTAGTTCAGAGGGGGACTCTTCCCAAGGCAGTGAGGAGGATAGTGACAGAGGAAGGCACTGCTGTGCTTCCCCTGACTTCTGCATGAGTGGAATGGGCACATGTCCTTGCATACTAACATGTATGAACCATACTACCAGAGAGACAGACAGACAGACAGGCAGAGACAGATAAAGAGCAGAGAGAGAGAGACAGACAGACAGACAGACAGACAGAGACACACACACAGAGAGAGAGAGAGAGAGAGAGACAGACAGACAGACAGACAGATAGACAGACAGACAGACAGAGAGCCAGAGAAAGAATGCACAGATTAACAGCTATCAGTGTTGTTAGTCAAATATTAGTTAGTCTGACCCTCCATCCTTCAGGCCAGTGGTTCTCAACCTTCCCAAATGCTGTGACCCTTTAGTACAGTTTGTCATGTAGTGGTGAGCCCTCAAATCTTAAAACTATTTCATTGCTACTTCATAATTCTAGCTTTGCTATTGTTATGAACAATAATGTAAATATCTGACATGCAGGATATCTGATATGTGACCCCTGTGAAAGGATCATTCCCCACACACCCCCAAATGGGTTGAGATCCACAGCGTGAGAACCGCTGCCCCAGGAGCTCAGCCCTATGAATGGACCACGTTTCTAGCTACATTGAATTGTTGGGTTGAGACCCTCCAAAGTTCTCTTGTTCAGGCCTGTGGCCATTTGTGAGCACTTGTCGTCCCATTCACCCATAATGAGGAAGACACTGAGTCTTGGCCGACAGGCTCTGAATATGTTGCATGAGAAAGGCAGAACCAACATAAAACAAAACAAAGACACAAAGACTGCTGCTTTAAGGCCGCGGGTGGGGGGTGGGGTGGGGTAGGGGGTGTTTCCTTGTCACTGAAGCATCATTTAGCCTTTCCTGACTAAGATGGCTGCAGCAACTCACTGATGAGCTATACTGTAGCTAAGTAACTCCTGTGACTATTCTTTTCTCTCTCTCAGTGGTTGGCTAAGTGCAAGATCATTTTTAAAGATGCACCAGAACACCAGCGCAAGAATAACCCCTAAAGTCATTCTCAGATACTTTCTCAAACGCTTTACAAGGTAGGTTTATTCAAGGTTTTTTTTAGTTCACAACTGCTATGAAATAGATGTTTCTCAATGTTTAACCTTGGTTGGAAAAAGGGATTTTTGTTTGTTTGTTTGTTTTTAGCCATAATCTGAAATAAATGGTTTTCTCCTTAAGCATGTTTGGATTTAGCTGGCTTAAAACAGTTCAACTTCACCGAGTGTTGTGGTGCACGCCTTTAATCCCGGCACTAGGGAGGCAGAGGCAGGAAGATTGCTGCAAGTTCAAGGCCATCCTGGTCTACAAAGTGAGTCTAGGACAGCCAAGACTACACAGAGAAACTCTGTCTTGAAAAATCAAACCTAGCCGGGCATGGTGGTGCAGGCCTTTAATCCTAGCACTCGGGAGGCAGAGGTGGGCGGATCGCTGTGAGTTTGAGGCCAGCCTGGTCTACAAAGTGAGTCCAGGACAGCCAAGGCTAACACAGAGAGAGCCTGTCTCGAAAAACCAAAAAAAAAAAAAAAAAAACCAAAAACAAACAACAACAAAAATTCCCAAAACCAAAACTGAACAACAACCAACCAAAAACCAGTTCAACTTCAGTGATGGCAAACTCATTCTTAGCTGGCTGGAAGTAGAGGTCCATAAATGTCTATCCATGGGATCTATATTCTGCAGGAGAGTGGCTGTAGCTGCAAATGATCCTGGAAGTCAGAGTACCAGTGTGAAGATAAAAATAACACATGGCAAGGAACGGTGCTGGGTAGGGCATGGGTCATGGCCGTGCTTCTTTATTAAGCAATGTGTAGTTGGTTGAAGCAGAAGACTTCTGATAGGTTTAGACTAGTGATGGCAGTGATGTAATGAAATAGCTGGAATTAAAGGGAATGGAGACTTCATCTGTTTCCACTTTCACACTTTCTCAGGCATGGCTGTACAGAGCCAGAACCCAGATCCCTGTATTCCTATTCTAAGTCCATCTTACTATACCACACTGTATAGCCAGGGTTCCCGAGGGAAACAGAACCAATAGGATATATGAATATATGTCACATATCAAAAGAATTTACTAAATCAGCTTTCATTGGATTAGTAACAACAGTTGTCTCAAGCCTGAAAGGTTGAGAGGCTGAGAATCCCTCAGTCCACAAGGCTTGTGTCTCAGCAGTCCAAAACTGGTGCTGAGAACCTGAGAGCCACTGGTCCTTAGACTGTGACAGAAACTTAGAAGTGTTGGTTCTGCTCTCAGTGAAGGAATCACCACTACCACACTACCACCACCACCACCACCACCACCACCACCACCACCACCACCACCAGCAGCAGCAGCAGCAGCAACAGGGTGAATCAACGCAGCAGCAAAGGGGAAGGCCAAGTGAGCCAAAGGCAAATACTCTTTCTTCTGGCATGTCCTTTGTGTCTGGATTGCTACCAGGAGATGCCACCTACACTGGGATGGATCAATCCACATCAGTTAAGGCAGTCAGGGCAGTTGAGGCTCCCTTACTCAAGCCATTCTAATTTGTAGCAAGTTGATATTAAAGCCAACCATCACACTGCCATGAAACAGTTAAAACTATCACCAGCGTGGGCAGGAGCAGATTTCATAATTCCACTGCCAGCCTTGTGTCCAGGTCTAACTGTGCACCAGCTATGTGGCTGTCTTAGCCTTTCTGTACTTAGGCTTTCTTTTCTATAAAATGAAATTAGGGGCTGGGGGTGCAGCTCGGTTGGCAGAGCACTCGCCTCAAATGCTTGAAGGTCTGGGTTTGGGCTCAAACACCACAGAAATCTGGTGTGATAGTTTATGCCTGTAGTCCTGGCACGATGGAGAAGAAGCCAAGAGGACAGAAAAGTTTAAGGTCACCTTCAGCTACATAGAGCTGAAGATGAGCCTGGGCTACTTGCAACCCTCCCCCCCCCCCAAAAAAAAGTTGCATTAGGTGCAGTAAGCCCTCGACAAGCATCATCACTAGTCTTCTATTTTTGCTGTTACCTAAGCCTCTTCTGCTTTTCTCTCTGTAACTTAGGAAAGAGGCGGGGGTTGGGGAGGCAGGGGGAGCTAGAAGTGACCGGCACTGCTTCTTTTCTATGTGGTTTTGTGGTTTCTTCTGAGCTTTATCAATGTAGCCTGACCCAGACGCAGGGGGAAATACAGGATTTCCGTGTCTTTTGGGTATGAGGCTTGGGTTAAGGAACCTGTCCTGTCTGAGGTTTGCTGGAATGGAGGGCTTGTCACACAGGCCAGAGGTCCAGAACAGCTTAGTTGGGGGGTGGGGTTGGGGGCAAGGAAACCAGTAGTGTGGTAGGTTAATCTGAAAAGCTTGTTTTGGAATAGAAAGACTCGGAAAATGGGGGAATGTTTTGTTGTTGTTGTTGTTTTGTTTTGTTTTTCAGGCAGAGGGAGCCATAGTGTGTGTGTGGGGGGGGGCACAAGGGCACTGGGTGGGAGTGGGTGATGATATGCCTTGTGGGCAAGATGAAGTATGGAACCCAGCCTGGCCACTGGCAGTGGGAGCAAGAACAGGGAACTCAAAGGCAGGTGAATTTCCCAACCTGAGCAATGTGGCAGATACGGCGGCATTACTGAGACAGGCAACTCTGGAAGAGTGGGGATTTGAGTCAGAGCGAGGAAGAGAATGAGCCCAACTTGGGCCAACACTCTATTGAGAACTGGAGGTGGGTACCACATTCTGGCCGTGCCCTTTCTAAGATTCCCCAGAGACAGAATAGCCCCACCCCCCCGCCCCACGACCAGTGGGATGGTGGCATTCATGGACTCATTGTTCCTATTCAGTTAGGATTTATCCCTTCAAGAGGACAGACAATAGGCTGGGCATGTTAGGGCACACTTGTAACCCCAGCCTTTGGGAGGTGGAAGATGGGGGATTAGGAGCTCAAGGCTAGTCTTAACTTTCTAGCAAATTTGAGCCAGTCTGGGCTACATGGGGGGGGGGGGGGGGGGAAGGACAGAGGATAAAATGGCTAAGACGGCTTCACTATTAACTCATTGCAGGCCACTATGTCTGAGACATGGTTCTAAGCTTTGAAGAGTCAGCATTTTATTAACCCAATAAGCTCCATCCAGTGGAAGGCTACATCCTAGTGAATAGAGATGCATAATAAATAACCTAACACCGAAGTGCAGTGTGCGAATAAATGCAGAACAGATGAGTGATCTGAGGGCCAGAACACAAAGACTTAGACAGAAGTGGGGTGGGTTCACCTCCTGAGGGAGAGGCAGCGAATGCTACTTTCGTCCAGCGCCTTGAAAGAAGAGAAAGAATGTTCCACACAAAGAAAATGCTATAATCAAAGAGCAATGCATTTGGGGCAACAGAGTGTGAACACCCTGAGATAGAGTGTGGTTGGAGTAGCTGCGGAGGCTGAAGAGCCCCAAAGCCCTTTGCTGGCAGGTGGGGTGTGGGGGTTGGGGGAGGAGCAGGAAGAGCAGAGGGGCTGAGGTCAGAGAGCATGAAGATGGACTAAACCTGGGGGTGCAGGGGAGGTGGCTTGGTTGACCTAGACACTACCCTGTTCTGCATGTGTTTTTATCATTTCATGTCACAGCACCAGCATATTCTCTATTGGCAGAACCCACACCACTGGTTTTATATATATATATGTACCATTGTGCATTTGTTTTTCATTTTTTACTTGAGACAGGGTTTCTCTGTGTAGCCTTGGCTATCCTGGAACTCACTCTGTAGACCAGGCTGGCCGTGAACTCACAAAGACCCAGCTGCCTCTGTCTCCCGAGTGCTGGGATCAAAGGCGTGTGCTGCCGCTGCCACCACCACCACCTGGCCATATCCTGTGCATTTAAATTGGCCCCACTAATATATATGAAGGAAGTTTCCAAGCTTTTTGCTTAAAAAAAAAGATTTTTGCTCTTTTAGATTAGAAGGTGATATGTATATATATATTTGTGAACTTGGATAGGCAGGGTTGGATGGGCAGGTCTGATTAGGTGGATCTGATTGGGCAGGTTTATGGGGCAAATCCTTGCAAATGGAGTTGGTACCTGTATGATTTTTCCTATTTACCATCCTACGGACCAGATACGCACATGCCTCTCTCTCACACTTCCATGACACAGGCTAAGATCTTTAATTCTCCTCACTCTACTGTCTTATTTTCATCACAGGATTCCCCAAGGATCGTAGGAGGCAGCTCTCATACTTCTCTCTATACAGGGGAGGAAGAAGGAAAAAGTGAAATGTGCCTGAGAATGATTTAGGCAGAGCTAGAACTTGCCTTTCCGGTCCTGTCCCCCAGCCTATCTAATGCAAGTGTCCCACGCACTCACCCAGAGCTTCAACCTCACCCCCTGCTGTGGTCCACTGGCTTAGAGACTTCATTTTAACATCCTCCTCTGGAGGGGTTGCCCTAAGCAGTGGAGATGCTAGAGCCAGGGTCGGTGAGGGTGGTGTGTGCTCTCCCAAAGTACTTACTGCTCATAAGCCCTGCTTCTGAGTGGTATGGGGCTAATAGCTGCCCAGAGAGAGGAGGAGACGGATGGCTGGGACGGAATCCAGGAATCCAGACAGGTTGGAGTCAGGATGCTGGAGCAGCTGCAGGGGCCTCAGTCAGATGGCAAACGTGGCACGCTCCAGGCTGCAGGCCTTAGGGAGACTGGCACCAAGACAAGTGTAGCTGAGCAGACCTGGGACATGGAGACCTGCTTTTCCTCGGTGACATTGCTCAGTAGTTCCTTGAATGCTCATGGGGTACTCTCTGTATGAAGGGTGCTGCTATTGCAAGGAAGGTAGGACAACAGGCCTGTTCACTAGGTGTGGAGCAGAGGCTTGCTGCTAGCCCTCCACCTCCTGAGTTGTGAGGTCATAGCCACGTACCAACATGTCCAGCTTACGTCATGCTAGGGATCAAACGCTGGGGCTTTGTGCATTCTAGAAAAAGACTCTACCAATGGAGCCACATACCCAGTCCTGGACCCTGTGTATTCATCTTCAATTTATAGCTGTGACAAATCCTGCTTAGAAAGATAAAAGGCGTAAAGCAAAGAAGGAAGAGAGGAAGAGAAGGAAAGGCGGGAGGAAATAAGTTTCTGTTTCATGAGGCACAAGGGAAGAAAATGAACTGATAGCCGTCTTACGGATGAGTGGCTGTGGATGGGTCATCCTGACTTCCTGGGCTATAATTTGAGATATGGGATAGAGCTACCTGACAGGATCATCTCGAGTCTTAGGGATTCCTAAACAGCTTCCGTTTCAGTGGTAACATAAATAGCGATAGCCAGCAGCAGTGCTTTTGCCTCTGTAGCAGCACATGATGTTCACAGTTCAGCAAGACTGTGGGCCCTTGAGTCTGCCCGCCAGCGTCTTTAGGTTTCTTAAAGCACCCCCCTTGGCGCCATCTTCTCCCCCCATATCTCTCTGCCAGGTTGCAGCTTCTCCACCTGTACTCGGTGTGCTTGCTGGTTGGACTCTTCTCTTTCATACCCTGGGGACCTGTCTGGGAAGTGGCCCGGTTCCACTGGGATAACTGCAGGCAAGTCTGGTGGACGAATCTGCTGTTGCTGAATAACTTCGTGTCTGTTCAGAACGCCGTGAGTACCCAAGAGCTGTTTTTGCAAAGGCGTGTGGGTGGATACAGGGTGTCCCAGTCACATGGTCTGGCCGATTTCCCAAGGGCCAGCCTAACGCTCATCTTCATGGGTTCTAGAGGAACGGCACCAGCTGATGTAGGGGTCCTTGTTATAAAGCAAGAAAGGGGCGCGGTGGTGCTAATGAGGGCTGGATTGCCTGCATCTCAGGGCAGCTTCCTTGCTCCGCCCTCGTTCCTCAACCAGCCCAGGTCACCACACTAGGAAGGAGAGGTCTTGTCTTCACGCCAGAAGTTTATGCACCGCTCACCTTGGTGCACTCTAAATCAATCTCAAGCCAGACAGGACAGAACTGGATCAGAACTACAAGCTCTATGCCTTACATGAATCGCCCCCAAAATTTCATAACTGTTCCAGTTTGCTTTCTGTTGGTGCGATAAAACACCAGGATGGAAACCAACCTGGGAAGGAAAGAATTTGTTCGGCTTAGACTTTCTGGGTCACAGTTCACCTCTGAGAGCAGTCAGGGCACGATCTCAAGGCAGAAACTAAAATAGAGAATATGGAGGCTTGGTTGCTCACTATAGCTTGCTCAGCCTGCTTTCTTATATAACCCAGGACCACCTGCCCAGGGGTGGCACCACCCACAGTGCGGCTGGGCCCTCCCACGCCAGTCATTAATGGAGAAAATGTTCCCACAGACTTGCCTAGAGGCTGGTATGAAGGAGGCATTTTCTCAGCTTATGTTCGTTTCGTTCAAGAAAATGCTGGCTTGCATCAAGCTGATAAAACAAAAGGCAACAGCAACAGTGAAAATAATAATAAAAATCCAACCAGGACAGTAATGAAATTGGGGTAAAAGAAAATGAGGGAGCCGTGACTCAGTCATGACCTTGGTTCCTCCTGTGGGCTGACATGTGTGCCAGCTCTCTAATTCTTGCCTGTAACCACAGCCAAAGTCCAGCAGCTTTGATGGGGCACCCCTTGCGGATGAGGGTGTTTCCGTGATAGGGTTCCAGGAGACAGGTGAGGGCGTCTTCCTGCATGCAGACTAGCTTGGGCCATTATAGAAATCATGGATAAGGACAGGAGCCAGTTCCCCCTCTGAGCGGGAGCCTACCGTAGAGTTTTGGAAACCTAGGTGCCATGGTCCTCAAGCCTGACCATTCCTACTTATTCATGGCAAAAGTGTCTCTTTAACTGTGGACAAAGCTTCCCTCTCTATTGAGGAAGTTTGGACTCCCTTGGGGCCTGGGACCCAAGTGACAGGAAAATTGCCCCAGGTATCTCCTTAATTGGCATAAAACTTGTCAACAATGGCTGGCTCCATTTACCACAAGCACGTAGAGTGGGTGGGCCCCTGTGGCTTTGACCAGGAATCCATGTTGGTTCTACTGGGAACTCTGAGTGTGAGGCAAGGATTGGCTTTCAGAAGAACACAATTTTTCCATCTCAAGTTGGGAGTGGGAACTAGGCAAGGGACAGAACCCTGCTGGCCTCTTGGAATTCCAGCTAAACCTAAGGATGAACGCCTCCTGCATTCCCACATCATGACCCCAGTCAGTTCCCATGGCTGCCCTAGGACCCAGGCTATATTGGTCCTTTTATAAATAAGAGAGAAATATGTCTGAATCTCCCAGAGACCTGTCAGGCTTGGTCGGAAGACATCTAGTTTTAGTTTCCTCTTCCCAGGGATGCTGTCCCATCCACCTGTTCAACTCTCCCTCATAGGTTGCACAGCAGACACTGAACAGTCCGGGTACCTGGAGGGAAGGAGACACATTTACCTTTTTGTCCCCCCAGTGCAATGGCTGGACTTGGTACCTTGCCTGCGACTTCCAGTTCCACCTCATGACGCCGCTGATCTTCTTCGTCCATGGAAAGTGGGTCTGAGAGGTCTATTTTTTTTTCCCCAGGGGTCCTTTGGCCTGGAACTCCCAGATATGGCGCAGCTTTGTAGAAAGCAGCTTTTTAAAATGTAGGAAATTAAATTTCCAGAAACGGAGACATCACCACCCCCTCTCTCCACTGCCCTCTTTCCATGTCCTCTTCCAGCCGCACATAAATCAGTGTGTTTTCCCAGATTTATCACCAGTGTGTGTGTGTGTGTGTGTGTAATACCCAGTGCTCAGCATTTTCCATTCCAGCTGTTCACATAAACATGTCCACATATCGACACAGCCCTCATACCCGGTCAGGTTCAAGATTTATATTTCATTTTTATGATTGGGTATCTAGATGGTGTCCAATTTTTCATGATTATAAATGGCACTGTGATGACTGCCTTTGAACACTCCACTTTTCCTTGTAGCTATTTCCATGGGGACATATTTCTATGTGGAATTACCAGGTCAAAGGGTGGCAGCGATTCCTTAGCGCTTGTTACATACTGGGAGATTGCTCCCCGGAAAGAGGGAAGTAATTTACAGTGCCCTTAGCAATGTGTCAATGTACCTGTGGTCCTGTAGCCTGTATTTATCACCTTAATTTTGTTAGTTTTAGAAACACTTTATAGTCTCAATAATTCACAGGGAGATTTATAGTGTGCATTTAAAAAAGAAATTTATTATTCTTTCTTGTTAAGATATGTGTTCAACTTAGGAAACATTAGGATTAAGAGAAAGGAAAGTATTCACTCCAGTCCGTCACTCACGCCAAACTGGGCTCACCGAAGATCTGACACTGACTTTCTGATCTTTCCTTTTTTTTGTCCAGTGTTTTAAAGACAAATGCATGCTGCTCCACATTTTTTAAAATGTAGTTTTGTGAACCCACATTTTGCTACATTACTTTACTAATTATAAACATAATTGTCATATCTGCCTAACATTTGATTTCCTGAGTGAACCACAACTTACGAGTATCTTCTCCCATCATTATATGCTTGGATTGTCTCCAATTTTTATGGCTTCATAAATAACTTCCCATGAATATTTTCATGACAACCATTTGTCTCCAACTCCAGTGTTTCTTCAGGATGTATATGCCGAGGGAAATTAATGGGTCAAAGGGCATGAATGTCTTGTGCTCTTGAACCACAATGGGAAACTACTTTAAAAAAATATAGCAGTGTTTCACATTTTGGTGCCACAGCAGATGCTCACAGCCCCAATCCACCCAGTTCTGATACAAGTAATAGACAGTGCCACACTTACAGCCCACCACCTCGGATCTTTTCCTTGCCACAGAATCCTGCAGCATGACAGCTGGGATGTCTTCATGTACAGCCCCCGAATAAGCAGGAATCCGTGTTCATAGCCACATGTGGAACAGAAGAAACTGGGGGGAAGACTTTCTTCCTGCCTCTCCTCAGGCAGCTCTGAGGCATATTACATAAAGCTATAGAACATTCTGGAAGAATTGAGTCCTGGCCACCTCAACAGCTTATCTTGTATTGGTTCTCCCTTCCTGCTCCTCTTCCCTCCCTCCCCACAAGCCTCCCACATCCAGACATTCGTCTTAGGCTTATGCTGTCAGGGAAAACTGGGTTCTCTTTCTTCCTATATTCTCTCTCCCTTCCCTAGAGTGGGTGGCTGTGTCAAATCTGTGTCCCGTCCTGCCTTGAACAACTCATGTCTCCTAAATGAAACACCACTTATGTCCATATAGTGTTCTGTAGAGAACAGGTGACAGTCCCAATGATGGTCTTTTTTTTGAGCCACAGTATAAGCTTCTGGGCAGGCCAGGCAAGAGTACTATTACCAAGCCTGTCTAGAAGAGGAACCCAGTTCAAGGTTCTGTCCACTGCCCCCACTACTTGTCAATGGTCAAGATCAGGCAGTCCAGGAACTCCCAGCCTGCCCAGTTTTTCCTGCTCTGTTCAAGTCCCCCCCACTTCCTCCCTTGAAAGCAAGGCCACAGGGCTCCTGGGATTGTGACCCCTCATTCATGCTGCGCTGAA
This sequence comes from Acomys percivali, assembly GCA_907169655.1. NCBI lineage: Eukaryota > Metazoa > Chordata > Mammalia > Rodentia > Muridae > Acomys > Acomys percivali. Next base: position 22,131,296 of record OU015744.1, on the reverse strand, counting down.
GGCAACCAGAAGGCATTCCTTCTCTGCCATCTCATCTCTTCTGCAGAAGTCAACGCGTCCTTGTCCTCCTCGGGGCTCTGCTGTTCCTGGCATCTTTCACTGCTGCTGCTCTGCTCACACTGGCTTACAAACTTCCAGTTGTATCTCCGGCAGCAGCCAGGTAACACTGTCGTCTCTGTCCCTTGCCTGCCCTCACCAGGTCTGAGAAGTCTGCAGAATGCTCAGGCTGTTTGTCCTGTGCCCATCAACGTATGAAAAAACTGGGTTAGGCACCTTTGATGATGTGGATGAAAGTTCCAAATTTCCCAACCTTTCAATTTGCAGTGGGTGGGGGAGGAAGGGTTCTTCTAAAATGCATTCTGTTGTAGGAAATGTTTCTCAGAGGACAGGAGCACCCCCGTGTGGTTGAAATGGGGTTCTCCCTTAGTGTAGATACCAGATACCTTGCTGGATGGAGAAACTGAACCTGTAAGGAAGTTGGGGTGACCTCTTTCAAGGTCACACAGCATTAGCATCTAAGATTTGTCAGGGTTGCCTCCAGCGCTTCTTTCAGATGTGCATACAAATGTAACATTTTCCAAAGCAGCCTTTACTGACCTCTAATAAAGCCAGCATGAGGGGCTCTGGGAAGATAGCAAGACAAGCACAGAGACCTATGTGTGCATTACAAAACTCTCATTAAAAAAAAAAAAAAAAAAAAAAAAAAAAAGGGCGGGGCCCTGGGGGTGCACGCCTTTAGTCCCAACACTGAGTTCAAGGCCAGCGTGGTCCAAAGAGTGAGTTCCAGGAAACTCTGTTTCAAGAAACCAAAACATTAAAAAAAAAAAAGGGAGGAGCATCATGGTGCATCCTTCATGACGTTCATGGTGCATGCTTGCAAGGCATGCAGTTCTTGCAATCCCAGTGTTGTGCAAGTAGCAACGGGTAGATCCTGAGGCTTGCTGGCCAGCCTAACCTACTTGGTGATTTCTAGGCCAGTGAAAGATCGTCTCTTAAACAAATGACAACAACCAAAACACTCGACATGGCTCAGAGAGTAAAGGTGCTTGCTATAAGCCCGAGGACCTAAATTCAATCCTGGACCCACCCACGTGCTGGGAGGACAGAACTGATTTCTGCAAGTTGTCAACTGACCCCCATATCTGCACTGGGGTGAATACACATGGGCATACAGCAACAAGCCTGAGGAACACTGTCCAAGGCTGTCATCCTGTGGTGTCTACATGCAAAGACACACATGTACACACACACAGACACACAGACACACACACACCATGGCCCAGCACTATTTGTATTTGTGAGTGAATTCACTGCAAGCCTCCTGGTTAGTAGAGCCCAGTGCCCTTTTCTATATTTTTGAATATATATATATAATATGTATATTACACACACACACACACACACACACACACACACACACACACACACACAC
>OU015744.1:22094560-22129362 GCA_907169655.1 Acomys percivali | reverse complement strand
GTCCATGCTACAGTGTGTTGTGTGTCTGTGCTACAGTGTGTTGTGTGACTGTGCTACAGTGTGTTGTGTGTCTGTGCTAAAGCATGAAGGCAATGCTTCTTCTAGCCAGAGTCCAGTCCTCCTTTCTGAGCCAAAGGACCAAGAATCCTATTGCACTATTGGGGCACAACTGTTGTCTCCAATGCCTCTGCTAGGCTTGATCTTCAGTGGCCTTGGCTTTGTCATAGACAGTTCAGAGACAAGGCCTTCCTCCCTGGGAAATCTTGTCTTACTGATGGCAACATCAAGAAATAGGATTTTTCTGGATGTGGTGGCACATGCCTATAATCTCAGCATTCAGGAGGACCAGGAAGATTGCTGGCTCAAGCCTGGGGATATATAATGAGAATATATATATATATATATTTTAAAAATCACCCAGCTGGTGTGGTAGCAACAGCTTTTAATCCCAACACTTGGGAGACAGAGGCAGGTTGATCTCTGTGAGTTCGAGGTTAGCCTGGTCTACAAAATGAGTTCCAGGCCAACCAGAGCTATACACAGAGAAACTGTGTTTCAAAAAACTAACTAACTAATAAATAAAATAAAATCACTCAGAGCCGGGCATGGTGGCGCACGCCTTTAATCCCAGCACTCCGGAGGCAGAGGCAGGCGGATCACTGTGAGTTCGAGGCCAGCCTGGTCTACAAAGTGAGTCCAGGACAGCCAAGGCTAACACAGAGAAACCTTGTCTCAAAAAAACCAAAAAATAAAAAAAATAAAAAATAAAATAAAATCACCCTAACAAACAAGCAAGCAAACAAAAAGATTCCTCAGGACAAGTGGCTGCATGGAAGAGTGTATCTTTTACATGTTAGTGTGGTAGTGTTCTGAAAATATATTGTCCAGCTACAGATAAAACAGCATGATCACGGAGACCCTTAAACACAGCTCAGGTCACTTGAGGCTTCAGGAAGAACAGGGTATCAGCAAAGGGGAGAAGGTAAGACAAAGAAGAATCATTGGGCTAACCAAGTCAAAGGCTAGTGTCAGAGCCAGGGGCATGGAGCCAGGGATGCTGACAGGTGGAGCCGGAGAAACAACTCAGCTGGGAAGAACTAGGACTCTGGTTCCTACCGGAGGAGGCCACGCATACCAATGGCTGCCAGGGATGAGACAGGGAGGAGGAGCTGCGAGCAGACAGGCAGGCCAAGAGCAGGGTACAGCATGGGCAGCTCAGCTGTGTTTCTTGAGATTGCAGGCCTGTTGACAGCAAAGAATTAGTGAAGGGTGAAGGGCTAAGTCTGACCTAGCTCAAAGCAGCAGTGTGGGAAGGCCCTGATAGCTTCCTTTCCTTCCACACAGCCCAACCTAGGGCGGGAAGTTGAGCTTCAAGATCTCAGAGTCATGATGGTAGGTTGTGTCTCCCATCAGCTCGGACATCGTGGGAGCTTACCAACTAGGGCACAGGAGCCAGAGAGCCTGACAACGTAGATCTGGGTCTGAAGAGATCAAGAGATGTGGCGTAAGACCAAGGACTTAAACCAAGCCAGGGTTTAACTCACCTCTGCTGTTTGAGCTGGAGGTGGCTCTCTAGTCCCAGTCCTCAAGGTGCCCCTTCCGTGCCACTGAGGCATCCATCCTCTTTGGCTAAAGGACAGAAGAGGACATTAGGAGAGGAGGGAATGTTGGACAGAGATGTTTTCTTCTAGCTGACTTTGAACTGATCATTTGTGGGAAATTGAAAAGAAAAAAATAAGTGTGAGAGGTCCTGATGTTCTTTCGCCAGGCTTTGCCTAAGGTACCATGCCAGGGACCCATGGTATATTATCATCCACAGGAAGTGACATTGCTCAACCCATGGGGCTTAGACTGGCAGCTTGCCCTTCCCCGTTCACCCACATCCCCCCCCCCCCTGTGTAGTTCTGAGGATTGCTGTCCATGTCACCACAATCAAGGAGCGGAGCTCTTCTGTTACCACAAGCCCTAAGTTCCTCACCCCTGTTCTTCTCTGCTTTTCTCTGCATAGACCGAGGCTTAAAAAAACTTAATGTGTAAGAGTAGCAGAGCAACTATCAGGAATAGGAAGGTGTCCAGAGTGACAGGAAGCGTGTGTGTGTGTGTGTGTGTGTGTGTGTGTGTGTGTGTGTGTGTGTGGTGTGTGTATATGTATGTGTGTGTATGTGTGTGTGTGTATCAGTAGGGAGCAAATATGATCTAATACATTATGTATGTGCATGTAAGTGTGATAATGATCTACTGACAGTTGACCACGCAGAATCAATATGTCACTCAATAAGGCACCAGTTTGTACAGTTACTTTTCGATCTTTGAGATAGGGTCTCTCTGTGTAACCCAGCTGGACTTGGACTCATAAGTTCTCCTGATGGTGTCTCCCGAGCAACAGGATGATAGGCATATGTCACACACCCAGATCATCAAACCCTTTCATACTCAGTCACACACACCCTTCACCCCCATTGTCTCTAACCCCTGCCTACCACTCGGCTGACATTTCACTTTAGTCAAATCGGCAGTGGTTGAGTTTTACACCAAGAAGATGTGAAGTGACAGAAAAGGCGCCAAATAGGTGAGCATGCGCAAAAGGGCGCAGTGGTTCCTGAGCTGTGATCCTCTTCTTATTCCCTCAGGTACAGGCCACGCTGGGCTGGACCTTCTCTCTGCTGACCCTGTTTGTAGTTGTCGCCCTGGCATATACAATGGATGACAGCTCTCCCACCTCTTCCATGGCTGCTGCCATCTACCAGGCCCTCCATCGGACCCTGTGGGCGGCAGCTGTGGGCTGGGTCATCTTTGCCTGCCAGGAAGGCTATGGAGGTAGGAGGGGCCCTTGGCTCTGCTCTTGGGCTCACACCCTGTTCCAGAGCATGACAGTATTGAAACACGAAGCTGTGCACCCGAGTTAAGGATGAATAATTGATTCCAATGCAGAAAGAGCAGCACACCACACACATACACACACACACCACACACACATACCACACACATACACACCATACACACACACACACACCACACACATATACACACACCACACACATACACACACACCACACACATACACACACACACACACACACACACACACACACACACACACGACAGACCTATGACTTGGTGACTCTGTACCCTTTCCCATCAGGACTGGTGAAGCGTGGGCTTTCTTGTGGCCTCTGGAGTCTCCCAGCCAGCATCAGCTATGCCTGCTACCTCCTCCATCCCACTGTGATCATTCTCTATAACGGACTGCAGGAGACCCTGATTCACTACACAGACACCAATATGGTGAGCAACTGCCTGGCCCTAGTCTTCGCTCCAGCACCTGCCCGTCTCAAGCTGCAAAGCAAAGAGCTGGCTCTGTTAGAAGCTGCCTTTGTGCTGCCCTTTTCTAAAGTTTAGCTGAAGGACAGAGGGGGAGGGTTTCAGTCCAGGATACGCTCTTAATTTGGGACCATTTATTCTCTACGCTGCTTCATGGGGTTGGGGCAGCATACTCTCAGATTCAAAGGCGGGTGGGATGGATGGGGTGGGGTGGGGTGGGGCAGGGTGGGGTGGGGCGGGGTGGGTGGGGTGGGGTGGGGTGGTGGAGGCATGGAATAAACTGTCCACTGAGCCCTCTTTGCCCACAGTTCTATCTTTTCTCTGGACACTGTGTGCTGACCTTCCTCTGTGGCCTGGCTCTGACCCTGTTCATCGAACGGCCATGTCAGGAACTGAAGTGGGGCCTGTGGGGACCAGCGTCTGATGGACCATGAGCGTTCCAACTGAAACCCAAGAGAACCACAGGCCCTCTGGTGGTGACGCACAGAGGCAGGGCCTCCTCTGGGATGTAGTGAACACCTGTGGTCCTTAGACGAGATCTGATTTTGTGAACATTTACTGCTACAATGTGTACAGATAATCTGTGTTCACCATAAAAAAAGCAATTCTATGATATTTTCTGCTTGTACAACAATCTCTCTCTCCTCTCCCTCCCTCCCTCCTTCCATCTCTCTCTCCTCTCTCCCTCCCCACTCCCTCTCTGCTTGGATTTAATTTTCTCTATTGGTGACCATAGTGTTACAGTATTAAAATGGAGGCCAGGCCCCAAAGCATAAAAAGGCACACAGACATACTTTTTCTTCTACATGATCTTAGCTTTGCTTGGTTTGTAAGTTGAACTGCATATATATTTGCATATTAAAGGAAAACAACACTTAAACTCAACCAATCAGAAGTAGCTACAAGACTTGCACCACTAGGGACTCTCCAATGGGAAGAGACCAAACAAACAGCAGTGGAACTGTAATCAATCACGTTGGCTTGGCTTCCTGTTGAGTTAGTTCCCATGTGAAGTGCTTGGGCCACACTGTGGGTGGAGCTGCCCAGGGTGCCTCAGTTTACATTTTAGCATCAGGCGATTACCTGATGTAGTGCACGTATTACAATTTGAGTCTTGAAGCTCACGTGGTTTATAATGCTGTTATTCTCACCAAAGTCACCTCCCATAGCTTTCTACAACACGTCCACTTGTTGTTACGATACCTGGAAGATTTACTGCCCTTGGGGTGTTGTGACCCACTGGTATTTTTTACTCACGAGGCTTTGTCAACACAGACTTTTAAAAGTCATTTTTTTCCTGAAAACATGGTTCCTGTTATGAGCTGAACTTTGTCCATTCCCTAAAAGACCTGTTGAAGTTCTAGTTCCCTGAATCTCAAAATCATTGCCTTTTTAGAGAGAGAATTTCCAGAGTCATTGAGGTCACTGAAGCAAGAAGCCCCAATTTAATGACCACTGTCCTCATAAAAAGAGACACACACAGAGGGAAGATGATATGAAGACACTGGGTGAAGGTGACTGACCATTTTCCATCTCAGGAAGGACCAAATACTTCTGGGCATAAACACCGGAGGCAGCGAGGAAGCCTATTTTAGAGCTCTAGAGAAGTGTAGCCCTACGCATGTATGCACGCATGCGCGCGCAAACAGGATATCCGGCTGCCAGCAGCGTGAGACAGACAGACATTTCTGTTGTCTTAAGCCACTTAGCTGTAGTATTTTGTTATAGGGGCCCTAGGAAGCTATAGTGCTCCCTTAACCTATAGGGAATACATTTCAAGAGTCTCCCAGTGGATGAGTGAAGCTGCAGACTATCAAATTCCTGTATGTTGTTTTTCTGTATTCATATATACCTATTATAAAGTGTAATTTGTGAATTAGGTGAAGGAAGAAATAAACAATAACTAATAATAAGTAACTTATGCTAGCATGGTTATAGTATACTGCAACATAGTAACTGTATAACTTTATAAGCAATTTATTACAATAAATTTTTTTTTTTTAATGTGGCCCCTCCTCTCTTTAAGACAGCCCTTTGTGTTGTCATTTTGGCTATTTAAGTCCCCAGCATCACTACTCTTGAGCTTTGGGGCTGTTATTAATTACACTCTGGGTTACCGAAACACAAACTCTGTGGCACTGAGTGTCGATCTGTGACAGCTGGAAGAAGGAGCGATCCACCTATGGAAGGGATTGAGAACAGGAATTGTTTCTGAAAGTCTCTACATGCTCAGGCAGTGGATAATGGTGAACACCTGAGCGCTTGGAAAATAAAACACCAGGGAAAAGCAGACTGTTGGCATATAAGCCCCAGGCAAAACTAACCAGGAAAAAAAAAAAATGGGTCCTTCGTGAATGACTTCTAGCCCATCCACCTCAGTTTCTAGCAAGGAGGCCCAGGTACAAGGCCGAATGGAGAGTCCGGGTCCCCAGGATCCCAGCTTTGAGTATTTTCCTAGCTGCATGGTATTAACTGACGTCTAACATAGTTTAGCATGCAGCTGCCTTTGTTTGCTTAATAATGGAAATACGAACTAAGAGTGTTGGGAGGAGCCCGTGCTCCTCCACGGGCTCTGTATCAGTTTCTCTCTCCAGGTTCCTGCCTTAAGCTCTGCCCTGACTTCCCCCCCCAGGGATGGAGTGTGACCTGAGAGAATGGCAAGCTGAAAGAAACTCTTTCCTCCCCTAGAAAACAAGCAACCAACCAAAAAAAAAAAAAAAAAAAAAGCCGAGAGTGATGGGCTACACGTGGTTTCTCTGTTGCCTGGCAGACGGGAAGGGAAAAATCATTGCCAAGTGGGAGGGCTAAGAAGAACACTAAATCCTCCAGTAGGACATGTGGTAGCTCACCTCGCCTTTTCCAGGCAGTGTGGGAAAAGGCACAACTTTCCGAGATCCGTTCCCTCCTGTTGGCAGAATCTGGCCTGCGTCAGGTAAAAGCCTAGCTTCAGCTGGGCATTTCAGGTTCCCCCTGTGATACAGCGGCCAAACTGGCTTTTAGGCCACTCTGATCGGCAGCAAGTTCTTAGAGTGCCCCCTGGTGGCTGTGTGGGCATCTGAACCCTCGAGCTTTTCCTTTTTAAATATATATATTTATGTTACTTTTTGGGGGGCAGGGCGAAGGGGGTTTTCCCTCAGCGGCTCCTCTCGTGTCTCTTCTATTCCCTATTAACGCCACACACACACACACACACACACACACACACACACACACACACACACACACACACACACACACACACACTCACTCACTCACTCACACCCTACTAATACTACTTAGTGTTTGTTGCCTGTATGAGTATGATTTTAGGGCTGACCACTTAGGATTGGATTATCTATCAGGGGAATATTCCCTCCCTGGGGAGGACCGAATCTCCCTTTCTCCGCAGCCCTTTATTGCCTGTAGCTCTTCATATGGGAGTTGGGCTTCATGACATATTTTCTCTTTCATGATGGGGTGTCAGCAGGTGGTGTCACTGTGGAGGTCTTGTTGAGATTTAATTTAATGGGTGCTGCTTCTCGACATACATAGAAGACGATATCGTAGCAGAGACCCAGTGAACCTTGAGGCTTCATGGGACTGCTTGAGGGCTGGGGGCATAGATGGGGTGACTGTCAAATGTGGCTGGGCCCCCTTGGGAAATGAAGGATCTGCCAACAGCTTCCGCAGCCCACTAGACAAAAGTTTCTAGTTTCTGTGAGGCTCTAGGCATGGGACCCATGAGGATGGATTTCCAGGGACTAACTCATCTTGGAAAAATAGCCTCCCTGTTGTTGTAGTTCCATAAACACAAGGGAGAAATGGGAGAAACTTAGTTTTAGATTTGTGGAAATACAAAATTTATGGAATGTTTGAGATTATTTGGATCCTGAGACGACTATGTTACATCATATGATATTTATGAGATAATTAAACAATTTGAAAAATCATATTTGATGATATTGAGGGCTTAACATTTTCTGCGGTAATGGTATTGAGGTTATATTTTACTTTCAGATACATATTGAGACATTTATGGCTAAAATTATATAATAAAATCTGATTTCTGTCTCCAAACACTACTGGATCCATAGAGGACTGCCCATCAGCAAGATGGGCCACGTATCTGGTTTTTGAAGCTGGTCAGTAGGTTTATGGGACTTTATTACACATTTTCTCCAGTTTTATATGTGTTTGTAATTCACATAGTGCCGAAGACCAGCTTCAACATCACAGGGTTGTAGGGGATGGGCTATATGGTCAATGTTCAGCCATCTTGTCAGAGCCTAGGTTCCTATTTCTCCAGCAGTCTGCCATTCACCAGAAACCAGCTGACCCTGTCCTGGTTCGGCAGTTAGACTAAAGATAAGATTTAGATGGAGCCACCATGTTGTAGTTTAACAGTTAGATTAGATAAAGATAGCAACATATTCAGTGTGGCAGAAGGTTGTGACCTGCTTGGAATTCCTCGCATCTTGAGATAGCCTACGGCTGGGTTGCCATAGCAATATGCTTCCCTGACCCCTGCCTTATAAAAACTCTGTGAAATTTCTCAATAAACGGGGTTTGATCAGAATCCAGACTTGCCCCCTTCTTCATGTCTTGTGTTCTGTCCCTATACAGGAAAATTCTCCTTCTGAGCGTTAGTTGAACCCCGGCAGGCCAGGGTACAGGGTAAACTGAGGCAGGGCATAGCTCTGCGGCTGGTTGAGTCACCCAGCAGGTTTTCTCTGAGGGCAACTTTCCAGGGCAGATCTGGTTGTTACCAACAGCAGCTTCCACTGATAGAGGCAGCGGAGGAATCAGAACTTAATCGTTCTTGGTGGTGGACCAGAGTTGGTAGCTTTCTGGCAGAGGCCTTCCACCTAATTGTGGCAAGCAGGGGGTCTAAAGCTGACAGCTCTTAGCAGGGACTTCCACCTAATTGTGGCAAGCGGAGGCTAAGGCTGAGAGCTCTTAGCAGGGGCTTCCACTGAATTGTGGCAACTGTCTAAAAAGGAAAGGAAAGAAGGAGAGAAAACCCCCACGTGCGTGATGAAATAAAACAGACTCCAGCAGGTAGGTCCCAACAAGCTTCTCCTACTTTACACACACACACACACACACACACACACACACATGCATACATACACATATACACACACATTCACATATTGGGTGGATGGAAACTGATTCCAGCCCAATCTTACACACATACATATACACGTTCACACACCTTGATGGATGGAACAAACTCCAAAGAGGGAGTTCCAACCCAACCTGCTATTGTACATATGCGTATATATACATATATACATTTGGTGAATGGAACAAACTCCAAAGAGCGAGTTCCAACAACTTTCTTATTTCTCCCACAGATTATATATCCTAGCAAAATCTTTCAAGCAGTAAAAAAGTTCACAATGTGGCTACATTCTATTTTTCTTTAAGTGAACGATTACAATGAGTATATATAAGGAAAACATGTTCCCCAATACCCTCGCATGTTCAGATTTTTTTTGTTTTTGTTTTTCAAGACAAGGTTTCTCTGTGTAGCCTTGGCTGTCTTGGACTCACTTTGTAGACCAGACTGGCCTCCAACACACAGCGATCCGCCTGCCTCTGTCTCCCGAGTGCTGGGATTAAAGGCGTGCACCACCACAACTGGTCTTGTTAAAATGTTTTATGTATTATGGGTGAAAAACAAATTATTCCCAAGAATCCATATACATTTGTAGTTAAGCAATTTGTTATATATTAACAGAATAAGCAAGCAAGGCAATTTCTCATCCAGCTTTTCCTTACCAGCAGGTTGCAATTTGCAGTTACAAAGGATCAATTATCTTAAAAAGGAAATCTTATAAAAATCTTACAAACTTCTATATAAAAAATAATCAGCCATTTCTATTTTAAATTCTAAAGGTGTGCATCTCCTCATTAATATTCTTATTAAGTCATATCAGGAAGCTGAGGGCAAAAAATAGGATAAGGAAATTAATCATTGTCTCAGTCACTAACCCAGCTTGAGAGAGTCACGTCAGCCAGCACTACTCTGGGCTACTGTTTTTGTTCGACAGCCTCAAAAAGTCCCTTAGCTTTACTATTAAGAACAAACTTCTTCTTAACTTCAGATTGTTCCCGAAGACTTTTCTACATCAGAGCCACTAGCAAAAACATCTTTACCTAACCTTGTTAAATAATCTGTTTTCCCAAATTCTTTCTAAGGGTAGTGGTCACTGCTGGCAATCTATATCTCTAAATTCTTTTCAAGGGCAGGGGTTGAATCAGTAAGAGATCAGGCATTGCTATTGTGAGTGCCAGTGACACTGTCCAGTGAGGGGCTGGGAGCCCCCTTAGATTCTCATGAGGGATATGGTGATCACAAGGACAAGCAGAACTATGTTCCATAACAGCATGAAGTCCTCAGGACACGTAGTTCTCGGGGTTAGGCCTCTCTGAGAAACCCATTGTGGTTGTGCCAACCCATGTGTCACATTTCAGGAGTTTTAGAGATGTTTTGTTGTTCCTTCTGCATGGTCCCTGACAATGTAGCAATAACAAAAAACCCCCTAATTTATAGAATAGCACTTTCAAAGTAGAAGATCAGTTTGTAGGCGCGTTTACCAATTCTAAGCTCTGAAATCTGTGTTTTATCACCCAGCTACCCACCATCTATGGAGAAAAGCAGGTGAGATGTGGGCAATCCTTCTGTCTTAGTTAGGGTTTCTATTGCTGTGAAGAGACACCATGACCACAGCCACTCTTATACAGGGAAACATTTAATTGGGGCTGACTTGCAGCTCAGAGTTTTAGTTCATTCTCATCATGGTGGGAAGCATGGTGGTGCGCAGGCAGACATGGTGCTGGAGAGGGAGCTGAGAGTTCTACATCTGAATCCGCAGGCAGCAGGAAGGGACTTGGTTTGAGCTCCTGAGACTTCAAAGCCCAACTCCACTGTGACACACTTCCTCCAGCAAGGCCACATGTACTCCAACAAGGCCATAACTCCTAATAGTGCCTATCCTCATGGGCCAAGCATTCAAACACATGAGTCTATGAGGACCATAACTATTCAAATCACCACAACTTCCAAAATCTGACGATGCCCCCACAGCATCTCCCCAGCTACCTGTGAGCTGGTCTAGCTTGCTGCTAAGTCTATGGAGTCCATTTAGAGTACAAGTGATCTCAGCAGGTGACACATACTGGTAGTCTCTACCTCATTCATACTACCCACAATTCCTCAGTTAGGAAGCAACAGCATTAGTGGTCCAAATATATGTTCCAGTTTGCTTACTGTTGCTATAACAAGTTCCATGACCAAAAGCAATTTGAGGAGCAAATAAATGGTTTATTTCTGCTTACACGTCCAGGTAACTGTCCATCACGGACAGAAGTCAGGGCACGGATGTATTGTGGCTTGAGTAGACACAGGAACCATGGAAGGAAGCTGCCTATGGATGGTACCACCCAGAGTGGGCTGGACCTTCCTGAATTAGTTAGCAATTAAGAAAATGCCCCAAGGACACATCCACAGCCAACCTCATCTAGACAACTCCTTAATCGAGGTTCTTTCTTCCCTAAATGTATCAAGCTGACAATAGAATGCATTTGGCAAAATCACACTTTTCACCTACTTGGATGCAGCTTCCTCGCCTTTGGATGCAGCCAGCCTTCAGGCATGGAGATAGACGTGATGCAAGTGTGCAAGTGACTACTGCTTTCCCTCTAGTTCACTTCTCCATTGGTGTAAAATGACACCTTGACCAGGGCAACTTACACGAGAGGCTGTTTAATTGGGCTGATGGTTTTGGAGGTTTAGAGCCCCTGGTGATGAAGCAAGGGAGCAGAAGGGCTCACGGGACCCTTGTGGTCAACAACTCAATTGAATGTAACCCATTCCCAGTACCGGAAGCTTCATTTAGTGATAAGAGATGTGCAATGGGGCTCTGTGTCCCCCGTTATTTGGCTATTTAATTTAGATCGCCTTCATAGATGTATATATTTTAGAAAGCTTCTACTGTATTAGGTTTCGATACTACCCTTCAAATGGCCCTTAATTTTAGACATTTCTCCCTGAATTTCCTTCCCCTCCCTACTTGATCCTCCCATTCCAGTCTTCCATCCACAACTATTTATCCTACTTTCCTTTCCTGGGGAGATCTTTCCCTTCTAGTCCTTACTCCACCACTGACTTAACAGCAAATACTCACATATAAATAAATACAAACCATATTTGTATTTCTGGGTCCATGGTACCTCATTCAGGATGATTTTTTTTTCTAGTTCCACCCATTTACCTGCAAATTTCATGATTTCATCTTTTGTAACAGCTGAATAATATTCCATTGTATAAATTGACCATTAATCATTCACCATTTATCTGTTGATAAGCATCTAGAATATTTCTAATTTCTGGCTACTATGAATAAAGCAGCAATGAACATGGCTGAGCAAGCATCTCTGCTAAGAAGTAGACTCCTTTGGGTATATGGGCAAAAGTGCTATAGCTGGATCTTGAGGTGGACCGTTTCCCATTTTCCTGAGGAACTGCTACACTGATTTCCATAGTAGCTGTACAAGTTTGCACTCCTACCAGCAATGGATGAGTGTTCTTACTCCACATCCTCACCAGCATGAGCTGTCACTTGTGATTTTGATCTTGGCCATTCTGACAGGTGTGACATTTGTATTTCTCTGATAACTAAGGATATTGAACATTTCTTTAAGTGTTTCAAAGCCATTTGAGTTTCCTATATTAAAAAATTCTCAGCCAGGGGGTGGTGGCACATGCCTTTAATCCCAGCACTCAGGAGGCAGAGGCAGTTGGATCTCTGTGAGTTTGAGGCCAGCCTGGTCTACAAAGTGACCAGCCAAGGGTACACAGAGAAACCCTGTCTTGAAAAAACAACAACAAAACTCTGTTTAGATCTGTTTTAAAGTGAGTTATTTGATTTCTTGCTATCTAGTTTTTTGAGTTCTTTATATATTTTGGGTATTAATCCTCTGTTGGATGTGTTGTTGGTAAACATCTTTTTCCATTCTGTAGGCTGCCGCTTTGTCCAAATGACAGTTTTCTTTGCCTTACAAAAGCTTTTCAGTTTCATGAGGTCTCATTTATCGTTTGTTGGTCTTAGTGCCTGTGTTACTGGTGTTCTGTTCAGAAAGTATTTTCTTGGGCCAATGAGCTCACGGGTATTTTTCTTTCTCTTCTATCAGGTTCAGTGGATCTGGTTTTATGTTGAGGTCTTTGATCCATTTGAACTCAGTTTTGTGCAGGGTGATATATATGGATCTATTTGGATTCTTCTACATGCAGACATCCAGTTTGGTCAGCACCATTTATTTGAAGATGAGGTCTTTTTTCTGTGTGTGTTTCTGATTTCTTTATTTAAAAAAATCCAGTGTCCATAGGTGTGTGGATTTAAGTCTGGGGCTTCTGTTTGATTCCTTGGCTTAATGTGTCTGTTTTTGTGCCGATACCATGCTGTTTTTATTATTATAGCTCTGTAGTACATCTTCAAAGGGGATCATGATACCTCCAGCAGTTCTCTTATCATTTACATTTGCTTTAGCTATATTGGGTGTTTTGTTTTTCCATATAAAGCTGAAATTTGTCCTTTCAAAATCTTGAAGAATTGTGTTGGAATTTTGAAAGCAATCACATAGAATCTGTTGAATGCTTTTCATATGATGGTCATTTTCATTAAGTAATTCTGCTGATCCATGAGTGTAGGAGACCTTTCCATCTTCTGATATCTTCTTCAGTGTCTTAAGGTTTGTATCACACAAGTTTTTTTCATTTGTTTGGTGTGAGTTATCATAGATTTTTTTTTTTTATTATTTGGGGCTATTGTGAAATGTGCTGTTTCCTTGATTCCTTTCTTGTCTGTTTGTCATTTGTATATGGGAAGCCCTTTTGTGTACTAATTTCTAACCTGCTACTTTTGCTCAAAGTGTCTATCGGCTGTAGATGCCCCTTGGTGGAGTTTTTAGGTTTTATGTATACAATCATATGACCTGCAAATAGAGATGCTCTGACTTTTTCCATTCCACTTTGTAGCTCCTTGATCTTCAGTTGTTTTATTGCCTTAGCTAGAACTTCAAGGACTATATTGAACAGGTATGGAGAGAGCGGACAACCTTGTCTTGTTCCTGATTTTAGTGGAATTGCTCTGTGTTTCTCCCCATTTAAGTTGATGTTGGGTGTGAGTTTGCTGTAAGCTGCCTTAACTATGTTGAGGTTATGTCCCTTGATCCCATAATCTCCCTAGGACTTTTATCATGGAAGGTGTTGGATTTTGTCAAAGACCTTTCCTGTATCTAGTGAGATGATCATATGATTTTCATCTTTCAGTCTGTTTATATGGTAGACTACATTTATTTATTGATCTATGTTGAACTATCTCTGAATCTGGGATGGTCTTTTTGATGTGTTCTTAGATTTTGTTTGCAAGTTTCTTATTGCATGTTTTTGCATGAATATTCATAAAAGAAAGTGGCCTGCAATTATCTTTCTTTGTTGAGTCTTTATGTGCCTTTGAAATCAAGGTAAAGGTGGTCTCATAAA
Organism: Acomys percivali; assembly: GCA_907169655.1. Classification (NCBI taxonomy): domain Eukaryota; kingdom Metazoa; phylum Chordata; class Mammalia; order Rodentia; family Muridae; genus Acomys; species Acomys percivali. The sequence goes on along the minus strand of OU015744.1, from coordinate 22,115,513 downwards.
ATGAATTGGATAATGTTACCTCTGCTTCTTTTCTGTGGGAAATAAAGTTAAGGAGTTTACATTTGAAACTTTTAGGCCCGTGGTCTTGGTAGTTGGGGAAGGGAGTCCCAAAACCGGGGAATGGGAGCAGGATCCCACCCTCTGAAATAGGTTATACTTATCTGGAGTGTGCCCTGCAGATCCAGGGGATCTCCCGAAGCTTACAAGAATCTATTTTAAGTTTATAAAAAGAGATGAATTGGCTTGGGAGACAATATAAAATCTGATCAATGTTGAAGCAAAAATCCCAATCATTTGATTTTACCAATGAAGACTCAGGAACCAGATGCTGAGGTGGAAACTTGCTAGGTCAGAGAGGCAGAGAAAGCACCCAGCTGACTATTCTACTTTGCCAATGTCCCAGAAGGAAAAAGCCCCTTCTCTTCCACACTGTCTTAAAGCCCTTCAAACCGAATGTCCCCTCTTTCTACTTCTTCTGTGTCTCTCTATTCACTCTCCAGAATTCCTCTCACTCTTTATGGTTTTTCCCTATGTTCACTTCCTGTGAACTGGTTGCTTGCTCTGCCTCTTGAACCTAGGGTTAACTTTACTTAATCCTGTTAAATAAAGGATTAAAGGTGTGTGTGCTAGAGCTGAACCACACCATAACCACCTGTTTACAATAAACAGAAAGCTCTTGTTAAAGGTGTGTGCTAGGGCTGAACCACACCACAACTAAAAACACGTTTTTCCAGTACACAATCTTGGGGTTCACACTGTGATCAAGTATTCTGCAACCTATTTGGAGTCATTTTATTGCTATGCTCCTTTGGCAAAAATAATAATTTTAGGTTTCCCCCTAGGCTTATGGCCTATCTGGTCTTAGGTTCTGGGCCACTTTAGCAGTGTCAGATATAAGGTGGACCTTAAATCTAATTAAAAAGAAAAGTAGTTGCTATAAGTCACAGTGTTTGTAGCTGGGTGATACTGATGATTACCTTTCTCTTCTATTATCATGCAGAATACCTTCCATTACAGTGGATGCTAAGCAGTACATGTAAAGCTTTTAGTTGGGCACCAACTCATCATCTTCATGTTTGATGACATGTCATCTTTAGCAATCGGGCTTTACTGTCAGATTATGGAGAACAACCAATACCTTGGCATTAAACTGTGGTGTTTGTAGGGCAGGGGTCCATGGTACTTCTTTGGCCAATAAACTCAGCAAGATGTAACCCATTCCTGGTCCTTGAGGCTTTATTTGGTGGCGGAAGATGTCTAGTTAGGGCATCGCCTCTCCTATTATATAGTGACTCCAGTCACATTTCTTTCATACATGTATATATTTAGGAAGCTTCTACAGTAGTAGGTATCCATATGGGTTTTCAGAATATCTTTAGTTGAGTTGTCCTTCCCTTGTTCCTTCTGTTGGCTCTGTTTCTTAACAATTAAACTTTATTATACAACCCAACTAGCTTACACAAAAGGGAAAAAAGGTTAAAGGGAAACAAGAGTGAACCTTCCGGTATCCATTCTACAGGACAGGTCCCTAGGTATCTCTGGCCTGCGCGCTGGTCTGGCCTGTTCACTTGGTTTGAACCTGCTGCTCCTCTCTCCTCTCGCCTGCCTGTCTCTCACGTGCAAAGGGTGGACCCATTGAGGGTCGATTAGAAACACAATAGTCCAGGTGGGGTCCCTTGGTTCCCTTCCTGAATTCCAGGCCCAGGATGGCTCCACCCAGTCTATCTCAAGGTTAATCTCAGGGAGTATCCTTGGTGTGTCCAAGGGCAAAGCCCGCCAAAACTGCTTTCACCTGTGACAAAGCTTACAATCCTTCCAACATCTTTTACCTTGCTCTCCCATCTCCCTCCCTATTGAATCCTTCCAGTCTAGTTCCCTTTATCTTTCCACAACACTCCAGCAGCAAGTCTCAGCTATAATCTCTTTGATATCAGTTTAATGGAAGGAATATCAAAATTTGCTACTACTTTCCCTGTGTTGTAATATTACACATAGCATAGTTTCTAGAAAACACTAGACTGTACACTTAGGAGTGAATGAGATATCAAAACACAAGGGTCCTAATTATACTACACAATAAATGCCTTTGTCTTATGAAAATAGTTTTGACTTTGTAGGTCCCTTGAAAGGCTCTCAGGGGCCTCCAGGGGTGCTCAGACCACACTTTGGAAATCCCTGCTCCAAGCTGATATGCAAATTAACAGAAGAATAGTATTGCCTGTGTCCTCCTGAAAACAGTTGCTCTGGTGCAGACACACCATTGGTGTCCCAGCAAAAGCTTGTATTTAACAACAGTGGCAGGTGTGAGAGAACCAGAGAGCACAGGGGCAAGACGGTGGGAGCACCTCTGAGAAGTAAAAGGAAGGACACGTTTTCACTGTAGAACCCTGAGAGTGGATGCAAAGGCAGGCAGTGCATAAATAAGCCATGGTGATCATGTAAGGAGCTGGGAGAAAACACAGGCAAGCCCAGACCACAGATAGCGACAGGCCACAGCAGCCCAGGCATTGCTGTGTGATGCGAACAACAGAAAAGAATATTCTTTTGTTCTAGGTCCATTTTAGAGTGGGAGGCATCCTTGTCAGTTATGTCAATTTACAGTGAGACATTGAAGCCCCGAAGGACTGTCACCTGTTCAAGTTCACTTACTCACTTTCCCTGCTAGTCTCCCATGGGCAGGGCAGCAGAATAAAACAAAGTTCTCTCTTTTCCTTCTCCACGGCCCTATCCATGTACTCAGCCCCTGCCCCCTATTTTCTTACTCTCCAGAGTCCCTCTTAGCTATAGAAATCAGCTGGTACTCAGACGAACATGGTGGCTCATGCTTCTAATGCCCCCACTCAGGGAGGCAGAGGAAGGTGGATCTCTGTGAGTTCAAGGCCAGCCTGGTCTACAAAGGGAGTCCAAGACAGCCAAGGCCACACAGAGAAACCCTGTCTCCAAAAACAAAACAAAACAAACAAACAGCAAAAAGAGAGGGGCGGGGGAAGAAAGAAAAAAAACGTGGGTACTCAATGATTTCTCTTACTTCCTCTGTGCCAAAAAAATATGTACAAAACACCACTGCCTGAAACAGCTGGAGGCATATAAAAAAGCCGTCCCCTTCCTTCCTTTGGTGAGAGAATTCCAGTGTTGGGTTCTGAGCCTGTTGGTTTGAGTAAACAAGGTAGCAATATACCTGGAGGCTTTGCAGCATATGCTCAGATAACCACAAGGGGGCAGCACCGGCAAGGGCATGGCGGATAGCTGGATCTCACCCGCAGTTTTCTAAACAAAGGATAGGCAAGCCTACCTGGATGTGTAGTGTCAGAGGGAGGGCTGCGCTCAGGCCTTTTGGAAATATCTCTATGGTTTCTAACTCCTTTATCTTTAGTGACTCTTACTGTCTGCCGTTCTACTTCTGTGGATCTTGAAATGTAACCTTAGGTTTTATTTAGTTTTTAGGTTTTGTTTGCTTGCTTAAGGCACAGTTTCACACTGTAGCCCAGGTTGCCTTTGAAGTCCTGGCAATCCTCCTGACTCAGTTTTGAGTAATGTAATTACAAATGTAAACTGCTATGCCTGGGTAATTTTAGTGCGTGCGTGCGTGCGTGCGTATGTGCGTGCGTGCGTGCGTGCGTACATACGCACGTGAGTGTCAGGAGGGGGAGGTCAGAGGACTATCTTGGGTGTCAGTCATTCCTAGGTATTGTCTACCTTGCTTTTTATTTGTTTTTGTTTTTGTTTTTTTGGTTTTTTGAGACAGGGTTTCTCTGTGTAGCCTTGGCTGTCCTGGACTCCCTTTGTAGACCAGGCTGGCTTCGAACTCACAGATCCGCCTGCCTCTGCCTCCCGAGTGCTGGGATTAAAGGCGTGCGCCACCACCGCCCGGCCTACCTTGCTTTTTAATTTGCTGTGTCTTTGTACACTTTGCCTTCTGAGACAGGTCTGCTGTTGGTGTTGGCCTTGCTGATGAAGCTAGGCTAGCTGGCTGGTAAGCCCCATGGGTCCAAGCCAGGCGTGGTGGCGCACGCCTTTAATCCCAGCACTCGGGAGGCAGAGGCAGGCGGATCTCTGTGAGTTCGAGACCAGCCTGGTCTACAGAGTGAGTCCAAGACAGCCAAGACTACACAGAGAAACCCTGTCTCAAAAGAACAAACAAACAAACAAACTTTTAAAAAAGCCCCATGAGTCCAGACAGCTGTAACTACCTCCCCAGCGCAGGGATTTCAAGTGCATACCACCACACTTGGCTTCTTAATATGAGTTTTGGGCATCAAATTCAAGTCCTCATGCTTGTGTGAGAGACTTTACTGACTAAGCTAGCTCCCCAGCCCTACCTTGCCTTTTTGGGAAAGGCTCTGTTAATGTGGGGAAGCCACAGTATTCTACTGTGTGCCTCGCCCCAAGATGGCGCCTGGCATGTAGCCAGCTTTGCCTCAAAAGTAGTAAACAAGTCCTTATTAGGGCATGGCCCGCTGCCCGCAATAGTTCCGCTTTCAAGAGCCAATAGAGTACAGAAACGTGGCGTTGCTTGATTGGATGCTTGGATGTCTATAAAAGGGTATGAGAGGAGTGGTTCGGGGGAGAAGAGCACAAGAAGAGCCTGAATAAACTGCTTGAGAGAAGAACCGGGTGCCGCGTCTTCCTTGCTGGTCGAGTGGGACGCAACATTAATGACCTGGGACTCACCAAGTAGGCTAGGCTGGCCACTGAGTCCAGGCGTCTGCCTGTCTCCACTTCCCCAGGGCTGGGGTTAGGAGTACTTGCCACTATGTCCAGCTACTGTTATATGGGTTATGGGTGTTCAACTCTGGCCCCATGCTGGCATGGCTAGCACTTTCCTGACTGATCCGTCTCCCCAGCCCCTTCTTTTTTTTTTTTTTTTTTTTTTTTTTTTTAATTTTTAAGATGATGAAGTCAGTATCTGGGCTTGGGAGGGCCATCCTGTAATCCTGGCAATTCAGGAGATTAAAGTGTGAGGTTTAGTCCTGGTCCTACTTGGGCTACAATGTGAGTTCAAGACCAACTGGGATCAAAATAAAAAGGGAAAAGAAGGATTTGTATGTAGTTGTGTGGTATAGTGCTTGCCTAGCTTGCTCTAGGAGGCACAGGGCTATTCCACCATGTGACATGATGACACAGTGCTATCATTTACAAAATTCACGCTCAAGAACCATACATTTAAGACACACACACACACACACACACATCTTGTAATGCTTAAACTTACAGAATTTATCTTGGCCTGTGTCCACAGGTCCTCTAGGGCACATGCAGTTCATAAGCATCACATTGGACATGCCTACTAGGCCAAGCAAGGCCAGTGCGACTGACTTCTGGGACCCACTGGAGATCAGCTCCTTATGTCTTGCCTTTTAGCATCACCAGGCTCTCAGGCTGACTTCCATAGCTCCTTCTGGAAGCTTCTCTGGTGTGCTTTGGGGTCTTGAGCTGTCCTTGCTTCACTCTGCCATGTCAGGTTTATCTGAGTAAGAAACAGCTCTTGTTTCTGTAACCTTTTGTTCAGTTAATATTACTCTTCTCAATACCCCCAAAGCAGACAGAAGGCCTGGAGGGCCAAGGAAAAGCCCCACCTGCTCCAGACCAAAGCCTTCCCAAACACTGCTTACTTTGTAGAGAGTTTCTTTTTGTTGGGATTTTAGATTACTGAAAGGTTATCTGTCTCCTCTTCCTACAGGGATCACAATAGAACAGCAGGAGAACAGGCTGTGATGTGATGTGGTGTGTAACTTTCCTCCCTCAACGGGCCATACCCATGTGCCTTCGGTGAGTGTCTCCAGCAAGGGGAGGGGACATCTCAAGTCCTAGAGCTGGAGAGGTTTATGTGGGGGCAGGGCAGCAGCAGCTTCTGAGGCGGGGGAGGAGGGGGAAGGGGGGAGGGAGAGGGGAGGGAGGAAGGGAGGGGGCTAGTTAGCTCTGGCATCATTCAAAAATGTTCATTCCCCCCAGGTTTGGTGGCTTGGCTGCCGGAACTGCAGGGGACAGCGTTGTTCCTCGGTTTCCTTTTCTTAGTATGTCTGACAGTTAGAATGACTCTTCTACCCTTTTAGCCCTTCTGGCATGCCTCTCTTGCCCTCTCGACACCCTTCCCCCCCCCCCCAAATCTTAGTGAACTCTATGCTTTCGATTTGTTTGCTGTGCCTCATATATTTTATATACTGTTTCACAACTTTAGTTTTCCTTTCATACAGTGAGCTACTGCTTCCCAACTTGAGTTTCTCACATTTATATCTTGTCGCAGAGTAGAACTCGAGGTTAGAAGATTAGATCTTTTTTTTCCTTTTGTTTCGTTTTTTTGTTTGGTTTTTCTTTTTTCAAGACAAGGTTTCTCTGTGTACCCCCACGCCAGCTTAGATTTGTTTTCTTTTCTTTTTTCAGATAAGGGTCTCATGTAGCCCAGGTTGACCTGGAACTTGCTGTGTATTAGACCTTGGACTTCTGGTCTTCTACCTCATCAGGGCTGGGGTTGTAGGCATGTGCCACCTGCTCCCATTACGCAAGGCTAGAAACCAAAGCCAAGCTTTCCTCTGTACCAGGTGAGCATCCTGCCCGCTAAGCCACAGCACTACACTTGTCTTCATTTGATTGGTGAGAATGCAACCACAAGGAAGCCACGTGAGTTTAAATCGTGCAAAAAAAAGTAAATTACCTTTGGCAACAATGAGAAGTCCATCTGATAAAAATAGTGTAAATAGTCACGTGGGTGTTTTTCCACACAGCTGCTACAATCTCTGAACCAACAATCACACTCTTTAAGTCGTGTGACGAAGGATGGAGACACATTTCCATCGCTGTGTTTCTTTAGTTCTGGAACAGCTCATTTGTCTTCTCCCGTTGCTCTGCCCCTTGATACTGTGTCCTGCTTTATGAATGACACATTAGATAATGCCAATCAGCTAGGACATGTGGAGTGGTAAAGACCATGACTTTAATGTTTCATCTCAATTCAATGAGACAATAAACGAAGCCTTTAAAAGTATATTTGTATCCTATTAGCCTGATAAATAAGCAGCTCATATATAATAATCTAGAAATTAACTTCTTTTTTGTGAAATCATGTGAGCTGATTTCTTACATCATTTATTGCTCCTGTCATGATTACCTTATAGTCATCGACACTTTTGTTCTCTGCAGATGAACATCTGAAATACAGGCCTCAGTGAAGTGGTAAAGAGGAACTAACTGGTCAGGGAAGCTGATGGATATATGTGTGTGTGTGTGTGTGTGTGTGTGTGTGTGTGTGTGTGTATATATATAGAGAGAGATTTTTATTTTTGGCATATATATTTGTATTATTACACATAAGTAGAAAAATTACATACAGCAAGAAGAACCATGAAACAATCAGGCATCATATAAATGTTGCATTCATGGTGTTTTGGCTAGTTGCATTTGGCAATCTTGTAGAAACATCCTTGCTGATCCATAATTTGGGCCCAGGTATATAAAAAGTTCATGATGGGATACGGGATGGTGTGCACTCAGGGATTAGCGGATATAACAGAGAATGATGGGGAATGAAGGGGATAACGATTGCGTTGTAAAATAAACATGTAAGATTTGGATCCATAAGTTGCTTTTCCTGTACATTCAACATCTAACGACATGAAACCTTGTGTCTTCATTACTGAAGAGGAATTCTAGCGACAGAGAAGACACCTACTGAAACATGCAAAGTGATGAGTGTACATCACAGCAAGTACCTGCACTGGGCATTTCTGTATAGAACAATTGAGTGATTAAGACGTGACCATGAATGCTGTGCTCCACCAGCACCGGTCTGGGGCTGCTCTGGCTCTTCTGGGTGCGTGCATAGGGACAAAAGCACCCTTATGGCTCCCATGGGTTCTTAACTGCAGAGTAGGGGTCGGATGGAATGAATGCCTGCAAAGTTTTCAGGCCACAGGCTTTCTAGTTCCCCAAAAGACAATGTTTGTTCTCTTGAAGATGGATCATGGGTAAATGTGGGGACAGGACAGAAAGCGACAAGCTGTACATTTTTTTTTAACCTTTAAGAGACCTGCTTGAACTGAGCCTCAGTTCCCTGATCTATAAAGTGTTCACCCTGTGCCAGACGGTATTATCTAGCTTAATCCTCCCAGTAACACTTAGAACTCAGTAATAAACAATCATTCTTCATAGTTTATAGTTTATCCTCATATTTTATAGTTGAGAGAAATAGTAAAAGACCTGGCCAAAAAAATAAAAAAATAAAAAAATAAATCAAGATTTCTAAAGAGGCACTGTTTGTTGTCTCTCAATTTGGCTATCAGATTATTCAAACAATGGGAACTTTCCCCACAGGTCTCATGCTGGGAAAGAGAAGGAAAAGGTGGCAATGAGGGGAGAACTTCTCTCCCTGAAAGAGGTTTCAGACAGTTTCAGACTTGTTAGGTGGCTGTGAGGATGAGGCTGAAGCCCAGACAACGATGGCTCAGCCCTGGCCAGGACCAAACCTTGACCAGGACCGCTTAGACGTGCGTATCCTTGACTCTCTATTTAAACTTTGGTCCTATTCCAGGAGCCAGAGCAACAGTTTTCAACTTGTGGGTCGTGACCCCCCAACAAGGGTCAGATATCCTGCATATCAGATATTTACATTTATAACAGTAGCAAAATTATAGTTATGAAGTAGTAACTAGATGATTTTATGGTTCGGGGTCACCACAACATGAGGAGCTGCATTGCAGGGCAGCAGTGTTAGGAAGGGTGAGACCCACTGATCCTGAAGACGGACTTCGAGGGTTTGCCAGATCCCCTCGTCCATCTTCCCACTGTGGCTACATTGAATAAGTCTCTTTTTATTTTCTGCTTCTCTTGATTTGACACTTTTAATTGACTTATTGAGGATGGGTGGCCGGGCCTGACGTGAGGCACAGGCTGTGACCCCCAAGCTCAATAACAAAATGATGCTTAGAGGAGTTGAGTAACTTCCTCAGAATCTCAAACAGAATAACCAGCCCCCATGGGGTTCCTGCCAGGCAGTCTGCCCAGAGGCTTTGTCCTCAGCACTGCTTGGTGCTAGTTGTGTCCTTTCAGAAGGAATGGAGCAACCTCTGTAGGAGTCTTCTATGGCTTGAATTGGAAATGTCCTTCACAGACTCATAGTTTTAATTCTTCTCTATCTGGTGGCATGAAACCATGGAACCTTTAGAAGGTGCTTATTGGTGGACCTCTGAAAGTTAATACCGAGCCCTTATTTTTATTGTTCCTTTTATTTCCTGGTCCTTCATAACGTGAGGTGCCTCCTGCTGTGTGTAAGTTGCAGGACAGCCAAGCTTAGGCAGTGAAGGAAACCATCCAAACCAGAAAGCTGGTGAAGACGTAATTGAACAAGGGGCCATGTTCCAGCCCCAGCGAGCAGCAGAGCTTGGCAGCTTCTACCACGTGGTTCTGGCTTTAAAGACAAGAACAGGGGAATGGGGCTATGGAATCTCCCTCCGTGACTAAGGAAGGCCTGAGGCCAGGTGTGTGCCAGGCGTGCCCCTGCACGAAGGCCTAGAAAGGCCAGTGTGTGAAAGTGTGAAGGCAAAGCCTGGATTGCCCTGGAGACACCAGGATGTTAGAGACACCAGAGCTGTGGGATACCTGCCAAGGAAAGCTGCTAACAGTGAGTGGAGTCAGCCCAAGAAAGGAAATGTGTTGCAGTCAACAAAGCTGAAAGGAGTTGGAGATCTGAAGAGCGTTTTGACATCAGACGTGGAGATGCGGAGTTTGGAGCTTGCCCAGCTGGCCTTCAGTCTTACTTTGGTTCAGTATTTCCTCACTACGCCCCCTTTCCTATATTTTGGAGTGGTAATGTATACCCTGTGATGGTGGAGGTATGTAATCTGTTTTTTGATTTTGATATTATGGGGATTACAGTTAAGTGATTGCGTGAATCTCAGAAGAGACCCCGAACTTTGGATTTTTAAAGCAGTGTTCAGACTGCTATAGACTATGGGGACTTTTGAAGTTGGACTAAATGCAGTTTCCATTATGTTATGGCTACAAGCCTATGGAGGCCAGGGGGTGTGGAATGTGATGGTTTGATAGAAATGGCCTCTGTAGACTCATGTGTTTGAAAGCTTGGCCCATAGGGAGTGGCACTATTAGGAGGTGTGGCCCTGTTGGAGGAAGTGCATCACTGGGGGGGCGGGCTTTGAGGTCTCCTATGCTCAAGCTATGCCCAATGACATAATCTTCTGCTGCCTGCAGTTGGAGATGTTGAACTCTTGACTCCTCCAGCACCATGTCTGTCTGCACACTGCCATGCTTTTCACCACTGAAACTGTAAGCCAGCCCCAAAAGCGTTGGGTACTTTTCTACAGAATTCTCCATTAAGGAGGTAAAAGAGCAGTTAAATCTGAAATGGGCCGGGCGTGGTGGCGCACGCCTTTAATCCCAGCACTCGGGAGGCAGAGGCAGGCGGATCGCTGTGAGTTCGAGGCCAGCCTGGTCTACAGAGTGAGTCCAGGACAGCCAAGGCTACACAGAGAAACCCTGTCTCAAAAGACCAAAAAGGAAAAAAAAAAAAAAAAAAATCTGAAATGGCCTCAGCAACAATACAAGAGGAACTTCTGCACTGTCTCGCCCTGTCACCAAATGAGTATGTACATGAGGGGAAAAATGAAATTGTTTATTGATGCTAAACAGTGTCTTTTCCCCAAGATGAGTAGTCTAATTATGAGTGGATTTATTTTCTTTTGATCATCTTTGTTTGTTTATTTATTACTTTTTCTTCCAGTATGCATGAAAGTCACAGGATCACCTTAAATGTTGGGCTAAGATACTGGGTCCTGCCTCGTTAGCAGGCCTTCCTGGACTCTGAGTCAGACTCACCCATTTATGGCTTCTGTCTATGAGTTTGTACTCCATGTTTGTAAAACTGCTTTTTCGTTTTTGCTTTTTCCAACTTTGCTCACATTTCTCAAGGAACTTGATAAGGCAACTTGAATGGAAACTTACACTGGAAAGGGGCAGTAAAAGACAGAACCTCGCTACTGCCTTAAAAGATACAGCTTCCTGTCTTCCATGTATGGTATGATTTTAGCTTTTTGAACAGTCCTGTGTTAGTGACATTTGCATTGCTTTGACAAGGTATCTGTCAGAAACAGCATTCGAAAGTACTGGGGATTTGAAAACATGAATTTTAAGGGAACACAATTCAACCAGAATACTTAGAAAACTTTAGATTTCTAAAGGATGATGCTTTTAGAGTCTCTTTGAAACACTGTTTCCTACTGCTAAGACCAACCTGGAAAAGAAAGCCTTTCTTAAAAAAAAAAAAAAATAGTGGAACTAGTGTCTATCAGCTAGCTGCTGTCATTCAAGATGCTGGAATGCACAATTGCCCAGCAAGGACAGCAGTTCCTTCATTCTGCGGGATGTGTTGCCAGGCTTGGCACACGGAATAAACGTGTTTCGAGGCTCTAGCCTGAGGTCTATTATGCTGCAGTGAGTTTCAAATGGGCAGAAGAGACAGTGGCTCCAGAGGGAATCAGTCCCCAGCCACCCCCTTCCAGCTCTGCTGGAGGCTCCATGATTGCAGAAGGAAAGCACTTTGCTTTCCTCCCACACCTGTGGACACGTCTATTCAGCCTTGAGTCGTTTTGAGGGGCAAGCTGTGTCAGGGCCCTGCAGGAAGTAGTCACTTGGGTTCCACATGGTATGCTAATTGCTAAGCACAGTCTGTTGTTGGTCTGATGATTCTAAAACGCTAAGTGGCACCAGGAAAGCCTGTAGCATGGGATGACTGGAGAGCCAATGGGAGGGCAGCCCAAAATGGAGGCCAAGAGTGACTCAGTTTGACGTACCACTTGGTGACTAGAGGACCATATGGAAGGGACAAGCTGCCACTCCTTAGTCTTTCTCGTTGGCAGGGCTGGCCCATGACCTGCTTCTCGGCAGTGGTGACATTTCCTTTGGCTTGTCCTGTCAAATCACACCACAGGGAATATGAATTTTTCTCTTGTGTAGTTCTTCTGGCTGACATTTCCCAGCAATGGTCTTTTCTGAGAGCCTCCAGTCAAGAAGCTCTGGAGGTCTAGAGAGAGACAGCTGGGGAGAGGAAAGGGCTGGGGCTTGATGGGTGATAGGGAAGCCCTATCTGAGTAAGGGCACATAGGACTCCTCTTAGTGGCCTCATGTGACCTTGGAATTTCAAAGGCCAAAGTGAAGAGCGTGCCCAGATCCTGCCTCTGTCCCTATCTGTTGCAACATGGTCCAAGAACGGAGTCCTGTGAGACGACTTCTGAGTGCTTGTGTGAAAACTCCAAGAAATCAAGGACAAGGGTCGTGTGACCTCAGTTTCTTCACACAACACGAACTGTCCTTGAACTGTGTTTTGTGCCCCTCCCAGGTGTAGTGGATAGGAGCCAGTCACTTCAGCTTTTTCTTTACAACAGGCTATAGTTATTTGTCTATGTGCCTCTACGGAAAACTGAGTTTTTGTCACACGTGTCTTGCCTTGTAATTGGACACTTAACTCATGTGACTCTTCTTAACTCTCAGGGTAGAAGTTTTCTGAAGCTCTGAAAAGTTGGCCACTGCATGCGACTTCAGTCTGCCACCTTTTTTAGGCTCCATTCTCTCATGTAAGGCTCCGTGGTCAAGATTACCTGACCCTTAGTACCTGGCCAGGTGATGACTGGATTTTTGCTCTTCTGAGCTGGCAAGGGAGTCTGTGCTCTTGGGTGCTGCTTAATTTAAGTCGGCAGTTTATGGGTTTTGTTTTTTGTTTTGTTTTTTTGCTTTTGTTTTTGTTGTTGTTTTGGTTTTTTCGAGGCAGGATTTCTCTGTGTAGCCTTGGCTGTCCTGGACTTGCTTTGTAGACCAGGCTGGCCTCGAACTCACATCGATCTGCCTGCCTCTGCCTCCCGAGTGCTGGGATTAAAGGTGTGCGCCACCACACCCGGCTGGTAGTTTGTGATTTTTTAACAACTGTAAATATGACTTATAAAGCTCAAACTCATCTAGTAATGGAGCAAAAGTGTGGAAGCCCTGTGATAATTTATTGTAAATGACTCTCCTGCTGGGCTGCACACAATGACCAATTAGTTCACAGCTCATAAGTGTCCACATGGAAGGCCTGATCTCACTTTATAGCTTTAGATTACATGTGTAGGCATGCATGCGCCATGGCTTATTTGTGGCGGTCACAGTGAATTGGCCTATTTCTTCCCCCACGTACGTCCACGAGATTAAATTCAATTCATCAGGTTTGGTGGCGGCAAGCACCTTTACCTGCTTTTTCTCTAGCCTCTAAAGTCCTAATTTTATTTTATTATTTTTTTGAGACAGAGGCTTTCTATGTGGCCCTGGCACCCTGGAACTTGCTATGTAGAGCAGGCTGGCCTTGAACTCATAGAGGTCTGCTTGCTTCTGCCTCCTGCATTCTGGGAGTAAAAGTACATGCTACCATGCCCAGTTTATCTCCTAAACAAAACAATAAAACAAACGAAAAACTATAATCTGAGCCTGAGAAACCTACCAACATTGCTGACCTGATATCGTGACCCAGATTGTCTCTCTGAAGTTCACATGTTGAGGTTTTAACCCTCAGGAACTCAGAATTTGACTACAGTAGACACGGAGTCGCTGAACTTGCACCAGAGCAGAGTGACTCTAGTTCAAAAGGCTTGTGTCCTCACAAAAGGGGAAGCTTGGGTACAGTGACCCAACTGTGCCCAGGAGGGTGCCTGGTGCCTCTTCCTTGTTCTTGCTACTCCCTGGTGACTAAACGTTCAAATATATGAGCCAATGGGGGCCATTCTTATTAAAACCAGAACTAAGTGGAAACTAATATAGGAAAATATCAGCACCTGGTCAGGAGCCCAGAGACAGGCCTGGGGCACCCCACCCCCACTCCCATCCCCACCCCCATCCCTGCTGTCTAGTAGGAACCAGCCCTGCAGATACCATGATCTCAGACACTTAGTCCCCTCCCCGGAGCTGTAATTCAGACCACCCCCTTAGTGGTAATTGTGAATGGCAAGCCTATCGGATCAATCTACTTATCCGTGAAGCCAGAAAGCAAGCTGAAGTGGGGTCCCCTTCAGACAATGAGGTCAAATTGCATCGAATGTCTGCTGGCGAGGAGAGGACAGAGCACCAAACAATGCGTTGGAAGACATTTCTGAGGGACTGGAAGACTGTTTGGGAGAGAGGGAGATAGGTTCACCAACCCTGGAGGATTTGGCTTCCATCCCTTCTGCTCTCCCAGCACTGGCTGTAAGAAAAGGCAGGAAAGATGCATGGTTGCTGCCGAGTCTGAAGACAGATGCCACGAGGTGTGCCAGGCCTGTGGGCAGGGTCTTCCACATGAAGCACTCCCCAAACACACACACACACACACATACACACACACTCCAGGTTGGCAGACAAACAGGTCATTGTAATCAGCGTCTTCACTGCTTTCTGCCAGCTGGATTGTTCACAGCTTGCAACAGCTGGTCCCAGTTAACCGGCACACTTCAATTCAGGTGCACTTTCCCGACTAATGGCCCTTTAACAGGCTTCCTGGAGACAAACCCAGCTAGAATGTTGCTGCTTTCCTTGACAGGTAAATAGTTGAAAGGCTGTATTGGTCCAAAGGCCTCTAAGGGGCAGTGCAAGTAAATGAAAGCAAGGTGAAGTTGATTAGAGGAGGAACCACTCAGGGACTGCCAAGGCTGTGTGCGGCTTAGAACCTTGTTTTAGGAACAGGTAATCTCTAGTCATCCAAAGGAAGGTGTCACAGATCAGTCAGGACAGCAAGTCTCAGGTAAGGCTGACTACTAGAACAGAAAAACAGTATGCTTCCCCCCCCCCCCCCGCCCCGCCCTTTTCTTTTCTTCTAAGACAAGGACTCCTTGTTATGTGAACCAGGCTCCCTGGAACTCACTCTGTTGTCCAAGATGACCTTGAATGTAAGATCTCCCCATTTTAGCCTTTCAAATATGGGGATCACAGCCTTGGGGAACTGGGGGGAGCTTAATTGTTTCCTAAGGAACCCTATGTTACCCAGCAGAGTTCAGAACAGAGAGCTTCAAATATATAGATGGTTGGTTGTTTTTCCTCAGCTCATTTGGTAAAAGCAAATCATTAACAATCTCTGCAAATAGTTCTGGGGACCGGAATGTTTGACGCGGGGGAAGGGAGTGTAAACAGAGAGATGTTGTTATCTGAATCTCATTTAATGTTGCCCATCTGGGAGAGACTTCTCATTCCATGTAACTTGTTAGGTTTTGAGTATGAATATGTGAACACAGACTTACTAAAAAAAAAAAAAAAAAAAGCAAATTCAATTAAAATTAATTGAAAAAAAAAAAAAGATTACCCGTATATTCAAAATGCACCAATGGTTTCCTATCCCAGCATTCTCCCTGCAAGGTTCCTTCCCGGTCAGCCTCTTCCTTGTCCTTGTTACTCATGTGCCTAAGGGGCATCCGCTTTCTGGGCTTCGAACAGCTGCCAAAGGCTTGATCTCTGACTAGATGGTGTGATGCATAGGTGAGGTGAGACACAGCCTGTAAGGTTTATTGAGGTGACATTTAGACCTAACAGCACAAGAATTAATGACTGCAATAAAGAGTCAGCCTCCCCTTTAGCCATGGTTCTCTGGAGATGATAATGTCTAAGCCCTCACATCGCCATGTGCGACAGCAGCATAGTCCCTGGGCTGTGGCTACAGTGGGGTCTAATCATGTGATTTAAATTTAGTGCTTTGGGTCACACAGCCTCAGCTGTGGGTAGGGGAAAGGCTGGAGCTTGAGAGCAGCCACATGGGCGACTGAAAATGCTATGGTGGAATCCCCACGGAAAATGTCAGAGCCCAAGCTTGGGTAAGCTGCCCTGGTTGACAGTAGTATTTTGTATATTGTTCCACACAGAGTTTAGGAATATCATCCAAGGTCACAAGCTGACAGGGCGTGACCTGGACAGGACAGGAAAGGTCATTCCCTGGTATATCCTACTGCTTGAGCTGCGGTGTCATTGAGAATAACCTTCTCACTACCCATGGGGCTCAGCTCAGGGTGTGTGTGAGAATGGGGAGGTGGGGGGGGGGTTAGTGGGATGGGGGGTGTTTGCTAGATTTTTGTAGTTTTCCTATTATCTGAGAGAACAACTGTTGTTTTTAAACAAAATCCCAAATGTTCCATTTAACCCATAACGACTCAAGAGCCAGATGCTGGAGTGAAAGCCTGCTAGCTCAGAGAGGCAGAGAAAGCACCTTCCTCCTCAGCTGACACCCCAAAAGAAAAAAGAATGCTCCTTCCCCACACAGTCTTAAAAACATTCAAACTGACTGTACTTCTGTGTCTCTCTATCCATCCTCCGCACTTCCTCTCACTTTATGTTTTTTTTTCCCCCTTCTTGTTCACTTCCTGTCAACTGGTTGCATGCTCCGCCTCCTGATCTAGAGTTAACTTTATTTAATCCTGTTTACAGAAAGCTCTTGGATTAAAAGTGTGTGCTAGGGCAGCGCCACACCACAACTACCCATTTACAATAAACAGAAAGCTCTTGGACTAAAGATGTGTGCTAGGGCTGAGCCACGCTACAGCTAGAAATAGTTTTTTTTTTTTTTTCCAGTATAAAATCTTAGGGTTCGCAGTGCAATCAAATATCCTGTAACAAACAACTTAAAGGGACAATTTATTTATTTTGCTTTATAGTTTCAAAGGTTTCTGGTCATGATTTGCTGACTGTTACAGAGGCCAGAATTTCTGGAGGTACAAGCTGTTCACCTGTCACAGGAGGGAGGGAGGCAGAAGTGGGAAGAGAGAGACAGAGGCAGAAAGACAGACACATATAGAGAGAGAATATATTGATTGCATTCTCTGGATTCATTCATTTTTTGACTAGTTCACTGGCCACAGATTTTGGGGATGAGCCCTTCAGTTCTAGTCCCGTCTCCGCAGCTTGCTAAGACATGTCACTTACACCTGCTGGCTTTGGGTTATTTTTCCGTTATTTGCAACTAACCATTTTGGAGAGTCCACTAAGACTTTCCAACTGAGGAAGTGCTGTCATTCGGTTCCTACCGTTCCAGGTAAGAACAAGGGACATCTGAGGAGACTGCAGTAGACTTTCCCTCACCATAGCTGCTGCCCAGGGATGATGAAGCGGGGATGTACATGCTGTTAGAAAAGATGGGCGCTAATGGAGGTGGTGGTGCAAACAGCTAAGGAATATACTGGCCTGCCTGGGCAAAGGCTTGAGACTAATGTGCTTACCCAAGACCCTCTTGGGTTGCCTAATGGTTCTCTGTGCCCGGAGGTTTGCTCCTCCCTAGTGCTTCGACTGTTGGTAATAACAGTAATAGGAAGCCGATAACCTACAATAGCATGTGCTTGAATTTACTCTTTCTAAAGTCAGATTTCCTTCCTGCCTCAGGAGGAACAAGACAGAAAACTGTATGTTGAATTAAACATTTATGTAACTGTCTACTTTCCAGGATGGAGATATAGCTCAGTGGATGGATACATCTCTAGAAGGTGTGATGCTCTGAGCTTGAGCCCCAGTAATACACACACACACATACACACACACACACCCTGAAATGTTTATGGATCTGTCTTAGGGTTTCTATTGCTGTGATAAAACACTGTAACCAGAAGCAACTTGGAAAGGAAAAGTATTGATTTCATCTCACATGCTCTGATCACGGACCGTACTGAAGGGGGAAGTCAGGGCAGACACCCAAGCAAGGCAAGAACCTAGAGGCAAGGACTGAAGCAGAGCCCATGAAGGACATTGCTAACTGGGCTTGCTCCTGGCGCCTTGCTCAGCATGCTTTCTTATTAAAACTCAGGATCACCAGCCCAAGGTGGTGGGGCACAGTCCACAGTGAGCTCGACCCTCTCACATCAATCAAGAAAGTTCGCCACAGGCTTGCCCATAGGCCAATCTGGTGGTGGCATTTTTTTTTCAATTGAGGATTCTCATCCTAAATGATTCTAGCTCATGTCAAATTGACATAAAACTAGCCAGCGTACACCCAATGTACAGCTAATTGTCAGATTGCTTGCTCATTGCTGGAGGGTATGACTGTGCTGGGAGGACTCCATTTTTCCAGTCTGGGCTCTGCTGTTGGCTAGAGAAAGTCACTCAGACAAGGCACCCTTCCAGCTCTGCCTCCTGTTCTATAAAATACAAGGAGCCTGCACAGAGGATTTGCTTGCTTCTGCCCAGTACTGCCTCCATCTGCGGGAACAATGGCTCTTTGGGGAATAGCTTCCACTACAGTCCTCCCTCCTGTGCATGGAGCTTTAAAGGGGGAACTGCAGCCCTGGCCACACAGAAGCCACCTGTCCCAAACCAGTTAGACTGTATCCCTGCGGCTACTGATTCCTTTCTTCTTAGGGAGTGGTCCTAGCCACTTTGCACCTTAGTGGAAAGGTTGTAGCCCCTGAACTTCTGGCCGCTAGCCACTGGTCCTGTGGGAAAACCCAGCGACTGAATGAAATAGATGTGTTTGGAAGATGAAAGACAAGGACAGAAGAGAGAACCCTGGGTCCTAAGTTTTCCCCTAGAACAGTGGTCCTCTGCCTTCCTCATGCTGGGACCTTTCAACACAGCTCCTCATGTTGTGGTGACTCCCACCAAAACCATTGAATTACTTTGGTGCTACTTCATAACTGTAATGTGTGTGTATGTGTGTGTGTGCTTGTGTGCATGTATTTTGTGTGTGCATGAATACATGTTTGTGCATGAACCCATCTGTGTTTGCATGTGTATGCATGCATGTGTGTGCTTGTGTGTTCTGTGTATGTATGAATGCATGTGTGTGCATGAACTTGTGTGTGTATGTGTGTGCTTGTGTGTCACATGTGTGTTTGTGTTTTGTATATGTATGAACACATGTGTGTGCATGAACCCATGTGTATGTGTATATGTGTGTGTGTGTGTGTGTGTGTATGTGTATGTTGCTTCCCCTGGAAACTTTGGACCCATTACTATTAGCTCATTATAAAGTAACATTTGCCTCAAAGGAAAAAGGATTGCTATTAATGCAGGAAGGTAACCGAACCTCTAGTAATCTGTGTAAAAGGAGTGAGTGTCTGCTTAGCCACCACTGACAGTAGCCAGGAAGAGAAGGAAAGATGCTTTGGTTCTTGTGAACTGGCTCTTTCTTTGTGGCAGGAGTGGGCATGGCCAGCATGGGGTATGGAAGGTGTAGGTGTTCTGAGGACATGGAATAGTCAGGGCTATTTTATGTAGCCTTGGCTGTCCTGGGACTCACTCTGTAGACCAGGCTGGTCTCACACTCCATGAGATCCACCTGCCTCCGCTTCCCGAGTGCTAAGATTAAAGGAATGTGTCACAGTATGTCTAACTACAAGGACACTTCTTAAGCCTCCTGGGCTGTCACTCATCAGTCAAAACTGTCCTTGTAGCATATCCCAGCCCAGATGGGGATGGACAGGAGACAGACACTCTTGGGACAGCTCAACCTGGTGTCCTTGCTGGGAAAAACCAGGAGACTATCTTTCAGGTGGCTCACAACTCTCTCCTGGGCTCATGGGATATTGTTCAATTTTAACAAACACACAGCCCTGATGTACTGGCACTTCTGGCAAGAACACATGCTGGCAAATGGAAAATTGTTAGTAAAATTAATTTTACATTGTGTAGCATCTGTTCCCCAACCAAGGTACCAGCTCCAAAGTAACTTGGCACTTGAGCAACTTCTTAGGCATCAGTTCTGTGGGAAGACAGACAGAGAGTGACACAGCCCATCACTTCTGTCTGCTTCTGAAAGAAGCACCCCACTTCTGTTCTCATGGTTCCAACAAAGACCACCCAGTACATCACATGGATGTTTAGAATTGGTTTCGACTTTCTCGGCAGCCAGTGACAGAGATTCCAACGTTCTTATGAACACCAAAGTGCCTTTCCGGAATCCAGGATAGGCATGAGTTTGTGTTGAGAACCGAAGGATCATGGGACTCACACGTGGTCAGGATGCACTCTAGCTCTACTCTTTATCCTGTGTATCCATCCACTCAGGGCCTTTCTTTTGCTACAGATGTTGTCTCTTCTCATTTGGAAACATGACTGCTGACTGCATCTCTCAAAAGTGACAACTTCTCCCTCTGTGTTCTGGTTCTTGTAAAAGTGACTGGTTTTTTTTTTGTTTGTTTGTTTGTTTTGGTTTTTTGAGACAGGGTTTCCTCTGTGTAGCCTTGGCTGTCCTAGACTCACTTTGTAGACCAGGCTGGCCTCAAACTCACGGCCATCTGCCTGCCTCTGCCTCCCAAGTGCTGGGATTAAAGGTGTGCACCACCACTCTTTTATTCTCCTGGTTCAGTTGTTCTCTGGGAGGCTTACTGCCTATTTCTATCAACCTAGGCCTAGTCCTAGAATGTTTTCAGCCTCTGAGACTTACTGCTTAATGAGCTCACCCTTACTTGTTCTTTCTGAGCTCTGGGCTGGCTGCTTCAACTCAGCTGTTCTGGCTCAAACTCTTCTCCCAGCTGACTTATTGAATCTTGGCCTGGAATTGCTCTGCTTGGCCTCAAACTAACTCAGCAATCTGCTCTAATCTTCTGGCTTCTCTCATTTTCTGGCCTGTTCCATCTTCCCCCGAGTTCTCTCTCTGCAACCTATCTCTCTATAACTGCCCTAGCAAAACTGCCTTTTAAGTAGCTTCCCTTTCCTCTCTCTTCTCAGGAGAGTTGGGCATATCCTAT
Organism: Acomys percivali; assembly: GCA_907169655.1. Classification (NCBI taxonomy): domain Eukaryota; kingdom Metazoa; phylum Chordata; class Mammalia; order Rodentia; family Muridae; genus Acomys; species Acomys percivali. The sequence goes on along the minus strand of OU015744.1, from coordinate 22,094,853 downwards.
CCTGTCAAATCTTCTCTGATTTGTCACCTTTTCTGCCACTCAATTAGACATCACTTTCAAACATGGGTGCTTCCTTCTATAAACCAAACTTTAGCTTCATTTGGGACTAAAGTCATGTACCACCATGCCTGGACCTAAGCTTTTATTTTCCTGATAATTTGCTCTATACCAGGCTGGCCTTGAACTCAGATCGGTTTGCCTCTGTCTCCTGGATAACACAGACCTAGAAGGTCTTTGGATGTGATCACTTGCCAATCAGATTGCATAGACCTAGAAGGTCTTTGGATGTGATC
>OU015744.1:22076975-22094550 GCA_907169655.1 Acomys percivali | reverse complement strand
ACTTGCCAATCAGATTGCATAGACCTAGAAGGTCTTTGGATGTGATCTCTTGCCACATTCCTCTACAGAGTCTAACGTCATCATCCTCTTCAACTGCTTTAAGGTAGCTGTAAACCAGCCTTACTCCTGCCGATGACTTTTTACTCGCAGCCTAAGCAACTTTCACGCCGTTTATCCTCCACCCTTTCCTACTGTGCTATTACATTGCAATCTTCCTACCCTATTGTCAAAACTTTTCTCTTCTGTCCTGTTATTTGCCAAGGATCTTCTTAAAACGCGGTGTTCAGCCATGGAAACTTCGCTTTAGGGATCTGTTCTCAGCCCTGAAAAGACCGGCTTTGTGACTGACGACGGATGCTGCAGAGAGCGCTTCTATTCAAGATTCTCATCCTGCGCCCTTTCCATTTCACTCATGATTACAAGCAATTTCCAGTCTGTGAAAATGCCTTTCGCTCTGTGACTTAGGACAGGGCTCAGTGCACGTCTGACTTCTTCCTCTCCAACTTCTGACTCAGCCTCAGTCCGGAGTCCAGAGGAACTCTGATTCAGCGGACTGGTGCTGACTGACCTGGTGCTCAAGTTCTGACTACTGTTTCCTGCGTTAGATCGGAGTTAGCAACTGGCTCTTCTGTGGGAACCAGTTTCAGTTCCTACTCCGAAATTAATCATCTAGAGCTCTGATGCGTGGATGAGTTGCTCTCCGGCTGCATGCTCCTGGCCACTGCTACCCCCCCGCCCCCACCCCCGCCCGTTCCTCCATCACCTTCTCTAGTCTCTTTCCTAGCATTCCTGCCGGTTTGGACGCTGTGGTCTTACATACTGCCATACCCCACCCCAAGCTAGGGTTGCAGGTACACACCTGCTGTTCTCTTTTCTACCACTAGGGATGGTAGGTATGCCTAGCCCGCGCTGCATTTTCTCACAAGATCCACCCACAAGGTCTTAGGACTCCAAAAGAGTCTTGCTATACTATTCAGCTATTAAAAACAAGGAATTTCCAAAATTTGTGGACAAATGGATTGAACTAGAAATGATCATAATGAGTGAGCTAACCCAGAAGCAGAGAGACTCAAATGGTATATACTCACTTATAACTGGACACTAGCCCAAGGGCCAGGTCCCATGAAAGTCTTCACTTACCAGGAAAGTGGGATAGAGGGGAGGACATCCTATTGAGACTCTAGGTGAGAAAAATATAGGGGATAGGGAACTAGATGGATCCAGAGAGTCCTAGAAACCTACAAGAGGAACATTATGATGGGTGGATCTGAGTCCAGGGGTTCTGCTCGATCTAAGGCACCAACCAAAGACAATACATGCAGTCATCATCAAACCCCTACCCAGATCTAGCCAAGGGACAGAACATTCTCCACAGATTGGGGACTGACTTTCACACGATCTCTGGTGCCCCATGTTTGGCCATGTCCCCTTGTTGGGGAGGCCCAATAGCACTCGGAGGAAGGATAGCAGACTACCAAGAAGAGACTTGATACCCTAGTACCATATTCATGGGGAGGAGGTCCCCCTCAGTCACAGTTATAGGGAAGGGGGATTGGGGTAAAAGTGGGAGGGAGGGAGGAATGGGAGGATGCATGGGATAGGATAGAAAATGAGATGTAATATGAATTATTTTATTTTTCAATAAAAATGTGTTACAAAAAAAGAGTCTTGCTCCAGCAGTGTAGAGTTATGTGCAGATCTAAATCTTCTCGAGTAATATCTACATTTTTAAAAGCTAAAACATTATTACAAAATGAAAGGCAATTTGAAAAATAACAATGGCTTTAGTGCACAGGCTAGAGAAGTGGTTCTCAAGCTTTCTAATGCTGTGACCCTGTAATAGAGCTCCTCATGTTGTGGTGACCCCCCACCATAAAATTATTTAAAAAATATTTATTTATTACATATACAATGTTCTGCCTCCATATACACCTGCACATCAGAAGAGATCTCATTATAAATGGTTGTTAGCAACCATGTGGTTGCTGGGAATTACACTCAGGACCCCTGAAAGAGCAGACAGTGCTCTTAACCTCTGAACCATCTCTCCAGCCCTCATAAAATTATTTTTGTTACTACTTCATAAATGTGATTTTGCACTACTAATATAAATCATAATGTAAATATTTTTGGAGATTGAAGTTTGCCAAAGGAGTCACGACCACTAGGTTAAGAACCACTGGACTAGAGTCTATGTGACAGATAGTGTATAAATCGTGCTTTATACACGTCTTCATTGTTCCTGTACAGAGGGAGAGTCTATTTTCACATCCCTTGAGTCTAGACTTACTCCCTTCCTAATGTCCATTGTACCCAACTCCTACCCCTTATGCCCAACTTTGTGGAGCAGTGATAGCTTTCCATATGTGGTCATGGCCAGTAACAGACAAACTATTACAGATTCTCCATTTTAAAAAAAGCAGCTTTATTGTCTAGTGGTGCCTGCTGTGCAAGCCTGATGACATAAATTTGATCCCAGGGCCTCACAAAGAGTGACATGTGGAGGCTCACATTTGTAATCCCAGGACTCCTGTGGCAAGACGGGAGGTGAAGAGAGGGGGAATGACCCTTCAAGAAACTCATGAGCCAACCAGCCTGGAGCATACTGCACAGCAGAGACAAAAGCTATCCCACCTTAACAGGAGGTGCGTGAGAACGGCTTCCCCCAGGGTTATTCTCCACACGCTCACCATGGCATGCACTCTCTCCTTGCAGTGATAAACCAGCCTTTAAAAAAGGTTTAGAAGAGCAAACTGAGACTACACTTTTAAAGATGCGCGCGCATGCACTCTCTCTCTCTCCCTCTCTCCCCTCCCTCTCTCTCTCTCTCTCTCACACACACACACACACACACACACACACACACACACACACACACACTCATACACCATTCACACACACACAGGAGCAGATACAGTGGTTCTATTGTGTGATCCCAATCACAAATGACAAATAAGGGCTTGGAACTGTAATCCAAGGCTAACCCTGTAACTCTTAAGTAGTGGGGGGCTAAGACAAGGCTGTACCCTAACAAACACCAGCTCGGGTACCTTTCCCATTGTGTAGAAGTGTGAGCAGAGTAGTCTCAGCTCGCTGTGAAGTTAACATTGCCACTGTGAATGTTGTATGTAGTGCTTCACTCTTCTTTTCAGTAAGGAAAATTATTCAATAAGGAAAGATATTACTGCATCAATGGCAACACGCTTCTAAGTTAGTATAAATTAAGCCCTTTTTTTTTTTAACAGTTGTGCATGAATTCTGGCAGCTTTGACAGTTCTGACAATTGTTTAAGTATGTAATGCTAACCTTAGGTTTTAAAAAGTGGGCAAATTGGGTCTTTGTCATTTGCTTTAAAAAGGAGGGGAAGAGGGGAGAGAGAGAGAGAGAGAGAGAGAGAGAGAGAGAGAGAGAGAGAGAGAGAGAGAGAGAGAAGAGAAGCTAGAGAGCTAGCACATCAGTTAAAAGCACTGGCTGGCCATTCTTTCAGATGACCCTGGTTTGATTCCTACCAACCAAGTGGCAGTCCTCAGCCATCTGTTCCTCCAGTGCCAGGGGATCTGAAGCCCTCGCTGGCCTTGAGTACCAGGCAAAACATACACAGTGTATAGACATTCACGCATTCAGATTGCTCATGTACACATTTTTTTTTTAAGTTAAAGAAAACAGTGTGGATGTGTGTGGTGTATTCTTTCATGGGTCAGGGCAGCAGTTTTAGGGCCAGAGTGGCAGGTTTAATGGTTCAGAGCCTATTGCCAGGACCTACACTGGATGGCTTACACCCACTTGTAACTCCAGCTCCAGGGACTCCAAAGCCTGCTTCTGACTCGGTGAGCATCTACAATCACACTGAGCATCAACCCCCTCCCGTAAATGTAATTCAAGCTAAAATAAATCTTTAAAAAAGATGCACTGAGACATAGTCTACATACCGACACAACTCACCCACTAAGAGCACAACCAGGGAGTCTCAAGCGGGCTCTTACAGTTGTGAAACAACAAATTTCAGAAAAATGTCATCACCTCTGAAAGAAACTCCATATCCCTTACTTGTCAGCTCCCCCCGTACACCCAGCACCTTCCATGCTTTCTAGCTCTTTCAATCCTGCCTCTGGCAAGATAACAACACTGTTTCTGTAGATTCACCTATTCTGGATGTTTCTTATAAATGGAGTCATACAACATATCTGTAAGTAGCTAATTTTGCTTAACATAATGCTTTCACGTTTTATCTATATTTTTAGCTTATGTCAGAATTGCATGTCTTTTTCATTGTCAAAGACTACTTCTTTGTACATTTGGACACACCGTACTGTATTAGTCTAGTCGTTGGTGGATAGTGAGTTTTGGATATAGCCACTATTTTTTCTGTTGAGGACAGCGCTACTTTAACATAGGTATATTTTTTGTTTTGTTTTGTTTTGTTTGGATATATGTGTGATGGCTTGGATTGTAAATCTCTGAGAGCTCACGTGTTGGGGTGTTAGTTGTCAGATAGTTGGCTCTGGAGAGAATTTGGCTCTTGAGGGTTCTGACTTATTTACAGTTTAATCCCTGATGGATTCACAAGACGGTGGCATTATTCGGAGGTGGGAGCTCATTGCAGGCAACAGCTCACTGGGAGGTTTCCTTGGAAAGAGGGGTCTTGTTCCTTGCCCCCTTCATACATTCTTCTCCACGTTTCCTGGCTGCCATGATAAAGGCCGCCTCTAGCACACTTCCATTTGCGCTGCCATGACACTCTGCCTCTATCAAGAAAACACATCAATAGAACCCTCTGACCGTGGGCTGACGTCTCTGGAACTGTACAGCAAACTCAATATGCCTTCCTTAAGCTGCTTTTAAGTTAGGCGTTTGTCATTATGATGAAAAACAGACCAATATAACAGCACCTCATTTCTCTTAGGTGTTCAGGGATGGAAACAATAAATCAGTATCTGTTTAACCATTTCCAAAATTGGTAAGTTGGTAGACAGCACCCCAAATGGCTTCACCGATTTAGATTGCCGTGAGCAGTGGGCGGTTTTCCTGACCGGAGGAGGGCACTCTCCTGCTCTCTCTTTCCTTGATTCTCTCTGGTGAACTAGCTACCTGCTATGTTTGGGGTGTTTGTATCTCTTGAAAATTCATTTTGGGACTCAGTCACCAGTGCAGGTGAGCCATAGGAAGGGATGACATCATGATGGCTCTGCTCTTATGGATGGGATCAGCATCCTTCCACAGGGACTGGGCGAGCCTGCATAGTCCCTTCTGCCCCCCAACAATCTTTCCCTCTTACCACGTGGTGGTCTCGGAGCACAGAGAGACCAGATCAGACACTCACTCCGCTGGTGTTTTCATTCCAGACTTGTAAGCATCCAGAACTAGCTACAGGTGGCTGCATTTTCTTTCTTTTTCATTATTAGACTTCTTTCTTAACATATATATTTATATTATTGCACATAAATAAAATAAACTACATACAGTAGAAAGAATCATGGAACAATCAGTAATTATGTAAATGTTACATTCATAGTGATTTGGCTATTCGTATTTGGCAGCCTTGAAGAAAACATCTTTCTTATCTTGGTGAGTCTAAAATTCTGAATGTTAATCAGTATCTATCATATCTCATCTCTATTAACTTAAAACATCTATCTAGGCCTAAAAACATCTTAATGCCTAAACAACTAAGCTTAATTGTAAGACTAAAGTAGCTGGTGTTCAACCCCCTTAGAGATTTGAGAAGGAATACAACTTAATTCCCTGATCTCGATCTCATTGGCTGCATTTTCTTAAACACGCCCACCTGGAATGGTGCCTCAGTCAGGCTGAACTTGAGTGAGGTGGTTTGGTTATGGTCTTTTGCCACATGCTTTTAGCATTCTTACTGAGCTTTGGCAGATTTTCTTGAATAGATTTTTTTTTTCACTTATTGTAACAATTACAGAACCTTCTCTCTCTCTCTCTCTCTCTCTCTCTCTCTCTCTCTCTCTCTCTCTCTCTCTCTCTCTCTCTCTCTTTTCGAGACAGGGCTTCTCTGTGTAGCCTCAGCTATCCCAGACTCACTTTGTACACCAGGCTGGCCTTGAACTAATAGTGATCCACCTGCCTCTGCCTCCCAAGTGCTGGGATTAAAGGCGTGTACCACCACTCCCAGCTACTTTACAGAGACTTTACTCAGTCATATAAAATAAACCTTATCCAGTTTTTTTTCCCACTAGGAACTGGACTCCAGACCTCAATATGCTACCACCCAGTCACATACACTCTTACACACCTGGTAAAGACCACAACCTCAGGACTTCTCATTTCAAGAAACACAACTTATGAGAGAGCAATAGCTTTTTTTTTTTTCTCCCCAGAGGTTTTGGTTTGAAAAGCAAGGGCCCAGGAATCTTGACTGATAGCTCTCCTTAAATCACCTGTATTTCCATGCCCTCTAGGGCACTGGAACACACTAAGCACTGAGCATGCATGCCCTTATGCATGTGCATTTAAGATGGTGCACCTTCCATGTAATCATTTTTTATGTCTCTGTTACTCCTTGATTCAAAAGATTCTCATTTTCAGTGTTGGTATTGGAGTCCAGAGCCAAAAGCTTAACTTTTGGGCTACACCCCACACCCTTATTCACAGGCTTTTAGAAGACCAGGGGCATGATTAAAAACAAAACAAAACAAACAGCTGTAACTTCTGGAGCTTTTCATACTGCGCATCCTTTGAATAAATGATGTTTTATGCCACCTGGGAGCAAAGGTCAGGGAGAGGAAGGAGTTGAATAAAAGATGAGGGACATCTTGTTGTCCCTCCCTCCCTTCCACCATCTTAACTTTGGAGCGTGCAATCTCATCAAAACGTGCCATTTCCACCCAGATCCCAATATCTGAGCAATGTCTTTGTGCTGTCCTTATGGCTTGCCCATCCTTCCTAGCTGGATCCTACACTGCATCTTCATACTCTCAGGCTCTTTCCATCTCAGGGCTTTTGTAATAGTTGATTCCCATGCCCAGAATGTTCTTCTCTTAGCGCATAGAATATCAGTTACAACATTTGAAATAGTTGAAGTTACTGCCACTACTACTACTACTACTACTGTTTTGCCTGCTTACTGTGTTCTTTCTAGAATTAACCATCATGCAAGCGTGCAAACCACTGAATCCTCAGGTTCTAGACCAATGTGAATAGTGAGCACACATGAATACTTTTGTAGTAAAGTGTAATAAATCCTTAATTGCAAGCTTAGAACTGGTGTTTGCAGGATCAGGCTAACCCATCACTGAGTTGTCACATTCATGTACATATAGTATTTAGGTAGCATTTTTGGACACATTTCTATGTCCTGCTCTCTTAATACTGTCAATACCTAAAACACTGTCCTAATATTGTCTGCTACACAATATTGTTCCTTTGGGAGCAAAGGATGTCTTGTGAAACCGGAGACTCAGGTGGTGAATTTTGACTTCTAAGGTCAAGGTGCCATGCAGATGTAAGACCAAAGGGATGCAAGTGGAGAAAACATCTAGAATCTTCTAGTTCTCTTTCAACCTTCTTCAAAGCTCTAGTAGCTAAGGCACGAGGAGGGGGTTGGAGGGTTGGTGTGAAAGTTACAAGGGCTGTCCTGGCATTTGCTACCTTCCGCTGAGTCCCCCGAAGTGAGACAAGGTTTAAAATACCTGTCCTTTCCCAGACTAATGATTATTACATGAAAACACATGCTTTGGACCTGAGGGTGACCACAGGTCAGCTATTGTCTCCCAAGCACAGTAGTGGAGGACAATATGATATAGCTGGGGTTAGGACGTTACCCAAGAGAATCCACAGACAGATGGGCCTACTCAAAGAATGCCAGGGTTTCAGGTGAAGTTACCAAGGATGCTCGTGGATAGGAGGGCCAGACATGCCAACAGGACCTCAGCCACTCCCGTGAGGCAGCAAGGACATGATCCAGTGACTCAGACACATCGGGATGAAATTAAACAGGTTACACTTTAAAGGACAAACGAGTATGGCAGATGTAGATCAGAAGTGCAGCTCTGGTACAAAGAACTCCTGCCCCGAGTCTTGCCCCATCCCTGAACTTCTCTGCCACCTGGGAGCAAAGGTCAGGGAGAGGAAGGAGTTTCAAAGTCATCTCACTTTTAGAATAAATAAATCCTGAGTAAACTCACCTTCGCATTTGTGGGAGGCCATGGTTGTGAAACTTGCCAGAGTACATTTGAGGTTACACTTTGGTCTCTATAGATAGACTGAGGCTTAAGCGGTAAGGTGAGGGGCGGGGCTCAAGGTGACTGTAATCTGTATGGACATGGGAGAACACAGTCTATATGTCTCCTGCCTAGCTCCTTGGGCATCTGTCTTATAACATCAATCAAATTCATGCAGGAAGCGTTGAGAACCATCAATACATCAAGTGTAAGAAAATGCTCTCTTGGCTTCCAAAAAAGCAGCAGAGTATGGTCACATGGCAAACACCTTTAATCCTAGCACTCATGGCGCAGAGGCAGGTGGAGCTCCCTCAGTTTGAGGCCAGCCTGGTCTACATAGTGAGTTCCAGGACAGCCAGTGCTACACAGGGAGATGCTGTCTTTAAAAAAATAAATAAATGAAAGAAGGCATTTTGAGCTTTGATGCTGAGTTGGAAAGCCCTTGGTTGTTTCATGACAGTCAAATAGCATGGGGCATTAAAAAGTGTCTTTTGTTACCGAATGTCACTTTCCGTTCCTCCCTCACCCCATGCTATTTCTAACACTTTTTTTTTAAAGTAGTAAAACTCCTTGCAGCAACTGCAAGAAAAAAAAAGGGCAGTAATTAGAGCAGTTGGCCTGGGTGGGAGAGGGTAGTGACAAGAACACTTAGGCAGCAGGGTGAGGGAGGGGCTGCGGAGGAGGGAGAGGCAGTTTAAATCACTCCTCCCCTTGGTTGTCCATCCTGGATATCGTGTATTTCTTCTAAGGCATAGCCCTCTACAGCTGTCAAAGATGGAGAAGGCAGAGAATTGAATGACTCAGAACGACGGTGTCTGGCACCATTAGCCAGGTGCCTCTGACTCAGACCTGAGCTGGTCAGACTCCATCCTACCCAGTTGGCTTCAGCATTTCTACTAAAGTCCCAGGCATTGATTAGGTGCCATCCTGTCAGTGCTCCGTTTGAGAGTGGATCTCATCTCTCTCTCTCTACCAGGTACCAGCAGACGAGGGTCCAGAGCGTTGGTGCCTGTGACGTTGAGCTGCTTCTGCCTCCGCCATCCCCAGCATGCAGGCACCGGCTTGAACCTGACAACCAGAAACAGAACTCACCCGAGGCTGTGGTCTGCTTATGTGATCCCTGTGGTCCCAAAGGGAACAAGAACTGAGAGTGCCATCAATTAGCAGCGAGCTTGGGACTGGTAGACCTGACTTCAAGATCTAGCTTTGCTATCTCCTAGCCTGCCATGTTGGGCAGGTTGGTTGTAAACTCAAAATTATCTCTTATCTAATAAGTAGATATTTTATAAGAATACAATCGATACTGAATAGGACAGGTGCACTTGACTAATACAGCACTGCCTGTAACTCATCTTACTCAGAAAGAGCAGAGGGAGGTCCTCGAGGGTTCCAAGCCAGAGGATGGACCTTGATTAAGGCCTCCCTAGTTAATCTGCACCTGTATGGTGAGCATGGCTGCATACTGCAGATTTGACTGATTCTGAGGACACACCCCCCTTCATATTTGCATTCTTACTGGGGGCAGTTCATTTAATGCAATTGAGGAGAGCAGAAGCTGCTGCAAGCGAGAGTTCTTTAAATGTCATTTCTGCCTCTTTCACCTGAGGGGAGTGAGAGAATTATTAGGAAATGGCATGTGATGTCAGCCTGTGGTTATGAAGTTTTACAAGGAAAATACACATTCCTATTTCCCCACAGACAAAGGAGAAATAAAGTAATACTGTGTTTTGGTTTGAAACATGATAATGAAAATTTAAAACAAAACAGATCAAAGGAAATACTTTAACTATGAGGACCCAGAACAGCAGTAAAAAAAATTTACAGTTATGGGGCTGGAGAGATGGCTCAGAGGTTAAGAGCACTGGCTTTCTTCCAAAGGTCCTGAGTTCAATTCCCAGCAACCACATGGTGGCTCACAAACACCTATCCTGAGATCTGGTGCCCTCTTCTGACATGCAGGTGAAACACTGTATACATAATAAATAAAGAAATAAGTCTTTAAAAAAACTTTACAGTTATGAAGTAGCAAGGAAATAACTTTATGGTTGGGGGGGTCACCATAACATGAGGAGCTGTGTTAAAGGGTTGAAGGCACTAGGAAGGTTGAGAACCACTGGCCTAGATAAATGGAAGAATCTTTGCTTTTTGCTCCTTGTTATGCTGGAAGTCCCTAGCTGGAGGCAGCAGAGCTGCTAGTGTTTCATTTCTGTTCCTAGAGGATCACTGGAGGAGATGGGCCCTCAAAGGTGAAGACCCTGAATGTGAGATCACAGTACAGCTGGAGATGGGGAAACGGAAGTGCTAGGAAGGCAGGGCAGAACTCAAGGGGGGCTGGGCCCCGGAACTGGGGACTGGAGACTCTTCGGTGCTAGATGATATTCTGAAACCTCATTTGATGCTAATGACTTCCTTTATAAAATCAAATAAGTCTGACAAAAATGGAATTCCCAGCCGCAACAAAATTTGCTTAAGAACAAACTTCAGTCTCACCCTTGTGGCCGTGCTGAGAGTGCATCCTGCCCTGCAGACAAAGAGAGAGGCTAGCATGGGGGGCCTCTCCCCACTTCTAAAGGTATACCGTTCAAACCAGGTATGGTTTCAACAGCGTGGAACAGCGTGTTTAACAGGCAGTCATTCCTTGCTTTGTTTCATTACGGAATGTGGGAGCTGTCCCATCAAGCTGCGTTAGAAGCCTTCTGACTGCCCAGTGTGCCAGAGGAACTGTTGGTAGAAGCTTGGTGCCGATGGATTCTGCGTCTCTTAGAAGTATTAGATGCTGAAGTCCTCAATAGGATAGTTGGCAATTGCCGGGTGGTTCAGGCCATAAAACCACCGTGGTTCAACACACACGGATTATTTGGCTTGAAATGTTGGACTTAATGATGTTACATGAAAAGGTGCTTTGGTTCTAATTGTTATTTTAAATGTCACTTCTCCAAGCTGAGCCTAACTCAGGCCCTCCCATTCCAGGTTGGGTCAATAGTGTGGCACTATGAAGTCACTTCTTGGCAGCTCTTCTCCTACAGCCGTCCTCACCGCCCTTTGTCTCAGCTGCCAACTCCCTCAGCCATTTCCTGAGAACCAGCTGGCTAGGAAAGCAGGTAGACAATAGTCACTCCCCCTCCTTCCCTCCAAATCCATCTGTCAGTCTCTGTAACAGACCACCTGCTGTGACCTCTCCTCCCTCACTGCCCCCATTCCCAAGGAGACCAAGCAGGTCCAGGTGGCACACCCTGGTTTCCGACCTCCTGGGGACGCTCTCTGCCCTCTAACCTATTCCTTAAGCATGAGCTCCCAGTGCTTAGAAAACAGAACCTGAAACAGCCTAAATGTCTCTCAGTTGAAGAATGGATAAAGAAACTGTGGTACATTTACACTAGGGAATACTACTCAGCTATTAAAAACAAAGAAATCCCGAAATTTGTGGACAAATGGATGGGACTAGAAATGATCATAATGAGTGAGTTAACCCAGAAGCAGAAAGACTCACATGGTATATACTCACTCATAATTGGGCACTAGCCCAAAAGGCATATTCCACGAGAGTCTTCACTTACAAAGAGATTAGGATAGATGTGAGGACATCCTACTGAGACTCTAGGTTAGAGAAATATAGGAGATGGGGAAATAGAAGGACCCAGAGGGTCCTAGAAACCTACAAGAAGAACATTGTGATGGATGGATCGGGGCCCAGGCAGGTCAGTTCAAACTATTGCACTAACCAAGGACAACATAAGTAGTAAACATCAAACCCCTACTCTGATCTACCCAATGGACAGGATATTCTCCACAGTTATGTGGAGAGCTGAGACTGACTCTGACATGAACTCTGGTGCCCTATATTTGACCACCTCCTCTTGGTGGGAAGGCCTGGTGGCACTCAAAGAAAGAATAAGCAGGCTACCAAGATGAGACTGGATAGCCTATGACCATATAGTGGGGGAGGAGGTCCCCCTCGGTCATAGACCTAGGGGAGGGGAATAGGGTGAAAGCTGGAGGGAGGGAGGAATGGGAGGATACAAGTGATGGGATAACAATTGAGTTGTAATCTGAATAAATTAATGAAATAAAAATAAAAATAATATATTTGTTAAGAAAGAGAAAGAAAGAAAGAAAGAAAGAAAGAAAGAAAGAAAGAAAGAAACACATTCCACCCAGACCCTCAAGACAGGATCTTAGAAGCATTCTCTCCCAAGCAACAGACAGCCACCACACGGTCCCAAAAACCTGAGAGGGTAACAGAAACCAACGAACTGAATGCCACACAATAGAGACAAGACCAGATGTCAGTGCTCAGAATTACAGTCATCCCACTCCCAGATGCCTAGACAGCCGGCATAAAAACACACTCAGTAACAGCCAGGGCAGTATGTTTCCACTACAGTTGGACCTTGAGAAGTGCAATATAGTTGAAGTACAAGACAAGGAATTCAAAAATAACCTTTGTGAATATGTTAGTGGTCCTTAAGAGGATATGGATAAATCCACTAATAAAATGTTTGGAAATACAAACAGCAGGAAAAAAAAAATGAAGAAAACAGTTCAGGACATGAAAGCAGAAACAATCAAATAAGAAATCCAAATTGAGGAAAAATTGGAAATGTGTGTGTGCTTGTGTCTATATGTGTTTCTTGTGCTTTGTCTTTGGCTCCTTCTCTTTGTTTTGTCCTATTCTGATTTGTTTTGGTTTTACCTTATCTTATTTTGTTGTCATGCCTTAGGTGCCTGCTTGTCTTCTAAGGAGAGATAGAAAGGTGGGGGGAGGGGGTTATGGATCTGGGTTGGAGAGGATTTGAGGAGGAACTGGAAGGGGTTTGGGGACTAGAAACCTTAATCAGAACATATCCCATGAAAAAAAAACTATTTTCAGTTAGAAAAAAAAAAAAAAAAAGGTCAAGACTCTTTCCACGGATCTCTCTGACTGGTTCAGCATTCATTCAAGTTCTAACCATGTGGCACTGGTGGTTCCTTCTGACTTCAACACTTCAGGACGCCAACTCTGTATTGTAGGGGATTAGAAATCAGTTCAGCCCTTTCTGGAGGAAGGTCTGCTCTTTAAAGTCCAAGTTCTTGTTCTAGACAATCTGATTGGTAGGGATTTCATCTTACACATCCACTACCTAAACACACATACTACTGCTGCAACTACCAGAAGCCAAGGTTGGAAATAAATAAATCAGAGAGGAGAGGCCACAGTTAAAGGGACACATACCGGGCTCACAACATGGGGCCTGCAGCCAGAGAGAATGGAGTGAAAGGTCATTTGTATGTAATTTGGGTCTTTGTAGGAATTTTGCACATGTTACTCACATGACTGAAAAAGCAAGAGCAGTAAATCAATGCTGCTGAGCCTGACCCTGTGTGGAATCTGCAGTTGCTTCTGGAATGATCAGTGTTACCAGTCAGGTTCTAGTAAAGATCACCACAGTCTAATAAAGATGGCACGACTCACCTTTGTATAAGTAGTTGCTCCTACTTTGTATAAGAAGGCTGTTCCTACTTTCTCCCAAACGAGGACATGTGCAGTACCATCAAAAAAGTGATCGTAAGTAAAGCTTGCAGTGGATTACCCATCAATGGGCAGAAAGAAAACTGTACAGGAATAGTAGACACAGAAGCAATCAATACTGACACCGAAGCAGAACACCGAGAACAAACCTAGGACAGGCTTGTCTCTAAGTGGCCAGAGGGTATGTTGTGTCAGCTGCATGGCAGACAACTTCTCAGGTGTGGCGAGATGGGGTGGCACTCCAGTTTCCTTTCTGTTGCTGTGATCAAACACTCTGTCCATTCAAGAGCAATTGACGGGAGGAAAGGATTGATTTGGCTCATTTTCCAGGTCACAGGCCATCACTGAGGGATGTTACGATAGGATCTGCAGCAGAAGTCATGAAGGAATTCTGCTTGCTGGCTTACCCACAGGCTCATGCTCAGCTAGCTTTACACCAGTCCAGGAATGATGTCATCCACAGTAGGTGGGCCCCTCCTGCATCAATTATCCATCAAGACAATCACTCAGAGACACACCAACACGCCAGCCTGATTATCTTAAATTTATATTTTTCAGATTTATTTTATTTTATGTGTACTGGTGTTCTGCCTGCATATATGCCTATGTACCACAGTGTATGCTTGATGCCCATGGAAGCCAGAAGAAAGAGAGTATCAGATCCCCTGGAATCAGAGTTAGAGATGATTGTTAGCCATCATGTGGGGGCTGGGAACTGAACCCAGGACCTCTGTAAAGAAGCTAGTGCTTTCAATCACTGAGACATCTTTCCAGCCCAGAAATCTGATTATCTTTAATTCCTCAACTGAGACGTTTTTTTCAGGTAATTCTAGGCTGTGTTGGGTTGAGGTTGTCAAACAGGACAGTGAGAGGAGACTGCCCATTGGGGTACCACTGAGACACATCAAGAAGCCAGCTGAGGCACTGATAAAGCTCAGTGGTAGGCAATCTGTGGAATAAATCTGCCATCACAACTTGCTGGAGGGTGAGCAGCATACGGACTTCTGCCACAGGAAGAAAAACTAGACAAAATCCCTTAAAAAGGAGGGAAATCTCTCTTATCCTTGTGCTGGTGAAGCATTGTTCCAGCTGGCATAGGAGAAATGTTTCCAGGGTCCAGCCTGTAGCACACTGCAGGGCAAGTAAGGGTAGATTTGGAAAGATGACATTGATAACACAAACAAGCCAGAGGCTTACCTCCTCAGGCTCACAGATGGTACAACTCTGTACTTCTAAGATGACACGACTCACCTTTGTATAAGTAGTTGCTCCTACTTTGTATAAGAAGGCTGTTCCTACTTTCTCCCAAATGAGGGCATATGCAGTGTGTGTAACATATATCTAAGACATGGTGGAAGCAACATACAGATTCATGTTGACAACATTTGTGTGTGGTTTTGAGTGCTATTCTTGGTCAGTTGATATCTGTAAAATAACTTCTTCCCTTGTAAATCTCTGTTAAATATTTCTGTTAAAAAAAAAATGTACCCCTCATGCCCTTCGCAAACCATATTTTCTGTGCTGTTCCATAAATATGGAGCCAAGTTCCCTTTCAGGGACAGTCATCAGGGGCAGACATCAGACACAAACAAAAGACTAACAACAGACAGGCCACGGACCACAAACTACAGAAAGTTGGAAGACAATGGGGAGAGATGTGGAGAATTCAAATTTGGGCTCATTCTTGGTGTAAACTACTCTAAGAGGAAGTGTCCTTTTTCATCCCTTTCATGTGACACTGACACACTGTAATCTTCAATTAACCTTTTCTTTTGATCACAGAAGAATCAGAAGGCATCCCAGATGGCCTCAGACACACTCACCCCTTAGACATATTATGCCGCAGAGATCCAGTTTTTCTCTTGGTAATCAGGGCCAATTATTCCAGCCGTTCTAATGCTTTCTAGTTTGGTGGCAGAAGGAAGTACAGGGGACTGGGAGACTACTTCATCTTCTGTGTCCCTTCTGGAAGCACTCATCTTTGAGGGAGAAGATCTCAAAGCAGTGGAGCTTAAGCTGTCAAAGTAAGGAGCAAAACTATCGTGAGTGCATTATTTATTGGGTGGAAGAGTGAGAAGGAACACGCATTTTAATTTCTGGGCCATAGTTTCTGGCTGTGGAGACAGCGCCACGTAAGGGTTATCATGGTAAACATTCTGCACTTTGTTGTAGAATCTCTCAAAATTTTTTTGAGCCATGGTCTTCCTATGTAGCTCAGATTATCACTGAGCTCACAGTCCATTCACGTCAGCCCCTTGAATGTGCTGTGATTAGAGGTGTGTGCTTCCACACCCAGCCTTCCATCTTCCTTTATTTTCAGTCCAGTTGCTCATGAATGATGGAGCATGTAGTACTAACAAAGCAGCCTTTTGCACAGGCACGATCTGGTTTGTGTATGTTCTGTGATGTAAGATCCATCCCCTTATTCAGAAGGGATCCTGATGTGGTGTGGAGTGCCATGACAGGAGGCACTGTGAGCCTGCAGGTGGTGGTGCTGGCAGAAGCATCAGTGACAGGAAGACAAATCCATAAACAGATCATGTGAGTATATTAGCGGCACAAATCTCTGCTCTGTCTATGATAAGATATCCAATGTAATCAATCTGGAGGCAGGTGGCTGCCTGGTCCAACCAAGGGACTGCCAGCTTTGGGCTCACTGTTTGTCTCTGTTGTTTTCAGAATAGGCAATCTGCAGCAGCATTATTCAGGTCAGTCTTTGGGAAGAAAAGTCCATGTGGCTGGCCACTGTGCTCACTCAAGTTATGGGAATACTGAGCAAATACTGGAACTAGTGTAGAAATGGCTGATATTCATGGATAATTTAGTTTTCTTCACCTGGTTATATCCTCTGGTATGAAACAGGTGTGTAGGCATTCATTTGGCATAGGGATATTTTTGTGACTTTGCCTATTTTGAGAGGTCTTTCCACATGCCTTTTCCAAAACGTCCTTGTCATCAGTTTTCTGGATCCTTCTGGTTCTGACTCAATCACTGTAGCTCATGTTCCTGGCATTTCCCCTGTACAGTGGCCTACATACAATTTTACTCAATAGGAGGATTTTCTCCCAGGTGTCTACATGGGGCTTTGTGTTGGCCAGCTGTCTCTTTTCAGATAATGCGATGCTGTATGATGCTATGAGGTTTTTTTTTTTTTTCTTACAGAGGTGCACATGGAGTAATCCTTGGAGGGAAATGAAGGAAAGGTGGCAACTCCTTAAAGGAGCAAGTCACCTGCTCATTCATGTCACCTGTTCCCTTCGCAGCTGCCTCACTGTAGTTTCTCATATAACATTTCTAACCCAGGGCACTTAGTTACTGCATCCAAACAATCTCATGACCATGTGGGACAGTAAACGGTACCAGACAGGAAGCCTGAGCTGCACGCTGACCTGAGGTCCTACCGTGCAAAGGGCTCTAACAGGCCCAAGGATGGCAAACATGGCACTGGCAGGCTTTGCCCTCTCCCTTGCTAAACTCTTAGATTACATTCCTGAGGCTAGGCTCCAAGGTCCGTTCTCTTATTTGCTCACTGACTCACTCCTGGGACTTAACTCCAGCTATCAAAACACACCAAGGCCCAGCAATCAGAGCTCACTATTTGGCTACATGTCCAATCAGGACTTACAGACTTGTCCTAACACACTGCTCCCTTTCTCCTTAAAAAACACTCTGCAAAAAACACCTGCTGCTGTTTCTTCCCAATCCAGAGACACACCCTACCCCAGGGTAATAAATGTCCTTTGTGCTGAGAAGTTGGTATCCGGGGAGTATTCTGTGCCATCTCTGAGACTGCTTCAACTGTGGGCTTGGCTTGCAGGCTTTCTCTCTCTCCTTCTCTTTCTCTTTCTTTCTTTCTTTCTCTCTCTCTCTCTCTCTCTCTCTC
>OU015744.1:22044772-22076875 GCA_907169655.1 Acomys percivali | reverse complement strand
ACTGTGGGCTTGGCTTGCAGGCTTTCTCTCTCTCCTTCTCTTTCTCTCTCTCTCTCTCTCTCTCTCTCTCTCTCTCTCTCTCTCTCTCTCTCTCTCCTTCCCTCTCCCTCCTTCCCTCCCTGTCTTCCTCCCTCTCCCTTTTAAAATTAATTTATTTATTCACTTTACATCCCAATCATAGCCCTTCCCTCTTCTCCTTCCAGTCCAACCCTCCCTTCCTCTTCTTTGTATCCTTTTTCCCCTACCCCTCAGAAAAGGGGAGTCCCCTCCCCATCCTAGGACTTAGTACATCCTCGACCAAGGTGGCCTGGCAAGTGAGCTCTGATAGGGGGAAGTGACTGAAAAGCATACAAGAAAATCCTTGCCAAAGACAGCCCCTGCTCCCCTTACTAGGGGACACACAATGAAGACCAAGCCACCCATCGGGCACATATGTGTAGGGGGCCTAGGTCCAGTTCATATATGGTCCTTGGTTGGTGTTTCAGTCTCTACAAGCCCCCTTGGGCCCAGGTTAGTTGATTCTGTTGGTCTTCTTGTGGAGCTACTGTCCCCCCTCCCCCTTCTGCCCCCTCTATCCCCCCCACCCCAGTTTCTTCTATCCTTCTTCCAATGCTTTCACAAAGCTGTCTGCACTCTGCCCAGTGTTTGCTGTGAGTCTCAGCATCTGTTTGCATCTGTTGCTAGGTGGGGCCTCTCAGGGGACAGCTATGCTAGGCTCCCACCTTGCAGGCTTTCTTAAGGATCAGTAGCAATATAGAAGCAGCTTCTCAAAAGGAATGTAGTTATATGTTTTCCTCTATGTCCTAAAAGCCTGCCTTCATTTGATGCTTGGTAGTCTTCACAAAACTTTCCTATCTGCTAGCAACACTCTGAGAGTATGTTGCATCCTGAGATCAAAATGTAGATACTTTATTTGCCCCTGGTAGAACCTAAGTTTTAATAGGGCAAAGATATTTGTGTGTTTTCTTCATCCGTGCTACTCAAGTACCTAGAATACCATCAGCTGAATTGTAGCTGCTTGGTAATGATTTGTGTGTGTGTGTGTGTGTGTGTGTGTGTGTGTGTGTGTGTGTGTGTGTGTATGGGTGGAGGGGAGGGAAGGATAGGTGAGTGAGTGAATGAATCAAAAATAACCTAGGATCAGAACTATGGAAGTTCTGGACTTAGAATTTGAGGCCTATTCCATACTCTACCACTTAACCCTAACTATGCCATAGGCTCTTTTTGAGCCCGGGCTTCATCATGTATAAAATGAGATGGTTACTTATTCATTCAGTGAGTATCCTCTTTGATAGCATCAATAGTCACCTATGCTCACAGTTTGCTCATTTCACAGCTCAGAACCCAACTTTAAAACTCCCGCCTTTCACAGGCCCCACCCACCTTGCCTGCCCATCTTAGGCCCCGCCCTGATTCCTCACACTCCGCCCGCAGGGCAGACGCCCCGCCTTTTCTAGCTGCAGTCATCCAATGACCAAGATACACGGATAGGTGAAAGCCAAGGAGCTTTAGGTGTCCGGCTGGCGCCTGACCAGAGTTTTGGAGTTCTGCTCTTTTCAAGCAGTCCCTTCCCTGAGTTTCCACCTACACAAGAAGCTCACCGGCTACCTCACAATCTCCTACAGGGGTCGACTGAGGCTTCACAGCCCGCTCGCCACGCTCCCCAGGAGCCCTGGGTCTTCACTGGCCAAGACTCTCTGCCCTAGCATCCTGGAAGTTGTAGTTCTCCTTCTCTAAGTTCCTCTAGGGTTTATGAGTGAGATGAGCCTCATGAGACTACCATTCCCAGAAGCCCACGCGAGACTCTGGTCACGTGGCCCCAAGGATGCGGGCTTGTGGGCGGGGCCGGCCGGTGCTCCGCATCTGTGTTTGACAGACGGAGCCGGCCGGCCGCTTGGGCCCCCAGAGACCCTGCCATGGTTCGCGCGGGCGCCGTGGGGCCACATCTCCCCACGTCCAGCCTGGACATCTTTGGGGACTTGAGGAAGATGAACAAACGACAGGTAACAGAGACTCAGTTGGGGGCGGGGGGGGGGGCAGGGAAGGAGGCTGGCTTCCTGGGGGCGTGTGCATCGGGACTCAGTGATGCTCCTGCGTTCTATGCGGTGCTCAGTCATGGTAGACCGAATCAACATTCATAAAAAGGGTTTCAGAAGTTTCTTCTAACTTTCCGATACCATCCTTCTTGCAGCACCGTCTGTATAGAAGGCCATCCGTGTTGGGGAGGGGGCTCCTTGGACAGTTGGGCTTTATTTTTTCAGGTCTCCATAAGAGGCCTGCTGAGACAAAGTTTCCTTTTGCGCCCCACCCCACCCCTTCTCCACCTCTTAACTGTGCACCATCATTTCCTCCGTCAGCCCGGAAAAGTATGACAGGGCAAACTTACAGGCACTGAAGTGCCCCAGTGTCTTGATAGACAGCCACCACAGTTACTGATGATACCACACTGTGGTGAGAAAAGTGTGGTCTTTCTTTAAAGAGGGTTTGAATGTCTTTGAACATGGTGTTTCCAGGATTTGGATGGCACCCAGAGATATTTGATCCACTATGTAGAGAGGGGTGCTATTAGAATAGGAGAGCACGTATCTATCTCCCCTCCCCTCCCTCTACCCTCTTCCTTCCTCTTCCCCCTTTCCCCTGCCCCTTCCCCCCCCCCCCCCCCCCCCTTTCTGTAGAGCTTCAGAAACATGCGGCCATATGGGACAGTTTGGTGCCGTGAATTTCCTGAAGTGATTAAGATCTGGTTGTGTCTGGCTGTGCTGATGAGCTTCTGTGTCTATGTGACCACGAGGAGTTTTAGTAGGGGGACATCGCTAGCTTGGGACAGCCAATAACTGATGTCCTGAGGGTGGACACTGTTCCTAGGAAGAACGGCTTCATTTTCAATTTAGATTACTTTGGATAAACTTTTGAAATGCCTGGCACCGATTACTAAAAGGCTGTAGTTGCAAACTGTCAGGGAAGGCCCCAGATGAGTGTATCAATCCCTCGCCCAGTTTGCCTGTTTGGGTCACTTGGGCCAGTAGCTTGTTTTCTTGCTTGTTTTGCTGGTCTACTAATTAAAATTCACAAGTTCACTTCCGGGACTGCTTTTTAATAGTTGGGGGGGGGGAACCCCACCTTCTGTCTATTTGCTTGCTTCTTATTCTTTTCCCTTCATAACGGGATTCTGTGATACCTTGTCAGACCTTGAAGCAGGACCCCCTTTCTCTATTGCCCCCCTTTCTCTACTCCCCCACTTACTAAATAAGCACCGCGTGCTAGACAAGGGCTCTTTGTGTCTGCGATGAGGAAGAGAGGAAGTTGTACAGTGACTGGGGTTTTTGCTGCTCTGTGGCCAGAGTATCTGGCCTAAAATGTTTGCTTAAACCCCCCTTGGAGGAATTACGGTTCTAGATTCCTGGTCACCAAACCAGCATTCAGATTTGAGGCTATCCTTTGAGTAGGGTTTCAGAGGTATGACCCATGGTTTGGCAGTGAGTTCCGTTGTCAGGTTTTTGTGTTTGGCTATCTCATTAGCCTTTATTAAAGGGAGTGGGGTTTTTTGTTTTTTGTTATTTTTTTTGTTTTTTTAGGAATTGATTTGATTACCTGACAATGATTTGTTTTTGAACACTGGAAAATGTGTTCTTAACTCAGGGTCTTTATTAAATAAGCGGTAAGAGCTTACAGCTTTATTTTTGGCAAGACGGTGACTGGTGGTCTGAAAACCTATCAAAAATTTGGCGGTCCTTATTTAAAGTTATGGTTAGGGGCTTTCCCAATGAGATCTGTAGTTCATAGTGAAACAGTCTGTTTTTACCCACCAACCTCTGAGTGAAGCAGAGGGGAAGGTTCGTAGTGAGTGGCATCTGCTGTAAAAGCTATGGTTCAAGGGGATCCACTTAGCAGCCTCTTTTTTTTTTTTTTTCCCCTCTTTTGGGAATACCATGCTAGTTTCATAGTGCGCAAATGGTACAACAGCCAAGTGGTTAAAACTGGAGCATGGCTTTAGTATTGAATTGTATTTCTTTTTCTACTTTCATATTGATTACACCATGTTGGAACGTAGTCCAAGAATGGAGTCGTGTGAGGATTCTGAGTGCTTGCGACTCAGTTTTACCAAAACACTAATCTATCCACCGTGCGTTTGTGCTCCTCCCAGGTGTAGTGGACAGGAGTGAATTTACTTCAGCTGTTGTTATTCCTATGCCTCTCTGTTTTTGCCACATGTGGCTTATCCTTGTGATTAAACACCTTACTCGTGTGATTCTTCTTAACCCTCAGAGAGTGCTCCGAATAAAGTTGTCTGTTGCATGAGACTTTAGTCTGCCTCACTTTTAGACCTCACTCTTCCCAGGTTCACGCTGCCAACTAGAGTGGTAAACGGCACCAGAATACCAAAGTTACTTTAAATTTCTTTTCGTCTTTTCCTGCCCTACTTTCAGTTGAATCTTAATGATTATTTCAAGTCACCTCTTTTTACCAGGTGGTAATATTTGCAAGAGACATTTTTGAGCCCTGCTTTTCCTTTGTTCCATCATCTCAATACATTTTCATGTTTTATTACTCCTTAAAATGATTATCTTAGTGGCCATATATTAGATTTTGGAATCAGTCTGTGCTCACCATAGGAATTTTTTTTTTTTTTGAGACAGGGTTTCTCTGTGTAACCTTGGCTGTCCTGGACTGACTTTGTAGACCAGGCTGGCCTTGAACTCACAGTGGTCCACCTGCTTCTGCCTCCCGAGTGCTGGGACTAAAGGCATGCACTACCCCCGCCCGGCTACCAGAGGAATTTTGAGGAAGTGTTTTAGGGCTTCTGTTGCTGTGATGCAACACCATGATCAGAAGTGACTGGGAGAGGAAAGGGTTTGTTTCACCTTACAACTTGTAGCGCGTCATCCAGGGACGTTAGGGCAGACCCTTGGAGTCAGGAACTGAAGCAGAAGCCATGGCGGAGTGCTGCTTACTGGCTTGCTCTTCTTACACCACCCAGGACCACCAGCTCAGGGGTAGCCCTGCCCACGGTGAGCTGGGTCCTTCTCCCACATCAATTATCAGTGAGTAGAATTTACCACAGGCTTGCCCACAGGCCAGTCTAGTGGGAACACTTTCACAATCGATGCTCCCTCCTTCCTAATGATTCTAGCCTGTGTCAAGTTGACAGAAAACCAGCCAGCACAAGAAGAAAAATCAATGGTTGGGGCTGAAAAGATGGCTCAGTCTGGAAAGTGCTTGCTTTACTGAGTTCGACAACCCCCCCCCCCCAACTCTCCAGAAATCCATGAAAAAGAGCCAGGATGCTTTAATCCCAGGGCTGCAATGTAGAGACAGGCAATTCCGTGAGGCTTCCTGGCCAGCTAGCCTATCCCAGGCTAGTAAGCGACCCTGTCTCATAAAATCAAGATGGATGACGGTTTGTTTTGCTGTGAGGAGACACCATGACCACAGCCACTCATATAAAGGAAAGCATTTAACTGGGGCTGGCTTACAGTTCAGAATTTTCAGGGCTGGAAGCATGGCAGCACACAGGGCAGACATGGTGCTGGAGAGGTGGCCAAGAGGTCTGCATCAGGATCAGCAAGAAAAGAGCTGGCTTGAGCATTTGAAACCTCAAAGCCCACCCCCAGTGACATACTTCCTCCAGCAAGGGCACACCTACTCCAACAAGGCCACATTCCTAATAGTGCCACTCCCTATGACCTTGTGGGGCGGCCATTTTCATTCAATCCATCATAGATGGCATTCTGAGGAATGACACCTGAAGTTGATCTCTGGCTTACACACACACACACACACACACACACACACACACACACACACACACACTCACATTCACACACACGCAGACTTGTAACTCTGCTATCCTAAGATTACGTCTGGGTGTGCCTTGGACCGCCTTCTGTATTTATAGTTTGCCTGAGGTGTTCCTGCAGTTGACATTTTTTTTTTCAGCATGTCTAGTGTTTGATATATTCAGTATTTGAAATAGTAGGATAATCTGTCATCTTCTACCTTTTCCTCATTATTAGAAATAAGACTGATATAAATATCTCTAGATTCCAATTACCTGTCTTTGTTTTAGACAGAATTCCTAGAAGCGAGTGGGAACCCTGGGCTAATAGTCATCTTTTGGTACTAATGCCAGTTGAGAGTGAGTGCTTATACCCACTTGCACTCTCACACAGTGCAGCATTTGGTTCTGGTCCTGAGTCTTAGCATTGAAAGAACTGAAACTTTAAACTTGCTGGGAAGGTGGGAGGATCACGGACTTGAGCCTTTCAAATGTTTATTTGCTGCTTATATTTTCCTCATTGGAAAAATTACAGCTTTAAGTTTTTACCTCCTGTTGGCATTCCAGTTTCCCTTACAGCTGATTTGTTTGCATCCAGCGTGTGTTAAAGGTGTTTGTTATTCTCTAGCAGAATGAATGGTGAGTGCTGCCAGACCTGGGTCGAATATTGAGAATACAGTCTGAACAAGGTGTGGAATGATCCTGGCCATTGTGAAATTTACAGTTAGTGTGAAGGCGAGCGAGTGAGTGAGTGTATGTTTAACTGGTGGTGATAGGAGCCACAGGCTGCATCAGTGAGAACGTGGTGGAACAGGAAGGCAAACTGGCCTGCAGCAAAGCCTGGCATGCTCCAGTGCTTTGCCAGGTTTTTATAAAGTTCAATTGGCACATAGCCATGTAAATCCTTTTAGATATTGTCTGTGGCTACTTTCCCAATCCAACAGTAGAGCTAAGTGGCTTTGATGGTTATTATGTGGCCTATAAGCTTAAACTATTTACTCTCTGGCTCTTTAAATAGAAAGTTTGCTGATTCTTGGTCTCCCACATTGGGGAAGGCTTCTCTGGGGCACTGATGTTACAAGTGGGACTTGAGAATGGGTGAGTTTTGGATTTGCCAAGAGTCTGGAGAAGGAACTGTCTGGACAGAGCAAACCCTGGATGCAGGGCCTGAAGGAGAAAGGCATGTGCACTGTTGGAAGCACTGAGAGAGAGAGCGCACAAATGTGGCCAGGCACCGTGCGTTTTACCAGCGAAAGCTGGGGAGGGAGGGCATCTGTCAGGCAGCTGCAAGGGAAGGGCTTGTGCACACACGGAGGTGACCAGATGATACCTGAAGCAAGCATGAATGTGGACCGCATTAGAATACTTACAGTGACCCAGTGGGGCTCTGTTGATGACTTGGATGAGTTATGGCAGTCGAACCACTTTGCTTGTCAGAGAAGGTAAGGTCAGCTCTGACATGAAGTGTTTGAGTTAAAGAGTCATCATAATGCCAGGCAGTTGGGAATCTCAGCGTTGGGAGGGGTAGCCTGATGGTTGATGGCAACATTTGAAGGTTCAGGTGGAGGAGGAGGAGCTATCGGGAGGATAACATGTTTAGAGAGTGCATGGAGTTTCTACTTAGGGCAGCAGCTCCTTTGAGACCTTCAGCTGCAGAGGAGAAGGGGCTTCAAAGGTGGAAGAAGGCGGTACAGGGAGGAAGACCAGTTCATGGTGGAGTGACTTAAGCTGATGGGATGGGAAAGACGTGGAATGGTGGGCCAGCTCTTACCCACTCACTCCCCACCAGACTCTCTCAGCTGACACATCCAGGGAACATGGATGCTGGTGTTGTTTCCTGCTGTGGATTCAGTTGGGCTGCTTCCCTGAACGTTCCCCTGTGATTCCAATGTGTTGTCATTGTTGAGAACCAGTAGCAGAGCACACTGGCCCTGGAGTTGTGGTCACAAGCTAGCAGCTTCAGTGTCACCTGGAGCTTGTTTGAAATGCACCTCTCAGGCCTGCCAGGTGATTGCAGTATGTGTTTGAGAAATACTGCCTCGAAGGATGGTACATGCACTCCCAAGTCTGGACCTGTAAAGCCATCTTCCCTGCTAGGCCTTCCTGAGTGCCTTTGGTAGCATTTGTGCAGGCCATGTGCAGTTTTTTAAAAGCTGTATTTTGATGCATATTAAAGTGTGCTCTTAAAACAGACACTTATTAACTGTATAGCTTTATGGGGTACAGTGTGAAGTTTCTGTCATGTTTTCATTGTATAATGATCAGACCACAGTGATTAGCATGCCCTTCACATCAAACATTTATCATTTGTTTGTGGTATAGCTTTAAAAATCTTGTCATTATCTCAACGCATACTACACTACTCCCACCGGAACCCAAAGCTGGTCCATTTTTCCACATTCTGTTTCAGTTGAAGTTGAATTTGAAACTTTGAGGAAATGCTGTTTAGAGCCACATGACCTGGCTCCTGTTTCCATCTCACTTTAAAAGGAAGTGTGCAAAGCTGATAGATCCTTGAGGGCGTCATCCTTATGGTGGGCTCTAACCTAGTTAACTTCACTTCTTCTGAAACACACTGAGAGGAGATAGTTAGTTGTCAACTGTTTCAAGATAGGAAGTCCAGGCAGGGAAACAAGATTGCCCAGGTTGTAGAAGCTGGAAGACAGAGGGGAAAAATGTTAACCGAAGTAGCCTGAAAAAGTTAAGAATGCCGAGAGGTTCTGGGGAAGCTGAGAAAAGCTGCTGCCCCATGACACAGACTCATTTGAGACTTGGTAGGTTGCAGCAGATGTCTTTAGAAAAGGAGGAGAGAAAAGAAGGCAGGCTGAAGGAGATCTCCTTCTTTACTTGAAAATTGAGACCTGTGAGGTAGTCCTACCCAGTCCTACCCAGACCACTGAAGGGGCTTCCTCTCCCAGATGAAAGCCTGACATTTTATCCCCTGCAAAGATAAGCAGGAGGTATATGGGGTAAAGGCTGCCAGGCTTGTGGAGGGTGTAGACACTACTGTGTGCATGCTGTGTGTCAAGGATCGAAAGCTAAGGTGAAGGGCAGAAGTCCTGAAAGAACAGCCCTTGCCTGTCAATGTGTCCAGATATCTAGAGATATGGAGCTTTGAAGTGGTTTCCATTCCAGGGCAGACGGCCCAAGGGAAGGGAAGAAGGTTGCTGGAGCTAGGGTGGTCCAGGCTTGAGTCAACAGGGTCCACATGGTTCTGGAAATCATCCTGACACAGGGCTTGGGGGAGGAACACTGAGGCAGACAGGTACCAAGGTCAGGTGCCTTCTTGCATGGCAGGAAGGTCAGGGCCTGAGGAACTCATCTCTTGAGTTGTGTTAAGAAGGGTAACTTTAGTCTGTGTGGCCTCGTGAGGGATGGAGGGCATTCAGCTGCCAGTTCAGCTACTGTCTGAAGGGAGTCGGGTTGTGTCCAGGTGTTGGTTTGCCCGTCAGTCCCCAGGGCTTGGCAGGTATGGCAGGCAGCTGTGGCAAGGAGGAGTCTGTATCTCAGCATGGGTGCACATGAGCAGCAGCAGAGGAGCGGGCTGAGCTCTGGGGGTTGGAGGAAATTTCTGAGGTGGGCTGGGGGAGTTCAGAAGCTTGCTCATCGCTAACAACAGCCATGACCTGTTGACTTCTGTGACTCCTCTACCTGTGTTTTTAGCCAAATATTTACTGTTCACCCTTTGACGTATTTATTGATCATGTAAACATCCAGGCATTTTAAAGTTTTGTTTCTAAACTTTTAACAGGTAAGTTTTTTGGTTTATTATTTTGATTTTTGTTTTCAGATGCAGAGGCCTACTGGTTGAGCCTTTAGCACTGTTTAGCTTCCACTTGAGTCTGGCTTTAGCTGTGGGCTCATGTACAATTTAGGTGAAGTTACTTTACATGTGTCCAACTGTCGGGGTGGGAACATGGGGCTGCATCTGTTCCAAAGCGGAATGGAAGTGGCCAGTGGTTGAATTCTGGTAGGAGAAATGTTTAGTGTTTGAGGTGCTGGGAAACCTCAGAGCTGTTACCAGCCCCCTTGGGGAAAAATTTCAATCTATTTGAAGCCAAGTGATCATATTTGGGAGCCAGTAGGTACTTAGCATGCACTGTCCAGTGTGTCTGAGGTCATTATGCCACACTGTCAGGGGCAACAGCCACTTTGTTATGTCAGGGGCAACAGAGCCACTTTGTTATACAGAGTTTTGAGGGTAAGGTGGGCAGAGTCTGTGATTGATCAAGCCCACACAAGGCTGTTTCCCCCTCTTCTCACTGACTGTGAGGTGACATTTCGAAAGCATACCCTGTGGCTAAAACTTGAAATATTACCTGCCCTAAAATCACATCTTGTTAAATTTTATAAGCATCTCCAACCTCTGCTGTGTGGATAATAAATATTCTGCAGTTAGTTTTCACCTTGAGTTTGGCGTTTTTCTTTCCAGCTCTACTATCAGGTTTTAAACTTCGCGATGATCGTGTCTTCTGCGCTCATGATATGGAAAGGCCTAATTGTTCTCACGGGCAGTGAGAGTCCCATCGTGGTGGTACTGAGGTAGGTCCTGATCTGGTCCTGGACCTCATCCTGCCACAGTGCATCTCTGGGGTCAAGGAGCAGGGTGCCTTGTGTGACAGCCATGAATTTAA
Organism: Acomys percivali; assembly: GCA_907169655.1. Lineage (NCBI taxonomy): Eukaryota > Metazoa > Chordata > Mammalia > Rodentia > Muridae > Acomys > Acomys percivali. The sequence goes on along the minus strand of OU015744.1, from coordinate 22,066,465 downwards.
GATTTTAATTGAATAAACTACTAGAGCCTTTTTATTGATGCTGTTGAGATTTTTTCCCTGGTGTTTATTGGAAAATGTTATCTTTTAAAACGATGTTTTAGAGAGGTGGTCTCAGCCTTCTTAAGGCTGCATAGCCCTTTAGTACAGTTCTTCATATTGTGGTAACCCACAACCATAAAATTATTTTCATTGTTACTTCATAACTGTAATTTTGGTAGTTACGAATTGCAACGTAAATATCTGTGTTTTCCGATGATCTTAGGGTGACCCCTGTGAAAATGTTGTTCAACCCCCAAAGGGGTCATGGCCCACAGGCTGAGAACCTCTGTTTTAGAGCTTGTTGATGCCAGTGCTGTTAGTATACTGATACAACAGTTCAGTAAAGTGGGATAATGCATTATTTATATACAAATTTACCTTACCAGTAGGAGGGGGTGTGTGTCCCTCCAGTGCCCAGAAATTGTCAGGAGATGTCAATGGCCTCTATCTCCTGTTGTGCTTATAAATATGTGTCTGCTTTAGAAGCATGAATTTTGTCAATTTCGTGTAGCCATAAAGTTATTCAGGGTGAAATCTTCAGTCCATTTGAAACCAAATGGCCCTGTTTGGCAGCCAGCAGGTGCATTAGGCTGCTTTGTCCGGTGAGTCTGACATCATTATGCCTCACTGTTGGTAGCAATAGAGCCTCTTTGTTGTATGGGGCAGAAGGGAAGCTATTGTGGTCACTTGATCAGAGTCATAGCTGACCAGCCCAAGAGCCAAGGCCACAGTGCAAAGTTTTTGCTCCCAAACCAGTGCCTTTCCTCATACTGGGCTCTGCTGCCAGAGCATAGGGCTGCAGCTGTGTCTATAATTCCCCAAGCCATCTTTGTATCACTAACCAAGCAGTGGACTTGCAGTTTTCATAAAGGTACGTGTCTGAGGAAGTGTGGCTCACGGAAGAGCAAAGTGGTCCTTGACTCAGCAGTGTTCTGTAGTGTCTCGGGAGTGTCCTGGGACCTGTGCACATTAGCTGTGAGGAGGGGACTAGGCCCCTTGGCCCTGCTTCAACTGCAGTAGCTCCCCTTGTGTACGTATGAGGTGGGTACTTCTGCCCAAAGGCTGTTTGAAGGAATGATTTTTTTTTTAAAGGAGGCTTAGGATGTTAGTCTATGGTAAAGCAAGTACATAGCATGTTCACGGTCTGAGTTTTCTCCTTAGCAAAGGAACAGGAAGAAGGAAGGAGAAACACAACAAAACAAAAACAAACAAACAAACAAAACAAACAAAAAACCAAACCAAACTTTGGAAGAAGGAGCTGGGGATCTATTTCAATGGCCGACCCTATGTGTAAGATGATGCCTAAGCCACTGGGGTCCATCTTCTGATGCGAGAAGGAGAGAGGAGGAATCTATGTGCTCCTCTCATGCAGAATCTGAGGCCCACTGAGGTCAGCACAAGCATTTCAAGAATGCCTTTGGTAAAGCAACACTGGATCCAAGATCCCCAGGCTCCCTTTAGATCAGTATGTGCACACCATTTCAGGGAAATTGTAGTACCTGGGGGCTTAAAAACAACAGCAACAGCAACATTCTCTTTAGTTTTAAAGCATTCTGGTTTAAAGTCATGAGTTGGTAAAGTCCCTGTGTTACTTGTGGAGTCCCAGCCATGGAAGAAGAGACCTGCAAGTTGATGCTACTGAACTTTGAGGATTGCTGGACTTCAGTATCCCCTCTTACCCTAGGACTTTGGGAGGAGGTGTCTTTTGACAGTCAATATGTTGTCATGACCAAGAGTTTTCTAATACTTCATTTCTCTTGCTGGTCTTGGGAAATTTGTTGAGGAAAATTTCTTGGATGGAGAAAGTAGGCATTTTAGCTGTTGTTCTGTAAAAGAAAACAGAAGTCAGAAACATAACTCACCTCCAGAGGAGGACACAGTAGGACTCTGTGATGAGGCCAAATTTGTTTTACCCAGTTTTTTTTTTTTTTTTTCCTCCTTCTCTCCCATGGTCAGTTCTTAGTCGGCCCTTCTTACCAGGTCCGATCCTACACTCAAAGCACCAGCTTCAGTTTTAACAGAGTCCTTGCAGGTGCTTAGTGACAGGCCAGCTTAGCCACATATCTCCTCCCTGCCTGCTGTCTGCTGGGGGGCTTGTGGGGTACCCGCACCGGGTGGTTGGAAGGAGGCCCAGCATCAGGAACCATTCTCGCCTTTAGAGGCCCAAGGGCTTCAGCGAGCCTGCTTCTTCTTCCTTCCTGATGAACAGCTCTTACCAGCTCATCCATGGTTGGAGCTCCTACGAAGTCATATTTGTAGCTCTCATTCTTTGCCTGTGTGTTACACCTTAGCTTTCAGTTCCCAGTAGATCGCAGTTGACTGTGAGCACATCAGAGAGTTGGCATAGGTTGGAACTATTACCATGAAGATTATGTGTCACCTTCCACCCCAGGAATCCCTGGAACACTGGCTCTTGTAGAACATGGTCAAAAGGCTGACGCTGCTAGAAGCAGAACCAGGGTTCATACTTTGTCCCAGGCCTCAGCATGCTTTAGGACAGGGCCTGATCTCTAATGTTATTCATTTGCTGTTTCTCATCCCTTGAAGGCACCCTGCGGTGTTATGGCTGCTGAGGCTATGCCGGGAAATGCAGGGAGTGTCCTAGATGTTAACCAGGACTAACAGCGCTCGCTCAGTGTGGAGTGAAATGTATTTGTGGAGGTGGGACTTTTTTTTTTTTTTTAAGGCCATAAGTAGGCAGCTTTTATTTCAGAGTTGACACTATTCTCGGTTCAGCTCCAATGCAGGACTTGTTCAAGGAGTGAGACGCAGACAATGGAAAAACAGGCTAAGAGCAGGACCCGGTAGGTAGTGTCCTTCCAGTGCAGACGCCTAAGTGGAAAGCCGTTTCCTCACCAGCCATTTCCTCTTCTGAGCTGGGGGAACCCATCAGGTTTGGGCACAGCACCTTTGTCAGTGTGGATGCAGCTGTGGCCAGGAGCTTTGCTTTACTACCCTTTGGACACTGGGTGCCACTGATGGTGACTTTGTGTTTCTTTCCAGTGGCAGTATGGAGCCGGCCTTTCACAGGGGAGATCTGCTGTTCCTCACGAATTTCCGGGAGGACCCCATCAGAGCTGGTGAAATAGTTGTTTTTAAAGTTGAAGGAAGAGACATTCCGATAGTTCACAGAGTAATCAAGGTTCATGAAAAGTAAAGAGGCTTTACTTGCTTTTATTGTGGTGTTGTACATTTCCGTAGATGCTTTAAAGGTCATCGAGAAAAGTCCAGAGAGCCAGAGCTGTTCTCGTTCTGCCGCTCACCGACTGGGCAGCTTTGCACCGGTGACTGGGAGTGATCTTGCCCACTGTAACCCCCAGGGTGATTATGAGAGCTAAGCAAGATAATGTTTACCAAAACACATACAAAACAAAACAAATAAAAGCAAACCCAGACTGCTGCACAAATGCAAGGGGTATGTTATATTAGCTGCTTGAAGGGTCTCAAAGACAGTCCCTCTCTAACTTCTGGTATTGGGCACTCATGTCATTCACCGCCTCCAGGTCTATGTAAAATATTCACTTTATTACACTGACATTTAGACTGATCCAGATTCAGTCCAAATTGCTCACACGCAGATGTTGTTTGAGTGGTTACACACCTTCTGCTGGCCAACCTCCTGAGGAAGAAGCAGTGATGGCGTGACAGGACTTTCACCTCATTTGAAAATCATTTCTAAAGATGGAAACAGAGTTGAGTCGATGATGGCTTTTGCCGTAACTTCCACAAATTGTGACAGAGGATATTTGCCCTCTTGAGTCTAAACAACCACGACTGCAGATCAACTTGCTCCTTCAGACATGGTTTCAGACGCTTGCAGGCTTTGAGCCTCTTGCCTCATCCTAACAATGCTTGTTTTCATTTGTCTTTCTGAAAGACCCCCTCTTTATAAACTACACAGCACTACAGGCTGTGTTTCCAGTACCAGGTGTAAAGTGAGCGCCCATTTAGAACACTTAATGAGTCCCGCCTGTCTGCTGACTGCATTTGTCTGATGCCATGCCTGCTAATGGGATTCTACACCGCTGTGCTTAGTGGGGAAGGAAGTAAAGCATTAACACTTCTGCATTTGGTAAGCTTGAGGTCACTTAAAAAGCACAGCTGCATTTAAGTAAGTTGCATTATCCACAAGTTCATGTGTAGACTGAGAGACAGTAAGAGCCGTCCCAACAGACTTTCCTATGAGGACTAAGAAGGGATGAAAACAGTTCAAGTGCAGGTTGTTAATTCAGCCTCATCTGATTTCCGACTGAGTCAGACTTGAGGGGAACAGCTGAAGTAAGAATGGAAAAGTTCATTGCCTGTTCTACTCTGGAGTGCGGTGATCCTGGACAGGACCATTCCCGTGAGCTTGCCCTTTGATGAATGACACTAATACTCTTATTTTTTTTGGGAAAAAGTAAGTTAAATACCAGGCCCATTTCCAGTGCAAGGATGCCTGAGTGAGGAGTGATGCTGTATACCAGTTGCCAGTTATTGCCTTCCCATTGCCCTGGTGTTTGCTTTGTGCTTTGGTTGTCAGGGTTACTCGAATGTCTTGGAATTTAAGTCCATGAAATTGTCATTAGATCCGGGCTTCAGCTGGGTGGTTATCTGTAGGCAATCAACCCAGACCAAAGAGAGGTCAAGTCTTCCTCAACTGCTTTCTAACTGCTGGCGTCTGGATGTAATGTCTGGGTTAAACTAATACGTTTTTAATGATGCTGTGCTGAAAATGATCTCTGAGAGGACGTCATTTTGCTTTCCAGAGATAACGGAGACATCAAGTTTCTGACTAAAGGAGATAATAATGAAGTTGATGATAGAGGCTTGTATAAAGAAGGCCAGAACTGGCTGGAGAAGAAGGACGTGGTAGGAAGAGCACGAGGGTGAGGATGGACTTGTTGTTGTACAGAAGCCCCAGAAACCAGGAAAACGCTTAAAAATGAAAAAGGAATACACTCTTGTAAAACAGTAGAGTCATTTGTCACAGACATGACACATCAGCAGTGTTGTAAGCAGGTCTAGGCTGTGCTTTGAAGACTAATAAAACTTAAGCCCAGCCTAAGTGTCCCTCAGTAGAAGAATGGATAAAGAAACTGTGGTACATTTACACTATGGAATACTACTCAGCTATTAAAAAAAAAAGAATTCCTGAAATTTGTGGACAAATGGATTGAACTAGAAATGATCATAATGAGTGAGTTAACCCAGAAGCAGAAAGAGTCAAATGGTATATACTCACTTATATCTGGACACTAGCCCAAGGGGCATGTCCCATGAAAGTCTTCACTTACCAGGAAAGTGGGACAGAGGGGAGGACATCCTGCTGGGACTCTAGGTGAGAGAAGCATGGGAGAATGGGGAAATAGAAGGATCCAGAGGGTCCTAGAAACCTATAAGAAGAACATTAAGACTGGCAGATCTGGGCCCAGGGGTCCTGCTCAAACTACAGCATCAGCCAAGGACAATACGTGCAGTAAACTTCGAACCCCTACCCAGATCTACCCAATGGACAGGATATTCTTCACAGTTGAGTGGAGAGTGGGGTCTGACTTTCACACAAACTCTGGTGCCCCATATTTGACCACGTCCCCTGGATGGGGAGGCCTGGTGGCACTCAGAGGAAGGATAGCAGGCTACCAAGAAGAGACTTGATACCCTATGAGCATATACAGGGGGAGGAGGTCCCCCTCAGTCACAGTCATTGGGGAGGGGAGTAGGGGGAAAATGGGAGGGAGGGAGGAATGGGAGGATACAAGGGATGGGATAACAATTGAGATGTAATATGAATAAATTAATAATAAAAAAACAAACAAACAAAAAAAACCCAAAAAGCAAAAAACAAAAACAAAAAAACCTTAAGCCTGGTTTTATCAGTGAGACCCTGTCTTCAACAAAACACAGTCAAAGGATGGAGAGGTGATCCAGTGGGTTAGAGCACTGGCTGGTCCTCCAGAGGACCCAGGTTCGGTTCCCAGCACTTACATGGCAGCTTCAGTTCTAGGGGATCTGACACACTCTTTTGGCCACCTATGGCCAGATGTACAAACAGGCAAAACACTCATACATATAAATAAACAGGATTTTTTAACTGAAGAAAACTTAGATATCCAAGGACCCAAAAGCTATAATGGAATTAGAATGTATTACCTACATCCTTGGTTTAATTCTATTCCAAAACACACACCTTCACCCAAAACTTAGTTATTTGGGGGTTTTAAATATCAATAACTAGAAATCCTCCAAGAGATGGCCTCTGCTTAACATTTCAGTGAATGTTCTGGACACTGTACTGATAGATATGTGCACATATACCACATAGTTTTAGCTGGAAGCATTGAGTCTTTGTATCCACCAGTATGTGGAAGTAGCTTTTATACATCTTTACCCTTTTAAGTAGTTAACTGCTGTTCTATAGATACCCATGATTTTTTATGCAAGCATCTTGGAAGACTTTTTATGGTAGATGTTTGGATTGTTTTCTGTTTGCTTCTCACAATTAGAAAGTTTTGTGGTAAATTTTTTTAATGCATGCTTATTTAGAGAATTAAGTATGATTGACACTGGGCAGAACATATACTCATTTAAAAAAATGGGTAAAGGAGATGCTGCTCCTTTCTCATTGACCTATTTCTAAATGTTAATAATAAAGTTTGACTTCTGCTTGCTACCCGAGTCCCACTGGCTACACCCAGCAGGACAGGCAGCTCCTGGTGTATAGGATTATCTTTACTGACTGGGTGGTGACACAAGGACTCTTGCCAAGCTTTTACCACTTTCCTCTGTTGCACTTCACTCAGGTGTCTGCAGGGAGGCCAGGGGACTCCCTGCTAGTCAGTCATGTGTTTCCAGTGCTGATGGAGGCCACAGCTGGAGAGAGACAGAGGTTCTGTGGTTGTGGCTCCTGCTTCTCACTAGCACAGATAATGGGGCTTGGCCACAGTGCTCACATCTGGCTCACTGGCTCTGACCCCTCCTCTCAGACTTGCTCATATTTGAGTCTGAGTTCAAGATCCGCATGTGTGTTCATTCCTCAGGAAACTCATTTGTCAGGTTTGAGAGGCTCTGAAATGAAAATCACGCTAATGTTTAAATTCTGGATGACTGTCTGTGTTCTTTAAAGCTTTATTTGTTGTCTGGTTTCTTTTCAAGTCATACAAATCTTCTGCTTTTATTTTGGAAGGTTTTTCTGGGAGCCGTTCTGATATAGGCCACCTGAAAATACTTTCTTCCTAAAAACAAAACCAACTAGATTTGTGAACGTTGCTTATTCTACTTGAGGAAATAGCTCAACTAATTCTTTTAATGATACCAAGTACAGCCAGAAAGCTTTGCTGCTCAAACTGTGGACTCACTTAAACTTGCCTGGCCTTTAGTGCACATAGGCATTTTGCCTTGAGAAAGGAGTGAGCACTGGCCGTAGCCAGTAGTGCACCCTGGGAAGACTGGTGTCCAGGGGCTGATATATAGAACAGTCAATATTGTATCATCATATAATAAACAAAGTTTATATTTCTTGTTTTTTATTCCCACAATTTAGGTTCTTACCTTATGTTGGTATGGTCACCATTATAATGAATGACTATCCAAAATTCAAGGTAAGAATTTATGTATGTGTGTGTTTACTTAAGTTTTAAATATTGGAGCTTTTACCTGTGCAATTGCAAGTAGGAAGCCATCATAAAATGTTTTGCTATTAATTTTTCTGTGGAGCATTTTTAGTTACCTACAAATTAACATAATAACCTAAATTATTAACATTTAAATGAGCTATTTAAAACAGCTATTTTTACCTTTTATATTAACTGTTCTGAAATGGTGCTTATAGGATTGTTGATTATTATGGAAATTTTAAACATAATCTGAAGTATCATTGAAACCCTGGTCATATTTATCAGCCAACTTCAGTAGAAATGGCATTTCTATTTTAAAAAATCACTTGAAAGACAATAGGCAACATATAAAGGAATAAGCACTGTGCTAGCTGTGGCTGTCGGGTCCTTGGCCCCGAGTCATTGGTATATTTTTGGGTCTTTATTCAGTGTGCACTGGACAGCTAATTAGAGAACAAAGTGTGTGGGAGACAGGTCTTCTGTTGAGTCTGTTCTCAGTCCAGCATTGAGCAGGCTTCACCTGAGCTCATTTATAACCTGAGGTTATTTGTAGACCTCATGATGATTTCTATTGTGCTCTCTCTACAGTATGCTCTGTTGGCTGTGATGGGCGCATATGTGTTACTTAAACGTGAATCCTAACATGAGAAGTGGTTCCTGGGACCAGATTGAAATGAATTCTGCTGAAAAAGAGAAAAGCTAATATATTTGAAATGTTCCACTTTCTGTACAAAGGGAAACCAGGTGGAGACGTTTTTGTCTTGTCTAAATAAATGATTCACCAGTAAAGATGCCTTCCTTTTGTGGCCTCTGATTGGAGTCTGCTCAGTCTCTGAGCTGCTGGAGGTAGTGGCTCCCACCGAGCATGGGGTCAGCAGCTCTTCTAGACCTGGCCGTGTGTTTGGGCTTGGCCTGTGGAAGGGAACAGGGCACAGTTCACATGAAAGAGCCACAGCAACTGGCTTCAAAGATAAAGCTCCCAGCTTCCAGAATGACGCTTGAGGGAGACCGGTCCTTCAAAGAGGAGGGCTTTTTATTCACCCATATGTGATCTGATAAACAAATGAAGTCTAAAGGCGTTTAGAAGGAGGAGATGCAATCTGCTTTGTTTTGTGATATATTTTGGGGCGGTTTGTGCAGTTATTTAAAGTGTTCGGTAAATTATAAAAACACTGTGGAAGCGGGAGAGCTGGCTCAGTGGTTGGGAGAGCTTACTGCTCTAGCAGAGGACCCAGGTTTGGTTCCCAGAACCCTTGTCAGGCAGCTCATGCCCTCTGCTTTCTCAGGCAGCTGCACTCACATGCTGTACATGCATTCACATGGCAGATGTGCATACATATGAATAGATAAATGAACGAATAGATATAAAACAATGCATACACTTCTGGAAAAAAGTGGGAATACAGAAGTAAAAGAAGCCATTCTTTTCCTCATTCTCTTTCATTTTTTAGGGATCTCTTTGGTGGAGTTAGTGATTTCTACTCTAAATAGCCTCTCATTGAAAACAGTCCCTCACTGAAATATCAAGCAGGTCCTGGCACCATCTTAGATGCTAGAGACCCAGTTTCAGTCTTTATGGAGGTTCCTGTGTATTTAGGTGGAAGAGAGAAACAAACCTGAGGTTTCGGGTGTTGATAATCACTGTGACCAAGGGTTAAGCAGGAGAGGCAAATGGAAGATGTCAGAGGTTACTATTTGGCAGTGGGAGTTGGGTGGGTGGGTGGGTAGGTGGGTGGGGTGGGGATGGAGAGTGAAGGATGCATGGGACACAGACAATAGCTCAGTCAGTAAAGTGCCTTGCACGGTGAGTACCAGAGTTTGAGCCCCAGGCACAGGTGCTCACCTTTGTTGGCACAGTGGAGATGGAGACAGCTGCGTCCTTGGGGCTCATTGATCAGACAGCCTGGCCTACTTGGAGACATCCCAACCAGTGAGAGGCCCTGTCTCCAATAAGACAAGGAAAAAATGGTGGCCGATGTCTGTGCCTGAGGAGCAAACACACATGACAGGGTGGAGGGCCCCAGGGAAATAAAGTGTTTGCTGTACAGCCATGAGGATATGTGCTTACATCAAAGAAAGCCAGGCGTGGTGGTATACTTACAATCCCAGTTCAGGGGAGGTAGACAGGTATATCCTGGGGCTCACTGATGACCCAGCCTAGCCTGTTGGTGAGCTCTAGGCTCCAAATGCAAGATGGATGGCACCTGTAGTTCTCCTCTGGCCTTTTCAACATATGTGTGAACATGTGTACATATACATATGCACACACATCTGCTCCTCTGTATGCACAAAAGCATACACATAAAAGAACTTACTGCTTATATGGAGATTAGGGACACTGCTCTCCAGGCAAGTGGAATTCACCTCATATTAATGAATGAGGAAAAAGAGTAGCTTGAACAATGATGGAGCCTGAATTTGAATTCTCTGCTTATCTCCCTGTATCTTCCGTCTGTCTATAGTTTATGGCCTTTGGTCTGTCTGTCTGTCTGTCTCTCTGTCTGTCGTGTGAGTCTATTCTTTGTTCCTGTTGCCCGCCTGTCCCTAATAAAGGGCTTAGCTCTACATTTATTCATCAGCACAGAAAACATGGTATGGGAAAGAAGTGAAGATGCTTTTCACAGAAATGTTTAACAGAGTTTTTACAAGTTTTACCTCACTGACCTCAACTGACCCAGAGTTGAACCCACAACCACACACTTTCTCAACCTATGCCAACATTTCTCCCAACATGTACATTTGTTGTTTGAGGTTGCTTTGAACTTGGCTGCTTTTGGCAAGTGATTACCACAGCCCACACTTACACCTACACACATACATAATGTTCTGGGTCTGGGGCATGGAGAAATACATGCTTAAAGCTATGCATTCAGGTTAAAGCTGACTACATGGGTAGGGTAAGGCATAGTGAGGTTGGTTATATAACAGGAGACCATGCTTCACAGCGAGTTAAAATGGAAACAGGTGGAGCACACAGTAGGGCAGCAGATTGAGGACATAATCTGAAACGATCTCAAGGCATATTACTAAGGTAGTTGCAAGGTCTGGCAAGAGTGCAGTCTCTGAAAGTGTGGAGGTCTCTGCCAACAGCAAAGCTAGAAGTGCCCATCAGGAGAGACGAGAAGGCAGTTCAGTTCAACATGTCTCAGCAGCTGGGGTTGGTTCAAACTTTGAAAGTCTGACCCTAAGTAGTTTAGGTACACTTAAGCACAGTTTCCTTGTGATAATTAATCCCATGTGGACAATAAGACATAAGACATGACTGCTTCGAAACTCTTTGTAGAGTGACATTTTCCATAAAGAATGGTTCTATAGATTAACAGCGAATGCAGGCTCAAGATGAGGGTCTTGGGGAGGAGCCAGTGTGGCCTGGCCACACAGATAGCACAGAAGTCACCAGGCTACTAACCACGTTTGCTCTCAACCTTCTTGGTAGTATACAGGTTATACTGCTCTCCCTTTGAAGAGACAGTCCTGTGTGTTTGTGTTTAACAGGCCTGGTTCCTCCGGTGCTAATCTGTGAGCACAAGGGCCAACGTGCCTCCTATGCAAAGGCAAGAGGGATTTTCCAAAAGGTATTATGACAGCCAGCACCTGAGCTCTGGGAAGAAGATTCCAGCCTACAAGAATGGTAACTGTGAAGCCGCAGGTCAGCCCAGCTCTTCTCAAGCTTGCTGGAGCCTGCAGGTCTCATAGCCTTGGGCAAATTGTTTAACTTCCCTCAGCTACAGATAGAAGCTCCAAACCGCACTTACTAAACTAGGCCGTCATGAGTAAAGCAACAGCAGAGTGCCGGAAGCATAGGGTTTGACAGGTACCCACTAAGCCCTCAGTAAGTGCTGCCCTTTTGCCAGTGTTGGGGGGTGGGGGCATGCAAGCCAGAGACACAGCTCAGTCATACTTTGATGCCTTTGTGCTAGTCTTCCCAGCTGGCAAGAGCAAGGAGAGGGACCCCCTTTTCTTCCCAGTCCTCAGGACTCTTCCCTCTTTCAGTGTGAGGCTGTACCATGTCACACACCAAGTCCCATCCTTTCCCCTGCAGGGGTGCCTAACTTGTTGAGGTACCAGCAGGGGTGCTCTGTTGGGGCCACCTGCCTTCCCATCCTTTCTGTCTGTTAAATAGGCTGTTGCAACAATAATGGGCCTCACCCTGTTAAAATCAGCCAATTTAAAGGAAAAAAAAAAATGCTTAGAGAATGCTTCCCAAAGGCATCGCTCTCCTGTGCCCTTTAATAAAATGTTGAAGAAAATCAAGTTTTCTTTCCTTACCCAAAATAGAATTTTTAAATGTTGGGTCAAAATTTGACAATTTTATCATCTTCTTGGGACTCTAGTTGGTTCATACAAGCTTTAAAGGGGGCTCTTACTATTGAGGTACTAGGAGGTAGGTAGTTCCCTGGCAGAAAGACAAACAGGGAAAAGAGGCACTTCTTTAAGACAAACATATGATGGGTTTTTTTCCCCTACCAGAAAGAACTATTCATTGGAACTTTCAAACCTCCCGTGAGGGAGGCTCCTGTGGTGGGAGCCAACCATCTTCCTTTTCTTTATGAGGGGAAAAGAGATCTCACCTCACCCTCAAAGGTATGTAAAAGTTTTGGCTCTGCCTGACAAAGTTGGGTTTCCATGTCTGCGTTTCCTCAACACCTCAACCACTCTCAGCACTGGGTGCCACTGGGGGAGGTTGTCTCTCTCTCTCCCTGTGTGCCTGCCTGGCTGTGTGTGCAAAGTATGCTTTCAATAAAACTTTAATGAGTGCTGAGAGTGCCTTTTAGTCTTTAAATCTGAAGGGAGAAAGAATCCATTCCTGTAACCCTAGACAACCTCACCGTCAGTATGGCTGAGCTTTTGGAAATTCTTTGAACTTGCTTAATGTCCCTGAAATGCAAATGCCTAGAGTCCTGTCAAGGCTCAGCTAGTGCTGCTCATGGTGGCTGTTTAGAAAGACCTTGTGTGTATTCCGCAGGCCTGAAAACCGAAGGTAAGTTCCAGGACCCACACGGCGGGAGGATAAACTGATTTCGTCAAGTTGTCCTCTGACCTCCACACACATGTGTGACTCCCAGCCCCAGTAAAATTTTAAAAAGATTAACGAATCAGTTTTTAATACCCACCAAGAAGGGAGAAAATGAAGTTTAAAAGCCAGATGCCATAGCCAGGTGTGATGGTGCACACTTTTAACGCCAGCACTCGGGATGCTGAAGCAGACGAATCGCTGTGAGTTTGAGGCTGGCCTGGGCAGCCATTGCTACACAGAACTCTGTCTTGAAAAACCAAACCAAACAAAACAAAAACCAGACACCACCTCATGTAGGGCAGTCCACAGGATTTGATGCTGCATGATGCATTTGTACATGGTATTTCAGGTCGATTTAGCGTTTTCACCCAAACTGCAAATTCTGCTGCAGAGTAAGCTGGTTTTCCAAGAGGTTAGGGTAAAATATGCTCCCAACCCATAGGTCACAGTCATCCCCTTCAAACCCTCCCATTTAAACAATCTGTGTGTTAATCTTATGCAAACTCCAGACAATGACTGAAGTGTGTGCTTACACACACACACACACACACACACACACACACACACACACACACACACTGATGTCAGATCCCAGACACTAAATCCCTCTATTAAAGGTTTGGACATATTTTATCTGAGCAAAGCCAGGCAAATGGACCATTGTGACAAAGAGGAATTTTGACCTTTAAGTTAAAAAAAAAAAAAAAAGTGTGTCTGTATATTCTGGGGGAGGGAATGCGCATGCCACAACATGTGTGCAGGTCAAAAAAACAACTTGGATGGTGGCCTTTGTTTTGTACCCTGTTTGACTCAGGGTCTTTTGTTTGCAACTGTGTGCTCCAGGCCAGCTGGCCAGTGAGCATCTGGATGTGGTGGTTTCTGCTTCCCCTCCTGCTGAAGGAAGATTGAAATTACAGATGTGCTCTACCACATGTTTTGTGTGTGTGTGTGTGTGTGGTTTCCGGTGCTTTTAACTCAGATCCTCACACTTGTGTGACAAGTGCTTCACTGAGCTATCTCCCCAGCTAAATTCTGACCTTTAAAATTTTTTTTTTATATTTCATTTTATGTATATGGATGTTTTGCCATCATGTATGTTTGTGTAGCATGTGTGTGTAGTACACACAGAGGTCAGAAGAGGGTTCTTGGGTCCTGTGAAAATGGAGTTACAGATGCCGATGCTAGGAATTAAACTATGCCCTCTGGAAGAGCAACAAATGCTCTTAACTGCTGAGCCATCCCTCCAGCCTTGTGACCTTTCTAAAGACACACAGTATGACAATCTTTGAGCCAGGGGAAGCAATCCTGGACACCCAGGCCTCCTGAAAACCCACCCTTAGGTGACCAATGTGCAGGATTGAGAACCAGGAAAACCAAACTTCTGCACGTTTTGGGAATAAATGGGAAAAGGTGCTTGGCTGTCCAGACCTTCCTTCTCATCTTTATGAAGGCATTTTAGGGTTTGTGTGAGAGGAAGAAAAGACAGACACATTGTATGTCCATGCCACTCTCTCACCACCTCTCCACCCTAGACAACGCTAAGGGCACTAGTTGTGATTATCTAGTTTGCATTTGAGCACCACATCTTAGAGAGTAGCCTTGGCCAATCCGTTTGTTCTTATTCTGAAATTCTGGGCAGAGAGCTCAACTGGTTTCGTCTGTTTCAAATGAGACAACTGGTGGAACGTGGGAGTGTGTAGGCAGGAAGGGGGCGCTTGGGCCACAACATGGGGTCACAGCATGGCCTCTATTTACCACCGAGCAGTTGCCAACCAAGTTGGCCCCATCCGTTGTCTCCAGAGTTAGGATCAGGGCCAAAAACAGATTAAGGCATCTATATTGTAAGAATGTTTTACTCCTTTGAGACCCTCTGGAATATTCCTAACTATTATTTCTGGTCATAAAAAATCTCACTTATATTTTCTCTGAGCTTTTCGTTTGTTTGGTTAGACTTATTTGTGTTTTTAAATTATGTGTGTGTGGATTTGCACATGAGCGCAGGAGCTTGTGGAAGTCAGAGGTGCTAGCTCTGCCTGGAGCTGGGGTTACAGGTAAGACACAGTGTAAGTGCTGGGAACCAACCTCAGGTTCTTTGTAAGAGCAGTAAGGGCTCTTAACCACTGAGCTAAGTCTCTAGCTCCTTCTCTGAACTTGACGTCTGTCCTAATTTCCTTTCTGTTGCTTTGATAAAATACCCCGAATGTCTTCAGTGTTTTATTGCTGTGAAGAGACACCATGACCACAGCAACTCTTATAAAGGAAAACGTTTAATTGGGGCTGGCTTACACTTTACTCCATTATCGCCGTGGTGGGGAAGCATGGCAGCATGCAGGCAGACATGGTGCTGGAGAGGCAGCTGAGAGTTCTGCATCTTGTTCTGCAGGCAGCAGAAGTGAAGACTATGCTAGGCCTCTCGAGAGCATCTGAGACCTCAAAACCCACCCCGACAGTGACATGCTTCCTCCAAGGCCGCACCTCCTAATAATGCCACTCCCTATGTGCCAAGCGGTCAAACACATGAGGCTATGGGGGCCGTACCTATTCACACCACCACACCAACCAAAAGCAACCTAGGGGATAAAGTGATTACTTTGGCTCCCAATTCTAGGTTACAGCCAGTCACCACAAGGATGTCACTGTGGCAGGAGCTTGAGGCAGCTGGTCACATCACTTCCACAGTCAAGAACAGAGAGAAACCAGTGCATGCTCACCTGCTTGCTTGCTTGCTTGTGCTCAGCTTTATCTCTAACTTTTATCCTGTTCAGGACCCCTTGCCTAGAGGACATATCCCAGGACAGGGACATTTTCTTTCAAGCATTTGCCTTTAGCCCAGTGATGCTGTAGGGTGACCAGAAAAACCAAAACCCCTCCTGCAGTGAATTTTGCCTCTGTGCCCAGCTCTGTGCCCATTGGAGAAATGTTTTACTCCTTCGAGTGGTTCTTCCATGTGCTTTCTAAGACCAGGCATTAGACATTAGGATTTCTTCAAGGCTTCCTGCCTCTTCCCTTATTACTGAGGTATATCTACCATATGCCTCTTTTCAGGCTTAAGGATTTCCCTATAGGAATATGACCTCTCCAATACTGCAGAATTTTTGTTTCTTTGATAGGGACTATTTTTAGAGCAGTTTTAAATTCATAACAACATTGAATAGAAACTACAAAGGCTTCTTCCCACATACTCTATGTATGTATAAGTTCTCATTTAAACATGCCCTGTCACCGTGATACATACATCACGGCCAATAAGTATATCACCTGCTATCACGCAAAGTGCACAGTTTACATCACAGTTTGCTCTTGTTGATGGACATTCTGTGGGTTTTAATGCATATGGAAAGATGGGTTAGGCCTGGCAAAATAGCTCTGAGGGTAAAGGTACTCGATTGGTAAGTCAGATGACATAGGTTTGATCCCTGGAAACTGCTCACAGGTACAAGGAGAGAACGGATCCCATAAAGCTGTCTTCTGATCTCCACACATGTACCATGACACACGAATACACATACACACCATGCATATACACAATAATAATAATAATAAGTAAAAATTAAAAAAAATACGTATCTGTCATTATAATCTCAGACAGTCTTTTTCACTGTGCTAAAACTCCCCACCTTCACCCCAAGTCCTGGAAAACATTGTCTACTTTGCTGCTTCCATCATTTTGCCTTCCGCAGAATGTCCCAGATTTGGGATCACATACAGTGTGCAGCCTTGGCAGATTGGTTTCTTTCACTTAGTACAGGGCCTGGCAGCTCATTTATTTCCAAGTGCTAAATAATGTTCCATTATCTGAAT
This sequence comes from Acomys percivali, assembly GCA_907169655.1. Classification (NCBI taxonomy): domain Eukaryota; kingdom Metazoa; phylum Chordata; class Mammalia; order Rodentia; family Muridae; genus Acomys; species Acomys percivali. The sequence continues at coordinate 22,050,013 of OU015744.1, read as the reverse complement.
ATTTCACAATTTATCTAATCACATACAGGAGGTGATGTTAGCTGTGACTAGAGTGGCTACAGACACTGATGTGCAGGGTTTTGTAGGGTGCAAGTTTTTGGCTCAAGAACGTGATTCCTGGAGCCTGTGCTAACACTGCATTAGATTTTTATAAGTAACTGCCAAACCCTCTTTACAAACAGTGGCATTTCCTGTCAGTCCACATCTTGACCAACACTGTTTTTAGTGTTTTGGATTTTGACCACTCTAAGAGCTGTGCAGTGGGTGTCTCTGTGTTTAAACGTGTATGTGTATAGCATGTGTAATGTATGCACCTATGTGTGCTGAGGCATGTGTACCCATCCCTGGAGGCCAGGGAAAGATGTCAGCTGCCCTGATCTATCATGCTTCATCTTCATTCCCTGAGATGGGGCCTACTAACCTTAGTGAGAACTGGCAGCCAGCAAGCCCCAGTCTCTGCTCCTCCCCCACAAGGCTGGGGTTACAAGCATGTGTGCATCCACACCCAGCTCTTTATGCGCTTCTAGGGATTTGAACTCAGGTCCTTACACTTAGTCATGCGTTCCTCCCTTGGCCCATGAAATAATTTTGATTTCCTGATATCCTATTGAACACCTTTGCATATTTATTTTTCACCTGTGTATTCTGTGATCAAATGTCCAGGTCTTTTGCTCATCTTAAATTACTTTCTTAGTGTTTAGAGCTCTTTTTATATTTTGATTAAGTGTCCTTTAAACAGAATTCTCTTTTACAAGTATTTTCTCCCAATCGTTATCATTCTGTTGACATTGTCTTTAATTATTATTAATTTTATTTATTTATTTAAAAATACTCTTTTATTTTTTAAAAAAATTGTTATTAATTTTAATGAAACCCAGCTCATCAGTAATTCCCTTTAGGCCATATCTGAGGCATCATTGTCATATCCAAGGCCATTTAGGTTTTCTTCTGTGTTATCTTCTGGGAGTTATACAGTTTTGAATCTGTATTTAAGTTTGTGATTCATTCCAGTTAGATTTTTTAGATGGTTATACAGGTGTATGGATGTTTGCGTGGATACCTGCTTTTTTTCTTTTTGCGCACTTATTGAGATGATCTTTTTTCATCGTATTACTTTTTCATCTTTGCCAGAGGCCAGTTGGCTAAATGTGAGTGCTTCTATTTCTCCATTCTGTTCTGTGGATCAATTTCACTTTACTTTCCCAGTTTCCACATGTGTGCACATGTGTGTGCTTGCTTGCAAGCATGCATCTATACATATATGTGTGTGGGTGTGTGCATGTGGAGGCCAGAGCTTGAGATCAGGCGTCTCTTTCAATGGCTCTCCACCTTATGTTTTGAGGTGGGTCTCTCACGGAATCTGGTACTTATGGATTCAGGTAGACTGACTAGTCAATGAGCTCTCAATGTCTGTCCATCTCTGACCACCTACCTTGACCAGCACTACCATTACAGATGTATGGAAATACCACCACTGGGTTCTGAACTCAGGTCCTCAGGTTTGGGCACAGGTATTTGTCAATTGAGCCATAGCCCCAGCCCTTCCTAGTCTTGATCATTAATGATCAAAATCCAGTATTATGAGTCCTCCAACTTTGTTCTCTTACCTTTAATATTGTGTTGGCTCCTTTGGGTCTTTGGACCATATAAACTTTAGAATCTGTTTGCTGATGATGTTCAGCGCTGAGTTTTTCCTGAGAATCTGTTTGTGAGAACATGGCCTTCCATTGCTGCATTCTCTTTTAAGTTTTATTCTTTGAGCTCATTTATGAGGCAGAATTTTTCCTTTCACTGAAACTTGAGTTGATTTTATCTCCTTCTTCCGATTTGCCCACTGATATGGAAACATCCACTCTCTTCCTCCCTGGTAATTACTGAGAATTTCCTCTGTTATTTTTCTGATTCACTGTGACTTGCCTGCCACCTTCCCCAGCATTAGGTTTCTCTAATATACTGGGTTATCCATTTCAAGCCCTCATGATTAGATCAGTGGGTTTAAAGTCAGATAGATTGAGTCCATCTTCTCACCAGGGGAGGAAACAGTTCACAACAGGATCAGGCTGCCACTTAGCACTCCTACCTGGTGGCGCTGGGAGTAGTCACTCGAGCTCAAGAGTGGATTAAAGACCCAGAGGGAGCCTGGTGATTCACTCTCAAATCTAGCAATCGTCCTGAAGATGGGATATTTCAGGCCCTGCCGGTGCAGAGCTATGCCGTGCGGTCCCACGTCATACAGACACCGTGCAGTCCAGATGCCTTTTCAACCAACATGGGCAACAGAAACGGAAAACAGCATTGAGAGACTATTTTTCACATCTGACTAATTGAATGTTATGTTTTCTACTTTCTAATGTTTGGTGGCTACAAATAAACCACTGTGAGAGATGTTTGAAGCTGAACAAAGTTCAGGTAAAGATGTCTCTGTATGCGTATAGTCACAGCGTACTAGGCAAACACTGGCTTATTACGGGTTCTCTGGCCATATGGAAGCAGGGAGCTTGCTGCATTCCAAGGTGTCAGAAGGAGTCTTGTCTACGAAACTAAATGGAAGAACTGTGGATACAGCTGTATGGTAGGGTGTCTGCTGAGAGGGAGGCTCTGGGTTCAATCCCCAGTACCATACCCATGAAAATGAAGTGAAGTGAAATAAAGAAATTGGAGGAAGTTAAGTTGGTTCTCATTGGAAATGATCTCTGTGGCTTTAACTCTTAATTTCAAAGAATCTGTTGAAGCTGTTGCTATGCTGGTAGTTTTTGTAGGTTATTTAGCTCATGAGGAGGCTGTTTCCAACACATAGTTAGATCCCCTCCACCCCAACTGTGATCCCAGAGATGGAAATTTTAGACAAGAGTGCCCTTTACATGGTCCAATGAAGTGGCAGGAAATCTGGAGCATCGTGGATTTTGGCATCGAGTGTATCACACTTTCTCATTTCCTAAGTACATTCTGATGTGGAAAGAGTAGGTTCCATCAGCAGAACCACCAGGGATCCCCTCGAAGCATTTGCCCAGAGTGCAGGCTCGCAGTCTTCTTATTGTAACTTATTGCTTTCTAGAAATGAAGACAACAAAGCTCTGGATAGCAACTACATCAAAGGGTGAGTGGAGAAGCCCATGAAGAGGCATGGATCCTTAGAATGACAGGAAGAATAAAGGAGCAAGGGCTATAGGGAAGGGGGAGGGAGGGAGGAAGGAGGGCAGGGATGGAGGGAGGGAGAGGGATAAGGAGAAGGAGAGGGAGAGGGAGGGGAGAGATCAACATACTTATTGGCATCCATGAAGATGTGTGAAACAGGAAAACACTTGCTAGGTCCTTATTGATTGGGCTAAGAGTCAATGTAGTAAACTGATGAAGCGAAAGCCATGTTTCATTGGTTGAAGGATGTATGAGGCCAGATGCTGACTAGCAGTAAATCTTTATTGGGTGTTCTATACAGGGTGTTAAGTGAGCCAGGCAGGAATATTACCAGTGTCCTGCCCCAGGTTCTACTCCCTATATACTTATTCCATCCATCCATCCATCCATCTATCCACCCACCCATCCATCCATCTGTCCATCCGTCCATCCATCCATCTATCCACCTATCCATCCATCTGTCCATCCGTCCATCCATCCATCTATCCACCCACCCATCCATCCATCTGTCCATCCGTCCATCTATCCATCTATCCACCTATCCATCCATCTGTCCATCTGTCTATCCATCCACCTATTCCTCTATCCATCCATCCATCCATCCATCCATCCATCCATCCATCCATCCATCTATCCATCTGTATATACTCCTTCTCCCTCACTACACTTGGAGTAAATAGTCTTAACACAAAGCTTGGAACTATGTCATCAAGGAATTCAGGATTGGGAGAATAGACTAATTACAGCCAGCTCAGCCTGGCTCCCTCAAAGACCAAGCCTCCTTTCCCCTCTCCCTCCAGTGACATGAAGGAATTTCTTTGCTTAAGACTCCAAGGGGCACCCCTTTGAAGCTGTGGTCCATCTATGAATGACAACGTTCATGCAAGAGTGATCTATTTTTACAAGTACACTTTCTTTTCCACACTTTAAATCACTGAAGTGTACATTTAACATTTTGAGGATTGCATTGACTGGAAACAGATTTTTTTCCTGGGTACCCTCTGGAGGTCTTTGAAAGCAGTGTCTCTGGGATCCTAGATGATCCTGTTGAGGGAAGATGACTGCTGTTGTTTGAATGAGACTGCCCTCCACAGCTTCATGGATTTGAACACTTGGTCCCAAGTTGGTGGCATTGTTCCAGGTTCTTGAGTCTTTAGAAGGTGGAGCTTTGCTGGAGGGCGAATGTCACTGGAGATGGGCTTTGGAGTCTTACAGTCTGAGCCCACTTCTTGTTCTCTCTGCTTCCAGTGTGGGCATGGATGTGGTCACTTTGCTTCTTGCTGGCATGCCATCCCTGCCTTGACCTTCGTTTCTGGACCTATAAGCCAAAATGAACCTTTTCTCTCCTCGGTTGCTTTTGGTCAGGGTGTGCTATCACAGCAGCGGGAAAGCAGCACACTGACCTCCAGGCACACCTGTGACTTTGAGCCCAGCATCCTCCCACTAATGGAGACGGGGAGTTCAATGCAAGACTGCCCCTGTCTTTCTCTACCATGACAGATAAGCCAGCCTGACCAGAAGGCCTTAGTCCTCAGGCCCACTGAAAAGCCAGATGAATGGACACGGGATTTTGAGTTTCCATGAGCAGCCACACAAGTCTTGAAGGCTAAGCCTGAAGCACATGGGGGGGGGGGGGCAGAGAGTGGCTGGGAGCCTCTGCATGGGGCTCTGCACACAAGGGCTTTGGCCCTGACCTTTGCCGTTCCGTGTGGGGACCGAGTGCAGTTGCCATCTTATTCTTGTTGCTTTATTCACCCTCTCTCCCCAGGTTCACCATATCTCTGAGGACCGTGAGGACTTACTGAGGGTCATCCTTAAATGAACAGTAGAAAAACCCCAGAGAAGTAAAGAAAAAAAAATAGTTGAAGGCCCTCTTTACTCCCCACCCCAGTGCATTTTGGCTCTCCTTGAGTCCTCTCCACAGCTCTATGATCTGAGTGCATCTCCCATGAACAAATAGGCAAGATGTACCCATCTCAGAAACATATATATATGTGTGTGTACATATATGTATATGTACATGTATACATATATATACATATATATATATATATATATGGAGAGAGAGAGAGAGAGAGAGAGAGAGAGAGAGAGAGAGAGAGAGAG
>OU015744.1:22033039-22044762 GCA_907169655.1 Acomys percivali | reverse complement strand
TAAATAAGAAAAAATTTATAGTTCAGGCATCTGATAGGAACTTCCAAAAAGTGAAAAAAAAATATATATATAGCAAGAAGCGTGACAGGTAAGATGTAAGGTGGAGATTTAAGCAATATAAGAGGAAATTTGAAAACCAAATAGAAGACAGAAAGATAAGTGACAGATGGCATGGGCCAGAAGTTCCAGGTAGCTTCAGTAATTGTTCTTGGCTGTAAGCTGAGCATCCCAGGAGCTCTGGCAGGATCTAAACGCCTAGAGCCTCTGCAGCCTCTGTAGTTAGTGTCCTCTCTTCTTTCTTTTTCCAGCTGGGGAATGAGGAAAGGGAAGGGGAAATAGATGGAGCAGCTGCCCCATAAACCACCAAAGTCTATTTCTTACAGGTTTGGAGTTGGCAAAGTCCAAGATCAAGGTAGATTCAGTGCCTGGCAAGACCGTTCTTCCTGGTCCACAGACAGCTTTCTTGTAGCTGTGTCTTCCTCACACAGTGGAAAGGGCTAGAGAGCCCTCTGCATTCATTTATAAAATGGCCACAATCCCATGCCGGAGGGCTCTGGCTCTTGCCTCTTTGTCACCTTACAAAGGTCGTCTGACAGCATCGCAATGGGGGGTTAGGCTTGGCTGGGCACAGATGCTCAATCCGTGCAGATGGGGAGGCGAATGCTCTGTTTCCCAAGTGTATAGCTGCTCCACGCGTCAGTGCGCCTAAATCAACTCTTCCCTTAACTTCTCTGTGTACAAGAATCACTGAGAGCCTGGTAAAGTGTGAGTGGGTTTGGGATGGGATCTGTGATTCTGTGATCTCTAACGAGCTCCCAGGGGATGCAGCTGCAGCCAAGGGTGGTTGGAGCCAGCAAGACCCTACGACACTGGTGTCTTCCAATCCCTTTCTCTAAAGCTTGCGGATTAAGTTTGAAGCTATTCGGTACCAGGAATGGAAGAAACCTGGAGTCCTTGCCGAGAGTAGGATGCCTCTGTATTGCTATTTCTGTTATGATAGCACTGAGTGTTAGGTAACAAGGCAGAAGCTGCTGCTGCAGAAAATCAGCCCCAACCTCAATACAACAAGGGAGGCAGTGAACCTTTCTCATTTGGCAGTCTGCTGTGACTGCATCATTTGATGGGCACCATATCACAACAGCCCTTACTTTGTGTCCTCAAGGGTCCAAGAGAGGAGTCTATGAGTCCACAGTTGAGGGGTGTAGTGCCATCTAATAAACTATAAAGCAAGACTCCCCCGCATAACCCACCCCCCAGTCCCATGCTGCAAACACTCCATGATGGCTACCACAGGCCTTTGCTTTCATTTCTTTCCCCAAACCCGCCTTTCCTGAATGCAGTTTTCAAGGCCTTGTCCCTTGCTGACCTTCTCCATCCGAACAAGGGCTCGTGGCAAGGCCACGGTGGTGTCAGGGCCACGGTGACCCTCCGAGGAAGGACGAGGCTATTTGTATCTCTAACCACAAGGAAATGACCACTGACAGCCCCAAATAAAGTGCAATATTAAGAATGGCCGCTGAAGTTCCTGTTCCAGAAGAAAGATGGACTATTAATTAAAAAAAGAAAAATTAGAGGTCAGAGCGCAGTTAGCTATAAACACTCAAGTCTGCATGGGAGCAAGTTATCTTTGAATCTAGCAACAATGTATTTGGTCTCAACTGGCTCTTTCAGAATTTTTTTTTTTTTAAATGCTAGCTTTATCCTTATCCCATTCCCTTCCAGAAACACCAGCTCTACATCTGCTCTTAAATTCTGAAGGAAGACAGGTAGGGAGCACAGTGGGGAGTGGGCTACTGTTTGTAAGGGCTGCACACACTTGAGTTTCCATGTGCCAGCTTCTGGCTGACGTGTGCGCAGAAGAAGGGAAATGAAGGGAGACTGCATGCAAGTCAGTACACTTCGTGCTTACTCACTAAATGACGGAAAGGACAAGAACGCCAGGGTTTTGTCTATTGCTAGTTAACCCGGGGGCCTCTTTGCTTGTCTGATGAGCTCAAGTCTTGTCTGTTGCAGCTGTGGGGTGAGGTTGTGACGTGGATACATGTGTGGATACAGGACTATAACAATAATAAGTGTTGTAGTTTTCATTAAAAATAAGTCTGCCCACCGTGTCCTGTTTTTATCATCTACTCAAAGAGCCTTTTGATGGCGTTCCCGTGGGCTTGCACATTAATTAGAGGTCAGCAGTCAGGAAGCCCTGCGCTTCATCTTGGCCGTGTGTGAAACTGAACCCTCTCCATACGAATGTAATCTACTATCGCAGAGGCAACAACATTCATAAGGATCTCATTGCTACTTTAAGACCAATAAATGTTTCTTAAAAAAAAAAAAAAGTGAATCATTAGGTAATGAATGCAACCCCAAAGGCTTTTGTTCCCAAGACAAACTATACAGAGCTGTATTCAAAATACTTAGTGTGAACAGTCACGGCACTTCACACAGGATGTGATAAGCAATCATGAACAGAAAACAGGACCTTCAGAATTTTCTTCTTATATGGACTACCCAGATCTGAAGGCTGCCACAGAACAAACCCAGTGAAGTCTTCACATGGGGTGTGGAGCAGTTTACAATAGTTTAGGGCTGGCATTTCACACAAGCATCCTGGTTAACACATTTTCACAAGCTGATCCTGACTTAGAGGAGATGAAATGAAAGTGGTATTGACCTGAATACCTCAGTTTTTCAGAAAAGGATCCTCTTCCAGGAATCACATCTCATGACCTCACTTCAAAGTCCACATCATCTGCCTCACTGAGATCACCAACTGATGTCACTGCCAGGTCCATGTCACCTGCTGAGCCAAGAAGAGCAAATTGAGAGATCAAGCCCCATCAGATTTCTGCTTTAAGGGAAGTGAGTCTAAGGGATAGACAGAGAATTGAATGTTTAGTTCTTCTACACCACAGGGCATTCTGTGCTGGAGTGGCCAGATGTGTCAACATCAGAGAATCCTTCTGGGAGCCAGGAGGAGTCTTTTGAACTTAGCTAGGAAGGTGTCTCCCCACATCAATCCATCTTGGGAGATGTTCTGTAAGTGACACGTAATCTTTCCTTCTGAACAATGACATGCTCTGTGTGCTAAGAACAACACAGCTTCAAAAGGCAAGCAAGCAAGCAAGCAAACAACAACAACAACAAAACCCCCCCAAACCAAAAACCAACCAACCAACCAACCAAAACCAAACAAAATAGGGGCTGGGGAGATGGCTCAGCGGTTAAGAGCATTGGCTGCTCTTCCAGAAGACACTGGTTCAACCCCCAGCACCCACATGCCAGCTCACAACTGCTTGGAACTCAAGTTCTAGGAGACTTCGGACCTTCGTGCAAACATTCATGCAGACAAAACACCAATGAATGTAAAATAATAATAAATTATTTAAAAGTAAAGTAAAACCCTGCATCTTAATGGACCTTTCCAAAAATGGCATTTCAATTTCTACATTCACCAGCAGTGCACAGGCCTCAGAAATGCACGTTTCCCTTGCCATCCCAAGCACCTCCATATGTCCTGCCTGGTCCATTTGGGCACCCCACTGCCTACAGGACTGCTCCTATCCTTCCAGAGTCAGCTTTTCCCTTAGGCCCTTTGACTGCCTTCCCTCCCTCCTTTGCAGGTGTCTTAGGCTTGGTCTCTGGCTTTGGAGGAACGGATCCAGCAGACAGCCTTGTTGCAGAGCTTCTACTGGCCCATCCTTCACCTTGGCTTTAGCTCCCTTAGCATTCTCTTTGGCTCTTCTTTTGGGCATGGTGGTAGCGGCAGGCGCCTGAAGGTGTCCAATTTTGGGGTACAGCTGCACCAGGCCTTTCTCAGTCCAGGGAATTGGGCTTGCTTCTTTAAACAGCTCCTAACTTCTCAAAGTCTTTAGCCGTGACATCTATGCCACTGAAAAAATAATTAACAAAATTCAGCAAGCAAATAAAATGGAAATGCCAATCTGTGGACCAGTTCCCTGAAGAGGGCAGCGGATCCCTGTGTCACTGGTGGTAGAGTCAGTTTATAGGAACAGTTTCTCTTATCTTTATCCCAGAGTGCTAACTGCAGACATAAAACCCTATCTTGGCATGGTGGCACACACTGTAAAACTGGTCATTGAGATGCCAGGAGGAATGAGGAACGGGCTGGACTACATAGCTCTTCAGGCCAGAATGGGATATATTGAGAGACCTTGTCTCAAAAAGAAAAAAAAAAAATCAAAACTAAATGACAATAAAAATCATACTTGCCTTCCCTAAAGTGTCACTTCCCACCTGTAATGTGGGTGGGATCAGAGTTGGGCATCTTTGAAGGTTAAGGATTCAGGAAAAGGCTGTGCCCAAAGGGTATATTTTAATGGGAATCTGTGGTCCAGTAAGAAGCGCTGTGTGGAGCTGCCGAGGCACCAACCGAGCATCTAAGGAAAGTCTGGCAATGAGAAACTGGATGGACTTGGAATCATGGATACTTCATGTTTTGAAGGCATCTGTCCCTTTAGCTATAGCCATGTAACAGGCACTCCTAGATGCCAGTCTGTGGGGATCATGGCCAAAGGAGGCAAGGGTGGAGGGTGCAGTGCCTGGGGACCCGCTAGGGTTAGGGGTTCTAGATGGCAAGGAAGTGGCACCCATGACCTCCATCTAAAGGCAGGGCTGGATGGGTCTTCCTCAGTGTGAAAAGGGGAAAGAGAAGCCAGGAGGGGAGGCAGGAAGGAATGGGTGCCTGCTTTGGCGCAGGACCTAGCCAAACACTGCTTTGTGGCTGGCTCTGTAGTGTTGCAGTGCCTCTTGTATTCTTATTAGAGCTTGTTCTGGACAGCAGGCTTAGTGGGGACGGTAGAAAAAAGGAGAGGAAGGGGGAGGAGGAAGGAGAGAGAATCCCAGAAAAGATGAGCCTGAAAATGAACTTTGAAACTTCAACTCTGGATATCAATAAATGGAAGATCAATTTAATTGATTGCATTTGAAATTAAAACACTATAAATCAGCGATGTAATATTTAAGTAATTTCATTCAAGATTAGTAAAGGTAAATGAGGGGAAAATAACCTACAAAAATTAGCAAAGCATGATAAAACACAAACCAAGATAAATGAATAAAATGGGGGTTCATGAGACAAGTGATTAGAAAAAGTATAAATAAAGAATACAGTAACTATAATTAAAAACACGTCGGATAGGATAAATTCTAGATTAGACTGAGGCAAACAGATGAACTAGTAAGCCCAGGTCCTGCCATGTAATTTATATGAATAAAGACAGAGAAACAAGGTGGGGGAGGGGGAGGGGAGGCACACAGGCAGGACAGTGAGGGTCGGAGAACCTGCCGTAAACACCAGCAAAGATTTAAGAAAGTGTGGAAGAAGAAACTTCAGAGAAGCATCATTTGAAGAATTGCAGATAAGAATATTTCAGCATCTAATGAAGTCACAAGCTCTTATAGTCAAGGCATTACTTTGGTACTAAGAAAAATATAAGAGAATTAATTCTATATCTGGCTATGTCTTGGTGAAACTCAGGAGCACTGGTGAGGAACACAAAAAATTTCAGTGATGTTGCAACAGAGTGCTCTGTGTTTACAGGCTGGTGAGCAAGCTGAAATAAACATAGCAAAGAAACAAAAGGGAAACAGGAGATGACATGTACATAGGGGAAGTGTGTGTGTGTGTGTGTGTGTGTGTGTGTGTGGTGTGTGTGTGTGTGTGTAAGAGAGAGTAAATGTGTGAACTCATGAGGGTAAATGTGAATGTATATATATGTGTGTAGATGTGAGTATGAGAGTGAATGTGTGAATATGTGAGAGAATGAGGTGTGTGTGTAATTGAATGTGCATGTATATATGTGTGTTTATGTTTGTGTGTTAGTGTGTCTGAGTGTGTGTGTAACATGTGTGTGAGAGTATAGTGTGTGTTAATATGTATGTGTGTGACAGTGTGTATGTGTGAGTATGAATGTGAGTAAATATGAGTGTATGTATGTGTGTGTACATGTGTGTGTTTGTATATGTGCATATGAGTGTGTATACATGTTTGTGTATCTGTATGACTGTGAATGTGAATTGTATGTGTGTAAATGTGTGTCTGTGTGTAAATATGTGTACGTATGTTTGTGTACAAGTGTGTGACTATGTTTGTGAGCATGTATGTGTGTGCTGTGTGTGTGAGGAGAATGAGCATAAGCAAACACATGGATGAGTGTGAAAGAGGATAACATCAAAATATATGATGTATGAATTCCACAATGAAATGTTATATATAATTAGTATATACTAATAAAACATTAAAAATTATTTTTTAAAAAATAGAGAAAGATTCCTTGCCTGCAGTAAGCAAAGGAGAGGAAAGGAACCAACTCAAAAGCAAAGTCATTCTGGAACAAAAGATGTATGGGGATTGTTTCCCAGCAGCCATTACACATTCACATTAGAAAACACTTCTGGGCAGGCACAACCTCAAACATACTCACTTTAAAATGTACAATACTGTACGTGTGCAGTTTAAGGTTAGTGTCATAGTTTGTTTATTTGTTGTTGTCAACTTGACACAACCCAGACACACCCAAGAACAAAGACTCTCAATGGAGGATGGCCTCCATCAGTTTGCCCTGTGGGTTTGTCTAGGAGGCATTTCCTGATTGCTAATTGATGCGGGAGGGCCCAGCCCAGTGTTGGCATCAAGTACCTGGGTGGGTGGGCCCGGGCAGTATACAAAAAAAAAAAAAAAAAAAAAAGGTTGTGGAGCAACAACTCACCCAGAAGCACATCAGTAGGAGCTTCCTCCACTGCTCCTGCCTTGGCTTCTCACAGTGATGGATTAGGACCTGAAAACCAAAGATGCCCTGTCCTCCTCAAGTTCCTTTTGGCCATGACATTTACCACAGCCACAGAAAGCAAACTAGGACAGAAATAATTAAGAAAAAGAAAAGATACAGGCAGAAGCACTCCTGGGTACCCAGCTTGCGTCAGAGATGCCTGGTAGCATCATAAGGAAGGCAGGCTCTGCTGAGCCAGTGGCCAGTGGGTGGTGTGGCTTCCTGAGATGTCCAGCTACTCCTGTCCATGAATAAAGTACAAATAATATGGTCCCCAGAGGCTTCTCAAATATACTTTAGCTGCACTCAGAGGAAAGAATACTTTGAAGGTGAGTTAATATAGGCCTCACTCCCCAGGTTGCCTGCCTTCTGTAGCTGGTAAGAGTATCAGAGAGAAATGACTCACAATCTACAAAGAAACATTTTAGACAGAAGGTGAACATTTTATCAGTGGCAGTTTATTCTAGAAGTTAATAAAGCAAAATCTTTAAAGTGCTGGAAAAATATTTGTTAACCAGGAATTCCACCCAGGCTCACTATCAGATGAGAAGGGGGTCACTCTGATGGCCTTCACAAACATGCAGAGACCAAAGCTGATCCACCTCAAAGCCTCACAGAGCCAGATGAATAGCAACTCCAGACAGAAAGCAAATGCAATCAAGAAATAATGGCAAATAAAGAAATGAAAAGGGCATTGGCAAATCTAATGAGTTATTGATTACTAAAAGAAGAAAAACAAATGAGCATATTTTGTGCATTTTATTTGTTTAAATATGGACCTTTGGACAATAACAAGAAGACATGGGCATGAGGGTGTCAGCTCCCCACTGAATATAAGCCTTCAAGAGTTCTTCTAGCAACCCTTGGCCTGGTGAACACGTAGGAGGCGCGCAATAAATACCCGTTCTATAAGAGATGAGTGAGGGATGTAGGAACAGATCTTAACTAGATAGATGTGCTCAAGGTTCTGCCTTGTCCTGGAGAGGACTTGATACTGATGAGTTGTGCTCAGTGTTGGAAAAAACCACAGGTTCACACCGACATAAGGGGAGTGCCTTCCAGAAGAGATGGAAGGACCCGCATATAGCTTTGTCAGTTTTAACTGAGGAGTGCTGAGAGTGAGAGAATAGTCCTCCCGGGGTAGGGGGGATGAATCCTCTGACTGGTTATTCAATACCAAGTGATCAACTCTGAAATCACATATATACAAGTAACACTAAATCAACTGAGCAGATTATATATTTACACACATAAATGAATACACACACACACACACACAAAACACATCCCACACTCACATACTCCAATAACAACTAAAGAAAAAGAACCCATGAATTTGAGAGAGAGCAACGCAGATGTACATGGTGGGGGTAAGAGAAGTAAGAGAATGGGGGATGGTGTAATTCATTATATTTTAATGAGAAAAAGCTTTTTCAGCCTATCAGAAAGCAGAGAAGAAAAAGAAGAAAAGCAAAAAAGTCAATAAAGAGAAATGAGAAGGTAAAAATGAACTCAAACACACCAAGAAGCAACTCAAATCACCCTGCTTTTTAAAGGGCAGAGACCACCACGCTGGATTAGGACAAACCAAATTCAGAAATTTCTAAAACAAAGTTACCAATGAAAGGTTAAAAAAAGAAGGCTAGCCAAAAGAATCTTAATGACATGAATGAAAATTTTATAGCATTTAACAGAGAAGGGAATTCCGAAAGATGAAGATCCTGTACTGTGAAAGAATGATTCTCCAAGGAGACACAGTGGTCATGATCTTACACGTATCTAAACACACAACCCTGAGACACATAAAGAAAAAGCTAGGCGATCAGATGTGAACAAATCCAGAGGAGAAACTTTGAAATGATCAGATCCAAATAAAATTAGAATGTCTGTGGAATATGACTCTTGTACAATAAACAATTTTGACATAGGATTTATGGATACAGAATTCTGCACTGAATAAAGATACAGTGTGTGTGTGTGTGTGTGTGTGTGTGTGTGTAAAGGTCACTTGGACTATCAGGGAAAAAAAAAAACAATGTCATGTTAGGGCACAGTTTTCAAGCAAGTTTTTATTACTGCTATAACAAGATAATATTTTAAAACCCCTACTTTCCATTGCTCCAGACAGCCTGCTGGCACATTTCATCTAATGTTCAGGAAGAGCTACTTCCATATCACAATATGTGTTCATGAAACAGAAAAAGAGAATAAGCTGTCAGGCTAACTAGTGAGAGAGGCTTCTCCAATCCCTTGGTTCCTGTGGGAGACACACAAACACTGAGCTCTGATTCCGTGTGTGTGTGTGTGTGTGTGTGTGTGTGTGTGTGTGTGTGTGTGCCTGTGTGTTTGTGTGTCTATGTATGTTTCTCTGTCTCTGTATCTCTCTGTCTCTGTGTGTGTGTTTGTATGTGTCTGTCTGTATGTAAATGTGCCTGTGCGTTTGTGTGTCTATGTATGTCTCTCTGTCTCTCTGTGTATGTGTGTGTGTGTACTGTAACAGAAAACCAGATTTGGCAGGTGCTTCTTTCCAGTAGATGCTGTGACAATATCTAACAAAACATCCAAGCTTTCAGGCAGAATGGGCATCTCTAAGTGATGGACTAAGGATCAACCTACTTAGTTTGAGGCGTGAGCCCATTGCTGCACTTCCTGGGCTATGGATGAGCTCCTCAAGACAGATGGAGCACTGTCTATAGCTGTGACTCTGGTTGCCATGGGCTGGCAGGGTGAGGGAATCAACGGTGCCATGCTGAGAACTCAGTGTTGGTCTCCTCTGTTGGAAGACGGGGGTATTCACTAACAGTATGAACCAGGCTGGCCTTGGCAAGGGAAAACCTTTGCTGCTGAGCCTCTGAAAACCTCCTACTGATCACCAAGGGTGGCCTGCTGAGTAAGCACAGAAAAGCACAGAGGAGGTGAAGCTGATATCCTCAGGACATAACTGATTATAGGTCACTTTGGGAAGCCTCTTCGCCTTTGCCTTTTGGTCAAGATTCATGAGATGCAATGTGTGCCCATAGATTTACCATCCAACTTTCCTGTCACCAACATTCAACCCTATTCCCTGCTTGTGCCTAGCATGCTAAAGTCCTAGAAACTTCTCATGAATTAGTGCCCATCTGGCCGCCTCTCATTCCCAGGCCATTAAGCAACAGAACACACTGCTACAAGTTTCCCCACTGGATTTCCCTTCTCTGCCTCCGCCTCCGCTCCACATAAGTCCTGCCGCTAACCGTGCTGACAGGCCAATTAAGTCAAAGGCGAGGTGTTGAGATAAGGAAGTTGACTTTATTAAAAAGTCAGCTCAGCCGGAAGAAAGGGACTATTGTCGCCTACTCGGGAGATGTGTTTTGGTTCTAAAAATCTGAAAATGAAGACAATTATCCCTTGGGTTGTTCTTTTCACTGAATCATTTGCCCATGTGTGTGTCGATGATACAGTGGGCCGGCATAGCCGCACCAAGTCTCTCTTGCTGACTGCCAAACTCATCGTCATCCTCCATCCAGCCCTGCTCCATGCTATGAGGACAGCTGTTCGATAACCCGTGCATCCATTCTAACAACCTAACATGGCAGGTCCACGTGAAGAGAAACAGGCTTTCTACCAATGGCTAACACCAACTTCCCAGCTCTGTGAACTAACTGCCTGGGAGGGAGGGGCCTCAGCCGAGTCACACCTGTAGATGACTGCAACTTCCCAGTAGTGTCTGCTCTTAGAAGAGACCCCCAAGCTAGAATGTCTCCATCTAACTACCCTAACTCCCAACCAACAAAAACTATGAGAAAATAAACTCATGGCTTTAAGCCACAGTGTAGTTGTTTGGGTGACTTGTCACACAGCAACAGATGGACAACAGGTGCATCACATTAGGTATGGAGGCGCACTCCTGTGTCTATTCACAGACATTGGTACTTCAGGGTAGTCAGGACTTCTAGGGACAGAGAAGGGTGATGGGATTGGAAAGGAGCTCAAAGGAAGTTTCAGAAGTAACGTGTCTGTGTGTGTGTGTGTGTGTGTGTGTGTGTGTGTGTGTGTACATTTTTTAAAGGAGAGGGGCTGAAGAAATGACTCAGTGATTAATTACACTTGCTACTCTCCCAAAAGTCCTGGGTTCAGTTCCCAACATTCACATGGCAGCTCACAACCATTATGTAATTTTAGTTTTAGGGGACCCAACATCCTCTTCTGGCATCTGCAGGGGTAAATACAGTACCTTTATATACATACAGGCAAAACATTCATACACATACATTGAAAATAAATAAATCTTGAAAACAAAAAAGATATGAAACAAATATGATACTTCTTTTCCAGTGCTGAGAGGGAAGCTAACGACCTACACATACATGCTAAGCAAGTACTAAAGCCCTGAGCTACATCCTACCTCTAGTCTGTGCTTTTATATCCACTTAAAAGCCTAAGTTAAGATATTGGGTTACACACAACTCATTGAAAATGGAGAGACTGAGCTGATGTCTACATATGCCTGCCTTCCTGTGTCTTTGGTATGGGACCGTACTCTACAGGTCTCTAACACCAGCCCAGCCACAAAACCTTTGAATTACAATTTATCCTGCCTGTAAAATATGCTAGTGGCACGAAGCTTGTGGGAGTAACCAACCAAGGTCTTATTTGATTTAAGGCCCATTGTATGAGATGGAACCCATACCCAACACTGGGACCAAGAACCTGAGACTAGACAGGTCAGGAACTAAGGAGGGAAACCAGATACTACTGTTCTACAGAAGAAGCAGCAATAAAATGACTCCTAATGGCATTCTGCTATACTCATGGATCAGTGTTCATTTTATCCAGCCATCATCAGAGAAGCTTCCTCCTGCAGAAGATGGGACAAATACAAAAATCCTATGGTGGAGAGAGAGAGAGAGACAGAGAGAGAGAGAGAGAGAGAGAGAGAGAGAGAGAGAGAGAGAGAGA